>JAWHQI010000289.1:35000-1235000 GCA_033032865.1 Dactylorhiza incarnata | reverse complement strand
AGGTTCTCAACATATATTGGAACTTCGCGATCACTGCCGCATATTATTTAATTAATCCCCTTTTCCATCATGTTTGTGTCTACACCGCCCTTCATAATTTCTCGAGTTTTGGGGTGTCTATGTTTCGTCCATCATCTTGATCCTCCTTTGGACAAGCTGGCACCGCGAGCTGCCACAAAAGGGATACATGTGATATACTCTTATAGATCAAAAACTATGACATATGTTGATGTTACCTTCCTTAAGGATCAACCTTTTTATTCCTCGTCTACTCCTGACATCTCACCACCTAGTCCCCGGCATCCCAACATCACTATTGACTGCACACTGACCATTGTGATACTGACACCTCCATCGCCACTAAATGTTCCTGTCGACCTCGTCAGAATGCCCTGAGACAGTTTCTCCCTACTGATATCGCCATTGGTCCAACTGATCCGCCCATAGCACCCTCTGAGGGCCCACGATCATCTACTGCTCAGTCACACTCTCAATTTGTCTCCTTCCATCGCTTATCTCCATATCTTCACAGGTTTATGGTTCCTTCTCTTATATTTCCACCCCTTCTTCTATACAGGAGACTCTCTAACATCCAGGGTGATGTGAAAATGAAGGCCTTATGGGCAAATAGGACTTGGGACTTTGTTGCCCTTCCTCCTAGACAATCCCAAGTCGGATGTAAATGGATATTCACAGTGAAACATCTACATGATGGGTCGATTGAGCGCTTAAAAGCGCATCTTGTGGCTCGAGGATTTGCACAACAATAACTGTGAAGAAACATTCTCTCTAATGACAAAGCGTAATACCGTGCGGGTATTGATCTCCTTAATAGTTCATTGTCATTAGCAGTTGCATCAACTTGATATCAAGAATGCATTCTTTAATGGTGATTTGACTGGAACTGTCTATATGAAACAACCTCCTGGATATGAGACCACAGGGGACTCTCTTATCTGTCTCCTAAGGAAATATATATGGCCTAAAGCAATCTCCTCGAGTATGGTTTAACAAATTTAGGCTCCGTTTGGTTGGCCGGTGGTGATCGTGAACGCGGTGAAAATGAGCTGTCGTTCGTAAATGCTCGACCTCACTTAAGTAACTTCGTCCACTTTTGTGCTCAGAGCTAGTTTTTTTTCTGTGGGGGTCATATCAACTTTCTTGCCAAACAAGCATTCTATGGTGGTAGTGTTTTTGTCCAAACTCATTGGATCAAGAAAGTCGCGTCAAACGGAGCTTTAGTCAGGTTGTTCAGGCTTTTGGATTCACTTGAAGCTCGGTGGACTTCTCATTATTTATACATTGTCGCAAAGAGTGCAATGCGATACTTCTTGTGTATGTTGATGACATCATCGTCACGGGTGATGATCTGAATGGTACCTCCATGATCAAGAAGTATTTAGTTTCTCACTTTCATACCAAAGATTTGGGGTGTCTCAGATATTTCGTAAGTATTGAGGTACTTTGAAGGCATGTTGGGCTAATTTTGTCTCAACAAAAGTGATGCATAGATCTTCTACAGGATGTCAGATACTTGGGTTGTAAGTCGGCTGAAACACCTATGGATGCAAACACAAGTCATGTGCTCACAAGTCCGACTTTGATCCTCTCCTACCTAGTCCAGAGTACTATTGCTAACTAGTCGGCGAGCTTATCTATCTCATAGTAACTCGAGCAGATATCTCATTCGCTATTGGAGTGGTTAGTCAGTACAAGCATGCTCCTCGGATATCCCACCATTAAGCAGTCGAGTGGATCTTTCGGTATCTAAAGAACAATATGGGTCAAGGGCTTCTGTATAACCCATCCTCTTCCCTCTTTCCTCTTCCTTCTCATTTACTGATGCGGATAATGCAAGCTACATCGATGATCGGCGGTCTGCGAGCGGCCACTGCAAGTAATTTGAAGGGTACCTGGTCACTTGGCATAGCAAGAAACAAATAGTTATGGCATGATCATCTAATGAGGCTAACTATTGTTTGATGGCCTATGTTATTTCTGAACTTACATGGCTAGAGAATGAACCAAGCACATTGAATAAACCAAGCACATTGAAGTTGATTGTCACTTCATCGGAAGAAAAAAAAAATTCAACTCCGCAAAATTGATCTCCAACATGTTTTCGTTACTGACCAAATCTCTGATATCTACACAAAGGTCTTACCACGGTCACTCTATCGTCAGTTCATTTCCAAGATTAGAGCATACGACAGGTACGCTCCAACTTGCAAGGGAGTATACAAGAAGAGTATATGAAACTCAATGCTAAATGCCCACTTTCATAGCACATTAAGAGTATTATTTATCTTGTATAGCTTAGTCCCATATTATGGTTTGGAGGTGAGATGTCACTCCTCGCAATTATAAATATCTGTACATGTATTTGTATTTAGTATGTGAAGTAATAAAATTATTGTCATGTTTGACGTTATTTCACAAAACATTTGCATCATACCTTAGTATTTGAGGTTGAAGAGCGGCCAACTGCATCTGGTTGAATCTGCCTCTGAATCTCAGCATGCAACTCAGGTGCCTGATGAACAAATTTAAGGTTTCTAAATATAAAATGGCATTATGCGACGAGTAGAGGAGAAGGTAAAATTCAAAGAACGAGTAAAGTAGCTGCTGAATTTTAGAATGTTTGGTTCTATATAAATTAAATTCAGCTATTGATTCACATTGCATATAATTTTTTCTTGGATTTAAATTTCTGGTAATATGTTCAGAGTCAGGTTCCTACATACACAGTTTAACCACCAACATTAATGGTAAATCAACATGATTTAACCAAAACCTAACCACTTAATCCAAATCCATCCATTATTTTCCAATTTCCATATTATCTTCATACTCAAATAGAGCAAAAATTCATAACTTACCATGTCAGAATATGTTCTCAAATGTATTCAATATAGCATATAGTTATGCAATGGAGTAGTAGACGTACAGCCGGTTATAAAATAATCATGAATTAAAATGTAACTCTCATGCTATCAACAATACTAAGTGCTGTGGTTTCTTTCTTATTAATGATTAATAGTTTAGATATCATAACACTGTTACATCAAGACAAATTCACAGATTAGAAGGTATTGTCGACATATTCATTTGCTTCTTTTTTTAGGAATGTGGTATGCTGAAGAAATTAGTAAAAGAATATCAGTTCACTTGTTTCAGTCTAAGGATCATATGATATGTCATCAACAACCCATTTGTTTGGCATTTACTCATTGACATTTAAGCTGGATTCAAATCTAATAGCTAAAAACATGGTATCTCCATATATTGTGCTGGGTGTAAACACAAATGCAGGCGGATGTACTTTTCAACAATATTAGCAACAGCAATATCCTAATTATAGAAATCATCTTGAATAATATTCATCCAAATAATCTTAGGCCTAAACTATTGTCCCATCTAATTGGTGCATATTATACATTTCGCTGTAATGCCTTATCTTCAATATTATTCTCATCGCTCTATTATAATTTATAATCATTCCTTCAATTATCCTGCATAATTCTATCACACATTTATCTTAACATTCTCATTTCTATCATGTTCAACTTAGGCAAAATGATATTTCAAAATCTAGTATCGCACAAAATGACAGAAAACAATCATACGTCTTTTATTGGAAGAAAAATGGCCCACATAGGAAGATAAAACTTATAATGGTGGTTTATGGAGTAAATGGCAATAATAATACTAGTACAGCATATGCACTGACATGTATTATTATTGTCAAAAGTTCACTCAACAGCAATGAAATACAATAAATAAGCACTGTGACAGTAGGTGCCCACTCCATCATCACATGGAAGGAATTATAATTCAGGCCAACTTTATCTTTAGATATTGGGCAGTGTGCCAATTAAGTCTATTCAAATATACGCTTATAACAAATAAGTATAACCAACGCCACATCTTTTGTGGTCACAAATTGCCATCTGTTCCAGAAAGTTGCCTTCGTTATGACTGAGGCAACTCTTTGAATTGATTCACCCTCAAATTTCTAAAATTAGAAATCCTACATTTTGGCCAATAATGTATTAGACTAATGAATCATGTTATTGCATGGCATCTGTTACCAACTCAGAAATTTGATTGCAATAGAACTAGAAAATCGGATACAAATCACGAGGGATACTTGTGTCTAACCACAGAAGGCCGGTTCCTTCTTGAAACCCTTCTCACAAAGAGAGATCCCAAAACCCTAAATGATCAAAAGATCCATAATACTCTCAAGGCTCCTCCTTATATAGGGAGGGGGACACTTACAAATTACAACAATACCCCTACTAAATAAAATCACATAATGACCCCAACACAAATAAAAATACATGATGACCATACAAAATAAAAGGATCCATATCAATGTCATCGCATGTGCGTAACAATATATCCCGCAAAAAAATTGACTTTGACCCCAAAGTCAGTCGTCCACTGTCTAGTGTCTAGTAGTGGTACACCCGCGGGTTGGCCGCCGCAGAGGTGTTCGGGGCGTTATCCGGTGGTGGGTCAGTGATATCTAGGGCGTCAAAGTCCGCTATACCGATCTTCTTCAAGTCATCGTTGATGAGGGCACGGAACTCTTTGAGAGAACAATCATGAGTAGAAGAGTAGGGTTATTTGCAACAGAAGGGCATGCCCATAGTCCGCAAGTCGTGATACTCTTGGTTGGAGAGGCAGTGAGTAGGGATATGACGGTTGTTACTTGGAAGCACGATGGGTGGGCGAGGTAGAGGTGGGGGTGGTGTCGGAGATTTAGGAGTATGAGCAAAGTATGGTTGGTAGGGGGCTTGGAGGGAGGAGAGGGAGAATGAGGGTCCGCGAAGGTCGGGAGGAATTTGGCCTCCATGAGTAGGGAGAGGTCCATGGCTTGGTTGACGGTGGAGGGATGGAGTGTACGGAGGCGAGCTCGAATATGTGGTTGTAGGCCATGCATAAAATAGCCCAAGTAGTGGTCGGGAGGGAGACCTGGAACGGATGTGACAGTTTCCTTCGTTATGACTGAGGCAGCACTCTAAATTGATTCACCCTCAAATTTCTAAAATTACAAATCCCACATTTTGGCCAATAATGTAATAGACTAATGAATAATGTTATTGCATGACATCGGTTACCAACTAAAAAATTTTGATTGCAATGGAACTAGAAAACGAGATACAAATCACGAGGGATACTAATGTCTAACCTCAGAAGGCCAGTTCCTCCTTGAAGTCCCTCTCACAAAGAGAGATCCCAAAACCCTAAATGATCAGAAGATCCCTAATAATCCCAAGGCTCCTCCTTATATAGGGAGGGGGAACTCGTTTACAAATTACCACAATACCCCTACTAAATAAAATTGCATAATGACACCAACACCAATAAAAATACATAATTAGCATACAAAATAAAAGGATCCATATCGATGAATTGACGACGCATGTGCGTAACAATATATCCCGCTAGAAAATCAATCTTGACCCCAAAGCCGAAGCGTCGTCCGTTGTCTAGTAGTGCTACACCCACAAGTTGGTCGCAACATAGGTGCTTGGGGCGTTATCCGGTGGTGCGTCAGGGATCTCTAGGGCATCAAAGTCCGCTATACCGATCTCTTCTAAATCATCGTCGATGAGGGCGGCAATCATGAGTAGGAGAATAGGGTTGCTTGCAACAGAAGCACGAGCCCTTACCCCGCAAGTCATGATACTCTTGGTTGGAAAGACGATGAGTAGGGATAGGATGGTAGTTGCTTGGAGGCACGATGGGTGGGCGAGGTAAAGGTGGGGGTAGTGTTAGGGGTTTAGGAGTATGGGCAAAGTATGGTTGGTTAGGGGGCTTGGAGGGAGGAGAAGGAGAATGAGGGTCTGCAGAGGTCGCAAGAAATTCGGCATCCACGAGTAGGGAGAAATCCATGGCTTGTTGACGGTGGAAGGATGGAGGGTGCGGAGGCGAGCTCGAATATGCGGTTGTAGTCCATGCATAAAATAGCCCAAGTAATGGTCGAGAGGGAGACCTGGAACAGGTGTGACAGTTGCCTTCGTCAACTCTCTGAATTGATTCGCCCTCAAATTTCAAAAATTAGAAATCCCACATTTTGGCCAATAATATATTATACTAATGAATCAGAAAGAGAGATCCCAAAACCCTAAATGATCAAAAGATCCATAATACTCTAAATTAGTTATTGCATGACATCTGTTAACAACTCGAAAATTTTGATTACAATAGAACTAGAGAACCGGATACAAATCACGAGGGATACTCGTGTCTAACCTCAGAAGGTTGGTTCCTCCATGAAGTCTCTCTCACAAAGAGAGATCCCAAAACCCTAAATGATCAAATGATCCGTAATACTCACAAGGCTCCTCAATATATAGAGAGGAGGACACGCTTACAAATTACCACAATACACCTACTAAATAAAATTACATAATGACCCTTACACAAATAAAAAATATTGTTACGCCTGGCGTCACTACCAGATTCGGAGAAGATTACTGTGCACGTCGACCAAAGGAAAAGGCGGAGGAAGACCGGGCTGAACCATCCGGTTCAGCCCGCCAATATTAAATAAGGCGCAGTGACAGCCCCTATGGGGCCGGCCGGCCCCCATGGGTCTGGGTGCTATATAATACCGGATCCTCTTTTGGAGAAGGCATGAAAGAACTATTCAGGTATTCCCTCTCTTCCCCCTCAAACCCTAACCCTAATCTATAGTTTCCTCTCTAGTTTCCTCTATTTCTCCCATTTCTCTTTGCTAGTTCATAACATTTGGTATCAGAGCAACCTTCCTGCGACAATGGTGACACGCTCGGAGGCAGAAACCGCACGATTGGCAACCCTAGAGAAGAACTACGTAGGGTTGGCGGATTCGGTGGCTGCAATCGAAGATCACTTGAAAACGTCCACAAAAAACATAAAGGAACGCATGGATGGACGCATGGAGGAGATCAAGGCGTTGTTGATGCAGTCCCTGAAGGGGAAAGCGGTACCGGGCAGCGATTCGGAGGTGGAGGCGTCACACCATGCGCCGCCGGCAACCAACGGAGGGACAGGGGGCTCGGGCGTGATCCCTCCTGGCGGGATCGGGACCGATCCGAGCCGCACGGAGCCAGCCGGCGCCGGATCGGCCCCTGTCTGGGTCGGGGCTCCGCACAGCCAGGCGTGGTGGATGTCGGGCCCGGAGGGGACCGGCTACGGCCGGCCAGGGGGCGACTATCCCCCCCCCCCCCCCGCCAGCCGCCGGCCTGGGCCGCCCAGCAGCCGCCGCACCCGGCTGTGCAGCCAAGTAGCGGGCCAGGCGGCCCTTCCGCCGCCCAGGAGAGGGCCGGGGATGCCCCGTGGAGGGGTCGAGAGGCTCCAGCATCCCCCTATCGACCACCGGGGGCTGTCGACGCCATTTTCGGAGGAGGAATGGGCCTCCTACCTACGCCACAACACGCTGGAGGACCGATGAGGTTCGGAAACGGCGAAACATGGCACGAGCCACCTCCCAGGCAGGGATTTCACGGCGGAGGACAGCAATGGGGCGGCCGTCAAGGGGGAGCGAATCTCCATGACCCTTACGACCTACCACAGCACGGACCGGAGGCCAACGGGAGACATGGGGAGGTGCAACAACGTCCACACATGCCTCCGAAGAGAACTCGCATGAATTTTCCTAAGTACCGCGGCGGGGATGCTTTGGAATGGGTGCAGAAGGCGGAGTTGTTTTTCACTTACCAGGAGATTCCAAATGACCAGTGGGTGCAGTTGGCATCCTTCCATCTGGAAGGTGAGGCATACCAGTGGGCTCAGTGGTTCATACGGGCCTACGGATACGCAACATGGACCAACTTTGTGGAAGGGTTCGTGGCACGCTTTGGGCCATTGGATTATGAGGATGTGGAAGCCACGTTACAGAAACTCCGTCAGAAGGGTAAGGTGATGGAGTACCAGGCGGACTTTGAGAAACTGGCAAATCGGGTCAATTGGGAGGAGAAGACGCTCCTCAGCTGTTTCATATCCGGCTTGCGAGATGAGTTGCGGGATGAGGTCCACGCCTATATGCCACGAAGTCTGAGCCATGCAATCAGCTTGGCAAGGATACAGGAGGAGGAATTCAACCGGCAGAGGACCCGTACAGCGGTGAGAGCTCCTACGGTTGTACACCCTCCTCGGGGGGCTCCCCCGGCCGAGGGCCGGCCGACAGTGACAAAACTGACGTGGCAGGAACTTCAGACCAGGAAGGAGAAGGGGTTATGCTTCAACTGTGATGAGAAGTACACCCGAGGGCACGCATGCCAGAAGGTCCAGGTATTCATGCTGCAGGAGGAAGCGGACGATGTTCCTCGCACTGAGGAGGAGGGAGAGTTGGCTATTGAAGACTTTGGAGTATCCATCCAGGCCCTGGAGGGGGGTACCCCATCTCCGACCTTACACCTAGCCGGGAGGGTCGGCAGGGAGACGGTGACGATCTTGATGGACAGCGGGAGCACTCACAACTTCATCCAACCCGGTGTGGCCCAGAAGACGGGGTGTGACATAGATCGCAGCGCAGCTTTCCACGTCAGGGTAGCCGATGGACGTACACTGCAGTGTGAGGGAGTGATGAAGGGGGTGGAGCTCCAGATACAGGGTTACACTGGACATATCGATGTTTACTTACTGCCAATCCGGGGCTCCGACATGGTGTTGGGCGTACCGTGGTTGCGGCACCTTCGGCGGGTGACTTTTGATTGGGACCAGATGGCTATGGAGTTCAGCCAGCACGGGAAGGGGTATTGCTTGGAAGGCCTCAAGTCGTCTCAGGTAAAGGAGATCTCACTCCGCAGCGTGGAACGATTAGGGGCACCGGGTAGTACGATGACCATCGTTACGGCGAGTAGAGCGGAGCCTACGGCTCCAACAGAGGTCTCGTCTCAGATGCAAGCCAGAGCCGACTTGTTCCAAGAGCCGCACGCTCTCCGCCTCCAGCTTGAGGACAAGCTGGCCCTTGATGGGGGAGGGAATGTTACGCCTGACGTCACTACCAGATTTGGAGAAAGTTACTGTGCACGTCGACCAAAGGAGAAGGCGGAAATAAGGCGCAGTGGGGCTGAACCGCACCGGTTCAGCCCCTATGGGAGTCGGTCGGCCCCCATGGGTTCGGGTGCTATATAATACCGGACCCTCTTTTGGAGAAGGCATGAAAGAACTATTCAGGTATTCCCTCTCTTCCCCCTCAAAGCCTAACCCTAATCTCTAGTTTCCTCTCTAGTTTCCTCTATTTCCCCCCTTTCTCCTTGCTAGTTCATAGCAAATACTTAATGTCCATACCAAATAAAAGGATTCATATCGATGTCGTCGCATGTGCGTAACAATATATCCTGCCAGAAAATTGATCTTGACCCCAAAGTCGAAGTGTCATCCATTGTTTAATAGTGGCACACCAGCGGGTTGGCCGACGAACAGGTGCTCGGGGCATTAACCGGTGGTGCGTCAGGGATCTCTAGGGCATCAAAGTCCGCTATACCGATCTCCTCCAAGTCATCATCGATGAGGGCGCGGAACAATCATGAGTAGGAGAGTAGGGTTGCTTACAACGGAACCACAGGCCCTTACTCTGCAAATCGTGATCTTCGTGATACTCTTAGTTGGAAAGGCGGTGAGTAGGGATGGTATGAATGTTGCTTGGAGGCATAATGGGTGGGCGAAGTAGAGGTGGAGGTGGGGGTGGAGGTTTAGGAGTATAGACAAAGTATGTTTGGTAGGGGGCTTGGAGGGAGGAGAGGGAGAATGAGGGTCTGCGGAGGTCGCAAGGAATTCGGCCTCCATGAGTAGGGAGAGAGGTTCAGGGCTTGGTTGACAGTGGAGCGATGGAGGGTGCGAAGGCGAGCTCGAATATGCAGTTGTAGTCCATGTATAAAATAGCCCAAGTAGTGGTCGGGAGGGAGACCTGGAACGGGTGTGAGTGTGACCAACTCGATAAATTCATCCACGTAAGTGTCAATGGAGCCCGTCTAGCGGACCCCGCAAAGACGTTTGATCGCGTTGTCGGAGTAGCGGTGATCATAGCAAGTGCCTCTGTGAGAGTTGCACAAGTTAGGTCGGGAGAAGACTGGCGGAGCCAACAGACCCAGTGGAGTGCGGACCCTTCCATATTAATAAGAGTTGTGTAGACCTTTTGTGCATGAGATGTCTGGTGGATGCCAAAGTACTGCTCGGCGTGGGCAATTAAGTAGGTATAGGACGGAAGTTGCTTGGAGGCACGAGGGGTGGGCGAGGTAGAGGTGGGGGTGGCGTTGGAGGTTTAGGAGTATGGGCAAAGTATGGTTGGTTGGGGGCTTGGAGGAGGAGAGGGAAGCGAGGGAGAATGAGGATCTGCAAAGGTCGCAAGGAATTCGACCTCCACTAGTAGGGAGAGGTCTATGGCATGGTTGACGGTGGAGGGATGGAGAGTGTGGAGGTGAGCTCGAATATGGCTTGTAGGTCATGCATAGAAAAGCCCAAGTAGTGGTCGGGAAGGAGACCTGGAATGGGTGAGACCAATTCGATAAATTCATCCACGTAAGCGTCGGTGGAGCCCGTCTGGCAGACCCCGCAAAGGCATTCTATTGCGTTGTGGGAATAGCGGTGATCGTAGCGCTGAATAAGTGCCTCTGTCGGGTGCCTCAACCGCATCATTTGATGGCAGGTGGCAAATGAGGAGCGCATAAATTCTCTGACTCATATATGGATCTTGGATAGAGGAATCTCGGAGTGGCCCACATTCGTTAATTGCAATTCGCCGGAGTCTCTCAGGATGGCATCACTGCTGGGTGTGGATGGGGCCTGGTGCAGAACTTCTCTACTGCAGCATTTCGGTGAGGCTCTCACCGAGATGGTTCTTCAAGAACCCATTCATGGTGACTATGATAGGGACTGGCCAAAACTGGTATGCAGGTTCAGTGATCAAACAATTACCTCCTTGGCCTACAACGCGTTGTTTCTAGACACTGAAATTAACTTTTCTTGGCTCAAAAAGATGCACCTTCACCTGCGGAGAGAGCGCTCTGGTGGCGGATAGCTTGGGATGCTTTACCTACGCGTTGTTGGCTTGCTAGGCGTGGTCTCACAGAGGCTACGGAATGCCCGTGGGGCTGCGCTCACGCTGAGGATCGGGTGCACTTGATTGGGAGTTGCTCCAACTTAAAATTTTGTGACACTAGTGGGACTTCAGCGGGTGAAATCATGACGATAGTTGATCCTGGTTTAGTGGATGCTCGAAGGTGTCTAGCACGAGTGTGTATGATGCAACATGGCTTAATGTTTCCACAAGTTGATCTTGCCAACCTCTTGCCTCGTTGTTCACCCTGTTTTGTTGCCCTTTCCTCTCCCCCTCTGTGAAACTCAACTCTTTGATGCTCGGATTTTGATAGATCATTTACATGTTCTGCATGAAATTATAACTGACAATTTGCAAGCATTTTTGAAAAATTATAACTCCGTGGTTGGTTTTCTCACCGGGAGTTATACTTTTTCACTGGGGAAAGTTTTCAGGAACGATGGTCTACCTACAGGTCATGTGCTACAACAACGAGTGTCTCCTTATCCCGCTATCTATTACAACAGATCGGCATTTGGATTATTCAGTGACAGGTTCGATCAAATTCTAGACGAGGTCGAGTTCTTTCAACCCTAGGGGAATTGATGCAACCTGAGTTGCCTATTTATTTTTATTAATGTCTTTTTCTTTATTTGTGTAGCGCACAATTTCGCGCATGTTTGTAACTTTTGCTTCACGCACGTCACTCGCGCGCGTCATTCGTCTTATGGTGTGACCAACCAATAAGGCCCTGAATAAAAAGGTCTGTCAATTAATGTAGGAGTTAACTAGGGCAAACTTTGAAAAAGTATACTTTATTAAGCATTTTAAGCAATTTAATTTTTGAAATTATCCAAACTAATATTTGATTTTAGAAATTAGACTTTTTGAATATTATAATTATTAGGGAATATGGAGGAGTTTACTTGTTTCAATTCCCTTAATTCCATTAAACTCTTATTTGAAACTCCTCGGCCGTTTCTCTTAGATTTGAAAACCTCCCCCCATTGAATAATATTAATAAATCCTACATTGCTTTATAACCAACAACCCTACCTATTGAAACGCAGCCTGGAAAAGAAGGAAACGACAAGACCCCTCTGTTGTCTTCGTCATTTCCCTTAACTCCAGCGCACCTCCCGCCCATTCCTCCCTCCTTCAGCATCGGCGCCTTCCCGTGAGCTGTTCGAGAGCCGGCGAAACCTCCATGTGGCAGAACAGCCACCGGAGAGCTCTTCTCGAGCGCTCCCAGGCGGGATTGTGACTCCCTGAGCTTCCTGATTCTCCATTTCATGTTTCTCCCTGCCACAGCAGCCGCCATTGTCACCGATTTCTCTATTTAAAAGTCGGTCGACCACCGACAACCCATTCCCGACCCTCCTCCGAAAACCTTCTCTGTTATCTTCCGGCCAACCCCTCCTTGTCAGCCGATGTTCCATCCCATCGCCAGACAGCCGTTTTCTGCCATGCCCGGAAACGATCCATCCATCCCTGTCGTGCCACAACCGGCTCCTGTGAAGCTCCTACCACTGTTTCCCAGGTAGACTCATTGTTTCAGACATTTAGCTTATGGTAAGACCTGCAACTTGTCCCACAGCTCGTAATTGTTAGATTTCTTTTATGTTTAACATGAATGATCCTAAAGAAATTCAGAGCTTGCCTTAGTTTTCTTGTCCACATGATTCTCGTTAATATCTTTTTCCGTGTTACATGACATCGCTTGTGGTACGGTAAATTATGTTTATTCATCGTCCTACTGTTAATACCTTTGAGCATTTGAGAAGCCTGAATCAAATATCGCTAGCTATTGCTCGTGAAAGTTTTTAAAGCGTCGCTCAATTTAAAACGAACACAAATTTTATCTATAAAAATTAATTCCCGGATTTTAGAATACACCGCTTCAACGCCCCTATTAAATAGCAATAATTTGCGTTTTTTCTTTCCATTCTTTCCAATTGATTATTTCTTAAATTTCATTCTTTCCAATTGATTATTTCCTAAATCCCTTCCTTGTTGATTTCTCTTGACGGGGAATGATTTGGATATTTTTCAAATTGATTTATTCTCCAATTAATCTTATGCGTCCTTAAATAAATTAAACTTGCATTTTTCGTCCTAATTATTAAAAATTATCAGACCTTTTATTCATTGTCTCACCGGGTGGTCAAACCGATGAGCCGAAAATTCAAAATGCAACGGATGCGCGAGAAATAAAGATGCATGACATAAAATAAATAATAAAAGATCTATAATGCATGATGGTATCACGCGTCGCCAAATGCGATGAAAGATGCATCAATTCCCCTGGGGTTGATAGAGTTCGACCCTGGCGAGAACTCGTAAAGACTGGCAATGGAGAGATCTAGGCGACGTCGTTGTAACTCGACGGTGTTAATCCAAGAGTTGTCAGTAACGTTTCGTCCCTGCCACGAACCTAAGTACCGTTGGTACGTCCCGTGGAGAGTGTGAAACACTTGTACATCGAGAACCCGGTCTATCTCCTTAGTGGTAGGCGTCGACAGTGGTGCTAAGGCCGGTGGTATGTTTGGGGTTGCAGCAGGAGGAGTAGGGCTGGAACTAGATGGCTTTATGCGCTTCCGAACTTGAAAAGGACCAAACTTTCTTTGATGTAGCTTGTGATTTGTCCCTGGAGAAAATCTCTGCTTCCCGAAATAAGCAAACACTCAATCTCCTTCCGAATAGTATAACCCCCGGCGATAACGATCGACCATGGTTTCATAATTTTCAGATGTCGCTCGCAATTTATTAGCAATAATTTTATGGAATTCTTTTAAATAATTAATATAAGTTTGCGCATCGAATGAAATACATTCGTGAGATGGTATGGAGTGGCAGTCAAGCGGGTGAGGTATAGAGAACCCAGAGACAATCGCGAAAGGAGATTTATTAGTGGGCCGATTTTTTGAATTATTAAATGCGAGTTCAGCTTGTGGAAGTGCAAGATCTCATGGCTTTGGATTCTCCCTAGTTAAACACCTAAGCAGGCCCCCCAAATTCTTATTAACTACCTCAGTTGGTCCGTCTGTCTGAGGGTGATAAGCGCTACTAAACTCGAGCTTGGTTCTCAGTTGCCCCCACGGTATTTTCCAAAAATATCTCATTAAAAGTATAATATATTGTTGCAGGTCAGCATGTCTGCATATACTTAAATGATAACATGGTAAAATAAAAGTGTCTCCAAATATGAAATCGACATAGTGAGGTGTGTGGAATAAGTGGTCATCGAATATAGTGTAGGAAAACTGAGAAATACTAGGTGGAACATCACAAACTGATAAATGTGGGATCGAGCCCAGGTCATGTGAGGGTTCTGGGAGGAGTGTGATAAGTAGAAACGCGGTGGAGTCGTTGAGAGGTGGACTAGATGATGGAGAGGTTCTCTCGGGTGCCCTTGGAATAAATCAATTCTTCTGGGGAAGAAGAACAATTATACGTCCATGGTGCTCAAAGGAATGAGAGTTATTTGTGTCATCATGCATGGCATGTTGATTATACTACCAAAAGCATCCTAATAGGATGTGACAGACATCCATGGCGACGACATGACACAGCACTCTATCATGATATGTGCTCCCTATAGAAAACTCTATTAGACGGTGGTGGGTGACGGGCATTGTTTTAAATGTCCTCCAACATGTCCGACATGTCTCCCGACATGTCATTTTTTAGGGCAAAACGATATGTTTTTCTAAAAAAAAATAGATTATGTCCTTTTGTAAAATATAGGCCGACATGTCCGATTTTTTCTGATATATCGGCTGACACGACTTTTAAATATATCGCCCGCTATTTTATTTTATGTTATATTAGCAGACTAGCAGCATATGTTTAAATCACCTATGAATATGATATGACCCGGGGCCGTTTCGGCTTGGTTTATCATCGGCACGGGGCAAAGAACCGCGGGACTGAACCATCCGGTTCAGTCCCACCGCTCTCCTAATCAGAAATGGCGGGCCCGGCCGGTCCACATGAAGGTCGGGTATATATGGGGAGTCAGGCGGACTCCCTAGGGCATCGAAGATCATTACGCAGGTTAGTCTCTTTTCTCTCGTAGGAGTAGCCGTTCTTATCAACTGGTATCAAAGCAGTTTGCTCCTTCGGATCGGGATGGCCGGCCATGGAAACCGCATAACAGCGCTAGAGGAAGGGCAGCAAGGCCTTCGCGATATGCTGGAGGCGTTGAAGGGAGAGTTAGCGCAGCAAATAAGTGCCGGCGAGGAACGATCCCGCGCGGCTTTCTTGGAGGCGACCGCGGCTCTGGCGGAGCAGATGAGCCGCATCGAACGCGCGGATCGCGGGAAATCCGTCGCGGCAGAGGGCGGCAACGATGCGGAAGGGGCCGCAGCCGGCGGGGCCCGATCGACGGAGCCGACGCGGTCCTCGCCAGGCCCCGACGATCGATTCGGCGGACTCGGCGGAATGCAGGGAGCGCACGGCTCCTTCCAGCGGGGTCCAACGGCGCAACAGCAGGGTAGTGGAGGCTTCGGCGGACTCTTCCGTGAACCCGGAGGCTCCCATCAGCATTGTCAGGGCCCGCCGGCATGGCGGGAGGATTTCAGGCACCCACGGGGTGCCGACAGCGGAAGGGGAGGCAACCACCACTTCCGGCAGCCACCGACGGCGTGGGGGGAAGGCGAAGGAAGCAATGGGATCGGGCCAGGAGGACACGGTGGCGTCCGATTCCCACACCGAGGAGAGGCTCCGGCGGAGGAACATTGGGGCCGAGGGCCTATTGCACAAGGCAGAGGTAGAGCAATGGAGAACGGCGGGGGGTGGAACCCAGGTTGGGGACAGCCTCCCGACTTCCAGGAAGGGCGGCCGCCGCCGCCACACCGTCCACCCGTACAGCCTCGGCTGACGAGGATGGAGTTTCCGAAATACAAAAGTGGGGACCCCTTGGAGTGGATTGAGCGGGCCGAAATGTTCTTCGAGTACCAGGAGCTGCCCAGGCACCAGTGGGTGCACATTGCTTCTTTTCACTTGGAAGGGAAGACTTATCAGTGGCTGAGCTGGTGGAGGAAACAGCGGCCTTACCCCACGTGGGAGGAATTCTGTGACGGGCTCATCGCCCGGTTCGGACCGACCGAGTACGAAGACTTCGACATGATGCTACACAAATTGAAACAGACGGGGACCGTCAATGAATATCGTAAGGAGTTCGAAAGATTGGCGAATCGTGTTCACTGGACCGAAAAGGCGCTGTTGGGATGCTTCATGGCCGGACTAAAGGAGAAGATCAGCGATGAGGTGCAAGCTTTTCAACCCCGGAGCATAGCACAGGCCATCGGGATGGCCCGGCTACAGGAGGAGAAGCTGGGGAGACGCCAGGCGACCAAGACCTACCGGTGGAGCAACAAAGAAGGAGGGCAGGAAACGGTCAAGGGGATGACCACGGGCACAAGTAGCACTCAACCCCGGAAGGAGGCCGCAGTGAAGCGGCTATCATGGGAGGCAATGCAGGAGCGGAGGGCCAAGGGTCTATGCTACACTTGTGACGAGAAGTTCGTTCCGGGCCACAAGTGTAAAGAAATTCAGGTCTTCATGCTACAGGAGGAGGAAGGGTTGGAGACAGAGGGGGGCCGTGACTCTGAGGAGCGAGAGGTCCTTGATTTGTAGGACATAGAGGTTTCCGTGCATGCTCTGGAAGGGGGGGACAACCCTCCACTATGCGGCTGTCAGGGAAGGTGGCCGATAAGAAGGTTTCCATACTGGTGGATAGTGGGAGCACCCACAATTTCATCAACACCGAGGTGGCTAAGAAGCTTGCTATCCCCCCAACGACGGATAAGGTGTTTAAGGTGCTGGTAGCGGATGGGAATTTCTTGCAGTGCACGGGTGCCGTGAAGAGGGTGTCGCTTATAATACAGGGCTTCAGGTGTGAGGTGGACCTATACATCCTCCCGGTTCGAGGGTCTGGCGTAGTCCTGGGGGTGCAGTGGCTGAGACAGCTGGGGTTAGTTACTACAGATTGGGAGAAAATGTCGATGGAGTTCTCACAGGGGGGAAGAAGCACCGGCTACAGAGCATCACAGGCCCGATAGTGAAGGAGGCCACCGTTCTGTCCTTGCAGCACTGGGTCGAGGAGGACTATCCCATGGCTTGGGTCTTGTCCAACGGAGAATCGGCGGAGCAAGCAGAGGGCATTCCAGAAGGCCTGCAGGCAATCATAAAGGAGTTTGAGGAGGTCTTTGAGACACCAAGAGGGTTGCCCCCACCGAGGGCATGTGATCATCGGATTCCGATCAAGGAGGGCGCCGAGGCCACCAACGTGCGACCTTATCGTTATCCTCACGCCCAAAAGGGGGAGATCGAGAGATGCGTCCGAGAAATGCTGCAGGAGGGGACCATCCGCCACAGCACGAGTCCCTTCTCCTCTCATGTACTTTTGGTCAAAAAAAAGGACGGAACCTGGAGGTTTTGCATTGACTATAGAGCCCTCAAAAGCGCCACCATCAAGGACAAATTTCCAATCCCGGTCATTGACGAACTGCTGGATGAGTTGCACGGAGCTCAATACTTCACGAAGCTGGACTTGCGGTCAGGATACCATCAGATTCGCATGCAGAAGGGAGACGTGGAGAAGACGGCGTTTCGCACACACGAAGGGCACTATGAGTTCTTTGGTGATGCCCTTTGGGTTGACGAATGCGCCGTCGACCTTTCAAGCGGTGATGAACGAAACCTTCAGGAAGTGGTTGCGGCAGTTCGTATTGGTCTTCTTTGACGACATCCTCGTCTACAGCCCCAGCTTAGAGGAGCACGAGAGACATTTGCGGTTGGTGCTGCAGATCCTCAAGGAACAAAGGTGGTATGTAAAGAGGTCGAAGTGCTCTTTCGGGCAACAGGAGGTGGAATATTTAGGCCACCTAGTGAACAGGGAAGGGGTGCACCCGGACCCACAGAAGATCCAGAGTATGACGGATTGGCCCACGCCCACTAATATCAAAATGCTGAGGGGATTTCTCGGGCTCACTGGCTACTACAGGAAGTTCGTGAAGAACTACGGAAAGATCGCCAAGCCGCTCACTACATTGCTGCAGGAGGGTAAGTTCGCTTGGGGGGAGGAGGCCACCGTGGCATTCCAGGCACTGAAGGAAGCTAAGGTCACGACACCGGTGTTGGCACTACCAGATTTTTCCAAACCATTCATAGTGGAGACAGACGCTTCGGGAGCCGGCTTGGGGCAGTATTGATGCAGGAGGGGAGGCCGTTGGCATACTACAGTAAGGCGATACAAGGGAAGGCTTTGGGGTTGTCCGTGTATGAGAAGGAAATGTTGGCAATTCTTCACGCAGTGGAAAAGTGGCGGCCGTATCTTATCGGACGGCACTTCATAATTCGGACCGACCATCAAAGCCTAAAATACTTCCTGGAGCAACGTGTATCGTCGCTAGAGCAACAAAAATGGGTGACCAAGATGTTGGGGTACGACTACGAGATTGAGTACAAGAAGGGAAAAGAGAACACGGTCGCTGATGCACTTTCGCGCTTACCCGCCACGAGCTCCATCTTTGCCATGTCGGCGCCGGTCTTGAGCATAGTTGAGGACATTCATCAGGAGGTATTGGCCAACCCAGAGCTGCGACAGCTGCTGACGGATATTACTGCAGGCAGGGAAAGGGAAGAGGGATACCACGTCATCAACGGCCATCTGTATTACAAGGGACGCTTGGTGGTGGCACCAGGGTCTTTATTGCGGCAACAACTGCTCCACGAGTTTCACGACACGCCCAGCGGCGGGCACTCGGGCGTCCTGAGGACATATCAGCGCATCAAACAGAATGTCTATTGGAAGGGCTTGAAGGCTGATGTGGAACGGCATGTGAAGAATTGCTCGGAATGTCAACGACAGAAATACGCCACCACCGCCCCAGCCGGATTGTTGGTACCACTAGACATTCCGGAGCTGACTTGGGAGAGTGTGGCCATGGATTTCATTGAGGGGCTGCCCAAGTCACGAGGCAAGTCGGTCATTCTGGTGGTGGTGGACCGGCTCACCAAGTATGGGCATTTCATTGCGCTCTCCCCCCCCCCCCCCCCTTGCTCCGCCGAGGCTGTGGCGGAGGCGTTCGTCAGGGAGGTGGTCCGACTGCACGGGATACCGACTTCTATCATCTCCGACCGCGGCACCGCGTTCACCAGCAGGTTTTGGAGGGAGCTCTTTCGCCTTACGGGAACAACTCTGCGCATGAGTACGGCTTTCCACCCCCAAACTGACGGGCAGACAGAGTCCTTAAATCGGAGTGTGGAGACTTATTTGCGGTGTTTCATTGCAGACAAACCCCGCCAATGGAGTAACTGGCTCCATTGGGCGGAGTACTGGTATAATACGGCCTACCAAACGGCCGCCAAGATGACACCCTTCGAGAGCCTGTACGGCAGGACACCGCCCACACTACGGCATTACGAGAAGGGGTCATCTGTGGTCCCGGAGGTGGATTCAGTGTTGCGGCAACGGGACGGCGTCCTAAACCAGCTTAAGGAGAATCTCGAGAGGGCACAACAACAAATGAAATCCCAGGCAGACAGGCACCGACGGGACCAACAGTTCGAAGAAGGCGATTGGGTATATCTCAAGCTACAACCCTACCGGCAACTGTTAGTTGCTGGCGTGAAGAATCAGAAGTTAGCCCCCCGCTACCACGGGCCCTTTCGGATACTGCATAGGGTCGGGGCAGTGGCTTACACCTTGGAGCTTCCGCCGGACTCGCGGATTCATCCTACGTTTCATGTATCAGTGCTCAGGAAGGCGTCCTTGGGGAATGTTCCCCCGGTTAGCCCCTTACCGGAAGTTACCGAGCTCGGCGAAGTTCGGCCACAACCAGAGCGTGTCGTGGAAGCAAGGGTTAAGACGATACACGGGAAGCCCACCGTGCGGCTGTTGATCCATTGGAAGGGCATGGTCGAATCGGATCGCACTTGGGTGGCGTACGAAGAGCTCAAAGAGACTTATCCAGAATTCCAGCTTGAGGACAAGCAGTTTTTCGAAGATGGCGGGAACGATATGACCCGGGGCCGTTTCGGCTTGGTTTATCATCGGCACGGGGCAAAGAACCGCGGGACTGAACCATCTGGTTCAGTCCCACCGCTCTCCTAATCAGAAATGGCGGGCCCGGCCGGTCCACATGAAGGTCGGGTATATGTGGGGAGTCAGGCGGACTCCCTAGGGCATCGAAGATCATTACGCAGGTTAGTCTCTTTTCTCTCGTAGGAGTAGCCGTTCTTATCAGAATATTATATTATGCATGTTTAAATCGATTAGACTTATTATTTCAATTTTTTTAACGTTTTATTCTTACAACCAATTTTGTATAATTAATCATACTTTGGGTTCACTTCACTGAATGAGTGACGTTTGTTGTTGGATAGAGAAATTGTGGAGTTTTCACAATTTTTTAATTTCATATTACAAAAATATGAAAATATTTAATACATTTATTTAGAAAAAATGAAAATATTTAAATCTTCTTTATTTGCAGTAAACTTATTGATATCAAAATAAAAGTATTGTATACTATTAAATATATTTTACAATGTATCATTTTATATTTGTTAATAATATTTTATCTTAGATACTATTCGATTTTATTTTGTAATACAAATGGCTCATTTTTTATCTATTTGTTATATTATTTTTTCTATTTTTATAACATATAATTATAGTTAGTATACATAAAAATAAAAAATTTATTTATAAAATATAGAAATCTGATATTTTAAAGTATCCCCGACATGACTCTGACTTCCGACACCCGACATTTAAGAACTCAATCTGATATGTCGCCGACATCCGATATTTAAAACAATGGTGACGGGTATAGTCAAATGACTATTAACTCAGAATAAGTTGTAGGGTTGTTCTAACGGGTGCAGCTTAAGCCCTGATGTGTTCATCATACGTTGAGAAACGAAGTTCTCCATATTATCGTTATTGATGATAATGAAACAAAATTGTCTCTACATGTGTGCAGTAGTGCGGAAAATATTGTGTCTCTTATGGTCATCCTCAGTGGATTCGCTCAAGGTGATCAGACTATAATGTAAGGCACAGACTAAGTGATCAGCGTGTTCTCCTTCTACTTCTAATACATCCTCAGACTCAGGCTCAGACTCAGGATTGGAGTCACTAATGTAAACTTCATACTCAGGCTCACATCCATCAGTAAAATCAATAATAGTGACGAAATTGCATCACGGATACTCGGATGATTTGTGCCCCAGCTTCATGCACTTGAAGCATCGGTATACTCCAGTGTTGGGCTTAGTCCCAATGATCTCCTTACCCTGGGAGGGGTTAGTGGGTGGGGTTGGGGTCTAAGTAGTGATGGGAGGGTGAGGGGAATCTAAGATCCTAGCAATGAGGGCAGTGGTGATGCTCGGTGGAGGTCTATCAATAGACCTAAGTCCGAATGTCCGCTTCTGTAAGGACTCCACTATACGGGTTCTACTAGAGATTTCACCTAAATCATGATAATCGTGCAGCTCTAGATGATCCCGGATAGAATAATGTAACTCATTTAGGTAACGGGATACGGTCATGTCATCGTCCTCACGATGGTCGAGTCGAGACTGAAGGACGAGGAATTCATCGGTGTATTCGTCCACTGTTGACTTCTCCTGTCATAGATTGTGGAATCTACGATAGAGAGTTTGGGATAATCAGGGGGAACATACCGCTTCCTAAGTTGGGACTTAAACTCAACTCATGTGGTGATGGGGGACATTCCTAAGTTAAATCTCGTGCACTCTAATTGTCCCCACCAAACCAATGTGGGTCCCTTCAACCTAAGCGTTGCATACTCAACTTGCCTATTTAGAGGCATTTGCTTTCAATTCAAAAAGTGTTTCATACGATCGCACCAATCTAGACAACCCTCGGGCTCTAACCGTTCTTCAAAATCTCTGACATCTAATTTGATTCCCAAATCCAACGGGGTTGTTCTCTTACGTTGTAGTGTCCTTGTTCAAAATGGCGTGGGTTAGGATTCTCTAAATCAAGTTGCCTAGGGTTAGGATGACGCTCGATTTGGTGATGTAGGTCTTGTCCTAAATGTTGGTTGGCATCTACGTAATCCATTTGTGCGTAATCCATTTTTGTATAATCCATTTGTGCATAATCTTTCATGTCGTGCTCAACGTTTCAAGTTTTAGTCAAATTTTAAATTTGTGCGTTCAGATCCGCAATGTTATCTTCTAAATGACCCACACGATTTTCCATTTAGAATAATTGTTTTAAATTCTCACAAATTTTAAAATAGTTCAATTAAAAAAACTAATTTATTTAAAATCTTTTTGTTTTTAACAAAGAAGATTTTATACTTACAAAAATTAACTCTAAAATATTAAAAGACCTTTTATTTTAAATGCGAGATTATCCAAGTGGGCATAATAAATCTTTTTTTAATCTTAAAATTCAAACTCAAAGAGAGATTTTTTTAATACATTAAATAAAAATTTACTGGTTTTTTTAAAAGAAATAATAGAAAGCTCTTGAAAGTCAAAACAAACTTTTTTTAAAGTTATTTTTAAATGAGAGGGAGAGAGATTGATGTATACATATTTATTTTAATCAAAGATCAAAATATTAGATATATATTTTTTGGAAAACAACGGATCGCCTGATTTACGATAAGAGAATCAATTTTCTCTGATACAAAATGATGTAGACCGGGAGGTCGAATCTGAATTTTCGCGCGCAAAATCACTTTCAATGCTTGAAATTTGATAAAGCCGTTAATTATTATTTGAGAATGACCTCTTGAGCGTTTTCCGAGTTGAACCGTTGCGTGATCCGTACATCCATAAGCAAAATCACAAACAATAATTTATGGGTAAATGATAATTAAAAATAGTGCGAACGTCCGAAGCAAGCTTATAGATATTTAATCGGATAGCATAAGATTATTCTAATTAAGTGGAGCAAGCAAGATGAGACGGAGTTTACCCAAGCATACGCGAGTTACAGCAAGGAGTAGGTCTGCCAAGCACAGTCGCATGAAGTGATGACGTCGTGAACGGTTGACGGAAGATCCGTTGTTGCTGATGTTTACCGTCGGCGGGGAAATGTCCAGGGCAGGGGTCACCGGGAGAGAAGGAGTTGACGGTAACCCTTGTTGGCGGCGTCTTCGAAATTAGAAGTATTTCCCCAACTAAGGTGCTCCTCGGGTCGACCGGACGAGAAGTAGTCGTGCAGAGGAAGTCGTCGGTGTCGCAGGAAATGGTGTCGAGGTAGTACGCAGACGCCATGGAATCCTTCATTAGAGCGGTCGTCGATCTCGTCGGGAGAGATGCAGTTGAAGCTCGTCGAGGCAGGTAACAGGCAACAGTGGCTCTTCCAGCTTAACAGAGAAAACGAAATTAATTAGTTTCTCTGTAATATTCCGGTTACCCTTCTTCACGGCAGCACCCCTATTAAAGAGCAGTAATTTGCCATTTTTTAATTCTTTCAAGTGGTTATTTCCTAAATTAGTCACCAAGGGGTTTCCATGAACCAAATGAGTCAGCTTATAAACATGATGCGCACTTTTAAGACGAATCAAGCCCTTGCCACATTCTCCAACAAAATCGATGTACACGCACCAGCCGTGCAAGTCAATACTGTTCCAGCACATGGCCAATCCAATGGCAGCCAAGGACCCCTACCACCCTTATACAAACCAACCCCTGACCTATGTACGCCATGAAATTAATATTACCCACCATCACACACCAAGTTGAAATTTCCAAACTAAGATGGGAAGGCAAATTCATAGGATTGGCTTAGTAAGTGCGAGCAATTTTTCGGTCATCAACAGACACTGATAAAGGAATGGATCAATCTGGCATCCTTCCACCTTTTGGGTTCAACACAACTTTGATTTTCCCGTTTGCAAATCGACAAACCAGGGATGTCTTGTAAAGAATTTAAAGAGTTCTGCAATATGTGATTTGTCCCCCCCCCCTGAAGCAATCCTCTCAGCGCACTAACCACATTACGGAAAACAAGATTTGTAAACACATATCTGGAACAATTTCAAGTCCTCCTAACTCATGTTACATCAGAACAACCTGAGCAGCAAAACGTCATCTTTAAGGTCGAGCTTCACAAACGACTGCAACTAAACGTCGACTTAGTTACAGCTATGAGTTTGGCCTGACAAAACAAATGTCGACTACATTTGGATCATGTGACTATGCAATCCACAGGCGTTGTTTCAGGGAATCAAATAGGAGGAACTAAGGGTAACCAACCCCCATAAAACCGACGTTTGTCTCATGTAGAAATGTCTGAACGACGCTCAAAAGGGTTATGTTATAACTGCGACGAGCACTATGCATGTAGTCATTACTACAAACAACTATTCTACCTGCACTTCAAGAACTCTAACGAAGAAGACGTTGGGTGAATCTGGCACAAGATTTTGATCTGCCTCTGAGCTTGAGGGCAAGCTCATTTTGGAAGGCAGGCGTGGTGATATGGTCATCATGCCTAGTTATCTTAAGTTATTTTTCATGTCAATTGTCTTTATGATTATGCCAAATTGTTTTTTATGTATTAAATGATGAGTCGTTAAGAGATTGTTAGTTGTTAAGAGTTGTTAGGTGTCATTAGTATCATGTAAGCTTATTTAGAGGCATAGGATGTTAAGAGATTGTTAGTTGTTAAGAGTTTTTAGGTGTCATTAGTATCATGTAAGCTTATTTAGAGGCATAGGATGTTTGAATGAAGGCAAACAAGTATTAAGTTTATTTCTTGTCTTTTGAATGAGATTGTGGTACCTCTCTATCTCTCTCCCGAGCACACCTCACTTAAGCAGCCGCGGTTCCGGCTCCCTAGTATACTTTCAGCATCATCTCCACCTCCAACCACCTCTCCGACGATGCTACGGGCGCAATACGGATTAGCCCCGTAACACACCGTAAATGTTCAAGAGTAACTTCAATGGGAAGACAATCAAATAACCAAAAGATAAAGTCCACTCAATAAGCAAAATTATGAAAAAATTGCATGCCTCGTGATTATCCTTTGGCATTAAGCACCCTCTAATTAGGAAGTCTTTGCACCTTAAATATTTAGTTTTGACACTTTGTACCCCCCCCCCCCACCATAAAAGGCTTTAATAATGGCATTTTCACCCTAAATATTCAATTAGAAGGGTGTAAAATGTCAATATTAAAGTCTTTGAGGGGTGAAAAATGTCAGGATTAAATATTTAAGGTTCAATGTGCAAAAACGTCCAAATTGGAGGGTGTTTAGTGCCAAAAGTCCAAATATACAAAGATAACAGGTAAAAAACAAAACATGAATGAACAACAGAATAAGGAAACAACCTTAAATGAGAACTCCAGAGACTTCTTGTAATTCTCATTGCCAGGATCCTGCAAGCAAACAAAATTTTTCAATCCACCCACTGATCTTGCCATCAAAAAATAGAAACAAATGAGCATACCTCTTCTAGAGCCTGCTGGAAGCACTGCGTTGCCTTCCCAAAATATATCTTCGCGGAATCCATGTCAGTAAGGAACAATGCACGGGAAGTGTGCGCGTTTCCCAAACACCAGAGCGTGTCATGCTTCCTCGGAGCAATCTGCAGAGCTTCATCCAGCTTTGAAGTAGCATCTAAAGCATGCGAATTTTCAGCAGTGATGACAGAAAATAATAAAACTCAATAGTTCATCAGTGTACCTACCTTTCACAAATTGCACTGAATCGGCGGGATTCTGAAATTGCGACAGCTCGAGAAGCGCTTTGCCCCACTGAGAAAGATTCTACAAAGAGAAATAACAACAGCAAATCCAAATCAAAATGTAAGACAATAAAACACGAGAATGAACATCGCGTCGCGGACAGAAAAGGGGCAAAAGTGATTCAAAGAAAGCATAGAAGGCTGTTGACGAAATTGAGAACGGATTAGGGCTTAGGAAATCACTTCAGCATCAAGGGGATTCTTCGCGTAAGCAACTTCGGCGTCCTTGCGGGCGCGTTCGAAGAATACGACGCGATCAAAATCAATCTGGCCGAACTCCATGGCGGGCGAACTGCGTGGAAGAGATTGTTATTTGGTCTCAAGGGTTTATGCTAGGGTTCTATAGAAATGAGGTTTATTTAGGATTTAGGATATTTTTTTAATTGAAGTCAGTTTAATTAATTCATATATTATATAATTTATTTATTTTAATAAATCATAACACATCAAATTTGGTCCTATACAAAGTTACAAACCAAAAAAATATAGGTTTTTTATCCTCTAAAACACTTACATGTAACCAAATAAAACATAAAAAAACATGTGCTCCCTTCCATTCCCCCGACCCCATGCGTGCAGAAGAAGTCGACCCCTATCTGTGATCTAGAGGTTTGCTGTCCAACTCAGATCCAGATCGTTTTCGGCGTGAAATCACTCCAAGAGTCTGATTTGTGAGCTTGGGTGGCCATACTTCTGTCTTTGCCGCGAAATCTATCCAAGAGCCCGAATTGGTTCTCATTCTCGACGTGAAATCTATCTTCTCGTTGCAAAATCAACTTTCTCGCCGCGAAGTCATTCCAGTCAATAGTGAAATCCAATGCAACCTCGCATGTGTCTTCCGGCACCATCCTCGACTCCGGATTTGCACAACAAAATACTCATGAGTCCCCCCCCCCCATGTCGAGCCCCATACAAATCTTGTTGTCGTCCTCACATCTCCCTATAATTGTTACATGTTTGCATATTCATATTCCTATTTTGCAACTCGAATTGTTTGGCATGCAACGATGATGCTCTCATCGTTGTTATTGTGCTTCGTAGTCTTGCAAGTTGCCATTGGTTTCAATTGGTATTCGAATTGTTTGGCATGGAGCGGTGGGAGATGAAGGGAACGGGTTGCGCTCTCAAAAATGACGTTTTTTTTTTTACAGTAATGACAGAAATGAGAGATTTATCACATAGTATCGCTTTTCTCCCATTGAAAATAAAGCAAAAACATCCAAACAAGTTAAGTCTTAGGTTTCGTTTGAGGGGACTTATTTTCACCGGTCAAGCGGTTACGACCGCATGAACCGGACTTTAATTAAGGTCCGGTTCATGCGGTCGTAACCGCTTGACCGGTGAAAATAAATCCCCCCAAACAAAGCCTTAGTCACTTGTTGCTATTGATAGAAATTGATCAAGATAAGTGATTCACAAACAAGAGACATTCTATTAATGCATGCACAATGTTCTATAATAAAACTTAAATCTACTCCGCGCCCAGCAAACGAAAATGCCGAAAAGATATATTTTATACAGTTTTTATTTAAAAAAATGCATTTTTACGTAATTTGTGGGCCCGGGAGGTGGTGCACATGCAGTGTATACACTACTTTTTGGCGTGGGCAACTTTTTTCATCATTATAATGTCAAAATCTTAACCTGTAAAGATATTTATGTTTGAGAATCATTATTCAATTTATGTAATATGCAAACATAGAAGGTTTAAGACACAGATATGATTAGAGACACTCCCTTTAAGACATTTGTTCACCATAGAAGGTTTAATGACTTCTTGAGTAGTAAGCAGTTAGTGGTGTGTAGGATATAAGTAGTCATTACAAGAAAATTGACATTTAGTGACGAAAATTTTGGTTACTAAATTTTGCGGTTTGGTTACTAAAGATATTTAGTGACCAAATTTAATTCGTTACAAAGCGGTTGCAAAAGGGCCGTCACAAAATGTCTTTAGTGACCAAATAAATTTCCGTCACTAAATGTACATTTATAGTGACAATTATTTTTCGTCACTAAATGTGCATTATTAGTGACAAATATTTTTCGTCACTAAATGTAAATTATTAGCAATAAATCTTTGTCGTCACTAAATATATTTAGTGACCATATTTATTTAATCAATAGTTGTACAATGCAATAATAACAATTTTTTGGTTACTAAAATTATTTATTTCATCATTAAATACACATAAATAAAATATTCATTTGCTAAAAAAAAACTCATGAACGAAAAGAGAATGTTTCTTTAAATTTATTAATAGAAAAAAGGTGGGAGATAGCACAAACCCTTTAGTACAGATCAATAAAGTTTTTAACTCAATTAGACTTAATACATAAAAAGTTATATAATAAACAAACATTGTACATAATTCTTTCTTTACATGTAATGTAACACAAAATAAATAAATATATTGTGTTGAACAAATATACGCATCAACGAACTTGCTATGCTCTTCCTCACCCCACCTCTCTGCTGCCTCGTGATCGTATAAGGCTTCCGCTCGAAATCAATCTTGTAAAAGAAGCCGAGAACTCTCCCGCCAATAGCTTCCTCGATGGTTTAGCCTCCTCGGTGGTTGTAACATTCTGAACAGCGGGCCCAATCTTCTTCTTAATCCAAGTAACAATAGCATCCCTGAAATACAAGCTATCTTGATATCAGATAGTTCAAGAGTAATCATGTGGATAGCCCTGCAAGTTGAGTCGAGCCGGCTCGTGAGCTCGATGAGCCGGCTCGAAAAAAGCTCGACTCGAGCTCGAACCAGTTGAGCTCGAGCTCGAGCTCGACGAGCTCGAGCTCGATTTCGAGCCGAGCTCGAGCTCGATTACTCTTGTTCATGAGCTCGCGAGCCGGCTCGTGAGCTTTTTTTTTGGGTATTTTTTTAAAAAAAAATATATAAATAAAAATAAAAATGGGTTCATGAGCAAAAAGCTCGCGAGCAGCTCGAGCTCGACTCGAGCTCGCGAGCTCGAAAGCTCGAGCTCGAGCTCAATATACTGGTCTCGAGCTCGAGCTCGAGCCAAGCAGGGTGAGCTCGACGAGCTCGAGCTCGAGCTCGAGCTCGAAATATTTAGCTCGAGCTCGAGCTCGAGTTTGGGATTTTTGCCAAGCTCGACTCGAGCTCGACTCGTTTACACCCCCACATGTGGATACTTGTAAAACTGTAGGGTTTATGCAGCGAAACCTTGGAATTAAGGGTTTGAATGTCATATAAAAGAAACAAAATAACAAATAATTACAGTCCGTACACATAAGTCATGTGCAGTTACACATAAGTCCTCACACATATTAAAAGCTCACGCACATAAAAAGATTCACGCATATAAAAAGTCCACAAATAAACAGCCCATAGAAATACTACTAATTAAATAATTAATCTCCAGCCATTGATCTCTTACCCTGAACGCCAACACTCCAACATTCTACTTTCCTCCCAGACCAATGAGAAAATGAATTCCATTTGAACAAATTTACCTTCTATATCCTAGAACTGCTGTACAAAAATAACAATTTTTTGAACTGAAACAAAATGTTGTGTGCTCAAACAGTTCACAGGAACTGAAACAATTCATCCATCCTAGAACTGTTGTACAAAAATAAGAAATTCTGGAACTGAAACAAAATGATGCGTGCTAAATTGATGTTCCTATGTGCAAAGAACAAGTGCATCTAAAATCTGGAACTGAAACAACAAACAAGAGCATCTAAATCTGAAAAAAACATCATTATAAACATCTTAGAAGAACAAAAAATTGAAAGCAACGGTTGGAATAGGTGTGAGCGGGTAGTCGGGCTGGAACAGGAGCAGAAAGATGAAGGTGTTACATATCCGTAGAGGCTTTGGGGTGCGTCTAGGAAAAACTCCACTAACAGGAGGTGGGATCAACGGTCACCGCATGATCGCCCAAGTTGAAGAAACCGAAGCCGCCATTTCCGCCGCCATTTCCGCCGCCAACCGCCAACATGCACGAAACGCACGTTGCGCCCCGCCATGACCGAACCCCACTATTGGGGTGCGACTAGCCCGCACCCCACTAGTGGGGTGCGAATAGCCGCACCCCCCATAGTGGGGGGTGCGGCCAAACCGCACCCCATGAGGGGTGCGGCCAAGCCGCACCCCCTTGGGGTGTGGCCAAGCCGCACGCCATGTGGGGTGCGGCCAAGCCGCACCCCCTTGGGGTGCTGCCAACCCGCACCCCATGAGGGGTGCGGCCAGGACGCACCCCCTTGGGTGCGGCCGAGCCAAGCCGCACCCCATGTGGGGTGCGGCCAAGCCGCGCCCCTCCCTCGGGAGCGGCCGCGCCGCGCCCGCCTTTAGGTGTGGTCGAGCCGATCTCCCCCGTAGGAAGGTTGGGGTGAGTCCCCCCTCTTCCGGCTCGCCGCCCGCTTTTCGGGCTCCGGACTCCGTTCGGAGCAATTTCTCGTTCGTTACGTGCTCAGAGCACTTTCATATTTCGGGCACGCTCATTTTTTGTCTTTCTAGCATGCTCACTTTTTGTTTTTCTAGCATGCTCACATTTTGTCTTTCCAGTTTCTCAGATTGCAGGAACGGCTTGTCGCCTTTTTCGCCTTCAACAAAGCTGCCCGAACTGCCCGAACTGCCCAGGGGCGAGACGGTCATTTATGAAAAATGGCGATTCGTGTGCTCCGAACCGGAAAACGTGATTCGTCCGCCAGGTGGTTACGGTGGTTACAACGACGAAATTACCGGGCTACCCCCGACCAAAGCTATAAAAGGAGCCCCAGGGCTTCATTTGAAAGGACCTTGCCTTCTGGACCCGGGAGAGCTTCTTGCAGACTTTCGCGGAATTCTCCTTCGGGACTTGAAGATTTCCTTCGTCGCGAAAGGCGACTCAGCATTCTCACTTTTGTTCTCCGAAGCATTCTCACTTTCATTCCCAGCAGTTCTCAGAAGGAAAAAGACTTAGTTTTTCTGGAGGTGGTCTGTCACCTTCGGAACTCTCTCTCTCTCTCTCTCCCTATTATTGTAACGAGCAGTGACCTGTCGCGTTCGATTTCTAAGTCTCTAATTGTAATCCCCCAGAAGATAGTGGAAGTTTGGTCGGCACAGCTCCGGCCGCGTGGTTTTTTACCCATTCCGGGTTTTCCACGTTAAAAAATCTCAGCGTACTCAGCGAATCTTTAATTGACTGTTTGCGCACTCGGTTCGCTTCCGAGCTAAGGTGGTTCAATTAGACCTGTCTACCCGAGCACCTGAGCGACCCGCAACAGTTTGGCGCCGTCTGTGGGAACAAATTCCCAAAGTTCAGCAAAGATTACTGAAAGTGACACTTACCGCCAACTGCAATGGCCAAAAGAAGTGTTCGCACCACTGAAGGTTCAATCCCGGAGGGGCGCGTCGACCCAGCTCCCTCCCACTCACTCATCAATGTGCCTCTCGCAGAAGAGGCAGTGTTTACGCCTGCGACGGTGCTGGAAGGGCGCATTCGGCAAATGGAAGAGCAACAAGCCGAGATGTTGACTCTCGTGAGAAACCTGGGGGCACCTCGAGTTCCCATTCAGCCTCCAGCATCAAACGCTCCGCCACCCCCAATTCCGAATCATGCTCGGGTCGAGGGAGCCGTTCGGGAAGATGAAGTCTCTGAAGATTTCTCCGACGCTGCAAGCTCCGCACATCCTGCTCCGCCGGTCAGAGGACCGGAGGCTGACCCCCATCACCATCGTCAAGGAAGAGCTGTTATTGGCCGAGTAGTAGAAAGAACCACGCGAGAGGAGATGCGTGACATGATAGCGGAAGAGTACGGCCAGGCAGGGCGACGCGCAGCCCTCGCTCGCCGCCCCGCGCATCACGGCTTCCCCCTACCGCCTCAAGTCTTGGCTCATCCAATTCCGAACGGTTTCAAGCTTCCCAACATCGAAACGTTTGATGGGACGGACGACCCCCTGGAACATGTCAATCACTTCACCACCATCATTAGGATTTGCAGTGCTCCCGATCAACTCCTTTGTCAAGTGTTCCCAGCAACCTTGAAGGGACAAGCACGCACTAGGTTCCACTCCCTGCGAGATGGGGCCATCAACAACTTCGCAGAAATGGCGCAGCAGTTCGTGGACCAGTTCATAGCCAATCGTAGGATTGTCCGAGATCCCTCCCATCTCTCGGGAATCCGCCAGAACGACGGGGAAACTTTGAAGGACTTTTTCCGACGCTTCACCTCTGAGGCTCGACAGATTCCGGGAGTCGACACCGAACTCCTGCGAGGAGTTTTCCTCGGAGGCCTCTGCCCAAGTGGTTTCTACTCAGCCCTAATGAGAGAAACCGTGCCAAGTTATCCTGACCTCGTTCATCGGGTTGAAGCTCAGATATCTGCCGACGAGGCCATCGAAGCGCACCGTCGACAGTTCGAAGGTAGCCAAGGAAGAAAGAGGGGGTCAGATCAAGCCCCTCGTGTACGAGAAGAGCGGCGTGACGAGGGACACCGTAATGATGAACGTCGTCGCGACCCCCGAAGAGACCTGGGTCCGCAGCCTCCCCGGGTCTACACTCCGTTGAATACCACCAGAACAAATATACTCTATGTCATTCAGAACAATCCAGAGCTCCGCGCACCTCGGGTGTTAGCCACAAACCCAAGGGGCGATCAGTCCAGGTATTGCGAGTTCCATCGGGGGACCGGGCATACCACCGAAGAGTGTACCAGACTTAAAGATGAAATCGAATGTCTCGTCCGCCGGGGACTCCTAGGGAGATTCCTGCAAGGCCAGGTTCCCAATCAGCCTCAGCAGCCTAGGGATGCAAGGGACCAGCCTCCCGCTCCCCGGGGCGCGGAAGGAGGAAGGTCGATGGTGGGAGAAATCGAAACGATCGCTGGACCTCCCGTCCTAGCGGCGCAAATCCTCACGATTGCCAAACCCCCGAGAGACCACGAAGACAAGAAGCTCAAACAGGACATTACGATCGCTTCGGGGAAGAAGACCTACAAGGATTATGACTACCGCACCAGGATCCCCTCGTAATCAGCGCATGGATCGGGGACCCTTGCTTTAACGTGAAGAGGATATTGGTCGATAACGGAAGCTCAGTTGATGTTCTGTTCCTTTCTACTTTGCAAAGTATGAAGCTCACAAAGGATCAGCTCAGCCCTGCAGCCGGGCCCGTCTACGGCTTCGACAACCGACCTGTCCCTGTTCAAGGCATGATCACCCTCTCAGTCACATTGGGCGAGTTTCGGAGACAGTAAACATACAACATCCAGTTCGTGGTGGTGGAATCCACTTCCGCCTATAATGCCATCTTCGGGAGACCGCTCAAGTCTATCTTTGGAGCAGTCCCATCTATTCCGCATCTGGCTATGAAGTTCCCGACCGCCGCTGGCATAGGGGTCGTAAGAGGGAACCAGGAGGCAGCCAGAACCTGCTATCTGAAGCAAGCTCAACCAGCAAAGACAACCGCTCTCAACATCAATAACTTCGATCTGCGAGACGAAGCTACTCTGCAGCGAGGAGCGCCCATCGAAGGACTAGTAGAAGTACCGCTCTCCCAACAAGACCCAACTCGGACCGTTCAGGTCGGGTCGCTCTTGTCACAAGAAGAGCGGGAAGAGTTCACAACCGTCCTACAGGAGAACGAAGACATTTTCGATTGGAGCCCAGAAGACATGCCCGGGGTAGATCCCGAAGTCATTTATCACTCTCTAAACATCAACCCCGCCTGCAGGCCTGTAATTCAAAAGAAGTGGAACTTTGCCCCCGAGCGGTTGAAGGCGATCGAAGAGGAAGTATTTAAACTCTTGGAGGCACGATTCATACGCGAAGCAGAATACCCCACGTGGCTCGTCAACGTGGTCATGGTAAAAAAGGCCTCGGGGAAGTGGAGAATGTGCGTCGACTACAACAAACTGAACCAGGCATGCCCAAAAGATAGCTTCCCCCTCCCAAGGATTGACCAGCTCGTCGACGCGACGGCCGACCACGAGCTACTTAGCTTCATGGATGCTTATTCTGGCTACAACCAGATAAGGATGAATCCCGCAGACGAGGAACATACCGTCTTCCGCACCGACAGAGGAGTCTACTGCTACAAAGTAATGTCGTTCAGCCTTAAGAACGTCGGAGCCACCTATCAGAGATTGATGAACAAGGTCTTCAAGAACCTCATCGGAGAAACGATGGAGGTATACGTGGACGACATGTTAGTCAAAAGCGTCCACCGTTGCGACCACTTGAGAGACTTGGGAAAGTGCTTTCAGCTTCTCCGTCGCTTCCAGATGCGGCTCAACCACAGCAAATGCGCATTTTGTGTGACGGCGGGATAGTTCTTGGGTTTCATGGTAACCCGTCGGGGGATTGAGGCCAACCCCGAGAAGATTAAGGTGTTGGAGGATATGTCGCCACCTCGTTCAATTAAGGAAGTGCAACGTCTAAACGGGAGGATCGCCGCGTTATCTCGTTTCTTGTCGCGGACAGGAGACAAGTACCTCCCTTTCTTCAAAATTCTTCGGGGAGCGCGCCACTCTGGGTTCCAGTGGACTGATGAGTGCCAGGCGGCCTTCGAACTTGTCAAACAGTACCTGGCTTCGCCACCGCTTCTGTCAAAACCCATCCCTGGAGAAACTCTGTTCTTATACCTAGCAGTCTCACATACGGCTCTCAGCTCGGTACTCGTGAAAGACGAAGGAGGGGTGCAGCGACCAGTCTACTACCTCAGCAAGGTCCTCATCGACACCAAAACCAGATACCCGGCAGCAGACAAGACAGCCCTGGCCCTCGTCTTCTCCGCCAGAAAGCTTCGGCCCCACTTCCAAGCTCATACAGTGAAAGTGTTGACTCACCTCCCATTACGAGCAATCCTCCAGAAACCAGAAGTCTCGGGAAGACTAGTGAAGTGGGTCGTAGAACTCGGCGAGTTTGACATCCAATTCCTGCCCCGACCAGACATCAAGTCACAAGTACTCGCCGACTTTGTTGTAGAGTACACCATCCCACCAGAAGCAGCTCCTATCAAAGACACCACTATCCCCCGTTGGACTCTCTATGTCGACGGTGCCTCAGGAGATGAAGGGGCCGGAGCGGGACTGCTCCTCATAAGTCCCGATGAGATCACCTTGGATTACGGCCTCCGGTTAAAATTCCCCGCGACAAACAACATTGTAGAGTATGAGGCGTTGATCGCCGGTCTCCGACTCGCCATCGATTGCAAAGCAGAGAATCTAACGATCTATGCAGACTCTCAACTCGTAGTCTCACAAGTCGAAGGAGACTACGAGGCTAAGAGCGACCAGATAGCGAAATACCTCGCATTCGCAAAACTACTCCTCCAGAAGATCCCGTCATATCAAATTCTGCAAATTCCCCGAGAGAAGAATTCCAGGGCAGATGCTCTATCCAAGCTCGTCACTTCACCCTCCAGCTACCAGTCTCGAAGACGCCGAATAGAAGAGATTGTGATTCCGAGTATTCAAGGGCCGTGGGAGATCGCAACCGTCCACCAGGAAGAGTCATCCTGGATGACCCCCTTACGAGCTTACCTCGAGCACGGACACCTCCCTGAAGACCGCCTAGAAGCACGAAGATTACGGATGCGGGCGGCATCATTCACTATCATGGACGGGGAGCTCTACAAGCGGGCGTTCTCAGGACCATATCTAAAATGCCTACCGGCGGGCGAGTCAGACTACGCCCTCAGAGAAGTGCACGGGGGAGTATGCGGAGAGCATCTAGGCGGAAAGGCGTTGGCACAAAAGATACTACGCCAAGGCTTCTATTGGCCAATAATGAAGAGGGACGCAGCCGAGCTGGTCCAAAAGTGCAGGAGCTGTCAGCTGCATGCCAACGTGCCTCATCAGCCCCCGGTAGCGCTCTCCATACTCCAAAGTGCGTGGCCGTTCACGCAATGGGGGATCGACCTCCTCGGCCCCCTACCACTAGCTTCCGAGCAGAGGAAGTTCATCATCCTAGCCATCGATTATTTCACCAAGTGGATAGAAGCGGAGCCCCTAGCCAAAATCACAGAAGAGAACGCTAAACAATTTGTCTGGAAGAACATCGTCTGCCGCTTCGGTATCCCAGCAACAATCATTGCCGACAACGACACTTAGTTCACCGAGAAGTCCTTCACTAAGATGTGCGAGGACTTGAAGATCAACCTTCGTCATACTGCCGTAGCACATCCGCATACCAACGGGCAAGTAGAAGTTACGAACCACACCATTCTCAAAGGGTTGAAGACTCGCCTAGAAGAAGCTGGGGGACAATAGGTGGACGCACTCCCAAACGTACTATGGGCATATCGAACAACAGAGATGACTCCCACAGGAGAGACGCCATATAACCTCTGTTACGGCACTGAAGCTATCATCCCCATCGACATCGGCATTCCGAGCACTCGAGTGCTAACCTTCGATCCCAGCAAGAATGACGGACTGCTTCGGAAAAACCTCGACCCAATCCCCGAAGTTCGGGACGACGACGCCCAGCGTGCCGCCTCTTACCAAAGGCGCGTAGCCCGGCTCTATGGCAAAAGGGTGAAGCCCAGACCAATCAACGTAGGAGATCTCGTCCTACGCAGCATCGAGGCGGCCGGAAAGGGCCCCCAAGGAGATAAACTCTCACCCACTTGGGAAGGTCCGTACGTTGTCACTGCGGTTGTAAAGCCCGGAACATACAGGCTCAGAACAGCGGAAGGAAAGACTCTACCACGCACCTGGAACGCCCAGAACCTGCGCCGCTTCTATCAGTAACATCAAGTCTTCTATCACGTTGAAAGTCGCGAGCTCATACTCGTGCAAACTTATCTTATATTGTGTATTGTATGCAAAGCCGCGAGCTCAGACTCGTGCAAACTTATCTTGTATTATGTATTGTATGCAAAGTCGCGAGCTCAGACTCGTGCAAACTTATCTTATATTATGTATTGTATGCAAAGTCACGAGCTCAGACTCGTGCGAACTTATCTTGTATTGCAAAAACTATGCGCAAAACAATTTTTTACTATAAAATATACATATATGCTTTGACACCTATATTCAATTAAGAAAGATCTCTATTTTGGGGCCCTACCCCGGGGACTTCGCACCGCCGTCGATTGAAGGTTCGTCCTTCTCCTTCGCCGTAGAGTCCCGGCGTCGTAGGGGCCTGCCCCCCTTACGTTCGACCCCGGTTTGAATACACCAGCTATTCACCGGCCATCTCGGGGCCCTGCCCTGGGGACTTCGCACCGCCGTCGATTGAAGGTTCGGCCTTCTCCTCCGCCGTAGAGTCCCGGCGTCGTAGGGGCCTGCCCCCCTTACGTTCGCCCCCGGTTTGAATACACCAGTTATTCACCGGCCACTATGGGGCCCTGCCCTGGGGATTTTGCACCGCCGTTGATTGAAGGTTCGCCCTTCTCCTCCGTCGTCAAGTCTCGGCGACGTAGGGGCCTGCCCCCCCTTACGTTCGCCCCCGGTTTGAATACACCCGCTATTCACCGGCCGAGCCTATATTATGTAAAAGTCGCGAGCTCAGACTCGCGTAAACTGATTTCTTATTATTATGAAAAACCCGCAGGCTCGAACCCGTGCATACTCATCTGTTATCTTGTAAAAGGTCATCAAGCGGTTCGGGTATCAACGCTAAATAGCAAGCCAGCAACAATCTCAAAGTACGAACACCCCTCGTCGGCCAACTTGAAGCATCTTCCCTCAAATCGACACATCGACAACAACCAGGGCAGCGGGGCCACGAGAACGCTATCACAACGCAGCGCAGAATGAAATGCGCCTAAACAGAACAAGAAGTCAAAAGCCATCGCACGCTCATCCTCCGACAGCAATCCCTACCTAAGGCACCGCAAAGAAAGCAATGATCAAAGCCGCCACAGAAAAATCGAAACCTCCGAACTCCTCCGCGCAGAAGTCCGGACTCCGAAGGTTTGGAGTGCTTATGTTACATATCCGTAGAGGCCTTGGGGTGCGTCTAGGAAAAACTTCACTAATAGGAGGTGGGGTCAACGGTCACCGCATGATCGCTCAAGTTGAAGAAACCGAAGCCGCCATTTCCGCTGCCAACCGCCAACATGCACGAAACGCATGTCGCACCCCGCCATGACCGAACCCCACTACTGGGGAACGACTAGCCCGCACCCCACTAGTGGGGTGAGAATAGTCGCACCCCCATAGTGGGGGGTGCGGCCAAGCCGCACCCCATGCGGGGTGCGGCCAGGGAACAGCCCCTTGGGGTGCGGCCAAACCGCACCCCATGAGGGGTGCGGCCAGGCCACACCCAAGGGGGTGCGGCCGAGCCAAGCCGCACCCCATGTGGGGTGCGGCCAAGCCGCGCCCCTCCCTCGGGTGCGGCCGCACCGCGCCCGCCTTTAGGTGTGGTCGAACCAATCTCCCCCGTAGCAAGGTTCGGGTGAGTCTCCCCTCTTCCGGCTCGCCGCCCGCTTTTCGGGCTCCAGACTCCGTGCGGAGCAATTCCCCGTTCGTTACGCGCTCAGAGCACTTTCACATTTCGGGCACGCTCACTTTTTGTCTTTCTAGCATGCTCACTTTTTGTCTTTCTAGCATGCTCACTTTTTGTCTTTCCAGTTTCTCAGATTGCAGGAATGGCTTGTCGCCTTTTTCGCCTTCAACAAAGCTACCTGAACTGCCCGAACTGCCCAGGGGCGAGACGGTCATTTATGAAAAATGGCGATCCGTGTGCTACGAACCGGAAAACGTGATTCGTCCGCCAGTTGATTACGGTGGTTACAACGGTGAAATTACCGAGCTACCCTCGGCCAAAGCTATAAAAGGAGCCCCAGGGCTTCATTTGAAAGGACCTTGCCTTCTGGACCCGGGAGAGCTTCTTACAGACTTTCGCGGAATTCTCCTTCGGGACTTGATGATTTCCTTCGTCGCGAAAGGCGACTCAGCATTCTCACTTTTGTTCTCTGAAGCATTCTCACTTTCATTCCTAGCAGTTCTCAGAAGGAAAAAGACTTAGTTTTTCTGGAGGTGGCATGTCACCTTTGGAACTCTCTCTCTCTCCCTATTATTGTAACGAGCAGCGGCCAGTCGCGTTCGATTTCTAAGTCTCTAATTGTAACCCCCCAGAAGATAGTGGAATTTTGGTCGGCACGGCTCCGACCGCGTGGTTTTTTACCCTTTCCGGGTTTTCCACGTTAAAAAATCTCAGCGTACTCAGCGAATCTTTAATTGACTGTTTGCACGCTCGGTTCGCTTCCGAGCTAAGGTGGTTCAATTCGACCGATCTACCCGAGCACCCGAGCGACCCGCAACAGAAGGTATTAAGAACAAAAAGAAGAAGTTGGTGGATGGAGGAGAGTTGTTCGAGGAAGAAGAAGCGACGAAAGTTGTAGGGTTGTCGGGCGGCGTCGGATCGATGAAGAAAAAAAGGGCGGATCGACGACGACGTCCGACGATGAAGAAGAAGAAAGAGGAAGGGGAAAGGAAGTTTTACCGGTGGCGGCGGATCAAGGGAGCACGACTGGCGGTAGGATGAAAAGTTGCGCTAGGGCTGTCGTGCTCTTTCTCCTCGCCAGAAACCCCCAAAAAAACGATCAAGCGTGGATGAAATTCTTGGAGAGTTCAGTCTTAAATCCCAAGTCTTTTGACCATTATATTTCGTCACTAAATAATTCTATTTAGTGACGAAATATAATTTGGTTACTAAAAATTAAGTTTTTGTGACGTAATATTTTTTGTCACTAAAAAAATACTTTTAGTAATCAAATATTTATTTTAGTCACTAATTAATTGAAAATCATCATTTAGTGGCCAACCTCTAATTTCGTCACATAAAATCTATTTTTAGTGATGAAAAATATTTCGTCACAAATATTTCGTCACTAAAAGCTTGTTTTCTTGTAGTGAGTTGAGCACGCAGCCTATAGTATGACCACTGACCATGCACTTTTGCGTAGTTTGTGGGCACTAGAGGTGGCGCGTAGGTAGTGTATACACTACTTTATGGCGTACGCAACGGTTTTTCATCATTATAATGTCAAAATCTTAACTTCTAAAGATATTTATGTTTGTATTCAATTTATGTAACGTCGTGGGCTATTTGACGTACACGGAGATGATCATAGCCACTCCTTTTGAGGCATTGCTCATCATTGAAGGTTTAATGACTTCTTTGGTAGTAAGGAGTTGGTGGTGTGCAGTAAGTAGTCGAGCACACTTTCTATAGTGTCATGACCACTTATCATGCACTTTTGAGTAGTTTGTGGGCATGAGAGGTGGCATATAGGCAATGTATACACTACTTTCTGGCGTACACAATTGTTTTTCATCATTATAATGTGAAAATCTTAACTTCTAAAGATATTTATGTTTAAGAATCATTATTAAATTTATGTAATGATGCGGGCTTTGAAGGACACGGAGATGATCATAGACACTCAATTTTGAGACATTTGCTCACCATAGAAGGTTTAATGATTGCTCGAGTAGTAAGGAGTTAGTGGTGCGTAGCACACAAATAGTTGAGCACGCAACTTATACTATGACCACTGATCATGCACTTTTGCGTAGTTTGTGGGCACGAGAGGTGGCATATAGAATAGTGTATACACTATTTCTGCGTACACAACTATTTTTCATCATTATAATGTTCAAATATTAACTTCTCAATATATTTATGTTTAAGAATCATTATTCAATTTCTGTAATGTCGTGGGCTTTGAAGGACATGGAGATGATCATAGACACTCTTTGAGACATTTGCTCACCCTTGAACGTTTAATGACTTCTTGGGTAGTAAGGAGTTAATGATATGTAGTATACAAGTAGTTGAGTATGTAACCAATAGTGTACAACTTGTATTCGACGAGGTGTGCCCAATCCTCATCATAGGCCACAGGGCCCCAGAAGGTGGACCGCGGACTTAGAAACATTCATCCCTAGAGACAACTGGAGCTCATCCAGAGCTCGCCCCCACTTTCCTGATCAGCTCGCCCACGAGCTCAGAAGGGTGAAGCTCGTCTCGCCTATGAGCTCGTCGGGATGAAGCTCGGCTTGCCCCCTTGCCCATGAAACAACCGCTTGCAGAACCTACCAGCAATCTCCTTTCGGACTTGCCGTCGAGCTCACCATGTAGAAGCTCATCTCGTTTGCGAGCTCACCGTATTAGGACCCGGTATAAGCGACCTCACCTAAGGTGACCTCTGATCAGCACGCCTCCTCCAAAGGCCCCTAGAGAATAGGTCGCTCATGTTGGAACCGAGAATTGGCCCAACGAGAAGTTCGGACCCCTGAAAGGGGGCAGCTAGCACTTGCTGATCCCGCAGGGGAATCTGACCGAAGACTTAGAGCTAAATACCGACTCTTGGCTGCAGCGTGGAGGTCCCACCACACACCCAGAAAGATCTTAGAGTGCTTCCCCTCCTAAGCCAAAGCTGAAGTCGGGCACCATGGAGAGCCTGAGGAGTTAACCAAAGATGTCTGTACAACCCGTATTCGCCAAGTGGGTCCCACAGGCCAATTGGCGAGACCTTGGCCAGCCAGATCATTCGCCCCGGCTAGGAGGTGGAAGTACCCCCGGGTTGGTGGGGGTAAGCTGCAGGAGAGAAAGAGCTAGGCGAGTGGTGCCCTCACGGACCACTCGCCCGGAAGCGTGGGCATTCGCCCAGCTAAGCGGGTGCCCAACGAGTGGTGCCCTCACGGACCACTCACCCAAAAGGATTTGAGGGGGAAATGACCATAATACCCCTTGTGGGTTGCAAATAGCCCTTCAGAACAACGGAGTTAGGCTGTTAGCAGACCAATTTGGGGTGCGGTTAGTAAAACTAAAAGGCGGATTCATGTTATTTGCAGACCAGCCTAGAAAAATCTATAAATAGACCCTTAAGGGCACCTTGGAGGAGATCCGATTTTAGAGAATCCACTCCTCCAGGCTAGTTTCTGGTCGGCTGCTAAGGCCCTCCAAGGTGCCCGGTTGAGCTCTGGTTAGGGAGGGGAAGCTCTCTAAGATCTTCCGGGTGTGTGGCGGGACCTCCTCGCTTCAGCCTTGGGTCTATTCCTATTCTCACATCCACCATCAAGAGAGTCTAGTGAGGGAGAAATAAGCATCGGCTACACCCCCAGTGGGTCCGATCTCAAGAGACCGGTTGCCGGTTTCAACATTTTTTGTGCGGTGAGCGTGGACCGTAGCCGGTGAAGGAAAATCTCAAGCTAGGTTCGATGACAGGAGATGGGGGAAATGGTTTTGACTCAGGCCACTCGCAGCCGCCAGCAACAGGGGAGTGGCTGGAGATGTTTGAGAAGTTCAAGCGAGAAGTCCTGCAGACAGTTCTCGCTGGGCGGAGCGAGTACGAGACCCCGGCAGTCCCCGTGGTTCCGCCCCTGCAGATCGGCGAGAACGCACCGGGGCAGCGGCTGGGGAAGGAGGTGCCAGCAGAAGGCAGTGCGCGAGATCTCCCCGGGCGGCAGCTGTTCAGCTGCCCGACGAGTGCTGAGGTGTGCGAGCTGGCTCCGCGCGAGAGGACCATTCGTCGAGCAGGGGAAGGGAGCCCCTTTTGCGAGATGATCCTCTCGGCCCCAGTGCCAGAGGGGTTTCGAGGGCCGGAGATGTCCTACTACACCGGCAAGGAGGACCCAGTCGTGCACCTACAGTGGTTTGAGGACATGACATCAATCCTTCCCATGTCGGATGCTTTTCAATGCCGACTCTTCGCAACCACCATGAAGGAGAAAGCAAGGGACTGGTTCCACCAGCTTCCCGCAGGTTCCTTCTACGCGTTCGATGATCTGCGCCGAGGCTTTCGGCTGCGCTTCTCGACGTCAAAAAAGAGGAAGAAGGATGCGGAGGCTCTCTTTAAGATCAGGCAAAGGGAGGGGGAATCCCTGGCACATTACGTGGATAGGTTCCAGCAGGAGATGCACCTTGTGCAGGAGGTGCTGGGATTCGCCCTCAAGATTGCGTTCATCGTAGGGTTCCGAGATGGGTTCTTCAAGATGGACCTGAAGAGAAGGCCTCCTGTGTCCTTTGAGGAGTTGATGGAGCGAGCAGCGGAGGAGATTGAAGGGGAGGCGGCCAACCCGGAGTTCTACAAGAGGTTGGCGAAGATGAGCGAGCCTGAGGTGAGGCAGCAAGAAGGAAGAAGGCGAGAAGAACCCAGGGGTCAGGGGTTCGAAATACCGCCTCGGAATTGGAGGAATCAAGAGCCCAACAACAGGTTGGGCTGGAGGCACCAGGAAGGAGCAACGAGAGGTCAAGAAGGGGGGTATCAAGAAAGAGAGGCGGGAGGAATAAATCCGGGGTGGAGGCAAGGTCCCAGACCCCCTCACCCCCAAGGGAGCAAGCTATGGCAGTAGGCCGAGTAAGAGGAGGTAGAGGAGAAAGAGGAGGGAGAGGCAGAGCAGGAAGAGGGGACAGGGTGGCGTTGCCCTATTGTGACTTTCACCAGGAAGAAGATCACGCGACCGCCACCTGCCCAGAATTCTTGGAGATGAGAGGGAGAGGTCGGCCACGGCGGCAGCAGGCCAGGATTGAGGAAGTGCTCCCAGAGGCGGAAGAGGACCGATGCGAGGACAGGGCGGATACAGGAGCCAGGGGGAATCGGGGTGATTCATGGTGGGGTTGGGATAGAGGCCTCTCGCAAAAGGAGCTTCCAGGCGATGTTCCGGAGAGACGTCGCATCAACTTCCCAGACCCCACCCCCCCACAGAGAAGCTCACCTTCTCCTCGGAAGATATGCCCGATTATGAGGACCCGTTCTGCGACGCCCTGGTGATCCAGACGGCGATAGAAAACTTCACGGTCTCCCGGATCCTGGTGGACAATGGGAGCTCGGTGAATGTTATCTTCAAGAAGGCTTTCGATGCGATGGAGGTGGAGAAGAAGAGGGTGCAGGCCTCTGATGGGCCGCTGTTTGGTTTCTCAGGAGAAAGAAAGGAGGTTGAGGGAGGCGTCGGCCTCCAGGTAACGTTAGGGGGAGTCCCAAGGAACTGCCGGTTCATCATCGTTGACGCTCCGAGTAGCTACAATGCCATATTTGGGCGCCCCCTCATCAGTGCCTTCCGATGTGTGCCCTCATCATACCACCAGTGCTTGAAGTTCCATAGTGGAGGAGTCCAGGTCCGAATCCGGGGAGATGCAAAGGTGGCCAGGCAGTGCTATGTGACTGCCGTCAACACCATCTCTTGGATGGCGGAGGCTGAGAAGATGGATGAAGAGATGAGGAGGCCGGAGGAGTCAGGAGAAGGAGTGGAGAAAAGGGGAGAAGAGGAAGAGGGCAGTGCCCGAGGAAAGGAGATGGAGGAGGAGCAGGTCGAACCGATGGAGGAGGAAGGTGCGGCAGAGGAGAAGGCCAGGGTAGAGGGGCGAGAAGCGATGGGAAGATGGGAAGAGCCGGCTCGGCTTGAGGCGGCAGAGGAAGTGGTGGAGATGGAGGTTATCACCCAGGGAGGAAGGGCGGAGAAAGTGCGTGTCAGCGGGGGTCTCAGCCCGGAGGACAGGGTAAGGATGATGGAGTGCATCCAGAAGAACGTGGACATCTTCGCATGGAGCGCGGCAGACATGCCAGGCATCGAGGCGGACGTGGCTTGCCATCGTCTCAACCTTGAGTCAGGAGCCCGCCCCATCCGACAGAAAAGGAGGGCCTTCGCCGACAAGCTCGAAGAACCGATCCGCGAGGAGGTGGCCAAGCTCCTTGAAGCAGGTTTTGTATCGGAGATCCAGTATCCAGGCTGGGTCTCCAATGTCGTCATGGTAAAAAAGGGCGAGGGTCGCTGGCGTATGTGTATTGACTTTTCTTTATTAAACAAAGCCTGCCCTAAGGATTGTTATCCCCTGCCTCGGATCGACGCGCTGGTTGACTCAGCCGTCGGTTTTTCTGTGATGAGTTTTTTGGATGCTTTTTCAGGTTATTACCAGATCAGGATGCACCCCCCGGATATCAAAGATGTCTCTTTCATCACCCGGGAGGGGTGCTACTGCTATAAGATGATGCCCTTTGGGCTGAAAAATGCAGGAGCAAACTACCAGAAGATGATGGACCGGGTCTTTAAGGAACAAAGGGGAAGGAACTTGGAGGTCTACGTGGATGACCTCATGGTGAAAAGCAAGAACGCGAGCTCTCACATCCAGGACCTCGAGGAGACCTTCGTTACCCTGCGCAAGTACAAGATGCGTCTGAACCCCCTGAAGTGTGTGTTCGGAGCCAGCAAGGGGAAGTTCCTGGGACACCTTCTCACCCCTTTGGGGGTAGAACCTAACCCGGACAAGGTCAAAGCCATAATGGAGTTGGGATCACCTCGGAATGCCAAGGAGGTTCAGCGCTTGACAGGAAGGCTCGCGGGGTTGAGCAGGTTTCTCTCCCGGGCCGGAGAGAAATGCTCCCCCCTCTTCAAAACGTTACGAGGCAACCAGAAATTCGAATGGACAAAGGAATGCGAGGAGGCCTTCCAGGCCTTGAAGGGTCAGCTCACCAAGGCTCCGCTACTCCAAGGTCCCAAGGAGGGGGAGGATCTATCCCTATATCTCGGAGTCGGGACTGAGGCTGTAAGCTCCGTCCTGGTCCATGAAGAAGGCAAGAAGCAGCTGCCTATCTATTACGTGAGTAGGGTCCTGAGGGGGGCGGAGCTCAGATACCCGATCTTGGAGAAGTTGGCCTTTGCTCTGGTCGTCGCAGCAAGAAAACTCGGGCCATACTTCCAGGCCCATTCAATTCAAGTAGTGACGGACCACCCTCTTCGCCAGATCTTCGAAGGAGTAGAGCATTCGGGGAGGCTAGCGAAGTGGTCAATAGAACTCAGCGAGTTCAATATCACCTTCGTCCCTCGGCTATCCATGAAGGCACAGGTGGTGGCAGATTTCATGGCAGATTATGTGGCCGAGATGGAGGAGGATGGAGCCCCTCGACATGTTCCGTGGAAGCTGCTGGTGGACGGGGTTTCAGGCAAAAATTCTCTCGGAGGAGGGGTGGTGTTGGAGAGCCCCCATGGGATAAAGATCGAGCAGACGCTGGTAATACATTTTCCAATCACCAACAACCAGGCAGAGTATGAGGCGGTGATCGCCGGCCCGCGGCTGGCCCAGGAGCTCGGGGTCCAAGATGTGGAGGTTCTCACCGACTCGATGATAATAGCCTCTCAGATCAAAGGGGAGTTTGAGACGAGGGAACCTACACTCATAAGATACTTAGCCAAAGTGAGAAGCCTCATCGGAGCGTTCAAGACTTTCTCCATCAGGCACATCCCTCGGGAGGAGAGCACCCAGGCGGATCGCTTGGCCAAGGCCGGTCCCCGAGCCGGAGGAACCCTGACAGATCTGTTCCGTCCTTCGATCGAGGAAGGGGAACTCATGGAAATAGAGCAGCGGCCCTCTTGGAAGGATCCCTTCGTTACCTTCCTTGTAACAGGGAAATTCCCGGAGGATGTTCCAGACCAAAGGCGCTTCCGGTACAAGTCCGCCTACTATGTGCTCCATGAGGGAGATCTGTATCGGAAGACCCTCTCGGGCCTCTTAGCCCGATGCATCTCGGAAGATGAAGTCCCGAGGATCTTGGAAGAAGTTCACTCCGGCAAGTGTAGCAGCCACTCGGGGAGCAGGATGTTGGAGGCGAGAATAATGAGGCAGGGGTACTTTTGGCCGACCTTGAGTAAAGATGCGGCGGCCTTCGCTAAGAAATGCCAAAAATGTCAGATGTTCGCCCCGCTTCAGCTCATGCTAGCTTAGAGGCTAAGGAGTATCACGGCACCCTGGCCATTTGCCATATGGGGGATGGATCTGGTAGGACCCTTCCCCCAGGCTAGTGGGCAGAGGAGATTCCTCTTAGTCATGATCGACTACTTCTCAAAGTGGTTGGAGGTCAAGGCGCTGGCTAAGGTCACCTCCCAGGTGGTCCGCAACTTCATATGGGGGGAGATCATCTGTCGGCATGGTCTTCCGCAAGCCATAGTCACGGATAACGGTCCACAGTTCGCAAGCGAGGAGTTCATCAGTTTCTGCGGCCAGTTGGGGATAGACCTCAGGTTTGCATCCGTCCACCATCCCAGGAGCAACGGGCAGGTGGAGGCGGCAAACAAGATTATCGTGAACTTGCTCAAGAAGAAGGTGGAAAATCTTAAGGGCAATTGGGTGGAGCAGCTCCCCTCGGTCATGTGGGCTTTAAGAACCACCCCCAACACCGCCACTGGAGAGACCCCTTTCAAGCTCTCTCACGGCTGCGAGGCCGTCATTCCCATAGAGTTCGAAGTCATGACGCCACGGGTAAAGGCCGCCACGAATGGAGAGGAAGATTGGAGAGCTGGGAACGAAGAGGAGTTGCGGCTCTCCCTCGACCTCATCGAAGAAGCCCGGGATCTAGCAGCCATTCGCCAAGAAGAGGTCAAGCGACGGATGGCCAAGTACTTCGACAAGCACATCAGGGTCAAGCAGTTCAAAAAAGGGGACCTAGTGCTCAAGAAGGTTGACGCGGTCGGGAGGTCTGCCGCAGTGGGAAAGCTTAATCCCAACTGGGAAGGTCCCTATGTCGTGGAGGAAGCGCTAAAGTCTGGGGGTATCGCCTTCAGAACGTGGAGGGCCAACCCCTCAGCCACACCTGGAGTGGTGATGATCTTAAACGTTTCTATCCCTAAAACTATGTAATGAAAACGTTTTGAAATAAGAATACTTTGTTTAACACATGTGTTTGAGAATGATACCGCAGCTTGTAGGAAAAACTCTGAAAGCTACAGAAATGGCCCCGAGCAGACCCGCTGCCCAGGCTCTCATCTAGTTGGCAGGTCCGAAGGCTCACTCGGTGGGAGGTTCTATGATGAAGGGAAAATGGCCCCGAGCAGACCCGCTGTCCAGGCTCTCATCTAGCTGGCAGGTCCGAAGGCTCACTCGGTGGCAGGCTCTATGATGAAGGAAAAATGGCCCCGAGCAGACCCGCTGTCCAGGCTCTCATCTAGCTGGCAGGTCTGAAGGCTCACTCGGTGGCAGGCTCTATGATGAAGGAAAAATGGCCCCGAGCAGACCCGCTGTCCAGGCTCTCATCTAGCTGGCAGGTCCGAAGGCTCACTCGGTGGCAGGCTCTATGATGAAGGAAAAATGGCCCCGAGCAGACCCGCTGTACAGGCTCTCATCTAGCTGGCAGGTCCGAAGGCTCACTCGGTGGCAGGCTCTATGATGAAGGAAAAATGGCCCCGAGCAGACCCGCTGTCCAGGCTCTCATCTAGTTGGCAGGTCTGAAGGCTCACTCGGTGGTAGGTTCTATGATGAAGGAAAAATGGCCCCGAGCAGACCCGTTGTCCAGGCTCTCATCTAGCTGGCAGGTCCGAAGGCTCACTCGGTGGCAGGTTCTATGATGAAGGAAAAATGGCCCCGAGCAGACACGCTGTCCAGGCTCTCATCTAGCTGGCAGGTCTGAAGGCTCACTCGGTAGCAGGTTCTACGATGAAGGAAAAATGGCCCCGAGCAGACCTGCCGTCCAGGCTCTCATCTAGCTGGCAGGTCCGAAGGCTCACTCGGTGGCAGGTTCTATGATGAAGGAAAAATGGCCCCGAGCAGACCCGCTGTCCAGGCTCTCATCTAGCTGGCAGGTCCGAAGGCTCACTCGGTGGCAGGTTCTATGATGAAGGAAAAACGGCCCCGAGCAGACCCGCTGTTCAGGCTCTCATCTAGCTGGCAGGTCCGAAGGCTCACTCGGTGGCAGGTTCTATGATGAAGGAAAAACGGACCCGAGCAGACCCGCTGTCCAGGCTCTCATCTAGCTGGCAGGTCCGAATGCTCACTCGGTGGCAGGTTCTATGATGAAGGAAAAATGGCCCTGAGCAGACCCGCTGTCCAGGCTCTCATCTAGCTGGCAGGCCCGAAGGCTCACTCAATGGAAGGTTCTAAATTCTCAGGGATTGACCTCAAGAGCACTCGCATAGACCACGCGCCGGAACGGTGGTCTCACCTCCCTTTCATAACTACCTAAGTGAAACCCCGTGATGCGCGAATAGTCCAAAGGCTCACTCGGTAGCGGGAAGTCGAAAAGAGCGATGCATCCTAGGTCGTCAACGAGCAGCGGCGAGTGGTCAAGACAGTTACACTGCGACCTAGCGTCCTAATGAGCCTAGCGAGATACAGTAGCGAATGAGGAAAATTGAGAGCACAAAAAGTGTAACCAATATATATATGCCAAGAGGACTCGCCCCAGTTCATGATTACATCCAAAAATGAAGAATAAAATGAGAACAAAGAAAAATACAAAGGGCCCATCTCATGGGTCGGCGGGCTTCTCGCCAGAAGATCCATCGCTTTCGCTCGAATCAGGTAGGAGGGCGTCTTCTCGCGGCTCGCCGTCCTCATCTTCCGGAAAGGGGATCGGAATGTAGAGCTCGGGGACGACCTGTCGGGCAGAGAGGCATTCAGCCTCCTCCTTCAGGTACCCATCCTGCCGCAGCACCTGCAGCAAGTGCTTCACGGCACTTTGAGCATTCTCCTGCATCAACTGCTCCAGTTCGTGGTGGGGGTAAAAGTGCCCCCACTCCCCAAGGCGAGTGTCGAGGCCTCGGCTTCTCGCGATCGTTGGGCCTCGGCCTTTGCCAGGCGGATTTCCTCCTCGAGGTCGACCACCCGCGCGCGAAGCATCGCGACGCTCGTAGTGTCCTGAAAAAATAAAGGTGGTGAGAAAAAGAGTGCGGCAATCTGCAGCGGTCATTCGTAGGGGGGGGAGTATATACCTCTGCAACGGGACGGCTGGCGAGAAGGGCTTCCACAGCTGCCAACTTTGTCTTGAGTTCCTGCGTCTAGGCCGAAACAAGGGCCCTGGTCTCCTCGACCTCGGCCAGACTCCGCGACAGACTGATGCTCCGGCGCGAAGACATGTGCGCCAGCTCAAGGGCCCGCAGTAGGGCTCGGGCGGTCTCGCGAGCGAGAACTTGAGTCTTCTCGGCATCAAAGACCTCGGCATCGTCACGGCCATAGAGGGCATACGCCGTGGCGTAGGCCTCGCCGGTAGCGACATCGCTCTCTATCCAAGTCGAATGGAGGGTGGAGAGCGTGACCCGGTTAGTGTTTCTGTCCCACTTCACTAGAGGAGCCCCCGAGGGATCCACGTACTTCTCGCCATTTGCGAAATTCCGGTGGTCCCTGGGCAACGGAGGCGGCGGCAGCGACGATCTCGCCTGGATCCCAGTCCCGTCTGGCACACCTGTCCCCTGGGTTAGGGCCGGCGCCCCCGTCCCCAGGGTTTGGGTCGGAGCACTCGCCCCTGGGGTCACGTCCAAGATCCCCTTCCCCTTGGCGGAAGGACTTTTCGGCTTCTTGGAGGAAAAGGAAGTGAGCGCCCCGGGTTTTCGTTTCGGCCGCTAGGTTTGGAGGAGGAAGGTTCCTCCCGGCAGGCATCCGTAGCCGCCTGTGTAAAGGATACAGAAACCCCAGGAGGTCGCGATGGGTGAAGGGGGAAATTACGCACACCTGCATAAGAACGCGAATGGTTTAGCGAATGACGTAAGATCCACCAAGCTGAAACGAATGCAGAAGGTCTCGAAAACTTACCCTCACCCTGCGGAATGGGCGGGAGCGAGTTGACATTTCGCCGGAGATGGACGAGGTCCATCCCGTGCTGAAGGATGTATTGGTGCAGCTTGGCCTCGTGCCCCCCTAAGGTCGGGGGGCGAAAGGTCGACTCCTCCTCCTGCACCGGGGCAAGAAGGGTATTCCCAAGGCTCCCGCCGACGAAGATGAAGCGGCGAACCCAGTCGTGGTTCTTGTTCGGGAGACCGTAGTGTTTGAGAGGGTTTTGACCCGAGAAGAAGGAGATGTCGTGTGAGCAGCGGAAGGTGTACAGTTTGCGGAAGACGGGTAGCGAGAACTCGATCCCCTCTTCTCGCAGGTAGCACGCGTACCCGACCAGCATGGCGATGGAGTTGGGATTGAGCTGGCCGGGCACGACCCCGTAGTACCGGAAAGTCTGGCGGAGTTCCGGCCAGATGGGAAGGCGAAACCCCACCTCGAAGTGCTCTAGCGGGATCGCGAGAGCACATGGCGAGATGGAGTTTAGACGCTCCTCCGGCCCGGGCTTTCGCGCCTCGAATGCCGGCGGAACGTAGTCAGCAACAGCAGTCAAGAAGGCCTCCTCGGAGACATGATTGACGAATGCACTGGCACACCTGGCCCTACCTTCAGCGTCGCCACCCATTTCGCGAATGCTGGAGAAGACGGGAGCAGCAGAGAAGAGAGAAGCGTGAGTGCTAGCGCGAGGAGAGAGAGGGAGCGGATGGCAAGGTAATTAATATGGTGGTTGAACAGACTATTTATAGAAGAAATAAAAGACGCTTGGGTTTTCGAGGCAACGGGTGTGCGGATGGCAATCGTACCTCCCCGATGCCTCGAAACCCGAGCTGATCCCTCTCGCCCATTAATGGCGAATTCCCTGTGGCGATTCGCTCGACGGCCACGCGAAAGAGTTAAGAAAGCATTCGGCAATATCATATCATTCGGCATATTCCGGCAAGTGGCGAGAAATATAAACAAAAATAGAAAATAAAGCATTCGCAAAGCGCAGAGTATAAAATTATTACAGACACAAATAGTCCAGTATCCTCAGCATCATGAACTGAATAAGAAAAGAAAAATGCAAAAGGAGGTGAATGGGGACCGGACTAGCGCTCCTCCCAGTACCACCGACCATGCCCTCGCGGTCCAGCCTCCGGAGGCATTCGCGGGCGATAATACGCGAGCATGGAGGTGATCTCGTGAGACGCCAGCTGAAGCTGGTCCCGGGCGCGCGCGGCATGTCTCCCGGGAGACAGCTCCCCTCCTTCACCCCCCAGACGCTCCACCACTGCGAGGAGGCACGAATAGTCCTGTCGGAGGTCCTTCAGCTCGCGCGTGACCTCCATCTGCACATCATCCACCTGGCCGGCGATGTTCCGCTGAATATGGATGAGCTTCCCCAAGACTTCTGTGATTCGCTCCTTCAGGGTCGCATGATCTGAGAAGTCGCCCAGAAAGTCAGAGAGATCCCCGGGGGATGGGAGAGGCGAGAGCATCCCCTCTTCCCCCTCGTTGTAGGACTCGAAGGGGGAGGCTTCCCGATGGCCTGCGAGATCACCGTCGGATCAGCCGCGATAAAGCTAGCGAATGCGCTGGAGGCGATTGAAGATACTAACCTGGTACAGGTTCCTTCTGACCTAGGGGACGCGACGAGTGGGGGTGCACACCAGACAAGCCGGTGTTAGGAGGTAGAACTTTTCCTTTCCCCGGGCGGTAGGGCTATGAAGAAGGAGCTGGAGCATCCGCAGAATCATCCGGACGGCCCTGTTGGCCGGGTCCCTTCTCAGGGGATATTCTCGGCTCAAGAAGAAGCTGGAGCATCAGAACGATTGTAGGATAAGGGGCAGGAACTAAGCAGAGACAGGAAGAATCCTCATACCTGCGTCCCGGGGTCCGGAGGAGTATTCGCCGAAGGAGTATTCGCCGGAGGAGTATTCGCCGTAGACTCTGAGGCGGTCTCGCCTCTTTGACGATTCAGTCGAATCGCCTTGGCTCGTCGCGAGATGTAGGGGGCGCTCGGGTCCCGTTTGGATGCAAGCCAGGGAGCAAATCTGGCAGCCTTGGGGGCGGTCGCACTTTGGGCCGCAGCCAGGCGCTCAATCATCTCCTGCGATAGGGGTCTCGCGGAAGGTTTGTGGGAAGACATTGATATCTACGAAAGGTCAAGGGAGAGAGGGATCACCAAGCCAAGGAATGGGAGATTTCCAGAGATCTAACACTGGGAAGTATATATAGGGAGACGGTGGGACCCACAGAATCTTATGGGTCCTGTCAGCCAGCACTCGCCGAATACCGGGTTGGACTGTTCTTTCCGAGCGTAGGAACCGCTCGCAAAGAGCGGGGATTATGTACAACCCGTATTCGCCAAGTGGGTCCCACAGGCAAATTGGCGAGACCTGGGCCAGCCAGATCATTCGCCCCGGATAGGAGGTGGAAGTACCCCCGGGTTGGTGGGGGTAAGCTGCAGGAGAGAAAGAGCTAGGCGAGTGGTGCCCTCACGGACCACTCGCCCGGAAGCGTGGGCATTCGCCCAGCTAAGCGGGTGCCCAGCGAGCGGTGCCCTCACGGACCACTCACCCAAAAGGATTTGAGGGGGAAATGACCATAATACCCCTTGTCGGCTGCAAATAGCCCTTCAGAACAGCGGAGTTAGGCTATTAGCAGACCAATTTGGGGTGCGGTTAGTAAAACTAAAAGGCGGATTCATATTATTTGCAGACCAGCCTAGAAAAATCTATAAATAGACCCTTAAGGGCACCTTGGAGGAGATCCGATTTTAGAGAATCCACTCCTCCAGGCTAGTTTCTGGTCGGCTGCTAAGGCCCTCCAAGGTGCCCGGTTGAGCTCTGGTTAGGGAGGGGAAGCTCTCTAAGATTTTTCGGGTGTGTGGCGGGACCTCCTCGCTTCAGCCTTGGGTCTATTCCTATTCTCACATCCACCATCAAGAGAGTCTAGTGAGGGAGAAATAAGCATCGGCTACACCCCCAGTGGGTCCGATCTCAAGAGACCGGTTGCCGGTTTCAACAATGTCCTAAGGAGGAGGAAGCCAAAGAAGTTGAAGCTTTTGGAGCATGCGTTTCGCACTCTTCCGGTTGTTGAATCGTGTGACGCCCTTAGAGGGGGGGGGGTGAATAAGGGTGTGTTTAAAAATATAATTTTTACTTAATAATTTTTAGACAAATTTTACTTTACTAAAAAGTTACTTATAAATAATTTTAAACCAATGCAATTTTTGTATTAAACCAAACACAAATTTCTAAGATAAAGATTTAAGCAAACAAATTTACAATTAGTGAAAAGAGCATAATTATATTTATCATGAAATTTGTGTACAATAAAAAATGATCTTAACAATGCTTAAGATCAAGGCACAATTATGATAATAAAAAATACAATAATTTTTGGTTTACCAATCCTTCTCCCAAGGATCAGAAGGCTATCACTTGTCTCTCCCAAGACCAAGCCCAAGCCTCTCCTCTAGATCTTCCCAAGATCTAAATGTAGCACACAAGGCCACGATTTCCCACCAAGCCACGCAAGGACTTGGACGCTCCGCACAAGGAAGCGATTTTCCCCTAAGCCGCGCAAGGACTTAGACGTCGCACGCAAGACGACGATTTCTCTACCAATACAAAATGAAATGTGTGTAAATGAAAATACAGTATGAAAAGGACAACTCCCTAGAATTTCAGATCTCTGAAAGGATGGTTGAAGCCTCGAGATGATCGTTGATGAAGAAGCGCGCCCGATCTCGTCTTCAATCTTCAATCCTTCTTTGAACAAATGGGAGTTGAAGAGGTTCTGGAGCTCTCTGGTTCATATGCACTCAGGAAGGGACTTGGAATTCTCAAAGCATGGAATGCACGAACACAAGGAGTCAATTTATAGAAAATCGCTGTCGCCTGGGCGACATCCACTGTCGGAATTTTCCGACAGCGCTAAACTGCCGCTGGAGTGCCGTCGTGCGGGCAGTTGCTGTAACCGCCGAGCTGTCGCCTGGGCAACATCGATGTCGGATTTCCGACAGCGCAAGACTGCCGATCGTGGGTGGTGTCGTGGGCAGTTGTTGTAACCTCCGAGCTGTCTCCTGGGCGACATCGCTGTCGGATTTCCGACAGCTCAAAACTGCCTTTCGTCGTGTTGCCGTGGAGGGAAGTAGTTGTAACTTCTCTGCTGTCGTCTGGGCGACATCCACTGTCAGAATTTTCCAACAGTGAAATTTCCCATATTCAGATTTAGCTCCAGCAGAAATGTGAACATCTCATACCTGTTACCTGCACACCATAAATAAAAAATAGAATCAAATACAAACGGGACTTTGTTATTATCAAACCGGAGGAGTGCGAAACGCATGCTCCAACAATCTCCCCCTTTTGATAATAACAAATCCGTATAAAAAGAAATCATGTCTATTTAGATTGTTGATTTTAACATTTGGTGTGTGCACAAAAATAACATGATATATTTCTCTTAAAATAAATAATCTCCCTTTAGATGAAAGCTCCCCCCTAAATGAATGCTCCCCCTAAATATATGCTCCCCCTAAATATATGATGTATTGTGTAGGTGGAATATTTAGGTGTAATAGATTTGTGATTTTTCTTTTTATACTTTTAATTCTCCCCCTTTTGGTATTAGCAAAAGTTAATATTAGATAAAAGAGTAGTTCTTAAGGGAAATGATATATGATATAGAAATGAAGAGTAAGCGGAAGCACTTTGTTGGAAATGATTGAAGTCCACGAAATAATAGGAATATGCCAAAGTATGAATAAACTCGTGAAGTGACCGTAAAGCCATATGAAGTAATGAAAGAAAATAACTTAAACATGAGTAAGGTCATTTGAAAGTATCATAGAAAGACACAATAGTGTATAGAATTATGGAATATTTTCGGTCCAATTCTCATGAGATTAATGTTTATATAACATAATAATGTGTACATGTGATACTTAGATCAAACATATGAAGTTATTTAATTTACATGATCATTGAAATGTAGAACATAATATAAGCATATAAAGTTAACTTTGACTTTGAAGATATAGCACAAGATGAATAGAAAACCATTTTTCTTTTGCACAAGACACTTTACAATTCTTTCCAAGGTGCTTAACCTCACAATGCTCATTAAGACTTATCAGGAGGGTAAGTAGTGCTTGGTGGAGTATCCTTGTCTTTATTTTAAAAAATTTTTGATCACAGATGTTGTGATATCTTAATTTTGAGATATTGATTTTTTTTTTGTAATTGACCAAGGATCTCCGAATTCACTTGAATCGCAAAAGATGGTGTATATTTTGTTGTGCTAACAAATCAAGGTTGAAAGTTGTATTTATGAAGTGCTATTTTATTATGTTAAAGCAAATATGATCCATGTATATATTAAATAAAAAGACATACGTATTGATCAAAAGAAGTGAACGTGATAGTTCATTATGATAGATAAGCAATTTCTCATACTTAGAGGCATGCGAAAACAATTACCAATGGTCTAAACAACTAAGTAGGAGTGTCAATACGATGATAGCTTGGAAATGAAATCATATAATCATGTAAGAGTCATTTTTTTAAAAAAAAAATAAAAAGCACATGGTTTGTCATCAAGTCATGAGGTGAAGCAGTAATAATGACATATAACTATTGTAAAGCATCAAAGGGACCAAAAATTAAAGATTTATTAAATTGGGAGCTGTCGGAAATTTCCGACAGTCACTGTCGCCTGGGCGACAGCCAAAAATATAAATAGGGCTTGAGACCGAGTCAAACCCTATTGTGCTTCATTTTGCTGGACTGTAGAGCGAGAGAAGGTTGTCGGAGGTCGGCGACAACTCTAGATCTAAGGTATGGATTTTTGATTTTTATGTTTTTGACTCTAAATTTTTTGGGATTTGTGATTTTGAAAGTAGAGAAGAAGGAAAATGTAGTTTTCATTTTGATTTTTGATGAATGGTGGAGGTTTTTGAAGTTTTTTTTGTTTGAAAAGTGTAAATCTAGTTTAAAGCAATTGGATCTTGTTGGATCTTTGTTAAAAAAAAAAATTTTTGATTTTGTGGTTCTTGTGGTTGAAGGTTTGCTTTTGTTCATAGTCTAATTTCAAAAATGGAAGATTTTCCTTTTGAAAGAAGGTTGAAGATGATGAATAGTAAAGGATATGGAGAAGATGTAGATTTAAAAAAAAATTGTAAACTTGATGTTGAAATAAACTTGATTTTGAGTAGATCTGGAAGTGTATGTACAAAATTTCAAGAGAAATTTACTGAAGTACTGTCGGAATTTTCCGACAGTCACTGTCGCCTGGGCGACAGTGTTCCAGTGCACAACACATTTTTAATTCATGTTTTTATATGTTTTTTTTTGCAGAATGGCGTCCAGTTCGAAAGCCCGAAGAAGCACTTCTGAAGATGCGCATAGTTCGTATCAAGTGTATCCTGGGGTTGAGAAAGCCATAGTAGGAGTAGCAAAATATGTGGAATTTGATTCGCCGAAGCACGATCATATCTATGATCGGCTTGCGAATGCAGGTATACTCTCAATAATCACCCCAGATTCGTTCTCTTCCTTTTTGATTCGAGAGTTCTATAATCATTTGGAAGATCCAAATTATACTGAGTTGGATGGAGGAGTTAGATCAAGAGTCCAAGGTCAACATGTGGAAATAACACATGTTGATCTAAGAGAGGAATTCGGACTAGTGATGAGTGAAAATATGCTGGATATAGTGGAGAGTTATAGAAAAGATAGGGATTGGACCCTTGTAAACATGAGTTTACATGGGAATCAAAAGAAGACTCTAACCACTGAAGTTACATCACTCACTCCGGATGCTTTCCTAGTTCAAGATATTTTAAGGAATTCAGTCATGTTGAAGAGTGGAGCTACAAGAAGTATTACGGCTCAGTTGACCCTCATTACTTACTACATTATGGAGGATGAGCTTTTTGATGTGGCGGATTTTATACTCTCCCAGATTCGGTATGCGTTTAGATTAAAGCATCCAAAATGGGTGAAGGTTCATACGCTACCAATGGGGGCGATGATTCAGCGTATATTATATAAGAAGTACGGATGGATAGCGCAAGGTTCTTATTTGGATGATTGTTATCCGGAGATATATTATACGGGTTCGATGAAAGTGAAGAAGACGCAGAAAAAGGCCCATCCGGGAATTGAGATTCGAGAGCCGCCAATGCCTAGGGCTGGATCACTACGAGAGTCCATTGATAATTTACGTGATTCACTAGAGGATCACAAGAAGGAAGTGAAGAAGGACCGTAGTCGTATGCAGAAGTTTATGAAGTTTCTCGTCAAAGGTCTGAAGTTAAAGCCAACTCCGGAGGAAGAGGCCGAATGGCAAGTTCCGGACGAAGAACCGCCACGCCAATCGGTGAGGCGGACTCGCCGTGGGAAAGCCGTGAGACGAGGACCTCCAGAAGACTGTCCAGAGAGCAGCGGGGCTGGTTTTGAAGATTTTGAGTAGTTTCATCAGGCTGCTGCTGCTGGTTGATGTCGGAAATTTCAGACATCCACTGTCGCCTGGGCGACAGTGAACTTCTTCAGATTTCTATTTCTGTTTAATGAACTTGATCCTAATGTTGTTTTCTACTGTTTTTGGAACAATATTGATGTAATATTAATGATGTTTGAATTTTTTTTTGTTAAGTCTTTTGAAATTCTATGGTTTGATTTTAAAATTTAGGTTTTTTTTTAAGTTGTTTAGATTTTGTGATAATTAATTTTTAATTTTATAGGCTTTAAATAGTGATATATTCATTGTGAAATGTCTAGAATTCCCAATTCTAGCCTAAGCATAGAAAAACGGGAATCCGGTAACGGCTTAGTGAATATATCCGCTAGTTGATTTTCCGTGCCTATAAAGTTGATTTTTATATTACCCTTCTTAATATGATCCTTTATAAAATGATGTCGGACATCTATATGCTTAGATCTAGAATGTAATACGGGATTGTTAGTTAAGTCTATAACACTTTTATTGTCACACTTTAATTCTACACTGCTTTGTTGCATGCCAAAATCTTCTAACGTTTGTGACATCCAAAGAGCTTGGGCACAACAACTACCTAGTGCAATATATTCGGCCTCGGTAGTAGAGAGGGCAACAGAATTCTGTTTCCTACTCGACCATGAAATAAGTGAAGGGCCGATAAAGTGACAAGTGCCACTAGTGCTTTTCCTATCTAAAGAACATCCCGCATAATCAGAATCCGAAAAACCATGCAAAATAAAGGAATCATTATGAGGATACCATAAACCTAATTTTGATGTTCCTATGAGATATCTAAAAATACGTTTCACCGCTTTTAAATGTGACTCTTTATGATTAGCTTGAAATCTAGCACATAAACAAACGGCAAACATAATATCAGGTCTAGATGCGGTTAAATACAATAAAGATCCTATCATACTTCTATAAAGGGTTTGTTCAATTGAAACACCACTTTCATCTTTTTCTAATTTTAGTGAAGTACTCATAGAAGTGTTTGCATGCTTAAGATTTTCAAATCCAAATCTTTTTAACATATCATGAATATATTTGGTTTGACATATAAAAATTCCATCATGTTTTTGTGTAATTTGAAAACCTAAAAAATATGAAAGTTCTCCAACCATACTCATTTCAAATTCATTTTTCATAATTTGAACTACTTCATTACACAACTCTTCATTAGTGGCTCCAAAAATAATATCATCAACATAAATTTGTAAAATAACTAAATCATGATCAATTTGCTTAATGAAGAGTGTAGAATCAGCACTTTCTATTTTAAAATCGTGCTTTAACAAATATTGAGTTAATCGATCATACCAAGCACGAGGCGCTTGTTTTAATCCATAAAGCGCTTTATCTAATTTATAAACATAATTTGGATATTTCTCATTTATAAAGTCAGGGGGTTGTTCTACATAAACCTCTTCTTTTATATACCCGTTTAAAAATGCGGTTTTGACATCCATTTGATATAATTTAAATCCTTTAAAACAAGCAAATGCAAGAAATATCCTAACCGCTTCTAATCTTGCTACGGGTGCAAAAGTTTCATCAAAATCTACCCCTTCAATTTGTGCATAACCTTTTGCAACTAATCTGGCTTTATTTCTAACAATTCTAGATTCATTATCCATTTTATTTTTAAAAATCCACTTAACACCAACTACAGGACGATTTTTGGGTCGTTCTACAAGATTCCAAACCTTATTACGTTCAAATTGATTAAGTTCTTCATTCATAGCTAAAAACCAAAATTCATCATTTAAAGCGGTGGAAACATCTTTTGGTTCTATTTCAGAAACAAAACAAAGGTTTGAAAATAAAATATGTAGCGATGAACGAGTACTAACCCCTTTTTGCAGATCTCCAATGATAAGCTCCTTTGGATGATCCTTTGAGAATCTCAATTCACTTGGAGACACATATCCTTCTCTTTCTTCTTCTTCTCTATCTTCTTCTCCTCTTTCTCCTTCTCTTTCTTCTTCTTTTTCTTCTTCATTTTCTCCAAGTTCTTCATCATCATTCTCCACCGTGGGAAGGAGTTCATCTTCTTTTCCTGTAATTTTTTTTTCTACACATGAAGCAAACTCATCAAACTTAACATGAATAGATTCTTCAACTATTTTTGTTCTTTTATTAAAAATTCGATAAGCTTTACTAGTTGAAGAATAGCCAATAAAAATACCTTCATCACATTTTTCATCAAATTTTCCTAAGGAATCTTTAGAATTTAAAATAAAACATTTACAACCAAAAACTTTGAAATAAGAAACATTTGGTTGTTTATTAAAAATTAATTCATAAGGAGTTAATTTTAAAATAGGGCGAAGCATTACTCTATTAATTACATAACATGCCGTGCTAACTGCTTCAGCCCAAAAAGATTTTGGTAATTTGAATTCAGATAACATTGTACGGGCTAACTCTTGAAGAGTTCTATTTTTCCTCTCCACTACACCATTTTGCTGTGGTGTGCGTGGAGCGAAAAATTCATGTTTAATTCCTAACTCCGTACAAAAAGAAATAAACTTTTCATTTTCAAATTCTCCTCCATGATCCGATCGTATGCGTTTAATTTTTAACTCAAATTCATTTTGAATACGCAAACATAATTTTGAAAATTCTGAAAATGCATCGGATTTGGAGGTTAGAAATAAAGTCCAACAAAAACGAGAATAATCATCAATCAATACAAATGTGTATTTTCTACCTCCTAAGCTAGAAATTCCAATTGGTCCAAATAAATCCATATGTATTAATTGAAGTGGCCTAGTGGTAGAAATAATGTTTTTACTTTTGAAAGATGATTTTGAAAATTTCCTTTTTGGCAAGGCACACATAGTGAAGAAGATAAATTTCCATTTAACAAAGGTAAACCTTTAATTAATTTATCTTTTGAAAGTTTTGTAATTAACTTGGCACTAGTATGTCCAAGTCGCCTATGCCATAAATCTAATTCATCATTTTTTGATAACAGACATTTCAAAGTAGAATTTGAAAAATCTAGAAATTTAATCATATATACATTATGACATCTAGGTGCGGTAAAAACAATTTCATTTGTTTTGGAATTAATAATTTTGCATAAATTTGTAGAAGATTCAAATAAAACATTTAAACCCTTATCACATAATTGACTAATAGAAATCAAATTATGCTTTAATCCTTCTACAAATAAAACATTTGAAATTGAAAAATTTTCGTTACCCACAACTCCGGTGCCGATGATTTTTCCTTTTCCATTGTCTCCGAATGTCACAACTCCTCCTTTCTTCATCTCCAGGCTAAGGAACTTCTCTTTATTGCCCGTCATGTGCTTTGAACAACCCGAGTCCAAGTACCACACGTCTTCTTTGTCCTTAGCCTGCCAACACACCTAGAAAGAAGAGGTGAGTAAAGATCTGGTTACCCAAGTGGTTCCACCCATAGTATAGGTAGAAGCCTTAGGCACCCAGATTTGTTTAATTTTACTTTTTCCTTCCTTCTAGCAAGAGTCCGTAGTGTGGCCAAATCTATTGCATTTGGCACATGTAATGTATTTAGAGGAGTATAACTTTTCTGGACTTTTACTGGATAAGGATGCAGTATTTAACAATTCATTAATTTTAGAATTTTTAAAAGTGAATTTTCTGGACTTTTCACTGTCGCCGGGCGACAGCTTCCAGATGTGTATCCGAGCCCAAACCTTCCAGATCCATGGCGTTGGTATCCTAAGATCATATCCAGTGATCTTCGGCCCATTCCAAAATTTTTCATGGCTAGTGTTAAGTCATGAATATGGTGTCTCATTTTTGTATTCTCGGATACTAGATTTACGCATCTCCGTTCAAAAGATTTCTTTCCCTCATGGACTATGGAAATTGAAGATTTCAAATCTCTCTCTAAAATCTCATTCTTTTTAGTAAGAACTTTTATTGTAGAATGAGATTTGGAAAGAGATTCTTCAAGTTCTTTAATTCTTCCCAAAGAGTGATCACACTCTTGGCAAGAAATATCTCTTTTTCCAATAGTCTTAATTTCATTTAACAATTTTTTGTTTTCTTTAAGTAAAATTTCATTTTCAGATTTAAGAAGATCATTATCTTTTAAATTTTTTTCAAAAAATTTGCAAGTCTTTAAAAATTCAGAAAATAATTCATCATAGGTTGGAGGAGTTGCCTCAGTGTCGCTTTGGACACTTCATTCGTCATCAGATATGACGCTCTTTCCCATTAAGCACATGTTGGCCTCCTCTTCTTTACTTGAGTCGAAACTGCTTGCATCCTCAGAAGTAGTATCATCCCATATTTCCGCCTTCAACACCTTCTTCGACCCTTTGTGCTTCTTTTCTTTAAGTTCTTTCAAGTATTTGGACACTTGCTTCGGATGTGTCCTAACTTCTTGTAGTGATAGCACTCCGGTGGTGGTCTCTCTTCCTCCTCATTGCCTTCCTTTCCTTTTTTCTTCCTAAAACTCTCCTTCTTAAAATACTTCTTAAACGTATTCCTCCTCTCCGGATTTTTTATAAATTTTCTAAATTTTTTAACAAATAAACTTTCCTCATCTTCTTCATCCTCCTCAGAATCACTAGTTTCTTCCTTCTTAGATCTTAGAGCCAATCCCTTCTTCCTTGGCTCCATATACTCTTGTTGTTGAATTTTCAATTCAACTTCATGAGTTTTCAAGTTCCCAATGAGGCTCTCCAATTGTAAGGTCTTAAGATCATGTGACTCGGAAATTGCAGTCACTTTAGGATTGAACTTCGGGGGAAGTGATCTTAAGATTTTCCTTACTAAATCTCCATTTGAGAACACCTTTCCTAGCACCTTTGAGTCGTTCACGATTTTTGTGAATCGTGTGTACATCGTATCAATCTCTTCATCTACCTCCATTTTGAACCTTTCAAATTCAGACCCCAGTTGAAATAGCTTTGAATCTTTTACCTGCGAAGTGCCTTCATGAGTGATTTCTAACAAATTCCAAATTTCAAATGCAGAATTACAAGCACAAACTCTATTAAATTCAGTGCGATCTAGTGCGCAAAATAAAGCATTCATGGCTTTTGCATTGTTCTTACATCTTAATTTATCATTGTCATCCCACTTGTCTTTGGGCTTATCCATAGTTACATCTCCTACAACAACTGTTGGAGAAGTGTAACTAGATTCTACCATATTCCAGACTTCTATATCTAGCGCAATTAGAAAACAACGCATACGTGTTTTCCAATAATTATAGTCTGTGCCCGTAAAAAGTGGTGGCCTACTAATTCCTTGCCCCTCAACGAACGCGTGATCGTTGTGCGCCATTACTCCCGGTGGTAAAACCGTTTTGGAGTAACCTCGCTCTGATACCACTTGTTGAATCGTGTGACGCCCTTAGAGGGGGGGGGGGGGGGGGGGTGAATAAGGGTGTGTTTACAAATATAATTTTTACTTAATAATTTTTAGACAAATTTTACTTTACTAAAAAGTTACTTATAAATAATTTTAAACCAATGCAATTTTTGTATTAAACCAAACACAAATTTCTAAGATAAAGATTTAAGCAAACAAATTTGCAATTAGTGAAAAGAGCATAATTATATTTATCATGAAATTTGTGTACAATAAAAAATGATCTTAACAATGCTTAAGATCAAGGCACAATTATGATAATAAAAAATACAATAATTTTTGGTTTACCAATCATTCTCCCAAGGATCGGAAGGCTATCACTTGTCTCTCCCAAGACCAAGCCCAAGTCTCTCCTCTAGATCTTCCCAAGATCTAGACGTAGCACACAAGGCCACGATTTCCCACCAAGCCACGCAAGGACTTGGACGCTCCGCACAAGGAAGCGATTTTCCCCTAAGCCGCGCAAGGACTTAGACGCCGCACGCAAGACGACGATTTCTCTACCAATACAAAATGAAATGTGTGTAAATGAAAATACAGTATGAAAAGGACAACTCCCTAGAATTTCAGATCTCTGAAAAGATGGTTGAAGCCTCGAGATGATCGTTGATGAAGAAGCGCGCCCGATCTCGTCTTCAATCTTCAATCCTTCTTTGCACAAATGGGAGTTGAAGAGGTTCTGGAGCTCTCTGGTTCGTATGCACTCAGGAAGGGACTTGGAATTCTCAAAGCATGGAATGCACGAACACAAGGAGTCAATTTATAGAAAATCGTTGTCGCCTGGGCGACATCCACTGTCGGAATTTTCCGACAGCGCTAAACTGCCGCTGGAGTGCCGTCGTGCGGGCAGTTGCTGTAACCGCCGAGCTGTCGCCTGGGCGACATCGATGTCGGATTTCCGACAGCGCAAAACTGTCGATCGTGGGTGGTGTCGTGGGCAGTTGTTGTAACCTCCGAGCTGTCGCCTGGGCGACATCGCTGTCGGATTTCCGACAGCTCAAAACTGCCTTTCGTCGTGCTGCCGTGGAGGGAAGTAGTTGTAACTTCTCTGCGGTCGCCTGGGCGACATCCACTGTCGGAATTTTCCGACAGTGAAATTTCCCATATTCAGATTTAGCTCCAGCAGAAATGTGAACATCTCATACCTGTTACCTGCACACCATAAATAAAAAATAGAATCAAATACAAACGAGACTTTGTTATTATCAAACCGGAGGAGTGCGAAATGCATGCTCCAACACCGGTTTGATAATAACAAAGTCTCGTTTGTATTTGATTCTACTTTTATTGATGGTGTGCAGGTAATAGGTATGAGATGTTCACAATTCTGCTGGAGCTCAATTTGAGTGTATGAAAATTTCGCTGTCGGAATTTTCCGACAGCTAATGTCGCCCAGGCGACAGCAGAGAAGTTACAACAACACGACGAACACGACGAACGGCAACACGACGAACACGACGAACACGACGAACGGCACTACAACAACTTCCCGCACGGCAACACGACGAACGGCAGTTTTGCGCTGTCGGAAATCCGACAGTGATGTCGCCCAGGCGACAGCTCGGAAGTTACAGCAACTGCCCGCACGACAGCCCGGACGTTACAGCAACTGCCCGCACGACAGCACTACGAGCGGCAGTTTAGCGCTGTCGGAATTCCGACAGTGATGTCGCCCAGGCGACAGTGAAAATCTATATATTGGCTCGTTTGGTTCGTGCATTCAGAGCTTTGAGAATTCCAAGTCTCTTCCTGAGTGCATACGAACCAGAGAGCTCCAGAACCTCATCAACTCCCATTTGTGCTGAGAAGGTTTGAGATTGAAGACGAGATCGGGCGCGCTTCTACATCAACGATCATCTCGAGGCTTCAACCTTCCTTTCAGAGATCTGAATTTCTAGGGAGTTCTTCATTTTCATTTTGTATTTTCATTTACATACATTTCACTTTGTATTGGTAGGGAAATCGTCTCCTTGTGCGTGACGTCTAAGTCCTTGCGTGGCTTAGGGGAAAATCACTTCCTTGTGTGGAGCGTCCAAGTCCTTGCGTGGCTTGGTGGGAAATCGTGGCCTTGTGTGCTACGTCTAGATCTTGGGAAGATGCTACGTCTAGATCTTGGGAAGATCTAGAGGATAAGCTTGTGCTTGGTCTAGGGAGAGACAAGTGATAGTCTTCCGATCCTTGGGAGAAGGATTGGTAAACACAAATTGTAAAAGGTTTATTATCATATTTGTGCTTTGATCTTAAGCATTGTTAAGATCATATTATTTGTATGTGAATTTCATGAATATAAAATTATGACTTTTTCTTTAATAGCAAATATGATTGCTTAATCTTTAACTTAGAAATTTGTGTTTTGAATTAATTTAAAAATTACATTGGTTTGAAATTTTTATAAGTAATTTTTAGAAAAGTAAAATTTGTTTTAAAATTCTTAAGTAAAAAATCGTATTTTTTAAAAGGCCCTTATTCACCCCCCCCCCCCCCCCTCTAAGGGCGCCACAAGATCCAACAGAAGCCTCTCCAAAGGTGCCCTTCATGGTCTATATATAGTTTTTCTCTTCTAATCTGCTAATAGCGGGATCATGCCTTTTGGTTTTACTAATCACACCCCAAACTGGTCTGCTAACAGCCAAACTCCGCTGTTCTGAAGGACTATTGGCAGCCCACCAAGGGTATTTTGATAAATTGACCCATGGACCCTTGTGGACGAGTGGTACATGAAGTCGCCACTCGTCAGTCCTCTCACGAGCAGACCTCGCGAGGTCTCCCTATGCGAGCGGCCCATGAGGGCGCCACTCGCTCACCCCTGGTAATATAAATACCAGCTTGGGCCGCCTCTGCGAGGCGGCGAGCCCTCGCTCGCCTCGCTATTGCTAAATTCACCCCAAAGCGACGAGCTTGCATCTACCTCGCTCTCGCACTACGCTCCTCGCAAGGAGGTAAGTCTGGCTCGCCCCGCCCTCACGATTCGCTTGTCGTGAGTCGGCGAGCCCCCACCCGCTTCGCCTACGTCCGATTCTCCATCTTACCCTTCGGCGACCACGAGGTTGTACACAATCCCGGCTCTTTGCGAGGTTAGCCTAAGCTCACGAAGAAACATCCAACCCCTGGTGTTCGTCGGTGGCTGCTGACCTGGCAAGAATCTTCTGGTGGGCCCCATCCCTAGTGCTACAAATACCACAAATCCTGGGCAGTGGGCAACCCTGTCACCTTTCGTCTTCTCTCGCCACTTGCTACAGTAGACATCAAAATGCCTCTTTCGGAAGAAGCCCAGTCTCGTCTGAACGCATCGCGAGCGAATGGGCATTTGATCACAGTCCAACTCGCCCCCTAGCTCGCCCGACGGGCCCCTCCGGCCTTCCCCATGATTAAGAAGGCGAAGACGGTCTGACGACATCCAGGGGAGGACGGGTCCTCACTCCCGGTTCTGTCGCCTGATACCAGGCTCGCCGAGTAGGTACTCCAGTTGACAAGTTGGTCCCCCATTTAATTATGCTAACACTACTTTCTTTTTTGCAGAGCGCGCTCCCGAATGGGGCCATCGCGAGCGAGGCCCCGGTGGGCACTCACCTCCCCTCCCCTGGGAGGACCGGCTCGGCGGCCATGGACCTGGACGTTGCCAACATGCGCATCCCTTCGCCGCGCCCGGGTGAGCTCTCGGTATTCCTTATCGACGAGTTCATTGATCTGACTTTTTGATGATGTTTCCCCATGTAGAGACTCCTCTCGCGACGCCTAGGAGGCACGTCACTCTGTCGGGCTCGTCGAGCCCACCAAAAGTGACCATCCCCACACCGGGGTTCGGCCTCCTGGGCCACCCAAGCCCCGACAGCTCGCTCCCCTCCGTCGTCCGGATCGCAAGCAACGCGTCGCGCCCCCCGGGCCTGGGGAAATCCGTCACGCTGACCAATACGGAGGCCTTCCATGGGCAGACGAGCTCTTCTCTCAAGTGCCCCAGCAAAGTGTCCATGGCCCCGCCAGGTTGGTCAGTACTATCGATCATTTATACCCCGCTCTCGTCAATGATTCTTCTCTTGCAGGTGCCCATGAGAGCTCCTCTACCGATCTGGACCTTGAGGAGGAGGAGATGTCGCCCCCACCCTCGCCAAAATCATTTTGTAGGTACGTAAAAAATTTTCCATTTGGGGAGATTGATTCCTCTCTTTCGATAGTGTCTCTATTCTCAAGAAAGAATTTGGGGATCTTCTCAGCTAACCCGTTATATAGATCATCCCTTTTGACCTCGTTTCAAAAGGACGGGGCTAACCTTGAGAAAGTCTCCTTTATGCTACACTAACACAATCTCGTGAACAAACGTTGGACAGGTCCGTACGATGAGGTCTTTTCTTTTGAGGAGTTCTTTTATGTGAGCTTTGAAGCTAGTTGGCTATTTTTGTTTCATAGGTTGTTGCTAGTTTGTTTATGAAGAAGGACAGAATCTTATATGTATCGGGGGCACGAGATGTCCCCTCTTTTTCCGCTTTTCTTAGTTCCCCCTGCTCCTCTGAAGTGTCGTTGAGATAACGAGGTGATCTCGATCGGCTCTCACTCCCCTTCGATTGAGGGATCTCGCACCGATGTCTCTCTCTTAGTGTACTACATGACTCTTTTCTTTCGGTTGACTTCTTTGAGCATCACGCGCGTCCCGTTTGCCGCTACGCGGTGTGAAGTGGAATTCATCATATGCCCAGCGTAGCAGTCTATTTTGTCATCTTTGCCGCTACTACAAAGGTAGTCAGCTTGTTCGCCGCGTTGCGGTATAAAGAACCTTGTCATACTATAAGCAAATTTTATGAAGCCTATTCCTGGAATTTTATGAAGCCTATTCCTGGAATTTTATGAAGCCTATTTTTTCTGATAAAACTAAAGAAAATAATTTATATATATTCTAAAAAGCTTTAATTACGGAGATGTTAAAATATACGGATAATTTTAAATCAACTATTTTAATTTAAAATGTAAATTTATTACGCTTAGCCCAGACCTATAATCATTTTATAGTTTACAACATATAACTCTCGTTTAATATCGTTTAACCATAGGAAGTTAAGAATCGATAATAGGAAAAATTAAATTTTTATAATTTTCAATAATTTCTAAAAAAAACTTTTAAGATGCCAAAAGAAATGGAGATGCGGGGTATCGATCCCCGTGCCTCTCGCATGCTAAGCGAGCGCTCTACCATCTGAGCTACATCCCCATTGCTGCTTACAAGCTATACGGATTTTATTTATATTCAAAATATAATAAGTAATAAAAACCAGACCATACTCTTATCGTTTGTATAGTAGAAACTATTCAACCCATTCTTAAAACATAAAAAATATTTATTTATCTATGGTTTTTGTTTTCGATTTTGACACATCAAATATGCTCGAAGTAGAGGATTATAAGCTCCATTTGGTGCGGCGCTTTCGCTACAATGAGTTTAGAAGAAAAAAAATGCAACCGTCATAGGATGCATATTTGGCATGACAATGGTTATGACCGCTACCAAGAAGAGAACTAATTTTGAATATAAAAGTGTTTGAAGTTCCTTAGGTGAGGTCGGGCGTTCACGACCACCACAGTCGTGCCAAACGGAGCCGATGTCTGTGGATCGATGAGTGAAATGCAAGCGGCTGTCACGAGCGATTCAATCATTTACGATCTTTGTCGACCAATCCTACTGTCAACAACCGCAATTGATTATAAAATATTGGAAACGGCTCTTTATGCTTAATTTGCCCAGTCACCTAGGTAAAGTAAACCCTAAACAAAGGTGAGACTGATAGAAGTGGCGTCCCCAGGATACTCTGGTAAATCATTAAGACTGTATGTCATGTATTTTGCCCATGAATATCTTCTGAATAAACATGACTTGCGACGTCTGAGAAGTAACAATGTGAAATTTTGTTTTTACACATATGTCTGAGAAGTAACAATGTGAAATTTTGTTTTTACACATATTCACAGGAGTGACGGTGCGTGAGGGCCTCTCGTGCGGGCGGTAACATTTGATGGTGGCTGTAACATTTGACGGGAGCAGCAACATTTGGCGGGAAGCAAATTTTGCTGGGCGGCCCTTTCAGCGGGAGGCAACATTCGGCGGCTGAAAATATTCGGCGGCCAGCAACATTCGGCGTGATCATTATTATACACAGACCAAACAAAGAATAAAAAAAGAGGAGTTGAGCATTGCACACATCCAATAGAATCCACGCAACATGCCAGAAACATAATAACATTTTGAAAACATTGTGTTGTAATTGGAGAATTGAAATACATTGTTGCACACTTGCGCAAATATAGGCAACATCACAACAAACTGCTTATCGTCAAATCGGCTTTGGCAAATACTTCTTTGAACACTGCGTTCCTCATGTGCACGCCCTCGTGACCATCGACTGCGTAATGATTGACTAAGATTCTTGTGGAGTGAGCTGCTGGAGATAAAGCAACGCATAGTTGACCATGACTGAAGACGTCATGATTTGGAAAATAGATCCCGATATTTCAAATAGTTTGACCTTGGGAGTTGTTAATTGTTAAAGTGAAGCTCAATCTGATTGAAAATTGTTTTCTCGTTAGTTCCAAGGGCATCTTGTAATCTCCTGGAATCTTAAGTGGTATAGGGGGAATATATAAATACTCTGAGTCCCTTGAACTGTCCAGCCAATATGTTCGCCTCAATTACGTTTCTCCAGAACCTACGACATATAAGTCTTGTACCATTGCATAGTCCAATTTTTGGACCGATATTTTGGAGTAACATGATAGGAGAACCGTGCTTCAATGTAAGCTTGCGTGGTGGCAGATTATCTGAATCAATAGAGTTTAAATTTTTTGGTAGGTATAAGTGACGGCTATATATCATCACAAACAGAGTCGTAGGTATAATAAGTGGTACTTTCCCCTGGGAACAAATGAAGATATTTTTCGTTCAACTTGTTAATGTCTTCGTTCAGGGCAATTATGAGGGCTCTCGTTTCCAAATATTGAATATCAGTACTACGAACATCATAAGTTTGTTTATTTAGGAATACAGTTTATCAAATTATTGATAGAACGCTAGCCTTCCCATGGCATCACATTCGAGTCAAGAATGCTCATGTACAAATACTTACAGTAACAAAATCCGTATATATTTGGCATGGTGCGCGTGTACATAACTTATGTAGATGTGTTACTTAATAAATATGACAAATCCAAATTTAATCTACATAGCTTGATCAGCAAGTAGAAAATAACCAAAATGACACTCAGGTTATTGATATGGATTATGGGTTATTGTAGGTTAATGAATTTGACTTTAGTATTTTTAAATTCAGTTTCTGTTTAAGCCAATTTATGGTTCCATTATAATATAAGCACATGCTGAAAAATAATCCAGTGCTTTGACTGCTGTAATATTGAAATTTATATGCTACATTCTTCAAGAAATAGGGTAGTTGAGGAGAGCATGAAATGCTCTAAGTAAATTGAGAAATAGTATAGAAATAGGGAAGTTGATGAGAACATGAAAAATAGTCGAGTGCATTGTAAATCCGAATAATTATAACTCGTAGTAAATTAGAATTTGTCAAGGGAAAACAATATAATAAATCACCAACAAAATATTGTGAACATGTATGCATGTATATGTCTATATACATGTCTATATATATACATGTATGCATGTATATATCCATATATGCATGTATATATACATACATGCATGTATATATATACATACATGCATGTATATATATACATATATGCATGTATATGTGTATATATTTCTCAAGTTTGGGTACATATAAGATTTTGGCGCAACCCGAGCACAATAAATTTTAACATGCAAATAATTGTTGAAAATATTATTATTTTTTTGCTCTTTCTGCAATGCAAAATCAAAATATACAAGATGAATCAAATTTCACTTAATACGCTTATATAATGCAACTAATTACTAAACAATTAAAGTTTTGTTGGCATTCTCAGGAAACGAAGAAAACAAACTTACACATTTCACCAAAATTAATTTGCTGGAATAATTTGATTATTATCTTGCGTTGATCCTTCACAAGATTAATTTGCTAATCCGCTCTAAGATTGTATTACATATGCAACTTGTTCAAATTCGGACAATCCTCAAGACAATGACAATAATCTTGAGAAGAATCAACGCATGATAATAAATCAAAAAGCTGCAAATAGAAGAGACAAAAATACCAATCTGTTACAAGTACATCGCATATGAGCGGATTAGCTTGATCCGCAGGAGAAAAAATGATCTTAGACTGCAATTCTTTGAAGGACGCACAAGATTTGTACCAAAATGATTCTCCGTCGTCGTCAGACGAGCAACCATCACCACCGAGAAGAGATCACAAGTCAGGACTTAGCCTTGTCGTGAACGTGCAACCCGCCAACGTTACCACTTATGCACAATCACCACCTTCTATGAGCATGCAACCATAAAGCACATCGCGCCTTGTCGCAGCAAGCAAAGCTTAAGCTGTGTTGCTACATACATGCTTTACATTCTCCGATGCCGATGCAACCCGCAATCGCATATCGACGCCTGCTTGGCGCCTACCACAACCTTCGTTGTACACTGCTGCTCCCCTCTTTAAGGCTTTTCCTCTTGGTGTGTCTTGGTGTGCTTCACCAGAAGCCAAGTCCCCATTTTATATGGCCAAAAACAATTAAAATACTGAGGGCATGAAACACATGGGCTACCATGGGTGATTAGGTGAGATAATTAGGTGAGTGATTACAAAACCATGGTTTGACATTTAAAACTAGTTCAATAATCATCACCCTGATTTGAATTTCACAACATATTCTACACAAAGCATCATATGCATGAAGCATTGTCTGCACCAAGCAACGACGCGAAGCACTAAACTGCACTAAGCATCTGCATGAAGCACCACCTCAATGACCAAGGCGTTAGTCAACCTACTCTAGTCGACTTTATCCTGCACTAACTCAACCTGGGAAAGTCAGCGCATCCGGATTGCAAAAACTAACTCCTCATTAAAGGATGAAAAGTTCGTTTTGAAGATGGTCTCTATTCCATTATAGGTAATGATTCAAACTACCAACGGTACCAATTTCAAAAAGCAATATCTTTCCTCTCCATATGCCCACAACTGAAAACTTAGCCCTCAATATTCAAATTCAAAATAACACTCTCATGTCATGTGGCAGCATTGATATGAGCATATAAATTTTGATGATTCAAAGTTATTTTATGAAAAATCTATTTTGAATCGAAGACAAGAATTATGTGAATGCTGTGGATTTAATAAAATCCATAGACTACCTTTTCCAAAACAATTTGCCTAAAGGTATCTCAAACCATTGCTCTAACATTTGAGGACATGGAACCACTTCAACTATCTCAAGAAAAATGTATTATATATTATTTATTGATGATTTTTCAAAACCGTCTTGGGCGTATTTCCCATACCAGATATCTGAAGCCTCGAGGAAATCATCCAATTTAAGAACAGATAGAAACTAGGAATATTTTAGAGAAAAATTTAAAAACAAAGTTAGAAAGGAAGGCATGAAGAGGGAGCTAATGGTGAGAAGAACCCCTCAACAAAACGGTGCAGCTGAGCACAAAAATAGGACACTTCTTAAGATGGCTAGAAGCATGTTGCAGTTTAAAAAAATGCCAAAGAAGTTCTAGACTGAAGTTGTCTCCATAGCCTTGTTCTTGCAAACAGAGCTCCTACAATCGAAAAACTCAAATCTCTAATTTAAATATATTTGAATCTATTGCATACAACTTTATACACAGAGGAAACATAAATAAATTAGAAGAGAAAGTAGAAAAGTGTGCATTGCTCAGTTACAATGAAGAATCAAAAGCATTTAGATTATATAATCTTATAACCAAAAAACTAGTCATCTCCATAGATTCCTTCTTCAAACAAGATGGACAGTGGCATTTGGATAAGATTATTGCGCCACCTGCAATTGGAAAGGAGCTCTACAATTATGAAATTGAAGAACCCAATTTGCATTTCAATCCAATGGTGGGCAATCCCAAGAGTTCTTCATCAGATTCAGAGGACTAGAGTAGGGCGTCATCATCTCTTGTGAGTTTGGTTCGGCTTATTTTCTCTTGTGAGTTTGGACAAAAACGTTATTTTCATACAATGTATGTTTGGTATGACAAATGTTACTACTGTTACCAAGAAAAAAAACTAGTTTTGAGCATAAAATGATTCGTATGACAATGACGTTTTTGTCCAAACTCACAGGAGCAAATAAACCGCGCCAAACTAAGACTAAGAGAGATTACCATGGGACTATTGCACTGGTAGTCTGCATGGAAATAGTAGACACAATACTAGCAATATCAGTCCAGAATGAATGGTTAGTGCACCAATTGGATATGAAATCAACATTTCTTAGTGAATTAGAAGAAGAAACCTTTGGGCTGTGAGAAGAAGGAGAGGAAAAGAAGTATACTTACTCAAAAAAACTCCATGTAGCTTGAAGCAGATTCCCAAAGCCTGGAACATTAATATAGATACTTATCTCACTGCGTAGAACTTCAAATGGAATCCCAATTTGCCCTCTCTGTACATGCAACACAGTGGGAATGACCGAATTCTAATAGTTTGCCTACATGTTAACAGCTCAATATTTATAAGATCCAGCTGCTCACTAATATCAAATTTCAAACACCCAATGATGAAAGAATATGAAATGCATGATATGGGGCTAATGAGCTACATCTTGGGGATTCAGGTAAATAAAAAACTAGGAGTCATCTTCAAATCTCAAAATATGTTTTGCTGATATCTAACTTCTAAAAAAATAAAGTAAAGAAGTCTTACAAATCTTCATTTGCTCAATTTCAAAAAGACTCAAAAAAAAATTTACTTAATTTCGAAATCAAGTCAGCTCAAAATCAAGTTATTTTGACTCGACTCAAAATAATTTAGATTTAAAGCTGAATTCAACTCGAAAATTTCGAGTTAAGGCAAAGCTCAAATCACTACTCAACTCCAAATCATCCATAACACCACATTTCTGCCATTGTATTTCTGCCATAGGAATTTGAATTCAAAAAACTGAATGAATGTTGGAGTGGCTAAGCGGAGGAATAATTTCTTGGCGCTTGAAGTAGCGGGCATGCATACAATTTTTTCAGCCTCCTCCCATTTCTGAGATATTTTTCTATACAGTCTTGGGCAAAGTCTGGGACCAATAGAAATGCAACGTTCCATTTGTGCACCGCCAGACCCATGCACGGCTACAAAAGCTTGCATTTCAATTGGTTCCGGACTCCGGCTGGCATTCAGGACCCATATACAAAATTTCCTCTCCATTTCTAGCTTTGGAGAACTACCTCTTTGAAATTGGAGGCATCAGCAGCCTATTGGAAGAAGCAATTGTTCGTTATGATTTCTGTATTATGGTCTCCGTTCTCAATTGAAGAACAGATCGGGTGGAAAGAGAATAAGGCTATGTTTGGCACAGCAGTAGCAGTCGTGAACACAGTGGTTATGAATCATTGTTTGTGAACGCCCGACTTTACCAAAGGAACCTCGTCCACTTATGTTCAAAACTAGTTTTTTTTCTTGATGGTGGTCCTAACCATTGTCTTGCCAAACATGCATTCAATAATGGTGGTGTTTTTTTTTCAAAATCACCCTAAACTGTGTGAAACGAAGCCTAAGAGAGAAAATGCTGAGGCAAAGTATCAAAGGCTTAGACTTAAGTTTTCACAAATGAAGAAATTGGCATGAGGCTTCAGTAAGGGGCAAAATTCTAAACATTTAATTGCACACAAATTAAAGAAAAAGAAAAGCAATAAATGATGCATCGGCAACTAAAGAAGCATAAAATTAGAATAAGAAAAGCTAGAAATCCTCATCCAGTTTGAACTCATGAGCTCCTCCGCCATTGCCGTTCAGGCTCGACATCACAGATGCCTTCTGATACTCCCCGACCCTCTTCTCGAAAAAATTGGTCTTTCCCTGAAGAGAGATCAGCTCCATCCAGTCGAAGGGATTTGTCACTCTGTACATTTTCACGTATCCTAAGGCGACGAGTAGACGATCGGCGACAAATTCAATGTATTGGCTCATGAGATCGGCGTTCATTCCGACGAGGGCGCACGGGAGGGCGTCGCAGATGAACTCCTTCTCGATGTCGACGGCGTCGGCGATGATACCGCGAACCCTGTCCTCGGAGAGCTTGTTGTTGAGGAGGCTGTAGAGGAGGCAGGCGAAGTCGCAGTGAAGGCCCTCGTCGCGGGAGATGAGTTCGTTGGAGAAGGTGAGGCCGGGCATGAGGCCCCGCTTCTTGAGCCAAAAGATGGAGCAGAAGCTGCCGGAGAAGAAGATGCCTTCGACGCAGGCGAAGGCAAGGATTCTCTCGGCGAAGGTGTCGGAGGCGTCGATCCAGCGGAGAGCCCACTGGGCCTTGCGGGCGATGCAGGGGATAGTCTCGATGGCGTGGAAGAGGTGGGACTTTTCGGCCGAGTCTTTGATGTAGGTTTCGAGCAGCAGGCTGTACATCTCCGAGTGGATGTTCTCGACCGCGATCTGGAATCCGTAAAAGGCGCGGGCCTCCGGAAGCTGCACCTCGCGCATGAAGCGGCCGGCGAGGTTCTCCAGCACGATGCCATCGGAGGCGGCGAAGAAGGCGAGAACGTGGGTTACGAAGTGGCGTTCGTCGGAGGTGAGAGTTTCGCTCCAGTGACGAAGATCTTGGGAGAGATCGACCTCCTCCGCTGTCCAAAACGATGCTTCAGCCTTCTTGTACATCTCCCAGATCTGCGGATAGCGGATCGGAAACATGCAGAAGCGGTCGGGGTTCGGGGCCAGGAGGGGCTCTTCATGCTCATCGCGGCAGCCGGAGACACTTTTGGAGATGAGCAAGGCCGGCATGGCTGGAAGGTGGAGGAGATTCTTCGATCTTGTGAAGGGAGAAGAAGCAGACCGAAGAAGATGAGAGGATCGGATGGCGGTGAGAAAATAAAACCTTCGATTGAAAATTTATAGCGGGATTGGTGCGGAGGGAACCGAAAATTTCAAAGCTTTTTAGCGATTCTTGCGAAGGAAGATATGAGATGTCAGCATTTTTCGTCCTGCGCGCGGAATTTGTCTGAAATTTTTAAATTCCTTTCAAATACCAGGCAGCCAAATTGCCAAAATGGCATTCAAAATGAAAAAGATGGATGAAATGGCGGGAAAATTCTACTTAGAAAATGATATTTTGCAAATACTAAGTATATTAATACACATTATATCAATTGACTTACTTAATTATCTATACTAATTGTTGCGGAACGCTTATGGCTCGTGGTAGACCGGTTCACTTGAACCACCTTAGCTCGTAAGCGAACTAAGCGCTCAAACAGTCAATTAGAGATTTGCTGAGTACACATGGACTTTTTAACGTGGAAACCCCGGAAAGGGTAAAAAACCACGCGGCCGGAGCTGTGCCGACCAAACTTCACTATCTTCTGGGGGTTACAATTTGGAAACTAGAACTTGAGCGCGACAGGCCGCTGTTCGTTACAATATTTGGAGAGAGAGAGAACGAGCTCCGAGGGTGACAGGCCACCTCTTGGAAAAACTAAGTCTTTTTCCCTTCTGAAAATGCTAGTCGCCTTTCGGAAGTGAGACGGCTAGTCGCATTTTCCTTCTGAGAATGCTAGTCGCCTTTCGGAAGTGAGAAGGCTAGTCGCTTTTTTCTTCTGAGAATGCTAGTCGCCTTTCGGAAGTGAGAAAGCTAGTCGCCTTTTTCTTCTGAGAATGCTAGTCGTCTTTCGGAAGTGAGAAGGCTAGTCGCTTTTTTCTTCTGAGAATGCTAGTCGCCTTTCGGAAGTGAGAAGGCTAGTCGCCTTTCGGGATGATGAAGATCTTCAAGTCCACGAAGGAGATCTTCAAGCGCCAAAGGAGAATTCCGCAAAAGTCTGCAAGGAGCTCTCCCGGGTCCAGAAGTCAAGGTCCTTTCAAATGAAGCCTTGGGGCTCCTTTTATAGCTTTGGACGGGGGCGACCCGGTAATTTTGTCGTTGGTAGTTTTCATAAATGCTCGGTGGACGAATCATATTCTCCGGTTCGGGGCCCTCGGATCGCCATTTTTTGTAAATGACCACCTTGCCCCTCGGGCAGCTCGGGCAGTTCGGGCAGTTCCGTTGGAGGCGAAAAAGGCGACTGACTGTTCCTGAAAAGTGAGAAGCCTGAAAGACAAAAAGTGAGAAGCCGGAAAGACAAAAAGTGAGAAGCCGGAAACCCAAAAAGTGAGAAGCCGGAAACCCAAAAAGTGAGAAGCCGGAAATACAAAAAGTGAGAAAGCTTCCTGATCGCGCTCAGAAACGTTCTGAGCGCGCGCTAGCGCTGAAGTGCTCCAAGTGCGCAACGAACCACGGAGATGCCTCGGGCGGACGGCGGATGGGGAGTTGCCCCCCAAAGAGGGGACCGGGATCCTTTGGCGAGGAGAGGGCGCCGGACCGCACCCCGATGAGGGGTGGGCGCGACCGCGCACCCCAAAGAAAAAAGGGGGGGTGCGGATTGGCCGCACCCCCAAAGGGGGGGGGGGGTGCGGATTGGCCGCACCCCCCAAGGGGGTGCGGCTTGGCCGCACCCCCCAAGGGGGGATGCGGCTTGGCCGCACCCCCTTGAGGGGTGCAAGGGGGTGCGGCTTGGCCGCACCCCCTTGAGGGGTGCAAGGGGGTGCGGCTTGGCCGCACCCCCTTGGGGGGTGCGACTTGGCCGGCCGCACCCCCAAGGGCGGTGCGGTCGGGGGGTGCGACTTGGCCGGCCGCACCCCTAAGGGCGGTGCGGTCGGGGGGTGCAGCCTGCATGCTACCGCGCTCTTTGACCGTCGACCCCTCCTCTCTTTTCCGGAGCTTTCTTCAGGTGCGTCCTAAGGCCTTTACGGGTGTACAACACTAATATATAAAGATATTAAGTTATGGTGTAACCCGGTCCACCAACAAATATAAGCCGTCAGATGAAGATTCAAATGATCCTATCTATTCGCATGTGGTCTGCGAATAGCCTTTCAGTTTTGCACTGGTTGGCTATTCGCAGACCACCATTGTCTGCGAATAGCAAGATAGTTTTGCGCCAGTTGGTTATTCACAGACCACCTGCGTAGAGTTTTTCTTCGAATAATTATAATATAATACCGTATAAATAATTTAAATATTAAAAAAAGGCAAAAATGATATAATTTTACAAAATAAATTAAACCAAAAATTTAAAATAAGTCCGCTGATTAGAGGCGGGCGAAGCACGCCGCCGCGGGGCTGGTACTATCGCGCGGCGCACGGGGGCCATATATTTATCCCTAATAGTATTATAATTATAATATATTAACCCTTTGATCTTATAGTATCTTAGCTCAAATGTTGATCAATACAACAACACTCCAGCTTTTATCCCATTATAGTGGGATCTGCTATATGGATTCTTTGTCTCCATTGTTGATCAATGATGGTCACGAGCACGACGTGCATATCGGCCGGAAGCGGTGCGACCGGCGTCGGGGGCAGGGCCTGGAGCGTCCATAGCCAGGCATAGAAGTCGATGTCGGTGATGCGTTTCCTCGCCCGGAAAGAGACCGACGAGCGGAGGAGAGTGCAGTCGCCGACCAAGCGGCAAGCCTGGCCCTGGTGGAGGAATGACATGCTTATGGAGGCCCAATTGACGCGCACGTCGCCCAATGTCTGCAGCCACGCCACACCCAGAATGGCATCGAGGCCCCCAAGCTCGAACATGTAGAAATCGGTCGTGACCGTGCATGGACCCAAAGATAGAGTGACCCCCTCACACTGTCCCAAGGTGGGGCGGCGGCGGCCATCTCCCAAGCAAACGGAGAAAGCGGGTGAGAGTTCGTAGGGAAGCGCCAAATCCTGCGCGAGCTGCGTCGACAAGAAGTTGTGGCTAACATCGCTGTCAATCATAACGATCACGGGACGGTCATGTAACAATCTGTCCAGCTTCATCGTGCGGGGGCCCGTCAAGCCGCCCACGGAATAAAAGGGTAGCTCCAGCACGTTGAGTGACACCCCCTCAGAGTCCTGAGGCAATTGGTGTGGTAGAGCGTCAGACTAAAGGCCATTCTCGGCCAAGGGGTCGTCGTCGCCATCGACGAAAAGAGCATGGAACTCCTTGACCGGGCACACGTGCTGCGGGGAGTAAGACTGGTGGCAACAGAAGCATAATCCGCGGCGGCGGAGGTCGTTGTAGTGGGCGCGTTGCGGAGCCTCTGGGCGGGGTGGGTGGTCGTTGCCCGGATGTGGCGACCGAGGTCCGGTTGCTGGTGTGACCGGCGTCGGGGGCAGGGCCTGGAGCGTCCATAGCCAGGCATAGAAGTCGATGTCGGTGATGCGTTTCCTCGCCCGGAAAGAGACCGACGAGCGGAGGAGAGTGCAGTCGCCGACCAAGCGGCAAGCCTGGCCCTGGTGGAGGAATGACATGCTTATGGAGGCCCAATTGACGCGCACGTCGCCCAATGTCTGCAGCCACGCCACACCCAGAATGGCATCGAGGCCCCCAAGCTCGACATGTAGAAATCGGTCGTGACCGTGCATGGACCCAAAGATAGAGTGACCCCCTCACACTGTCCCAAGGTGGGGCGGCGGCGGCCATCTCCCAAGCAAACGGAGAAAGCGGGTGAGAGTTCGTAGGGAAGCGCCAAATCCTGCGCGAGCTGCGTCGACAAGAAGTTGTGGCTAACATCGTTGTCAATCATAACGATCACGGGACGGTCATGTAACAATCTGTCCAGCTTCATCGTGCGGGGGCCCGTCAAGCCGCCCACGGAATAAAAGGGTAGCTCCAGCACGTTGAGTGACACCCCCTCAGAGTCCTGAGGCAATTGGTCTGGTAGAGCGTCAGACTAAAGGCCATTCTCGGCCAAGGGGTCGTCGTCGCCATCGACGAAAAGAGCATGGAACTCCTTGACCGGGCACACGTGCTGCGGGGAGTAAGACTGGTGGCAACAGAAGCATAATCCGCGGCGGCGGAGGTCGTTGTAGTGGGCGCGTTGCGGAGCCTCTGGGCGGGGTGGGTGGTCGTTGCCCGGATGTGGCGACCGAGGTCCGGTTGCTGGTGGGGCCATGGGTCGGAAACCGGGGGGTGCGGCCGGTCGTGGGCCGAGGTCCGCTTCCACGACCCGGGCGAGTTCAATTGCTTCCGAAACGGTGCGGGGATGATGAGTGCGAAGGCGGGATCGGATGTTGGAGCGAAGGCCTTGGAGGAAGAAACCCAAATAATGTTCGGGTGGGAGGCCCGAAACTTGCGTGACGAGGGCGGCGAATTTATCGATGTAGGCGTCCATGGTGGAGGATTGGCGGGTGGTACAAAGATGGTCAATCACGGAGCAGGTGTAGCGGGAATCATAACGGCTCACCATTTCTTGTTTGAGTTCGGTCCAAGAGATGGTGGGTTGGATTTGACGGAGCCAACGCCCCCAATGGAGTGCGGAGCCTTCAAGGCCGACCACGGCCGTGCTCACTTTATCCGTCGAAGAAGTCCCGTTCAATTCAAAAAACAACTCAGCGCGGGCGATCCAACCGAGAGGATCCGTGCCGGAAAAGGATGGGACGTCCAATGATCCAGTCGGGTGGCCGGCGTAAATTGGTGGTGTGCCGAGGATGGAGGTGGCGTCCCCGGGAAGGACTTGACCGACGAAGGAGGTGTCGGGCGTGGCGGTGGCTGGGCGAACGGGCTGCAAGATTGGCGGGCTCGGATCCAGTCCGCCGCCCGCGGTCTAGGCGGACAACCAGGCCAGGATCTCTGCCTTGCCGGCGGCTAGGGTCGTTTGGCCGGCGGTGAGGGTCGCTTGGCCGGCGGCTTGGAGGGATGAGAGGTGGCTCTCTTGCGCGGAGACACGGTCGGCGACGTCGTCCGAAGCCTCTCCGGATCATGCGGGGCGAGGAGCGTTCCTGGGCGGCATGATGAAGAACTCCAGCGGCGACGTGGCGGGCGGAGCGGCAGGTCGGACCAAATATTACCTTCTCAAAGATAAGAGAGAGATCTCCGGTCACCATGGGGGGAGAGGCGGTCGGCTAGAGAAGAAGAGGGGGGAAGAGGAGGTTGAGAGAAAGAGGCTAGGGTTAGAGATGAGAAGAAAATGGAGCAGCCCTTGCAATTTCAGATTAATGATCCAAAAGATAACCCATACAATAGGAGTGAATCCCTTATATAGAGCCAGGACCCACCCATCTTTCATAACTTAAAACAAAAATAAAACCACACATAGACTAATAGCCGGTCTAACCTGAACCGGGTGCTGTCCGCCCGGTTCCCTCCTCCGGGTTGCATTCCTCCCTTCTCGCGCTCGCCCTCCTCGAGTATACTTGCCAACTCGGCTCCTCCGAATGCGCGGCGGTAACAAACTCTTCATTTAATCTTAGCCGTTGAATAGAATCCATCTTTTTAATCTTGATCGTCCAAGCAGCTTTAGTTTGAATTCCCTCTGCCAAAAATTCATACATTCATTTATGATTTCCTACCCAAAACCACTGCTGCACGCTAGCGCCAGCTGCTCCTCGACTGATGGAGAAATTTTTTGGTAGGCAGCCCGTATATCTCCACTTATGCGGGTCTAAATATTTCTGGGCCCACACTTGATGCCTCTCGCCGGGCCCACCTTCTTCTCCCCCAAAAAATAGCTCCCGCTCGTTTTTCCCTCCACCAAAAAGCTCTCTTTCTCGCCAGCAGGTTCTCTACAAGCAGGTTCTCGCCGACAGGTTCTCTACAAGCATGTTCTCGCCAACAGGTTCTCGCCGGCGCCGTGGAGAGATTGTCAACATGGCTACCAGTGAAGTGATGGAGGAGGACGAGGTCACAGAAATGAAGGTTTTTTTTTTTGTTCTGCTTTTTTTCATGGTTGCCTATTGTCTTCCTGTATTTCCGTTTTACCTGCATTTTGTGATCCTCGTTTTGTCCCACGTAAGGTCTTCCTGCATTTATGTTTTCATGTTCTGTATTTTAATTGTCCGGCCGGATATTTGTACAGGGGTTAATATATTCGAAGATATGCTTCTTTAACCCGGCCGGACTATTTTGCTGTTCTGTTATTTATGCTATTTTTTGCAAAAAATTGTTTTCTCTCAGTCCAAGGACACTGTGCAATTTCAAGTTGTCCATTCGGAGGAGGAGGCATACGAAATGTATTGCAACTATGCACATAAAACGGGCTTTAGCGTGCGCAAACAACATGTGTTGTACTGGATACATACTCGGATTATTAAGGCGAGAGAGTACACTTGTTCGAAACCGGGTCTTAAGCGCTCCACACCAAAGCTGGATGGTCCAATAAAGAACCACAGACTAGATACTAGAACTGGATGTTTGGCCTGTTTACATTTCAGCGTTGATAAAGAAGGTAAGAATTGGACAGTGTCGAAGTTAGTGCAGGAGCACAATCATCCACTAGCTGTACAAAATGAAAGTCATTTGCTGAGGTCTAACCGAAAAATATCCAAGGTTCAAGCTAGTCTATTAAAGAACATGACTAGTGCTGGCATTAGAACGGTTGACGCATACAATTTCTTAGCTGAGGAGGTTGGTGGTCATGAACATGTCGGTTTTTGTAAGAGCGATGCGTACAACTATGTTCAAAGGGAGAGGGCAGCTCTTATAGAAGTTGGCGGCTCTTCTACTTTGTTGAAGCTGCTGAAGGAACAACAAATGAATGATAGCATGTTCTCTTATGACGTGCAAACAGATGAGTTCAACAGGCTTAAGAGTTTTATCTGGATGGATGGACACAATAAAGTAGACTATGACTGCTTTGGAGATGTAATTATATTTGATACTACATATCGGCTCAACAAATATAATTTAGCTTGTGCTCCATTTATTGCGGTAAATCACCAGTGGCAGAATGTGTTCGTTGCCGGCGCCTTCGTAGCAGAGGAAACAATTGATTCATTTTGCTGGGTATTTGAGGCCTTTTTGAGATTTGTTGGCGGCAAACACCCATCAACTATATTTACCGATCAAGATCAAGCGATGGCGGTCTCTATTGCTAGAGTTTTTTCTGACAGACGTCACCGTTTATGTCAGTGGCATATATCCAAAAAAGCACCTTCAAAGGTTCCAACCTTCAATCTAGATAAGTCTGATCGAGATTTATTTTATCATTGCATGAGCAAATGCGATACGGAGAATGAATTTGATGTTCATTGGAGTTCATTGATTTCAAGGGGTAATTTGAAGGACAACAGGTGGTTGAGTGATTTGTACAAGATCAGAAATAAATGGTCAACAACCTTTAATAAGGAAAGCATAGACCTTGGGATATTATCCACTCAAAGAAGTGAATCCGCAAATAATGTTTTGCATGGTTGTTCGAAAGCTACGAGTTCTTTAGTTGAGTGTTATAAAGGTATGGAAAAAATGATTTCAGCTTGGAGGCGATCCGAGCATGACGAGGGCTTTCGTTGCAAACAAGGTAGTATTACACTAAAGTTCCAAAATTATCTTTTGCTAAAACAAGCATCCAAAGCTTATACTCGGAAAATATTCTCTATATTTGAACGAATTTGTATGGATGGTGCTTTAAATGTATGTATTGTAGATGAAGTTCGATATAGTGATGAACTTAATCTTTATGTCACAAAGCATTGCGATGAGGGAGACAACGATAAGCATTGGATCGTTAAAGTTGAGTCAAGTACATTTCATGCCGAATGCTCTTGCAAAGGATTTGAAACTAAGGGACTCTTATGTAAACACATTTTACGAGTATACATCTCAAAGAATGTGAAGCTTATTCCTAGTAAATACATACTTAAGAGATTCACCCTCATGGCCAAGCAGGGGATTTACTTATCTGGGACCACATGCATGAATGACTCGCAGTCCAATTTGGTGTTTAGAAACCATCTTATCCGATTCACGTATGATTTAGCCAAACGTATTGAGAATTGTACACTTGCGAAGGAGCATGTCGTACAAGTCATGACTGATTTGGGCAATAATGTAGAAGAAATTGTGGAGAAGGATGAGAGGTCGAAGAAAGGTTTTGGCGACAGCAATATCAGAAAAGAAGGTGAATTTAGAGATCCGGCAACTGTACGTCCCAAAGGATTATCGAACGCAAGACTAAAAAGTTATTTCGAAAAACCGCTAAAGAAACAAAGTAATACTTTTCATTTAGTTTTAAAAAAATTAGCTGCTTTAACTTTTACTTTAATGGCTAAGCTATGCATTTTTTTGATGCAGGGAGGAAAGTAAACGCCAAAGACAAATTGTCTGCACCTACAACAGTCAAACAAGCCGTCGAGGAGTTCAATTTCATTGGGAACTCCACATTTGAAGGAGATTCTACCTCAATTGTCGATCAAACATGTTTTGATGTAAATGATGAATTATCATTGAATGTGCCGCTTGATTTTAGGAGCGTGCCTGATATATTGAAGTGGTGATTGTAAACGATGACATTATGTTCTACAACTGGTTTTGATCAATATATTTTGTAAAACATTAGAATGACTGTGGCGGTTGATCCAGTAGCTAGCCAAAAAAAAAATCTGGGAGCAGTTTATTATACGATTACACAATATAAACTGTGCGCTTTTTATATAACTACAAAACAGTTTTTATATTACTGTTTTTATACAGCACAGCATAATTCCTACAATACAACACAGTTTTTATACAAAACAGTACAGCATAATTCCTGCAATACAACACGTTTTTCATTGCTTCCAAAGGGCTAATATTTTGGACATATTGCATACAAGTACTATGAACAATTTTGGGGTTGTTCTGTGATGTGTTCACAAATTTGGTGCAAGATTTTCATTCTTTTAAACAACCTGAACCACATCACTTATCCAGCACAATCCAACACAGAAGCCACCATACCCATTTCGAGTCAATTAACTAGACCATATCAACTTATGGGGCCCAACTTAAGCTTAAGTTAATTTCTCCATGTATCAACATAAGAAGTGTGGATCAACCATAAAAACATGCTTCATCTTGCACAATGACGAGCAGCCAATCTCACAAGCTAATTTTGCAGAGATCGTGAAGACTTAACTTGATACAAAACAGCACAACATAATTACCAAAAATATTCTGGGCCATAACAGCACAGCATAATTACAAAACAACACAGTTTTTTATAACATTACAGGATATATGGTAGAATCAAATAAATATGTTCTAAAATCAACCATAATTCTGCACTATTTTTATACTTGCACCAAAATTCTGCACTGTTTTTGTACGATTCAAGGTTATAAGATTCAATGCATTAAACATTTAATAATGTCATAAGCGATCTCCGCTCTGAATCTTGACATATTCTTTTGCCAATCCTGACACTTGGTCCACGTGATCTTCCTTTTGCTTGTGACTGTCTCCATGTACTTTAGGACGAACATACCACAATCATGGCCGTTCCCTTGAGTCGGAGCTGAATGTACATATGACATGTCCCACCCGAGAAAACTTCCCGGCCAAACATCACGGAGATCGCCATATAGATCTGCAATCTATAAAACCAAAGAAAAAGATTAGACAACAAATTTTTTCCATAACAACAAAGCACAAAGGCGATTTAGTATACCAATGATCGAAGTTTTTCGTGGTGTGTAGGGTTTGGCAATGAATCATAGAAATACCAAATCTCCTCCTTCATACTACCTACTAATAAGGCCCAATGGCCATCTAGGTGTACTGGCATAAGTATGAATTCGGCAACTTGTACATTCGTTGGTGTTATGTGTGATATCAAGTGATGCACCGTCACAGCACGACTCTTATAGTACTGCAAATAATTAGCGATGAAAATAATTAATTGAATATTTAGAAACAACTGTAAGTTAATTGAAATAGGAATTATAAAATGCAACCGCATAATTAGGCGAGACATATAAAAAAGTCCTCCAGCATTTTGGTGAGGCAGCCCTGCGACTGCTTAGAACAACAGCAAAGGCATCCAGATGAGTGTCACATAGCCATCCCTCTCCCAGGAGATCCTCAATTGCGGATCGGGACATGACAATATTTCCACTTTGTAATACTACGTCACTGCAGAAAGATTTTTTTTAGTGCAAGTAAGAATTAAAATTACTGAACTGGATCTACTATTAAACTTACTCTGCGGAGTAGCAAGACAATGTGGAATCTATGAGTGATCTAGCTACTGTTGAAAGAGAAGTCCTGCCAGGAAATTGGATCTCCGAATGCCTATTTTCCTCTGTTTTTCTCTTACACCTTTTTGAATCGGGGGTTGTTTCCTCAATACAAACTACATGATCTTTGGGGGTGGAATGTAACTGTGTTTGGGGGACAAGGGTAATATGTGGAGACGAGGCCGTTGCTTGTGATTGTGTTTGCGTATTCGATTGAATGAGGGAATCCAAGTGATCGAATCTTTCTTTACAGAATGAATGTAACTGTTTAATTTCCTTAAAAAAATCCTTCCTCAACTGATTCATTTCTTTCCGGATAAATTTTTTCATATGCCTCTCCTGGCTCTCCCCAAGCTTCAACTCCTTCTCCTTCTCCTTCTCCTTATTCCTCTCCTCCGTCAGCTTTCGAATCTTTTCTTCTTTTACCTTTTCCTTCTTCCCCGGCCTTAATCTCCTCAACTCCTCGAAAGAGGACTCCTTCTCTTCATCACCTAAAAGATCTTGCTCCTCCTTGCTATACTGCGTGAACTTCGTTCGAACCTTAGTTGGAACAAACTTATTATCAAAAATAGAAATTCATGGTTTCTCCAAACCAATAAAAAAACATAAAAGAAGTGATTACCTGACTAGTTTTAGATAGTTTAGCAGTTAAGTCAGAACAAAATTTAAAGCTGAATCCTCCTTTTGCAAACCAACGACATAGACGGGGTCTCCCGAGATCATTAAATGGGACTTGCATATTGGTGTGCTCGAAGAACCATACCTAATAGCCGACAAATTAGATATAGACACATTAATAAGATTAAATTTAACATTTGAAAGTTAGGTACTTACTACGAGGACAATCGAGCACCCTTCTAGATAACCAAGGCTTGCTGGATCTTCCATTTTGGAGCCGAGAGCATTCGATGCCTCAATTTGTGAATGCAGAAATGCGTGGACAGCTTGAGGCCAATTGAATCTCCTAAATTCATGTAGGCCTCCAAAATTCCGCAAGCACAACGGAATTCTCAGCGACTTCAATAGAAAGAAAAACTTGCAAAGTACATACTTTACAAGTGCATCCACTCTTTCAACTTCCAATGTAGGGGATAGATCTTCACCTACTAGCCTATCCAGGTCATTCAGAAGGTGGCTGTGTTTAGCATCCGAATGTGGAACTCTCTTGAATTCGAACACCTCTCCATGGTTGGGAAGGCCTATTATGAGTGCCACTTCATTCACAGTAAGTTTTAGATAGTATCCTCCCATCCTAAATGCCTGCTTATCCGGGCTAAACAATTTAATCAGTCTGTATAGCAAGGGAATATTTTGGGGGAGCTCAGGGAGCGAGAAGAAGTGCAGGAGGCCAACATCCCTTAGAGAGGCCTTCGACTCCTCAGTCTAACATCCAAAAGGGGTTGAGCAAACTTCTTAAATGTTGAAATGGCACATCTACTATTCAAGTAGGTACCCATCTACAAAATCTAAAAACAACTACAATTTGTTTAAGTCTGCATATAAAAAACAACCACAAAAATATGTTTTATCTTTAAACTTCACAAAATAGAGGTAGGTGACAAATAATTCAAGTGGCAATAATCAAAAAGAGGAAAAAAAAGAGACAAAAAAATAAGGATTTTAGAATCCTACAACCAACAAAGCCTGTAAGCGCTTAATCTAATCACATTTGAACTTAAGAAGAAACCCTAAAAAGTAAGCCTTACTGGACACAAAAAAACACTCAACATCCATTATCCTAGACGAATGGAATGGCGAATCCTACTGCACCCACACCATAACAATGCACATTTGAAAATAAGAAGGAAACCCTACAACAACCATTACTGTAAAAGCCATTGAGTTAGGAGACAAAACCCTTACCGCAACGAACTTGAAAGCGGTGGTCGCTCAGGCGGCGGTGGCGAGGGTTTCGCCTACAGAGCAAGGTTTTTCGAGGGCTTCTCCCGCCGTCTCCCAGTCGTCGACTCGCTCAGGCTAGGGTTTCACCAAAGTTTTCGCGAGTTCTCCTCTCCCCCGTCTCCCCGTCGCCTTGGGAAGAAGAAATTTTGAAATTTTGAGGGAGAAGAAGGTGGGCCCAGCGATGGGAGTGAGAGGCATTAAGTGGGCCCAGGATATTTAAACCCGCATATGTGAGATACATGCGTTGCCTATCAAAAAATTTTCCCGACTGCTGCCCAAAATCGCGCCTCCTCTATATGCTTCCACCTCCGCAGAGCCTCCTCCGCTGCTCCTCCTCCGCGGCTCCTACCCGACCTCCTCCTCGGTAGAGCTTCGCCTCCTCCGCTGCTCCTCCTCAGCGGCTCCTCCTCGACCTCCTCCTCGGTAGAGCTTCGCCTCCTCTGCTGCTCCTCCTCCAAGCTGCTGCTCCTCTAGCTCTTCCTCCTCGGCAGAGTCTCGCCTCCTCCAGGATGCTCCTCTCCCTTTCCCTCTCAGGTTCTTTGCGCACTTGAAGCTGCTCCGACAACCTAGATCTGCGAGCTCCACCGCCTCTTCTTCCTTCTCTCTCTCTCTCTCTCTCTCTCTCTCTCCTCTCTCTCTCTCTCTCTCTCTCTCTCTCTCTCTCTCTCTCTCTCTCTCTCTCTCTCTCTCTCTCTCTCTCTCTCTCTCTCTCTCTCTCTCTCTCTCTCTCTCTCTCTCTCTCTCTCTCTCTCTCTCTCTCTCGCTCGCGAAGACAGCTATTACCTGGATCTGTGAGCTCCAACCTGGATATATGATTGAAAAAGGTTCTCCCATCACAGCCTCTATTCTGCTCTTCCTTTGCAAGATCCCCCTCTTCCTCATTTCATGACTCTGAATCCCATCACAGCCTCTATTCTGCTCTTCCTTTGCAAGATCCCCCCTCTTCCTCATTTCTCTCTCTCTCTCTCTCCTCTCTCTCTCTCTCTCTCTCTCTCTCTCTCTCTCTCTCTCTCTCTCTCTCTCTCTCTCTCTCTCTCTCTCTCTCTCTCTCTCTCTCTCTCTCTCTCTCTCTCTCTCTCTCTCTCTCTCTCTCTCTCTCTCTCGCTCGCGAAGACAGCTATTACCTGGATCTGTGAGCTCCAACCTGGATATATGATTGAAAAAGGTTCTCCCATCACAGCCTCTATTCTGCTCTTCCTTTGCAAGATCCCCCTCTTCCTCATTTCATGACTCAGAATCTTCAGCAAGGGGACTTCTGGACTGCTCTTTCACGCTCCCATCGCAGCATCCTCAGTCACCGGCAATTCCACAGTCGACCTTCAACTCCCACACTGTAACCAGGTAAAATCATTTCTATTGCCTCCCGTCAGCAAATAAATCTTCTATTGTATAATTCCTGCCATTAGCCGTTGATTGCATGCTCCCCTCTCTTCTAGTTCTTCCAACAACGACCCCATTGCAGTGTCCTCAATAAGCAGCGATTTCTCTTGCCTCATGTTAACAAAAAATTTCTGCTTTTGCATTCCTGGATGTCTATTTTATTTATTTATCTGCATTGCTGCCCGGCTAATAGTTTCTTCCTTCCCTTCTAATTGTTTCTTAAAACTTTAATTTTCCTACCCTTTGTGGGACTCGGCTATATACATTAAGTTTCTCTTGCTTTTTTTTTCTGTTCATATTTTATTCTGAATCATTTCTATTTATAACTTGTCATATCCAGCCATTAAAGAGCAACCGTGGAATGCAATAATCCATGCTAAAACTTGATAGTAAATTGACGGAGGTATGAATTGTCTATGAAATTGATTGTTTATTATCGAGATATGATACATGGAGCTCCTGCAACTTACAGAACTATGTTTTAATTTTCTCTTTATCATCAATTACTGTCATTTTATCTTTCTCAACTTACAGAACTATGTTATTTGTTTCAAGTGGTAAATTTTTCTACACATACAGAACTTTCATTCAAAGGTTCAATTTGGCTATGCTCCATGCAATGCAGTTTGATGGGCGTTAATAATTTCTCATATTTTCCAAAGTCTTATACTCAGTTATACAATTAATCACTTCCTCTCCAACTAATGCATCCTCTATGACCATCACAAAGGTTTTGACATTGTTTTTCTTACTCTCACACTAAGGTTTCATAACTTTTATATTGAATTTATCAACTTCTATTTTCTACACATGATGTACTCAATATACTCTAGCGATCTCTAACGAGCGCATCTTCATAGGCTTCACAAAGGTTTGAAGTTCCAAAATATTATTGCTTTCTTTATCCTCTATCACTAAACTTTATTATTTCTAAATTGAAGTTATGAACTTTTTTCTTGTATGCCATCATATTCCATGTCTTTTTTGTTTAATTTCCTCACAAATAAGGTTGAGTGTTGTGTAATATTCCTTTTAGTTATTATAATTTTTTTGAGATTGCTAGATCTATATTCTAAATTTTATTTCAGAAGAGCAAAAAATAAAGCCTGATGAATGTAGAATGTAGATCTTAATTTTTCTCACCATGATGAATGTTTAGAGGAGGTTGTTTTGCAAAACCATAAGCCTCTCATGTATTATGTACCTTTTGAACTAAATTTGATATTATTTTTGATAAACCCGTTAAAGCAAGAAGAAACTCACGTGAAATCCACATTTCTAAGAGAACCAAACTAAGCTCTCAATTTTTGTCTCTCAAGTCAGGTAAATCAACATTATACGCAAAGAACTGATTTTTTGATTTCAGTTTTAATGAGGTAGGTGACAATTATATCATACTTTTCCTCTTTATTAATTTGCATCATCTCAAAAATGATGCATCTAATTATTATTTATATTTTCTTGGATGTTCCTCTTCCCATCAAAAATGCGTCATCAAATTATTCATTTTGTTGCCCTTTCGTAGTTTAGTGCAGTAAATTTTAATGCTAATTTGTTTTGCTCCAAATTGTTAATTCATTCTATAATTACATTAAACTTATTAAACTTCATAGTCGTGACTACCAGAAGTTTTTTGCAACCGGTTATAGTAGTTTCCACTGCTATTATTTACTTGCTTTGCTAAATGTTTTGTTTTCATTATTGTTTTTTCCTGAATTATAGATTTGGGTATTTTGGTTGAATGACTGTTTTTAACCATTGTCAAAACAACTTAATCCATGGCTCACCTGTAGCCCGGTCATCTACAATTTCAGCTATATTTCTAGCCTTCGGTAATTATTTGAGAGGATTTAAAATTCTGCAGCTTTCTTTGGCACAATCGCAATTTCCCACAAAAGACAGTACGAAAAACACAATTTGGCACATCATATTTTTTGGCACATCGTATTGGAATGTATGAACTCTGAAATACTTGCAAATCAAATATTAAGTTGATTATTAATCATTAATCACATAAAGATAGAAATCCAGGTCCTTCTGCGATTTATTTTGTATGTTGTTATCCCTGACTCGTTTGAGAAAATATTCTATTGCTTCAGGATTTGTTTACAGATTCAGGAAAAACCAGACCATTTTCTTATTGGATAAAGCAATTTGATCTCGGATCTCTTCGGTTTTCAACAGGTACTTCCAAAAATATTTTTATTTCAAGTCTTTAGCTTATATATATAACCTGAAGCTTTTCTCTTTTGATGTCTCACCTAATAAAGAACAGCTAAACAAGTTTTTTAATGACAAAAATCTGTCATTAAAATTGTTTTTGTCACAAAAATCTGACAAAAAATGATTACAAGTTCTTTAAAATTGATTACAAGTTTTTTATATTTAGGTATATTAATTGATTTATGAAAAAACTGTTTAACAAAGAGTGAGTACAAGTTTTTTACATGAATTTAGAATGCCAACCCGGCATAGAGCATCCATTAAGGGTGTAGGATGTTTGGATGCGGGTGCAAAGCTAGCCCAAGAGGATAGACCGTAGTCGTAGAATCGCAACATGCTAAAAAATGGGCGCGGCTAGCTTAGATCTGTGCGAAGCTCGCTAAATTTCTCATCTCTACAAATACACATTTACTCCATGCTCATGTATTTGCGCACCCGCTCATATCAGCTCGCTCGAACGCGGGCGCAGCCTGCTCATATGCGGGTGCAACCAGCTCAAACGCGAGCGCAACCAGCAAAGAGTCGTGAGCACGGGCGAAGCCCGTGCGGAAAGAGGGTGCTCATAGGCGGGCGCAACCCACTCATTTTAAATACTCATATGTATATGTTTTGAATAAAAGTAAATGCTCATAGGCGGGCACAGCGCGCTCATAGGAGGGCACATTATATATATATCTTAAAGAATTACTTTCAGGACCGTTTTGAGGCCAAAATAGAACCATTCGTTGAATCCTAGCCGTCGGATCATGATGATCTGAGCTGCAAATAGCCAAAAGTTGATTTATTTTGGCCGCCCGATCTCGATTGCCGCCCCCAACGGAGGAAGCCTTCCGTTCGCCCAAATCGGGCGCCCATTTGGCCGCCCGATCTCGTCGCCGTCCCAACGGAGGTGACCTCCCATTCGCCCAGATCGCGCGGCCATTTGGCCGCCCCCATCGGGGGCGGCCTCCCGTTTGCCCAGATCAGGCAGCCATTTGGCCGCCCGATCTCGGCCCACTGCCCCCAGCGGGGGCGGCCTCCCGGCCCGCTGCCCAGGTTGGGCGGCCATTTGGCCGCGCAACCCCGGTCGGGGGCCCTCTTCCCCGGCCGCCGGCCTCGCCGGCCGCTCCTCCCCTCGCGGGAGGAGCAGTTGCTCTTTCGTTGAACCCGTAACCGCCCGGGGCGGTCTCGTCATTTGCGTAAAATTCGTAATCCGCGTTATCTAAACGGAGCGTTCCTATTCGTCCGTCTGGTAGTTATCGGGTGAAATTACCGGGTTGCCTCTCTTGAAATCTATAAATAGACCCCCATTCCCCTTCATTTTATCCTTTTTCTTGAAATTACCGGGTTGCTCCTCCTTATGTGCTCCATAGCGCGCATGTTCCTTGCGCGCTCCCAAGCGCGCCTCTTTCTTGGGCGCTCCCAAGCGCGCCTCTTCCTTGCGCGCTCCCAAGCGCGCCTCTTCCTTGCGCGCTCCCAAGCGCGCCTCTTCCTTGCGCGCCTCTTCCTTGCGCGCTCCCGCACGCGCCTCTTCCTTGCGCGCTCCCGCGCGCAGCCTCTTCCCTACGTGCTCCCGCGCGCGCCTCTTCCCTGCGCGCTCCCGCGCGCGCCTCTTCCCCGCGTGCTCCCGCGTGCGCCTCTTCCATTTGTCTACTGTAATTCTGGAAAAAAACATACAAACTCTATGTTCATCACCTTTGAGTGTCTTCCATTTGTTTATTCAAAGAACGTCATTCTATGCTTAATTCTCGCCGTAGTGTGGAGACCATGTTTAGAAATGTTGTTTCATCTTTGGAGTCTGTTTGGGTGGTTGGTTGTGGTTGGAGATCGATAAAGTGGTTGAGATGAAAATAAAATATTGTTCGTGAATCGAGCTCTTTTCATGCGGTTAGAATCAAGCGTAAAATGATGTTTTGGTGATCGATGATTCCAAATGAATGCTATTCAAATGAGCAAAAGATAGTGTTGAGTTTTTTTAAAAGCTCAACGGTAAAAAAAACGCCCAAAAAATAGAGCCTTCCATCTGGAGGTGTGTAAAATTTTAATATATAGCATATTACATTTCTTATAAGAATAAAGAATACAAAAAAAATTTGATTCAACTTGATGTTGTCGTATTAACTATTAATTTAGGCTATTTATCACCCATTTGTTGACTATTCCATCCCCACTGTGGCTCCCGCGCCGACGGGGCAGCCAAAAACAATAGCCGTGATTACAAAAACAGCGGCGTGCTGTTGTTTTTCTATTGCGAAAGCCTTCCCGGGATCTTCACTAGGGCCAATGGCTGACCCAATATAGGCCGAGAGGGGGCGCCCGCCCCCCCTCAAAAACAAATCGCGAAGTTAGGGTTTTCCTCCCGATCGCGCGCAGCTCTCCGCCTCTCCCGATCGCGCGCAGCTCTCCGCCTCTCCCGATCGCGCGCAGCTCTCCACCTCTCCCGATCGCGCGCAGCTCTCGCCTCTCCCGATCGCGCGCAGCTCTCGCCTCTCCCGATCGCGCGCAGCTCTCGCCTCTCTCCGCCTTCCTCCCGATCGCGCTCAGGTAGCTTTTTTTTTTATTTATGAAATCTGTTAAACAGATTTTGATGAAATCTGTAATCTGTTAAACAGATTTTGATGAAATCTGTTAAACAGATTTCAATCTGTTTAACAGATTTCAGATTTCTGTTAAACAGATTTCAATCTGTTTAACAGATTTCAGATTTCTGTTTAACAGATTTCAATCTGTTTAACAGATTTCAATCTGTTTAACAGATTTCAGATTTCTGTTTAACAGATTTCAATCTGTTTAACAGATTTCAGATTTCTGATGAAATTTGGTTGTTTGATTTCAGATTTGGGCTTTGGTTTGATTTCAGATTTGGTTGTTTGATTTCTGATTTGGGAATTCAGATTTCACAGCTTGTCTTTGTCTTGTTTAGGTACAAATCGTTGTGTTGCACACCTCCACTGTGAAGGGTCGATTTGGAGCTCCAATCGTCGGGAGAAACACGCGCCAACTCAAGGGTAACGACTCTTGTTCCCCGGTTTTCTGTTTTACTTTGCTTAGGAGGGCCACCCGCCTTCAATTGGACGCGGTGTGTGTTTCCCTCGGTTCATTGCGAACCTCCGGGTCGATTGTGTCCGTCCCCGACATATTTTTTGCATTAGTAATCCAACGTGCGATTCTGGATTTAGGCATGCTGTGTGAAGCCGACCCGTGGCGGTAAGCCCGGATCAGTGATGTTTGTAATGTGCATGACGATTAGCCTTCAATTGGAGGTTGCTGTGTGTTTGAAACTTTGAATCTTATACAATTTTTATTTTTCAGAATGGAAAAGTCAAGTTTACGCAACCGAATGAGTGATGATTGGTTTAATGACAGCTTATTGACCTACATTGAGAGAGACAGATTCAAATTAATTGAAAATGAGTCAATCATCCAGCGATTTCAAGCAATGAAAACACGTCGAGGGCAATTATGATTGATTGTAAGGGAATGTTAATTTTTATTATGCATTAATATATTATTTTTGTGAAATATATGTTAAACATTAATTTCCGCCCCCCCTAAGCAAAAATCCTGGCTCCGCCACTGAGTCTAGGGCTCTGTTTGGAGCGGTGGTGGGAATGGCGGTGTCAAAATCAAGGTAATGGTCTTCTACCATGCTCCATATTCTAATAAAAAGCGCGAAATAAGAAATTATAAAAATTATTCCATATTCTGTAATGATAAAAAACTATTTTGTAAGTTCACATTTTATCAAGAGTACTAATGGAGTGGAGCCCATATAAAGAATTTTTTTGGGTTGGCGTAGCGTATATTTCTTATATACGCGTGGATTGAGGACCGCCAGATTGGTTATCTGACAGTTGAATTTCAAAGAAAAAAAAATGTTTTACGGCCGGATTTCCAAAAACAACAACGTCCGACCAGATGATTTTGAAAATAATCATATATTTTAGATAAATAAGATCTTAAATTGTTTATAAAAATGTGTTAATTAAGAATCTATTTTTTTATTACCTAAAATACAACAATAAATATACGAAAAATTCAGTTTTTAAAATCCACGCGTATATAAGTGATATACGCTTGGCATACGGAAAAATTGTTCCCCTACAGGAGGGTATGCCATAACATTTCACACCGATTAATATTATTAATTATTAATTATTTTTAACTCTTTGTAAAAAAAAGGTTAAAAATAATACTTAGGGAAATGCTTAGGGAAGGAAGAAAATTTATAGCTTACACGTTTCTTCAATAAGATACTGAAGACAAAGAGGTTGTCAAACCAATGACGAGAAAATATTTTGGTACCTTTATATAAGAACAAAAGAGATACAAAATTGTCTCAATTACAGGGGAATTAAATTAATGAGTCATACTATGAAACTATGAGAGAGAGTAATAGAGAGAAGAGTTAGACGAGAGACTAGCATCTCAGAGAATCAATTTGGATTCATGCCAGGGAGGTCAACCATGGAAGCTATACATCTCTTGAGGAGACTCATTGACAACTATCTGAAAAGACAAAGATTTGTATATGTTGTTTATCGATCTGGAGAAGGCTTATGATAGGGTTACAAGAGAGGTCTTGTGGAGAGTCTTAGAAAAGAAAGGTGAAAATGTATCATACATTGATGTAATCAAAGATATGTATACAAATTCAGTGATCAGGGTGAGGAGATTTGGAGGATTAACACGGGAATTCCCAATCGCTGTTGGCTTACATCAAGGGTCAGCTTTAAGCCCTTATCTCTTTACCCTTATCTTAGATGAGCTCACCAGACATATTCATCAAACAATACCTTGGTGTTTATTATTTGCAGCTGATATTGTTTTGGTTGATGAGACGCGCTGGGGTGTAAAAGCAAAACTTGAATCTTGGCGAGACACTTTAGAAAAGAAGGGTTTTAGGTTGAGCGGGACAAAGACGGAGTATGTAAAACTTAAATTTAGTAATGTAAGAAGGTCAGATGACTCCGTCATTAAATTGGGTAACCAAGATATTTCCCGCACTGAGTGCTTTAAAAAAGATGGAGGTGTAGATAAAGATCGATAATTCAAAAAGATATTACCCTTATCTGAGATCGATAATTCAAAAAGATGGAGGTGTAGATAAAGATGTGATACATAGAATCCAAGTAGGTTGCTTGAAGTGGAGAGGTGCGTCTGGGATCTTATGTGATCGGAAAGTGCCATTAATACATAAAGGCAAGTTTTACCGTACTGCAATTAGGCCAGCAATGCTCCACGGTTCTGAGTGTTGGGCAGTGAATGGTGTACATGAGAAAAAATGGGAGTAGCGGAGATGAGAATGCTTAGGTGGATGTGTGGTCACACGAGACTGAATAAAATTTGGAATGAATGTATAAGGGATAAGATAAGAGTGACACCAATTGTAGAGAAGATGCGAGAAGCTCGTTTAAGATGGTTTGGACATGTACATAGGAGACCATTAGAGACACCTGTTAGCCGTTGTGAGAGTTTAGTCGCTAGACATGTTAAACGTGGGTGGGGTAGACCAAAAAAGACTTGGAATGAAACTATAAGGAAAGTCATCTCCAACAGTGCCGCCGACCGCCGCGATGAGGATGAAGAGGCCCTCCTGGCCCCAAACCCCGACCGATTCTGCATGTTTCTGATTCGCTACCCATAGATAATACCACAAATACACATATACATACACACAGATACACATATATATACCACATATACTACACAGATACCAAGCCAAAGAAGATTAAAAAAAGTCTAAGAAGATCAAGCAGATCCAACAGGGAGCTCAAATTTGTCTTGAATTTCAAACATTTTTATTCCAATCAAATTGTCTTGAATTTCAAACATACTCCATTTTAATTCCATACAAGCTAAAAAAAGCAACAAAAAAAGCAACAAAAAAAGCCAAAAAAAGAGAAAAAAGAAATGCCCACAGCAGCCAAAGAAACATAAAACGATTCACCTTCAGAAATCTGCATTAAGTATGAACGCATGAACTCCTCCGCCATTGCCCTTCAAACTTGACATCACCAACGCCTGCTGGGACTCCCAACAACCCTCTCTAGGAAATTACTCTTTCTCTAAAGAGAGAAAGTTCATCCAATCAAACGGATTTGTCGCCTCATACATCTTCTCATAACCCATAGCCACAAGTAGACGATCTGAGATGAACTCAATGTACTAGCTCATAAGATGAGCATTCATACCAAGGAGGGCACAAGAAAAGGCTTCACAAATAAACTCCTTTTCGATATGAACAACCTCTGAGAAGATAGATCTAACTCTCTCCTGGGAGAGCTTGCTGTTGGGGAGACCGTATATGAGGCACGCGAAATCACAATGAAGACCTTCATCCTTTGCGATGAGATCATTGACGAATGCTAGGCCCTGCAGCAAACCTCTTTTACTCAGCCAGCACAAGCAGCAAAAACTTCCAGAAAAGAAGATGCCCTCGACGTAAGCATATGCTAATATGCGCTCAGCAAAAGAGTCCGATGACTCGATCCATCAGAGAGCCCACTGAGCCTTGTGGGCCACGCAGGGAATGATATCGATGGTGAGGAAGAGGTGGGATTTTTCATCGGGGTTCTTCACGTAAGTATCCAGCAGCAGGCGGAGGCATCATTTTGGACCGCTAAGAGCGTCGATCTGTCCCAAGATCTTCGCCACTGGAACGACTCTCTCACCGCAAACGAACACCACTTCATTACCCACGTTCTTGCCTTCTTCGCCACCTTCGGCGACATCATACTCGAGAACATCGCTGCCCGGTTCATGCGGGATGTTCAGGTTCTGGAGGCCTGCGCTTTCTACCGATTTCAAATCACGATGGAGGACATCCACTCAGAGATGTATAGCCTGCTGCTGGACACTTACATGAAGAACCGCAATGAAAAATTCCACCTCTTCTGTGCCATCGCGACCATTCCCTACGTGGCCCGCACTCAGTGGGCTCTCCGTGGATCGAGTCATCAGACTCTTTTGCTGAGCGCATATTAACATTTGCCTGCTTCGAGGGCATCTTCTTTTCTGGAAGCTTTTTCTGCTTGTACTGGCTGCGTAAAAGAGTTTTGTTGTCGGGTCTAGCATTCGCCAATGATCTCATCGCAAAGGATGAAGGTCTTCATTGTGATTTCGCGTGCCTCATATACGGTCACCTCAACAGCAAGCTCTCCTAGGAGAGAGTTAGATCTATCTTCTCATAGGTTGTTCATACTGAGAATGAGTTTATTTGTGAAGCCTTTTCTTGTGCCCTCCTTGGTATGAATGCTCATCTTTTGAGCCATACATCGAGTTCAACTCGGATCATCTATTTGTGGCTTTGGGTTACGAGAAGATGTATCATGCGACAAATCCGTTTTATTGGATGAATCTTATCTTCCTTCAGAGAAAGAGTAATTTCTTAGAGAGGGTTTACTGGGAGTCTCAGCAGGCGTTGGTGATGCCAAGTTTGAAGGGCAATGATGGACGAGTTCATGCGTTCGTTCTTGATTCATATTTCTGAAGGTGAATCGTTTTATGTTTCTTTGGCTGTTGCGGGCATTTCTTTTTTCTCTTTTTTTGGCTTGTATGGAATTAAAATGGGGTATGTTTGAAATTCAAGACCATTTGATTGGAATTAAATTGTTTGAAATTCAAGACAAATTTGAGCTCCATGTTGGATCCGCTCGATCTTCTTAGGATTTGTTTTAATCTCCTTTGGCTAGGTATCTATGTAGTATATGTGATATATATATGTGTGTATCTGTGATCTTATCTGTGGAATTATATGTCATCTTCTTCCTTCGGCTTCTTTCTCCCTTTACAAGATCGGCGAGTCTCCTTCACCGTCCAGCCATGCAGGCCCTGGTCCTCTCCAACAGTGCAGCCGGCCGCCGCGATGAGGATGAAGAGGCCCTCCTGGCCCCAAACCCCGACCGATTCTGCATGTTTCCGATTCGCTACCCATAGATAATACCACAAATACACATATATATACACACAGATACACATATATATCAGATATACTACACAGATACCAAGCCAAAGAAGATTAAAAAAAACCTAAGAAGATCGAGCGGATCCAACAGGGAGCTCAAATTTGTCTTGAATTTAAATTTTTTTAATTCCAATCAAATTGTCTTGAATTTCAAACATACTCCATTTTAATTCCATACAAGCTAAAAAAAAGCAAAAACAATTCAACCAAAAAAGCCAAAAAAAGAGAAAAAAGAAATGCCCACAGCAGCCAAAGAAACATAAAAGGATTCACCTTCAGAAATCTGCATCAAGTATGAACGCATGAACTCCTCCGCCATTGCCCTTCAAACTTGGCATCACCAACGCCTGCTGGGACTCCCAGCAACCCTCTCTAGGAAATTACTGTTTCTCTAAAGAGAGAAAGTTCATCTAATCAAACGGATTTGTCGCCTCATACATCTTCTCATAACCCATAGCCACAAGTAGACGATCTGAGATGAACTCAATGTACTAGCTCATAAGATGAGCATTCATACCAAGGAGGGCACAAGAAAAGGCTTCACAAATAAACTCCTTTTCGATATGAACAGCCTCTGAGAAGATAGATCTAACTCTCTCCTGGGAGAGCTTGCTGTTGAGGAGACCGTATATGAGGCACGCGAAATCACAATGAAGACCTTCATCCTTTGCGATGAGATCATTGACGAATGCTAGGCCCGACAACATACCTCTTTTACGCAGCCAGTACAAGCAGCAAAAACTTCTAGAAAAGAAGATGCCCTCGACGTAGGCATATGCTAATATGCGCTCAACAAAAGAGTCCGATGACTCGATCCATCGGAGATCCCACTGTGCCTTGCGGGCCACGCAGGGAATGGTATCGATGGTGAGGAGGAGGTGGGATTTTTCATCGGGGTTCTTCACGTAAGTATCCAGCAGCAGGCGGAGGCATCATTTTTGGACCGCTGAGAGCGTCAATCTTTCCCAAGATCTTCGCCACTGGAACGACTCTCTCACCGCAAATGAACGCCACTTCATAACCCACGTTCTTGCCTTCTTCGCCACCTTCGGCGACATCATACTCGAGAACATCGCCGCCCGGTTCATGCAGGATGTTCAGGTTCTGGAGGCCCGCGCATTCTACCGATTCCAAATCGCGATGGAGGACATCCACTCAGAGATGTATACCCTGCTGCTGGACACTTACGTGAAGAACCCCGATGAAAAATCCCACCTCTTCTGTGCCATTGCTACCATTCCCTACGTGGCCCGCACTCAGTGGGCTCTCCGATGGATCGAGTCATCAGACTCTTTTGCTGAGCGCATATTTGCATTTGCCTGCTTCGAGGGCATCTTCTTTTCTGGAAGCTTTTGCTGCTTGTACTGGCTGCGTAAAAGAGGTCTGTTGTCGGGCCTAGCATTCACCAATGATCTCATCGCAAAGGATGAAGGTCTTCATTGTGATTTCGTGTGCCTCATATACGGTCACCTCAACAGTAATCTCTTCCAGGAGAGAGTTAGATCTATCTTCTCAGAGGTTGTTCATACCGAGAATGAGTTTATTTGTGAAGCCTTTTCTTGTGCCCTCCTTGGTATGAATGCTCATCTTTTGAGCCATACATTGAGTTCAACTCGGATCATCTATTGTGGCATTGGGTTACGAGAAGATGTATCAGGCGACAAATCCGTTTTATTGAATGAATCTTATCTTTCTTCAGAGAAAGAGTAATTTCCTAAAGAGGGTTTGCTGGGAGTCCCAACAGGCGTTGGTGATGCCAAGTTTGAAGGGCAATGACGGACGAGTTCATGCGTTCATTCTTGATTCATATTTCTGAAGGTGAATCGTTTTATGTTTCTTTGGCTGTTGCGGACATTTTTTTTTTTTGCTTGTATGGAATTAAAATGGGGTGTGTTTGAAATTCAAGACCATTTGATTGGAATTAAATTATTTGAAATTCAAGACAAATTTGAGCTCCATGTTGGATCCGCTCGATCTTCTTAGGCTTTTTTTTAATCTTCTTTGACTTGGTATCTGTGTAGTATATGTGGTATATATATATGTGTGTATCCGTGATTTTATCTGTGGAATTATATGTAGTATCTGTGTGTGAATATATATATATCTATACCTAATATATAAATATGTTTAGCTTTCTACATAACTTTGTCCGTCGCAGCGTGAGAGAGAGAGAGAGGGAGAGAGAGAGCAGGAGTTATTTAATATATATATATACTTTATAAATTATATATATAGATATTAAGTATAGATATATAATTTATATATATTTATCTAGAGAAAGAGAGAGAGAGAGAGGGAGAGAGAGATGGAGAGAGTTCGAGAGTTATATACGAGCATCTTCGCACAGGCTACGCCTCTGTTCGATGCTCTCGGGCGTCCTTCTGCCGCATCAATGCGGGTTTCACGGTGCTAGGGTGCGAGTGGTGAGGCATTCATGACACGAACTTTATGCGGGTGAAGCCCGCATTGATGCGGCCGAAGGTCGCCCGAGAGGCAACAAAAAAACCCCAAAAAAGAGAAAAGAAATGCCACAACAGCCAAAGAAACATAAAACGATTCATCTTCAGAAATCTGCATCAAGTATGAACGCATGAACTCCTCCGCCATTGACCTTCAAACTTGGCATCACCAACGCCTGCTGGGACTCCCAGCAACCCTCTCTAGGAAATTACTCTTTCTCTAAAGAGAGATAAGGTTCATCCAATCAAACGGATTTGTCGCTTCATACATCTTCTCATAACCCAAAGCCACAAGTAGACAATCTGAGATGAACTCAATGTACTAGCTCATAAGATGAGCATTCATACCAAGGAGGGCACAAGAAAAGGCTTCACAAATTAACTCATTTTCTATATGAACAACCTCTGAGAAGATAGATCTAACTCTCTCCTGTGAGAGCTTGCTGTTGAGGAGACCGTATATGAGGCACGCGAAATAACAATGAAGACCTTCATCCTTTGCGATGAGATCATTGGCGAATGCTAGGCCCGGCAACAGACCTCTTTTACGCAGCCAGTACAAGCCGCAAAAACTTCCAGAAAAGAAGATGCCCTCGACGTAGGCATATGCTAATATGCGCTTAGCAAAATAGTCCGATGACTCGATCCATCGGAGAGCCTAATGAGCCTTGTGGGCCACACAGGGAATGGTATCGATGGTGAGGAAGAGGTGGGATTTTTCATCAGGGTTCTTCATGTAAGTATCCAGCAGCAGGCGGAGGCATCATTTTGGACCGCTGAGAGCGTCGATCTGTCCCAAGATCTTCGCCACTGGAACGACCCTCTCACCGCAAACGAACGCCACTTCATAACCCACATTCTTGCCTTCTTCGCCACCTTCGGCGACATCATACCCGAGAACATCGCCGCCCGGTTCATGCGGGATGTTCAGGTTCTGGAGGCCCGCGCATTCTACCGATTCCAAATCGCGATGGAGGACATCCACTCAGAGATGTATAGCCTGCTGCTGGACACTTACGTGAAGCCCCTATGAAAAATCCCACCACTTCTGTGCCATCGCGACCATTCCCTACGTGGCCCGCACTCAGTGGGCTCTCCGATGGATCGAGTCATCAGGCTCTTTTGCTGAGCGCATATTAGCATTTGCCTGCTTCGAGGGCATCTTCTTTTCTGGAAGCTTTTGCTGCTTGTACTGGCTGCGTAGAAGAGGCCTGTTGTCGGGCCTAGCATTCGCCAATGATCTCATCGCAAAGGATGAAGGTCTTCATTGTGATTTCGCGTGCCTCATATACGGTCACCTCAACAGCTAGCTCTCCCAGGAGAGAGTTAGATCTATCTTCTCAGAGGTTGTTCATACCGAGAATGAGTTTATTTGTGAAGCCTTTTCTTGTGCCCTCCTTGGTATGAATGCTCATCTTTTGAGCCATACATTGAGTTCAACTCCGATCATCTATTTGTGGCTTTGGGTTACGAGAAGATGTATTAGGCGACAAATCCATTTTATTGGATGAATCTTTTCTTTCTTCAGAGAAAGAGTAATTTCCTAGAGAGGGTTTGCTGGGAGTCCCAGCAGGCGTTGGTGATGCCAAGTTTGAAGGGCAATGACGGACGAGTTCATGCGTTCAATCTTGATTCATATTTTTGAAGGTGAATCGTTTTATGTTTCTTTGGCTGTTGCGGACATTTCTTTTTTCTCTTTTTTTGGCTTGTATGGAATTAAAATGGGGTATGTTTGAAATTCAAGACCATTTGATTGGAATTAAATTGTTTTAAATTCAAGACAAATTTGAGCTCCATGTTGGATCCGATCGATCTTCTTAGGCTTTTTTTATCTTCTTTGGCTTGGTATCTGTGTAGTATATGTGGTATATATATGTGCATCCGTGATCTTATCCGTGGAATTATATGCAGTATCAATGTGTGAATATATATATATACCTAATATATAAAGATGTTTAGCTTTCTACAGAACTTTGTCCGTCACAGCGTGAGAGAGAGAGAGAGAGAGGCGGGAGAGAGAGAGGGAGAGAGAGAGAGCGGGAGTTATTTAATATATATATACTTTATAAATTATATATATAGATATTAAGTATATATTTAATTTATATATATTTATCTAGAGGGAGAGAGAGGGGAGAGAGACCGAGAGTTATATACGAGCATCTTCGCATGGGCTACGCCCCTGCTCGATGCTCTCGGGCGGCCTTCTGCCGCATCAATGCGGGTTTCACGGTGCTAGGGTGCGAGTGGCGAGGCATTCATGACACGAACTTTATGCGGTCGAAGCCCGCATTGATGCGACCGAAGACCGCCCGAGTGGCAACAAAAAAAAGCCAAAAAAAGAGAAAAAAGAAATGCCCACAGCAGTCAAAGAAACATAAAACGATTCACCTTCAGAAATCTGCATCAAGTATGAACGCATGAACTCCTCCGCCATTGCCCTTCAAACTTGGCATCACCAACGCCTGCTGGGACTCCCAACAACCCTCTCTAGGAAATTACTCTTTCTCTAAAGAGAGATAAGGTTCATCCAATCAAACGGATTTGTCGCCTCAAACATCTTCTCATAACCCAAAGCCACAAGTAGACGATCTGAGATGAACTCAATGTACTAGCTCATAAGATGAGCATTCATACCAAGGAGGGCACAAGAAAAGGCTTCATAAATAAACTCTTTTTCGATATGAACATCCTCTGAGAAGATAGATCTAACTCTCTCCTGGGAGAGCTTGCTGTTGAGGAGACCGTATATGAGGCACGCGAAATCACAATGAAGTCCTTCATCCTTTGCGATGAGATCATTGGCGAATGCTAGGCCCGGCAGCAGACCTCTTTTACGCAGCCAGTACAAGCAGCAAAAACTTCCAGAAAAGAAGATGCCCTCGACGTAGGAATATTCTAATATGCGCTCAGCAAAACAGTCCGATGACTCGATCCATCGGAGTGCCCACTGAGCCTTGCGGGCCACGCAGGGAATGGTATCGATGGTGAGGAAGAGGTGGGATTTTTCATCGGGGTTCTTCACGTTAGTATCCAGCAGCAGGCGGAGGCATCATTTTGGACCGCTGTGAGCGCCGATCTGTCCCAAGATCTTCGCCTCTGGAACGACTCTCTCACCGCAAACGAACGCCACTTCATAACCCACGTTCTTGCCTTCTTCGCCACCTTCGACGATATCATACTCCAGAACATCGCCGCCCGGTTCATGCGGGATGTTCAGGTTCTGGAGGCCCGCGCATTCTACCGATTCCAAATCGCGATGGAGGACATCCACTCATAGATGTATAGCCTGCTGCTGGACACTTACGTGAAGAACCTCGATGAAAAATCCCACCTCTTCTGTGCCATCGCGACCATTCCCTACGCGGCCCGCACTCAGTGGGCTCTCCGATGGATCGAGTCATCAGACTCTTTTGCTGAGCGCATATTAGCATTTGCCTGCTTCGAGGGCATCTTCTTTTCTGGAAGCTTTTGCTTCTTGTACTGGCTACGTAAAAGAGGTCTGTTGTCGGGCCTAACATTCGCCAATGATCTCATCGCAAAGGATGAATGTCTTCATTGTGATTTCGCGAGCCGCATATACGGTCACCTCAACAGCAAGCTCTTCCAGGAGAGAGTTAGATCTATCTTCTCAGAGGTTGTTCATACCGAGAATGAGTTTATTTGTGAAGCCTTTTCTTGTGCCCTCCTTGGTATGAATGCTCATCTTTTGAGCCATACATTGAGTTCAACTCGGATCATCTATTTGTGGCTTTGGGTTACGAGAAGATGTATCAGGCGACAAATCCGTTTTATTGGATGAATCTTATCTTTCTTCAGAGAAAGAGTAATTTCCTAGAGAGGGTTTGCTGGGAGTCCCAGCAGGCGTTGATGATGCCAAGTTTGAAGGGCAATGACGGACGAGTTCATGCGTTCATTCTTGATTCATATTTCTGAAGGTGAATCGTTTTATGTTTCTTTGGCTGTTGCGGACATTTCTTTTTTCTCTTTTTTTTGGCTTGTATGGAATTAAAATGAGGTATGTTTGAAATTCAAGACCATTTGATTGGAATTAAATTGTTTGAAATTCAAGACAAATTTGAGCTCCATGTTGGATCCGCTCGATCTTCTTAGGCTTTTTTTTAATCTTCTTTGGCTTAGTATCTGTGTAGTATATGTGGTTTATATATATATATATGTGTATCTGTGATCTTATCCTCGCAGCTTTTTCACAACAACTCCACAACATTAGCATTAGGATTTTAGACGAAATTGCAGAAATATATAGGCATTGTTTGCCATGCTGCGAGGATTCACAACCTATGAAGGAAGGTGAGATTACTTCGGAAGAATTGTCGGGCATCTGAAAGGTGTGCTTGCCGCCATTGTTTTGCCGATGATTATGCGCTTGCTTTGGTATGATTTAAGACGAATATTGGTTTTATTGAACTAATTTCGCTCATATGCAGGCTCTTCGGTTCTCTGATAATATTGATATTAAACACATGCAATTCACCTTTTTGGGGGATCCTATTGACCAAGGTAGAGCACTGATCTCTAAATATATATACACAGCTCCATCTCGATCTCTTCCTCGGGTCAGGTATCGTCTCCTCTGCAGGCACATGTAAAATGGATTTTTATCATTTCAACATGTCAAATGGATTTCTATAATTTCTTGGTTCTCCTCTTTTACTTAAAAATACAATGTTGTGTGTAGTCGCCTAAAACAATGAAGATTGTTTAGGAGGAAATATGTATACGGAATGTGCTGTGTATATAATGATTGTCGAGATCTTCGTGCTCACTGCGCAATACTTATTTGGAATGATTCCCATGTTTGATACGCATGAAATTTATGCATATTTAAGCATGTTACTTTTCATGGAGTATTGAGTTTTCCAAACATAGAAATTATATATGTATGCTTATAAAATGATTATCACATCCATAAAATTATACATCATCATTCATATTATAGGTACTGATACAAATTTCAGATCTTCGCTAAATTAAAGGATATTGTGCTGATCGTTCTGCTGCATATGTTAAAGCATTTAGGGAGAGCTTTGGCCATAAATAATTTTTCTATATTGTACACCTACTGCATTTTATTTATATATTTTTGGATCACTTCTTTGTTGTAGGATTTGTAGACCGACTGCAATTAGACCCAAACAATGCGACCTCTATGAGAGCAGGTAAACTATTATATTTCAATGACGCCGGAGGGCCTCCGGACGAATGATGCCGCCCCCGACAAATGATGCTGACCCCGGCGAATGATGCCGCCCCCGACGATTGGAGCCACAACCGATGAATGAAGCCGCCGCCCCCGACGAATGAAGCCGCCCCCCACAAATGACGCTGCGCCTACCGAATGATGCCACCCCTGACGAATGATGTCGCTCGCCCCCAACGATTGTCCCCTCCTCACCGAATGTCCCCTCCCCCGCCTAATGTAGCCTCCCCCAATGAATGTCCCCTCCCCGACAAATGTCCCCGCCCCCGCCGATGTCGCCGCCCACGCCGAATGTCGCCTCACCCCGCCGAATGTCGCCGCCCCCGCCGATTGTCGCCGCCACCGCCGATGGTTGCCGCCACCGCCGAATGCTGCCTCCCCCGACCAATATCGCCACCCTCGACCAATGCGACCCCCACGACCAATGTCGCCCCCCCGACCAATGTCACCTCCCCCGACCAATGTCGCCCCCACGACAAATGTCGACGCCCCTGACCAATGTCGCCTCCCCCGGCCAATGTCGCCGCCCCCGACCATTGTCACCCCCCCCCCCCCCCCCCCCCATCAATGTCGACGCCCCCGACCAATGTCGCCGCCCCCGACCAATGTTGCCTCCCCGTCCGGGTTCCCCCGTGCACGACTGCTCGTGTGTATATATATATATATATATATATATTACAGCAGAGAAATCATAAGGATGAGGTTGGGTAGAAGTTGAGGCAGATGGGCCAAGTATTCTCTGATCGAAGATCTCGTGCCCTACTTTTATGCACTTTTTTTTAATATCAGCTCTGCAGCCTCAGACGTATATTTTTAATCATTCCTAGTTTTAGTTAATTTATGGCAAAAATGCTAAATCAGCCGCCCCTAAACTATATCAACTTTCTAAGATCAGTCCTCAAACTTTGAAATAGCTGAAATCAGTCCTTAAACTAGTAAAACTAAGCCAAATTACTCCCAGATCGGTTTTTTCACAACCTTGCCGTTAGATTTATATTGTTTCGGTTCACTGTTTTGATATTTCTCGATTGGAGTTTATAGCAAATTAAATATATCGTTAACTTTGATATTTTACTCAAAATATTTATAAGAGCTGAAATTTTTCTATTAATATATATAACTATTTAAGCAAATCGATGCTCATCTTATATTTAGCCAAATTAATGCTCATCTTATATCTCAAGCACGTAGTTGTAACCGAAAATATATATTAAAAGGCTGATTTTTATCATTAACATTCCACATTTACCTGCAAAAAGATAACTGAGTATATTTATCAAAATATAACACACTCCAATAATATGTTTATCCCAACTCTCAAAAGAGAACACACTCCAATAATAAGTTTGTTTATCCCAAATTACAATTATCTTTTTTTGTAGCATCCCAAAAAAAGTCATAACCTGCAAAAGGATAATTAATCTGTTACTAGTGTTTAGGTTTAGGATCAAATATAACACAATAAAAAAATATTCAAGCCGTATAATTACCACATTTTGTTACCATTACTAAAACATCAAAATAAAATGATGTCCGGATTGAAGCCATTAATGAAGAATCAAAATAAAAGATTTTACCATTTCGATGAACTGCAAGTCGGAGGAGGAAGGAATACCACCCGTCGACGGCCAAATGTCGGTTGTTGGTGGTGGCTTAGGGGTTTTGCCGGGAGAGGCCGGAGGTGGCCTGAATCAAGTGCCAAAGTTGGCCCTGGGAAGAACGATATGTACCATTGGCTAGTTGGGGACGATGAGCCCCAACCGTTAGATCTAGGGAAAATGTTTAATCGCAGCTCATGTTATGATATTAACATAGCAAATTAAATTATGTCACACATAATGCAGAATCTTGGGGATTTTATTTGGGGCCCTTATAAGCCCCAACAGAAAATGTTCCCTGAACAAAAATTGTAGCTCATGATCGTAAGAAAATTTAGAAATTTGTTTGAATTGATTTGGAGCACTGTAGCTCTCTGAGCATTCATTTTGGCGACACATGTACATATGAGTCCCTAGACCTCAAAAAATTAATTTAGAGAGAAATATAACTCTAAATGACTTGAAATTTGGAGCATGCATGAGTCATGCTCTAAAGTACCCTCTGCCAAAAATTGGTGATTTTTGGAAATAATTTTTATAAGATTTTGTACAACATTTCATTATTCTTGTATAGCCTAGATCTAGGGTTAAAATGGTTCAAGTCCACTCAAAATTTCTCTGGATGGTAGGCCAGACCAATTATAGCCTATGATTAAAATTTTAGGTCATTTGGACCACTGCATGTTGGGCTAAACCACTTGCATGTTTAGTCAAGGTAAAGGTGTGGTGTGCTATAGCCCAAATGGGTATATTGTGACCCTAGCTCTTTTTACTTGGTGTTAGTCTCTGAATTTTTAGCTACACCTCTATGATATAACACATCACCTAACCAAAAGTTATAATTTTTGGGATATATTTTTCTAAGATTTTTGTAGAAATTAAATAAATCATGTATGGTCCATAGTATAGGTTATTTTGTCTCACACCACTCCAAATCTCCCTTGGGAGGTTGGTTATGAGTATTTTACTCACTGGTGAAAATTTTGGCTCAATTGGATTCTTGTGTAAGAGTAAATCCATGTTTTATTTGAGCCATAGAAAAACCTTTATATTGGTCACACCTAATGTTGTTCTTGCCTTAGTAAAATAGATATTTTGTACTCAAATTTTGAGACCCTTAAAGGCCTTAAAATAAAAGGTAGGCAGAGACAACTTGTGTAGGCCTCTGTGTCTACTTTCTGTAGAAAGTGAGATCACACCATTTGGAGCCTTACAGCTCTCTGTAGGGCAGATTTAGTAAGGCTGGTCCTAGTGAAGGATATACCTTAGAATGTGAATAACTTTTACATAGTAAATGTAATGTGGCTGAAAATTTAACCATATGTGTATGCACCCTAGATCTACTATGTGCCCAAAAATCTAAAATTTTGGGGCACATTTTTCTAAGGTTTTAGTAAAAATTTAATAAATCATATATGGTGTATATTGTGGGTGATTTGGACTCAAATTACCCCAAATCTCCTCTGGGAGGTTGGTTATGCATATAATAGTCCATGGTTAAAATTGTAGGTCAATTGGACCTCTGCAAGTTAGTTCATTTTACATGCAAGTGCAAGGAAATTGGTGTGCTTATAGCATGACCATGTAACAAAGAATTTACATGAGAGTTTATGGTTTTTCCCTTGGTCAACTTTCATGAAATTTAAACCACGCACTTAGGATCATAAAACTGTATTTTAGTGAAAATCATCAACCTTTGGGTTAGTTTCCCTAGAAAAGTTGACTTCACATGATTTGATCACTTAGACCCCAAGTGAGTAATTATAGGGTCAAAGCTCACTGAAATGTTGTGAAACTTAGTACATAGACTTTTTATATCAGTAGAAAGCTCTGATAATTTTCCTGGAATTTATGATTACAAATATTTGATACTCCATCCACAATGTACAATTTGGAGTTCTAATTTAGAATATTCATATCTAGAGTTGTTGACACTGGAATATTCTAAGAATCTGAACATAACCTTGTGATAACATTATACACTTTTGATAATTTTCTTGGACTTTATGATTACAAATATTTATTACTACACTCACAATGTACAATTTGGAGTTATAATTTAGAATATTTTTATCTAGAGTTATTGACACTGAAATATTCTAAGAATTTGAACATAACCTTGTGATAACATTATACACCTCTGGTAATTTTCCTGGAATTTATGATTACAAATATTTGGTACTTCATTCACAATGTACAATTTGGAGTTCTAATTTAGAATATTCATATCTAGAGTTGTTGACATTAGAATATTCTAAGAATCTTAACATAACCTTGTGATAACATTATACTGGTAGTTTGCTTTGGGCAATTTGGAGTCCCACCATAACTCTATGGAATCATTCCATTGAAGGAGTTATCTTTTTTGTTTTTTCGAGAGGAACCAAAACCATTTTTGGAATTCAGAAAATGGCGTTCGACGAAGGCGTTCGACGAAATGGAGGTCGACGAAAGGCGAAGATGGTGTGCCGTCTGATTAAAGAAAGAATCTCAACGCCAGGCGTTAGTCTTAACGCTGGGCGCTATCCGGTCGACGAATTTGGCAAGGAGAAAGCAAACGTGATTGCAGGAGGAACATTAAGAATGATTTGCCCAACGCGCCGCGTTAGCCTTAACGCCAACGTTGATATTGCCTAAAATAAAACATTCATAAAGTGCAGAATCTCTTTCCTCTTCTAAAGATCCGAGCCATTAATATATTGCTATACATGGTTAACGCCAGGCGTTAGCACTTAACGCCGACGTTAACTCAAAGTCTATAAACCGGAGGATTTTTTCTTCTCCGACTACTGATTGCCAAGAGCCCTATTCCATCACTTTAGAAACTTTGTGAGGGCCGTATTTCCAGAGAAACACATCTCCCACTCATATTTCAAAAGGAGGAATCAAAGGAGGCTTGAATCAACATGCTAACTCAACGCGAAGAATGCGCACTTGGACTTCAACGATCTTCAGCGATTCTTCGGCGTCTCCTTCATATTACCTCATAGGGAGTTTTATATTTGTGTTTTGTATTTTTCCTTTTATTTCATCTTTGTAATTGGTTCGCGAATTCGCCTAGTGTTTGCGACTAGGTCTAAGTAGGACTTAAGAAGGAATTCGCCACACGACGATTGGTTCTAGGGAGTAGATCTAGGGGGTGCTCGAGGTCTTTCTGGTGATAGATTGGCTAGAGCGGCTTGAGGCCTTATCTGGGGAGAGATCGACTAAAACCAACCGGTTCGTGGGGATACGAGTCGGTATAGAAAACAAAAAAGGGTTTTCATATTATTCGCTTCGATTTCTAGCGTTATTGAAATCAGATTTTGTAATCAATTTTATAAATGATAATCATGTCTTTTCTTGTTTAATAAAATTGATTTCATTTCTAATTTTATTATCTCTTTACTTTTGATTTAACTTACTTCAACCAAAATATCAAAAGTTTAAAGTTTTTGAAACCCTTATTCACCCCCCCTCTAAGGGCGCCTACAGATCCAACAAGTGGTATCAGAGCTAGGTTATTCCAAATTGGCTTAACAACCGGGAATAATGACGTCTCATGATCTCGCTTCTATTAGTGGGGGAAATTTTTATGAAGAAGAAAAATCTCTTGCACCACCTTTATTCGAAGGAAGAAATTATAAAGGGTGGAAATTGTTAATGGAAAGGTTTATTAAAACATTAGATATCAACGCTTGGGATATATCAATAACAAGACCAGCGGACGAATCAAATAAACAAGAGCGTCACCTAAATGCAAAAGCTATGAATTATATTTTATGTGCTTTATCTCAAGATATCTTCAAATTAATATATTGTTTTTCTAGTGCATACAAAGTATGGAAATTTCTTGAAGAAATGTATGATTTTCCTCTTACAGGTATGGAACAAACACAAGAATTGGAGAACATATAAGCTTGCACAAATTTTCAAGAAAGCTCTGTTGGATTTGACGTGTAGCGTAGCGATGAATTTTAAAAAAAATTTATCAAAAACGAAAACACAAAAACGGATCGAGAACTCTCATGGCAATTGCGAGAATAAACAGCTAGATTCCTACGTAAAATAAATTACGACTACCACCACAATCATCACAGAAAAGGGATTAAGGATTTATACCTCTAGAAATAAATTTCTAGGTGATGATGGTCTCGACTTGTGAATCTGTTCACGGATAGAGAGGAGGAGGCGGATGATCCAACTGAACGCCGAAACCTCTAGGTTCACCTTGAACCCAAACAACCCCGCGACCTCAACTTTGATGAAGACGAAGGAAGGGGATGAAGCTTAGACAACACTTCAACTGCCAGAAAAACTAGAAAGCCGGGCCACTCCAACTGCCGGCGAGAAGGGATGCACAGATCCAAAATGCCGACCCTATGCCGTCAAAAACCCACGACCATGACGGCAAATCAACCGACCAAACTCCTATTTCGGAGCAGCAGCACCGAGCGACGCTGCCGGAGGAGTTGTCGTGGAAGGACGCCGACGAGAGATGACCTAGGCGTGGGTTTCAATAGGAACAGGAGGAGAGGAGGAGCATGTTTTCAGCCGCATTGAAAGGCGAGTTTTTCCTATTCTTATATCTACAGGGAGATGAAACCGTAGGCTTTAATTTAGGTTTTAAAATCCTTTTGAAACCAAATTTCTTAATTAGGTTTTAAGATTCCATTAAAACCCAAATTCCTTAATTGGAGCCTGTTCAATTTCAAAACTGAAATTCCTTAATTAAGATTTTAAGAGTATCTTGAATACTCAAATAGTGGGATGATTTAATGCGCAAAAGAGACCTATTTACACAAATGCCACTATCATCATTTCTCCCCTTTATAAATATATTTAATTAATGTGATCGATTGTAACATCGCATTATTTTAGCCTGATTATCGAATCAACAATGAATTCAATTCATTATTCAAATAACGTCCAAATTAGATCACAAATTAATAATTGTCTAAGCACGCCGAATCACGACGTTTTGCATTCACACTCAACCACGTATTTGGATCACTTAGCCATTAAATACACAATATGAGTCGAATGCGGCTGTTTCTATTCATTTGGTGTGACCTTTACAGAGGAACTGCGTTGCCTAGGCGATAATATAACAACATATATTATGTTCTAAAAGAGGCTTTATCACGACATTATAGACGCCTCGGCAACACAGCAGCCAGGTAACAAATTTAAATGACCTGTGTCTATGCATGTCGCATGATATTATAAATACTGCGCGAAATAGGATCGTGTTATTTTCGCACAATATTTATCTTTCTTGATTTCTCAAACGAGTCGTAATTATAACTACATCAGTTATATTGCATGTTATACAACCTCGTTTTACCAAGGGGCCCATCAATATCATTACTCAATAAAGTTGAGTGACACTTGATAATTCGATATATAAATTTCTCACGCATAAGTGTGTGCAATGAATCACCGTGTGTATCACTATCATGAGATAGTCTTCAACTGTGATCACATTGCGCGCACCGAAGCGATAAATTTACACATCTCATATCTCTTCATAAGACACGTTGAAAACATTAATGACACTAAACACAATCCATATAATGTTACAACATAAGATAGGCCGAGCTCAATGTGTATAAGATTCACACATATACACATTCATGCGATCAAACGATAATCATTTATCAATATTTATAGAACTTCAAATATACTTTAATCGACATGACAATCTTAACTCGGTAGTCAATGTTCCTCTTTGATTACCACGATTGTGAGCACAAGGAATATGATTATATTACCAGTCTCAAAGTGCTCTATAGTTCAAGACCAAGAACATCTTCCTGAACTTTTCATGAGATGTATAACAAATAATCAAAGGAACAAAATGTAAAAATCATTTTATATCAAGAACACATAAAAGAAGACAACTTTCAAAACACTACATCCTTCAAGCTCCTCTCATGATGGATCCATGAAGTGCACATCAAATGAAAGAGAAGAAGAAATATTATCTTCGGAAGAGGAGTGCCAAAACGATGTCAAAGGAACTATGTGTTCAAATCATGTCTCTTCCGATAGCATTGTAAGGAAATCAAATTCTATCTTTTGTACTTCCATTTCTACATTACAATTGCTACAAACTTCTAAACGTAAGATGAAGAAATTAAAAAAGGCAAATGCAAAACTACGTTTAGAATATAAAACTTTGAAAGCAAATGTGAATGTAGAATCCAAAAATAATGTGTATGAATCTCCATCATGCTCTTCATTTGAAAACTCCACATCTTGTATTGATTATAATGAATTAAAAGAAAAATACAAAGTACTTGAAAAGGAAGTTATTTTTGTAAAAGAACAAAATGAAAGATTATGTTTAGAAAATTCATCTTTGGAAAATGATTGTGCTAAGTGTAAAGACTATAAAATTGAAATTAAAGAGATAGATGAAACATTTGATGAATATAGAAATAACTATCAAAATCATATTGATTCAATTATTTCCATTCTTAAAAATAGCACAATCGCTTATAATAAAGCTAGACATAATTTAAAAATTAAGAATGATGAATTAAAAACAAAAATCAACTTGCTTATGAAATTTATAAATATTAATTCACAATATCAAGAAATACCTAAAAGCATGTTGAATATGAATATGAATATGAATATGAATATTTTAACCAAGACAAATAATGGGAGTAAGAAACGCAAAGTATTTGTAAATCAAAGTCAAAATCACCATTATTTACAAAATCATGTTTCTCCCAACATAAAATTAAATGTTCACAAATTTCCTATAAACAATGTTTTACAAAATCACCATGAAAATTTGACAAATAAAAATAATATTAAACCAAGATTTGAATGGAAGCCCAAAGTTAAAGATGAAACACTAACTCCACTCAAAAAGGCCCATTCAATCATATCTCCCCAAAAGCAAACACGTTGTATTTGGGTACCCAAAAGAACCGTCACACCCGGTCCCCTTTGGATACCTAAAACTCTCATTCATTAGGTATCACCAAATGCATGAAGTAGACTATTTTCAAAAATGAAATATACAAATTTTTCTACTTCATGATATGCCTTAATGTCTTTCTATTTTTTTTCTTTTTGTTTTCTTATTTATTAAGCTATCATGTTATGGTCATCTTATAAATTACAGGAAATATGATCTTATCTCTTAAAACTTAATGAGTTTATAAATCAAATTAATCAAAATTCAAAATGATATTGTATTTTGATGACCTATCTATTATTCTTATATTCATTACCTATATTTATATCATATAGTATTCATATGAAATTGAACTATAAATTTCCTATAAGATATGTTAATCAAGATTTGACTATTAAGCTCTATAGCACACATCAACCAAACTAGAGAAATAACATGATCTAAAAGAAAACTCAATTATCAATATTTTTTTTTAATTATATGATTACATGTCATGGTTGGTGTATTATGTATGTATTGTGATTTATGTCAAGTTTAGACCTTAGAATCATCTTGATATCAACAAGATCAAATCAAATAGAATCTTCACTTCATTCTAGGTCTGTAAGTTGAAACACTATCAAACTTTGGCATAACATTAATCATATCTTCTTTGTTTGCATATCCTATAATAATTAAGCTTAAATGGTTGTGCAAAACTCAAGAATTAAGGTTTAATGAATATGGAGCTTTAATGAATGTGAAACCCATGTACTAAAATCTTAACTTCCGCAATTTTTTGTGATTTCTTCTCGTCTCTTCACTTCATTAGACATGCCTTACATTGGACAAACATAATTAAGCAAAATCGGAAGCAAAATCGAAGAAAATCTAGGCTATATGATTAAAATAAGCACTTTCTGTGAGCTAACGCAGGCGCTAGACCTAACGCCGACGCTAGCTCAAGTATCTGATTTTTTGTAATTTTAAAATTATGAAAAATCACTAAAAATATATGTTTTTGTTTAATATTCAAAAACCAAAGAGAAAATTTACAAAACTCTTCAAAATAAAAATATTTTCTCATATTTGCTATTCACCTTACAACGTTACTATTTAATAATTTGAAAAAAAATTTGAATATGAATTATCTTTAATAATACCTCATGTATATTATCATGAATAATTAATTACGAGTACTTAATCACTATGAATTAATAATAATGATCATATATAATAATCATGCAAAATCATATGATCTTTTAAGTTAAACATATTGTCTGTGATCATGATTATTATATGAATCTATTATGCTTTGCATGTATCACATTTTTTTTAGACCATAGAATCAACTTTATATCTATATGAATAAATCAATTAGAATCATCACTTTATTCTGTGTCTAAAATTTGAATCACTATTGTTAAATACATGCAACATTATATCAATTAACCTTATGAGATAACACTACATTCAAGCTCATCATATCTAGCATTATCAACTAACAAATATTATCATCCATGCTAGATATCTTATTATTGCCATAATGAATCAATCTTAAAAAAGAACAATTAAAAGTAGAAACTCATAATAACTTGTTGCCTTAATATCAAATATAATAATAAATTAATCACGCATAAAAGCCATAGTTTATAAATTGATTCCATAGAACAAAATGCTTAGGATGCCCATGATCGTTCACCCACATTATGTGTCTCACCATAGCGGGGCTTGTGTGTAGGCATACAGTTTGGGTATTATAATCTAGGACATTCCTATTTCATATATTCCGCATGCACTCGTTATGATTATATTATTCATGCATTCTTGTTTATGATCAAACATGCTTATTTTGTGTTTTGCATATTTTATCTTTTTTGAGATCTAATGGTCTTGTAAAACACAAATATATGAAAACCACATAAAAATATAAAAACTATTTTTGAACAAATAAAACATGCTTGAATAGCCTTCTAACCATTTCCAACGTCTCCGAAATTTCTACCCTAAAAAGGTCTATATATATACTATCTATGCCAAAAGAAATATTTTCAAAAATTCTCAAAAATCGAGTACTGTTTTGGCGTTAAGTACTTAACGCCAGGCATTAGCTACTTTGGCCAAATTGAATTTCTGTTTTTCTAATGACTTTTTCTCTGTTTATTTTCTCATTTTTGAAATTATTGTGTTATTAATTTGGTTGTTTTATTTCAAAAAAAAAATTCAAATAATTCAAAATGATTAAAAAATATGTTTTTGTTATGTGTTTTTGCCTTTACTCTTTGCAAAATTATGGTTTGACTATAAACTTCACAAGAGCATACATTTGTGTTATTTCGTTTCCAATGGTCAAAATTGATTTTGGCATGCTCACAAGGATTTGCTTCAATGTCTAATTCTAATTTCAAATTTTCTAAACATTGTTTTATCTTCATGCCTTGACCTTACTCTGATTATGTGCAATGAAATAGTCTATAGATAATTGTGTATGATTGTCTAGCATGCCTCTAAGCATGAGTAATGCTTTATGTTAATCAATGAATTATACACTCACTATTTTGGTAATCTACATGTGCTCATAATCTTAGTCTTGCATGATTGTGTAGTGTAATAGTTTTAACATATTAAGTTGTATGTCTAAATTACATACACCATCTTTTAAAAATAAATTTCATGCACAATATAGAAGTGCTGTTTCAATAATATAGATGTTTGCAACAACAAGTGAATTCGGAGACCTTTGGCCCAAAATAAAAATCTGAAATAAAAAGCCAAAGATAACTCCACCAAGCACTACTCACCCTCCTGATAAGTCTTAATGAGCATTGTGAGATTGAGCACCTTGGAAAGAATTGTAAAGTGTCTTGTGCAAACATATTTTGTTTTATCACTTTTATTTGTACTCCGGATCACTAAAAATATAACTTTTATAAAAAATGCTTATGTGATCCCCCAAGCAATACTCCGCTCCCTGATAAGTCTTAATGAGCATTGTGTGGGCGAAGCATCTTGGTAGTTGTACATATGTTATGTGCTTTGAAATTTTATTGTAGATGTGATGTGTGAAAGTAATTATATGATTACAATCTTATTGTTGTTGTTACTATTTCACTACATATGTCATGTGTTTTGATTATTTCACTTGTATACTTTTATCAAAACACCTTATGCACACATCATTGATTTTCATAATGCTTTTACTCATGAGAATTGGATCCTAATGCAAAATTATATAATTCTCTAAAAACTCAAGTAAAAACACTAGATTGCATTGCATGAATTCTACAATGTTTTCTTTACTTGAAATACGAATTGGTTACATTGTAGTTATTATCTTTTTGAATATGTTAATTCATGCTTGCCTATTTGTTATGAAAATTTTCAAAGTTAAAATGCTCAAACGTGAAAAGTCTAGACATATTGTTGGAATGGTCAAACTATAACAAAGGGGGAGAATAAATTGATAAATCGTAATGATTAATGGAGTAGGATTCAATAAATTAAGGGGAGCATGTATCTAGTATATGAGAGTATACACTAAGGGGGAGCATTTGTGTAGGGGGGCACTTTTAAATGATCTAAAATTCTTATCATTATCTTATAATTACTGCGTGTCATATATTTTTGTAAAAATACAAATTCTGTATATATAAATCTGATTTATTTGTATTGGATTTGTTATTATCAAAAGGGGGAGATTGTTGGAACATGGTTTTCCGTATCCCTTTGATTTGAGAATAACAAATCCTACTTGTATTTGATCTTGTTGCCATTGTGTTTTTAGCATGTAGGTATGGACAGTTTTGACACCAGGTTGCTGCAACAATGGTCTGATACTAACCACAAGTTGAAGGATTGAAAGCTGCTTAATGTCAGGCGTTAAGCTTAACGCTGAGCGTTAGCGCTAAATGAAAAGCTGCGTTCGACGAATTTGCGGTCGACGAACTTAAAGCTGCGTTCGACGAACTCAAAGCTGTGTTCGACGAACTTGGGATCGACGAAATAAAATTGCTGAGAACGGAAGCTGCGTTCGACGATATAGTAACTGCGTTCGACGCTCTGGCGTTCGACGAAATTGCGGTCGACGAAAGAAGAAGCCCGTTCGACGAACTCCGTTCGACGAAATTGCGGTCGACGAAAAAAGAAGCCCGTTCGACGAAATGTGTTCGACGAAATTATCTGTTCGACGAATTGGGGTGCCAGCTGATTAAAGATGAATCTCAACGCCAGGCGTTAGAGCTTAACGCCGGGCGCTATCCGTTCGACGAAAATGGCGTTCGACGAAAATGGCGTTCGACGAAAATGGCGTTCGACGAAAATGGCGTTCGACGAAATGGAGGTCGACAAAAGGCGAAGATGGCGTGCCGTCTGATTAAAGAAAGGATCTCAACGCCAGGCGTTAGTCTTAACGCTGGGCGCTATCCGGTCGACGAATTTGGCAAGGAGAAAGCAGCCGTGATTGCAGGAGGAACATTAGGAATGATTTGCCAAACGCGTCGCGTTATCCTTAACGCCGGCGTTGATATTGCCTAAAATAAAACATTCCTAAAGTGCAGAATCTCTTTCCTCTTCTGAAGTTCCGAGCCATTAATATATTGCTATACATGGTCAACGTCAGGCGTTAGCACTTAACGTCGGTGTTAGCTCAAAGTCTATAAATTTGAGTTTTTTGTCTTCTCCGACTATTGATTGTCAAGAGCCCTATTCCATCACTTCAGAAACTTTGTGAGGGCCGTATTTCCAGAGAAACACATCTCCCACTCATATTTCAAAAGGAGGAATCAAAGGAGGCTTGGATCAACACGCTAACTCAACGCGAAGAACGCACACTTGGACTTCAACGATCTTCAGCGATTCTTCGGCGTCTCCTTCAGATTACCTCATAGGGAGTTTTATATTTGTGTTTTGTACTTTTTCCTTTATTTCATCTTTGTAATTGGTTCGTGAATTCGCCTTGTGTTGGCGACTAGGTCTAAGTAGGACTTAGGGAGGAATTCGCCACACGACGACTGGGTCTATGGAGTAGATCTAGGGGATGCTCGAGGTCTTTCTGGTGATAGATTGGCTAGAGCGGCTTGAGGCCGTATCTGGGGAGAGATCGGCTAAAGCCAACCGGTTCATGGGGATACGAGTCGGTATAGAAAACAAAAAAGGGTTTTCATATTATTCGCTTCGATTTCTAGCATCATTGAAATCATATTTTGCAATCAATTTTATAAATGATAATCACGTCTTTTCTTGTTTAATAAAATTGATTTCATTTCTAATTTCATTATCTCTTTACTTTTGATTTAACTTACTTCAATCAAAATATCAAAAGTTTTCTATTAAAATTTAAAGTTTTTAAAACCCTTATTCACCCCCTCTAAGGGCGCCTACAGATCCAACATGCGTCACAATTGCCATCGTCGTCGTAGCATTCTACGACATTTTTTGAAAGAAAAAAAAACGTGGCAGTTGCCTTTTGTGGCTACCGCGGTGCTTTTATGTATAAGCTCCGTAATATGTGTTTAGTCTATTGCGACGCTTTTAACAAAACTCCGCCAATGTTGTTCAAGTTAAAAAAAACACCACCCCCTATGACCACTGTTAACCCAAATCATGCGGTCTCGGTTAGAATTTGCCCGCCTGTCTCAGAGCCCCCATGCGAATTCCCGGGTGGATTCTCGGGTGTGTCCGTGGTCGGAGTGCGCCATCAGCAGGACTCAGGCGGGCACTTCCCAGCGTGCCTGTGGGCTCTTTTCAGGATATCAGCAGGGGTGCGGGCAGGACTCTCCGCCAAAGAATTTGCGCCCTTCAGTCAGCAGCGCCAGTATCCCAAAGGAGTCGCGGCGGGTACTCTCCAGAACCCGCCTAGGCCCCTTTTGGGGAGCGGGTGCGTGCAGTTACGGCCTGTCGTACCCGCACGTACTATTTCTTCTCCTTTGCAACCGACGCTTCAGTTTCTCCGAAGCGGCGGAGCATTTAATATAGCATTAAATGCTCCCACTGGCCGAACAATCTACTATTTAGTATAAATAAAAGGCCAAGGGTGCTTGGACGGGGACGAAACCAGTGCCATAAGCTACCCTGTTGTAGGTGCGGCTACTATTATTCGTCGAGCGGTTTTCTTCTCTTTTACAGCTTTCTTGTAATAACCTGTAATATTCCCGTATTGAATATAAAAATCCCGCAGCAAGAGAGACATTCGTAACTGCGGGTCAATCTGGTGTCGTCGCTGCTAGCGACATTCACATTTCTGTGTTCTGCTCGCCTTGCCCCGTGGGTTAGTAAGCGGTTGCTTGCGGTTTCCTAGGTCCCGTTCTCTCGATCCCCAAAGTGTTTGTTGAGTGTGGAGAGTTGGTGACAATTTTGGTCCCAACAGTTCGAACACGCGACCTTCAGATCAAGTAATCGACGAAAGCACCCAATGGCAGGCGGACACCCCGAGCCATCTCAGCAGGCGGGCGACCCCCGCAATGATGCGTCGGTCACCCACAGTGATTTCAACCGTCTACTCGGATTGGTCACCCAGTTAGTCAACCAGAGTGAGCATGCTCAAGAACCCGAGTACCCGCCATAGACCGCAACCCCAAGTAGGTTGCCTCCTCCTCTAATGTGCCCGCCTCCGTTGCAACTGCGCGGTGAGGAGGGACGCGCTCGTCGGGAGTTCTTCAGGGAAGCTGCGACCGAGTTTCGTGGCAGGGCTCTTGACTTTGATGAGCTGGAGCACATCGACGTGACGGAAAGCTACTCGCCTTTCACCCTCGACATTGTAGAGGAAACCGCTCCTCATGGGTTTGGAGAGCCCCAACTCTCCCACTTCTCGAGAAAAGAAGACCCCTCCTACCACCTGTAAGCCTTCGATGCCACCGTCTCTCTCTCCATCCGCTCTTCGAGGGGCTCCGCTGCAAGCTGTTGGCCACCAAGTTCGACAGGAAGGCGTGAGAATGGTTTTACAACCTCTCGCCGGGCTGATTTGCTCTTTTAGAGAGCTCCATAAGGATTTCATGCAAAGATTTGCCATGTCAAAGTGGAGGAAGGCCGATCTTGATGCCCTCTTCCAGATCCGGCAGAACCCGAAGGAGTGCGTCAGACAGTGCTTGGATCACTTCCAAGGACTGATGATCGAGGTTCCCAATGTGGATCCTCAAGTATACCGGGTGGCCTTCACCAACGGCCTGAGACCCGATCTCTTCAAATTAGATATCAACGTAAGGAAGCCGAGGATGTACGACAAGCTCATCGAGCGAGCCAACCACTTTGTGGAGGGGGAACGCAACAACAAGGAGTTCGTGGCGAACCTCTCCGACTTGGGTTACTGCCGCCCTTAGCATTCCTCCAGTCGCCCTCAGATTGCGACCTAGCAGATCGACATGCACCACCATTATTCCAACCTCCGGCCCAGCGAGGAAGAAATTTTTAGTCGCGATCCCGACATCTCCCCCGTCACTTCTAGCAGATGAGACCAGTCCGACCCCCTCACCCTCAGCAGAACATCAACAACCCTCCTCTCCTCCTAACGACCTCCCCCAACCAGTGGGATGATACTTACGAAGAGCACACCGACATTAGAATCCCGATGGATGAAGTGGTGGAGATCCTTCAGAAGCAGCCGAACTTCAAGCCCACTATCCCCCTGAGTTTGGGATACAGAGGCAAGAAGTAGGGCCTCTACTGCAAGTTCCATCGCGACACTGGGCATGCCAAAGAGAACTGTCGAGTCCTCCGCGACTTGGTAGAGAAGTTGCTAAGGGAAGGGAAGTTGAAGTTCCTGAACCTCGCCAAAGAAACCGCTGCGGCAAAGGGGAAGGGGAGGAAAGAGATGAGGTGTAAGATCCCTTCCCCGCTCTCGGGGCCAAGCGGACCTTATGCCCAGAACCGACGCGTTGCGGTGACTTCCAACACACGGGTTGGGCTACACCACGCAACGTCGACCCTGCCGGCTACGATCATAGTGCGAGCAATAGTAAAAGTGAGTACAAGAGAGAGTACAAACTAAACAAAAGGAGTCCACAAATCACATTCCCAAAATGTATCAAAAGCTAATCAAAGCGATACATATATAAGTCCGAGCATGAAAAATAGAGAGTACATAAATGAAAGGGCTTAAGCCCGGTACATCATGAAACAATTCTCTCACATCTCACATCCTCTCTACATGCGGAAGCTATCTCATCATCACACATCACTAACACTCAAAATATAATCCACCTGATGTCTCGTAGCCGCTGCCCGTTGCATCGCTGGCTGATCAGGTCCTGCCCTCGTTTCCTGCGGTGCGTGCGACAGCTCCGTCTCCTCGGAATCCTAGATTGTTTTTCGGCCCCAATGCAAACCGTCAGTAAAAAATGACTGAGCTCGCTAGGTCCCCTCCTCCTCCTGCGACTCCTAGGCACCGCGCGGGAGGAAGAAGCGGGGGACGAGCAAGGAACAAGCAGGTGACAGGGAAAGTAAACTAGTATATTCATAAGTGAAAAAAGGGCTAATCTAAGCATGTATAAGCAGGAGTATAAGCAGGAGTATAATAAAGGTGTGCAATAATAAATGAACAGCAAGTAGAGCAAGTAAAGCGAAGCAGTAAAAACAGTACGACAAGTAATCAATCTCGTACCCTAACTTATATGAATGCCCATACAAACTTATAAGTTAGGATTTCCAGGAAATATAACTCATCATATAAAAGAGCCCATACTAATTTATATGATGAGGATCTGCAAGTGCGTATGCTATGCTTATGCTATGAATGATTATGCATTGAACTCACCCACACGACTCTGTGCACACAGACCTTTGTAGTTCCCTCTGTTTGAAAGGAAGCCAACCTCTCGGGTACCAACCGCTGTGACACACGGTGGTAGCGGACCGGGCTGTCCACTCCTAGACGGGTATACACTCTACCAGGCCTAGACCGCACGTACGCATCGACGCTAAACAACCGCGGAGCTCTGCGTACTCTTTGCTGGAGTCCACCAGACTTTGAGCCAAGTGAGAGGTGTCTTCGGGGAACTGTCATCCCGACACGCAGCCAAGCTGGCCCCTTAGACCTCTACACACCCGCTAAGTCAACGTACCGCGGTCGGAGTGACGACCTGCCTAGTACCGAAGACCTGCCACATTTCTGAGAAAGTTACCGGGATAATCATCCCCTCGAGGTTCCCGCTCGTCTAACCGAGCACCACAATACTGCCACTCCCGCAACTGGGAGGGTTACATAAATCCAATCTTACCCTACTATGGCTACTCTTGCCTACTTTAAATGTTATTGCAGTTTAGGGTTAATCTTGGACTTCCCGAGGGTTACCCTGCAAGGGGCTCGCTACGGTACTAGGACCTACAGTGGGATGACACCCCAAAGTTCCCTTTCTCAAGACACTTAGTATTATTGGTCGTGTTTCCTTACTTATTTCTTAGGTTACTTCTTTGGTGATTTAAGGTAAATCATGGGCTTCCCGCGGTCCACCCGGTGAAGGGTTCCCGGCGGTACTAGGGGACGCAATGGGCTCAACCCCCACCATCCTCCTCAAGACATTTACTTTAGTTTGTGGTTAACAATTGGTTCACCCTTCCTCGTTTCCTATAGTTAAAATGACTTAGCTCATCTCCCGTCCCACCCAAATGGGTTGGACGTACCTTCATTCCTCCTACGTTGACTCTAGCACAACCACACAACTAACCCTAGGGTTGACCCTCCCTGAATCCTTGTGTGCTATAACTCAATTACTGATTGTATACCACTTCTAAACACTACTTAGTGGTCTGAATTGTATGAAACTCAAAATTCTGTTTTTACTAAACGCAGACCACTAATTTGAACTAACCATCAACCCCATGAGTGAACCCTTCTAAAAACTCATCACCAAGGTCTCCAGTAATTATCCTAGGCTCCCACTGACCCTAGTAAGATATATTCCAATTTCCATAATTTTTCATATTAAATTGGTATTTAATATAATTTTAAGTAGTTAAGGCCCTAAGTCACATTACACACGAACTACCCTCAAAATGATTCTACATGCTTCATGAGAATTATCAGTAAGATAATAATCCATATCATGGTGTTGCACTGAATATCATGGCCCTAGGGTGTCATTTGGCCTACTGAATCATCATAATTATATAATTACCAAAATGCCACTATAATTACGAAAAATAGTAATTCCCTTCTGAAAATTCTACAAAAATTACCAAGTGTCCATATGGGGACCTATAGTCCCCTGGCAAATTATTGAGTCATTACCATGTGATTTGATATTTTAAACTGATTAAACATCCAAAGGTGGCAATTATCAATTTCTACATGAGGTACAAGAAATATAAATCAACATGCTTCCAAACAATTATCATGGACATATATTAACCTAAGACTACAGATAACCAAGTATCATCTCATTGCCCCATGATTTGATATTTTTAAGGGATTTAATACATAAGGGTTGAATAATCCAATTTCTACATGAAGTACAAGAACTATAATTCAACATACTTCCAAACAATTATCATGGGCTCATATTGACATAAAATGACAGATTACAAGGTATCATAACATTGCCCTATGATTTGGTATTTTTAAAAGGATTTATTACACTAGTGATGTAAATTTCACTTTCCACAAGAAGTACAAGAAATAGAAATCATCAAGCTTCCAAACATTTATCATGGGCTCATATTGACCTAAAACTACAGATTCCCAAGTATCATAATATTGCCACATGATTTGGTATTTTAAATGGATTAATTACTCTTAAGCTAGCAAGCACTTAAAGCTTCTCTTTCAAAGAATAATGCTTCAACAAATCATAACAAAATTATCATAACATCATTCCACCCTAATACATCCACTGATAGTGTAACAAAGTCATACAAGGTCACATGACCTTGCATCTTATTCTATTAAGGAAAGGGGGCACTTTCATTTATTAGGAAGAAATACACCTAAATACCCCTAATACTTCTCATTTAATTTACTAAGTCAATTTGTGCTCCTACAACCATATCTACAAAGTCCCAAGCCATGGCAAGAGCATTTGATCTTATGTTCTTCACAATGCCCAACTTGCACCCGTAAGGGTTTACCTTTAGGTTTTTAGGTCACACCACCCTAATGGCTCCAAATGGACCATTAGGGTGTGACACAAGCAATTGTATATCTATACACACATATCCAACATGATGGGGGAAGGCTAACACACTCCACTCCTCAAAATGACCTAAACCCTAATTTGACCCCTTAAAGGCCCTCATTAGAGTTTCCAATTTTCCATACTAAATCAACTCCAAATGGGGTGAAATTTTAGGTGGGCACTATACATATACAAAAGAGCCATCCACCAAAGTTTGGTGTCATTTGGACATCAGATGCTTCAAAAATCAACTTAATTCAAATATCCTAGCTACCACAAAAACCCTAGGTAAAAGTGTCCACAAAGGGCTGTCCCTTTGGCAAGGGGTGCCCCTAGGGTATACCAACCCATGGTTAAAAGCACAGCTCCAAGGGTGGAGGGGTTTGACCTAGGCAAATATTCTAATGGGCTGACCTAGTGTAGGACCAGTCCTAGGAAAAAGGCTCCTCTGGGGTCTACTGACTTCCAAATGCCAAAATCTTAGTTTCTAATGAAACTAGACAGATAGGGCTACAATAGTGTGTATCACACCATTTTCATGATTTGGCCATTAAGGGCCTCAATTTGGCTCCTTAAGCTAAGTGAAATTCCTGGTCCAACATACACCAACCCTTAAGCCATTCTCACTCCAAAGAGGGTTCACCCACAAGGATTGGTCCAATGGACCCAATATTTTTAACAGAGTGTGGACATAGCCTAAACTTCACCCCACCCTAATATGGGGGCCCCACAAGGGGGTTTGTCCACCTAATTATCATAAATTTCAATTTCAATGTTTGGACAAAAACTATAGAAAAATGTGCCCCAAAATTTCTGATTTTTGGGCACAAGGTATGTCAGGGATAGTTACAATAGTGTTTAAAGTTTCAGCCCTAAAATCCAAGCCAAATGGGAGTTATGGTTGTTTTGGTGGTGGAAGTTATTTTGTACCAGTCTCAGCAAAATGGCTCTACAGGAGTCAATTCAACTCCAAATGATTTGATCTAAGGTTCAAATGAAAGTAGACTTCCAGATCTACAAAAGTTGTCTCAGGCAACTTTTTGATTTGAGGCCTCTAAGGACATTAAAATTAAACTACAAAAATAGCTACAAATCTGCTAACAACACACCAAGTCATGTATAAATTAAAGCACTGATCTTGCACAGATCCTAAAGCAGATCGGGCGGCGCTCCTTCATCGTCTTCCTCGAGCCAACGGCCCAGATCATCCCGTCCTGGAGCCGCTTGGAACCAGAAATCCCAGCCATCCTTCTCCCTGGCCAGCCACCGCCACCACTACCTTCGTTGAGGTGGTGCCGATTGATTGGCGGTGGATTGGTCGCCGGAGGAGGCGGTTTCCGGTGGTTCTACTAAGAAACCCAAACGGCGAAAACCATGGAAAATCCGAATTGAACTCGGCTCAATTGAGCTCGAACTCGACTCCTAACGATCCTAGATGCTAGCACAGTCAGGGGGGGGGGGGGGGGGGGGAGAAGCGAACCTGGAAACGGGCTGGGCGGCGAGTGTTCCGGCGGTTTGCCATTTCCATCTCCGTCTCCGGCGAGCTTGCTACAACACTCAATTCTCCACCGATTTCTCTGATCCAAAGCACTAGCCCGACTGCAAACGAGCTTCTGGAGCTGTTGGTGATGCTTAAATAAGCTGAGGAGGCCGGCCTAGGGAGATTTGAAATTGGGGCTCACGGAATTGGCTTGGCCGACCACCACCTGCTGCAGCCCTGCTTTCCAGCTCCACCACAACAATCAACTCCCTTCAGGGGTGAGCCCAAGGCTGATTGGGAGGAGAGAGAGGGGGAGATTGGGTCTTTTTTTTGCTTTTTGCTTTATCAAGCCACTTTTTGTCCCCTCCTTTAACCCAACCCCTCACTTGGGTTAGCTTGGGTTAGCCCAAACCCCTTAGCCACATCCCACCAGAACCTAGGAGCCTATTTAATTCTTCACCTTAGACTTAGGCTCTAATTAAAAGGGGGAAAAAGGTTTGGGCACTCAATTTGGGATTAAGCCCAATTGGGTTGACTTTGACTTTGACCAATTGGGTTGACTGGTCCCCCATGTAGGTCATGGGTCCCATGTCATCACCCAATGGAGCTTGGCCCATGGTGGGTCCAATTTGGCCCAATTTGATCCAAAGGTGTGAAATTACCCAAATTGCCCTTCTTTGGGACTTTGGCCAAATTGAGGTGACTTGACCCTCCCATGATGGGGCTTTTGGGCCTCTTAGATTCCTAATGATGTTTAGAGACTAGATGTGGAGTCAATTTTAGGGTTTGGGTGCAAATTGACTACATTTGGGTTGAGTTGACCTTTTTGCCCTAATTTGGATTTTGACCAAATTGGAGAGGGTTGACCATCCTATGATGGGGCTTTTGGGTCCAATAGGTCTCTAATAGAGTCTGGAACATAAGGGGGAAGTCAATTTGGCCTCTTGGGGGTCAATTGCCCCTTAATTGGTTGGTTTGGTTCATGCTCACTTAAGGTGATCTTGGGCTAATCCTATGAAATTGAGCCTCACTAAGGGGAATGATCACCCCAGCACTCCTTCCTTAGGATTTAGGGGACTAAGGGTGGTCTCATTTTGGGGAACTTGGTGTCCAATTGGCCCTCTATAGCAGCTTAGGTCCCATTTGATTGGGACTTTAGGTGTGCACATAGCAAAATCTCATCCTAAGGGTCCTTAAGACTCCTCATCCCACCCTTTGAGCTCCCCATTCTCACACTAGGGGTCTAGTAGGATTGGGGATGTTACAAATCCCAATAAACAATAAAATAATTTCGTCCTCGAAATTCTAGTTTGGGTCTACGGGATGCAAGAAAAGCACATAAAGGAATGTAACTTACAATATTAAACCGTACCTGAGGTAAAGAGTCCCGGGTAGCGCTCCCGTATGAGTCCAAGGGATCCCAAGTGTGCTTCTCTTATAATATCCGGGCATCAGAATCTCCTTCCACGGAAGAACTCAGACCTCTACTGTATGAGAACTCAAACCGGAGCAACATTCGTTACCAAAATTTCTCATTGCACTTCTACTATTACTTGCTAAGATTGTCGGCAATATTCCCACTAGGGGTTAATTGAAGGTTTACCCCGCCGCTCAGACCATCGTGCCATTAATCACGATGCGGGTTCTACCTGCTCCATCCCGGCAATAAATAGGAAATAGATACTTCAAATATCAAAACAAGCTAACTAGGCGTGGGTGTTAATAAAAACACTACACTCCCTGAAGGAGGATCTACCTGTAATACATAAGATCTTACCGGGTTAATTTATACTATCTTGCTGCGCTAGATGGCACCGAAATCCTTCAAGTTCCACTTACATTTATCAGGTTATACTCACGAATCATGCTTACTTAATACTCTGCTCATTTAACCGATTGTCATTGTCTATTCTGATTCTTCACTATACGATTCTCTTACACGTATGTTAACGCTTCTATACGTTAAATAAATGTAGATATCTTCCAAGCTTTCCTTGAGGAACATACGTCTATAGCTGAAAATGATGTTCGCGAAATGACTCCCAACTAATTTCCAAATCCCTTTGTTTCGCAACTCACGAGGGTAAAACCCCTTTTTATCAAGACAAGTTTTTGGCACAAATTGATTTCAACATGAAGGGTGACTCATTAAAACCCATTAATCCTCGAGAAATTCCACCATTTATATCTGAAAATCAAACTTGTCCCCCTTATTCCCGAATCTTCCTAACTGGGACTATAAACTTTGGAGAAATCGTAGATTTTGGTTCTTAAGATCGGAGGATTGTATATCTTCAATATATCACTCGTCAAATTTCACCTTAGATTTCCAATAACGAGTGGGCTAAACTTTCAAAGTCAAGTGGTCTCATCTCACTTATGTTATAAATTATGAATTAAAGATTTCATCGTAATGACCCTTCTCTTAATTGTGTCGTCCAAAATTACATTGGTAAATCTCATTGAGTAAACTTAATAGTTTCAAGCGGGAGTTGCTAGCAACGGCCACTAATCAATCATTTTAACTCCCCATTCCTCAATATTTCAACACATGACGGTCGTTGTTATTTTTCCCGAGATCCGAACATAGTAAGATTCTCCATCTTAGCCCTAAATAGATTAAACCATCGTATTACAAGATCCAAGAGTCACCTTCATAAGCTCTCTGGTGGTGCATAAACCAACTCTAAGAGTAAAATGATCTTAACCAAATTTTTCACCAAGGAGAGGGCTTGAGTTTTAATTAAGAATACTATCCGAAAATTACCCTTGAAAGCCCTGGAGTGCAAGAAACTCTAGTTGTAATCCTTACTTACGAAGACTTGACTCCAAACTTCAAAATTCCATGACGTGACACATTTATCCCAAGCTACTAACCCTGACATTCTTCCTTGTTTTCAATACTTGACTAAAGCGAGACATTTGTTCGGACGACAATGATTATTAATTGTTTGGATAACTCTACAAATCGATGTCTCGAGGTTTAGAAGGTGTATTTACAACAATACACTAGCGAGTTTGTTACGATAACTGGTTATTTCTTATGGTCATGTGGACTTATAGCCCAGTCTTACTTCTATCCATTCTAAATTTACTTGGTCTTGCACTGGATTCGCCGTTTATGACGTTCTTCCCTTGTGATTGGTAAGAGTTTGATGACCAAATGTCCTTATAGAAGACAAGACCACATTGCTTAGGTCAGGAAGTTAGAGAAATTCCCCAAAATCTTATCCTGACTTTCTTGATTCCGAGAGTCTTATGCCCATACACTAGACAACCCTTTACGTATAATCAAATGATTAGCGAGTTGATCACTTTTGCCGACTTAGAATCAGCCCTGGAGCAATAAGATGAGCATACACTCACTCTTGAAGTGTACCATTCACTTAACTTGCTCGTATAACTAAAGCGATCACAACTTGGTATAAACACTCCCTGTTATTTAAGGTGAAGTAATTCTCCAAGGGTCTCAAACTTCTAAGGAGGGTTGGTCCACAAATCAAAAGTGTATGAATAAGATCTCGTCATCACCTGAGTTTCATTGAACACTCCAAACCTCGAGATCACTACGAAAAAGTCATAACCTTTTCTAACGAAGTCTAGGGGGTAATCCAAGTCGGTACTTTATTGGCCCAATAAACAAAAGGATAAGCCCCTACCGGTTTGGGCTAAGTCTCTTCAATACTTCTACGGTATATTCATCTTACATACGTACACAAACTTTAGGGCATAAAATCTCTGACTTGGTGTTCCACCCTGAGACATAAGGTTATGACAAAACTTAGGCTCCCAATGTTATAAATTATGCTAACATTTCCGAGTTCCCTATGTGATTAACTAGGAAAGGGGCCTTCTCAAAACAAAATATTCAATTCCAATTCGACCTCTGGTATTTTATGGTGGTTGCCTCAACGTACTATAATGGGAAGTATCAAGTTATGGTAAGGGGGTTATGCTTATGGGTCTTCTATTACTCTAACGAAGACTACAGACACCCGATCTCCTCGAGATGGTCCTACCACTTGATAGTAAAGCGTAACCCTCAGCGTGAAAGTCTCCATGTCAAAACTTATACTAACTTCCTCCCTTAGCTACGTTGGGTATCCTTAATCTTCAACCAAAACTAGACCCGAGGTCGCTCTTTAGACTAGGGTGCGTCACTAAATTGTCTAAGTCAAAATTTGACCTAACTTGCTGCTTAATAGACTTAGGAATGTGGTTTCGTACATGGGCACACCACTGCTTCCGCTGCGTAGTTTGTCCCCAAACTACACTCGTGCGGGGGTGGCCCAAGTTGTTGTGGACTAATTGCTCGTACCCATGATTGTTCGTTGCCCTCTGATACCATTTGTAAGATCCCTTCCCCGCTCCCGGGGCCAAGCGGACCTTATGCCCAGAACCGACGCGTTGCGGTGACTTCCAACACACGGGTTGGGCTACACCACGCAACGTCGACCCTGCCGGCTACGATCATAGTGCGAGCAATAGTAAAAGTGAGTACAAGAGAGAGTACAAACTAAACAAAAGGAGTCCACAAATCACATTCCCAAAATGTATCAAAAGCTAATCAAAGCGATACATATATAAGTCCGAGCATGAAAAATAGAGAGTACATAAATGAAAGGGCTTAAGCCCGGTACATCATGAAATAATTCTCTCACATCTCACATCCTCTCTACATGCGGAAGCTATCTCATCATCACACATCACTAACACTCAAAATATAATCCACCTGATGTCTCGTAGCCGCTGCCCGTTGCATCGCTGGCTGCTCAGGTCCTGCCCTCGTCTCCTGCGGTGCGTGCGACAGCTCCGTCTCCTCGGAATCCTAGATTGTTTTTCGTCCCCAATGCAAACCGTCAGTCAGAAATGACCGAGCTCGCTAGGTCCCCTCCTCCTCCTGCGACTCCTAGGCACCGCGCGGGAGGAAGAAGCGGGGGACGAGCAAGGAACAAGCAGGTGACAGGGAAAGTAAACTAGTATATTCATAAGTGAAAAAGGGGTTAATCTAAGCATGTATAAGCAGGAGTATAATAAAGGTGTGCAGTAATAAATGAACAACAAGTAGAGCAAGTAAAGCGAAGCAGTAAAAACAGTAGCGACAAGTAATCAATCTCGTACCCTAACTTATATGAATGCCCATACAAACTTATAAGTTAGGATTTCCAGGAAATATAACTCATCATATAAAAGAGCCCATACTAATTTATATGATGAGGATCTGCAAGTGCGTATGCTATGCTTATGCTATGAATGATTATGAATTGAACTCACCCACACGACTCTGTGCACACAGACCTTTGTAGTTCCCTCTGTTTGAAAGGAAGCCAACCTCTCGGGTACCAACCGCTGTGACACACGGTGGTAGCGGACCGGGCTGTCCACTCCTAGGCGGGTATATACTCTACCAGGCCTAGACCGCACGTACGCCTCGACGCTAAACAACCGCGGAGCTCTGCGTACTCTTTGCTGGAGTCCACCAGACTTTGAGCCAAGTGAGAGGTGTCTTCGGGGAACTGTCGTCCCGACACGCAGCCAAGCTGGCCCCTTAGACCTCTACACACCCGCTAAGTCAACGTACCGCGGTCGGAGTGACGACCTGCCTAGTACCGAAGACCTGCCACATTTCTGAGAAAGTTACCGGGATAATCATCCCCTCGAGGTTCCCGCTCGTCTAACCGAGCACCACAATACTGCCACTCCCGCAACTGGGAGGGTTACATAAATCCAATCTTACCCTACTATGGCTACTCTTGCCTACTTTAAATGTTATTGCAGTTTAGGGTTAATCTTGGACTTCCCGAGGGTTACCCTGCAAGGGGCTCGCTACGGTACTAGGAACTACAGTGGGATGACACCCCAAAGTTCCTTTTCTCAAGACACTTAGTATTATTGGTCGTGTTTCCTTACTTATTTCTTAGGTTACTTCTTTGGTGATTTAAGGTAAGTCCTGGGCTTCCCGCGGTCCACCCGGTGAAGGGTTCCCGGCGGTACTAGGGGACGCAATGGGCTCAACCCCCACCATCCTCCTCAAGACATTTACTTTAGTTGGTGGTTAACAATTGGTTCACCCTTCCTCGTTTCCTATAGTTAAAATGACTTAGCTCATCTCCCGTTCCACCCAAATGGGTTGGACGTACCTTCATTCCTCCTACGTTGACTCTAGCACAACCATACAACTAACCCTAGGATTGACCCTCCCTGAATCCTTGTGTGCTATAACTCAATTACTGATTGTATACCACTTCTAAACACTACTTAGTGGTTGAATTGTATGAAACTCAAAATTCTGTTTTTACTAAACGCAGACCACTAATTTGAACTAACCATCAACCCCATGAGTGAACCCTTCTAAAAACTCATAACCAAGGTCTCCAGTAATTATCCTAGGCTCCCACTGACCCTAGTAAGATATATTCCAATTTCCATAATTTTCCATATTAAATTGGTATTTAATATAATTTTAAGTAGTTAAGGCCCTAAGTCACATTACACACGAACTACCCTCAAAATGATTCTACATGCTTCATGAGAATTATCAGTAAGATAATAATCCATATCATGGTGGTGCACTGAATATCATGGCCCTAGGGTGTCATTTGGCCTACTGAATCATCATAATTATATAATTACCAAAATGCCACTATAATTACGAAAAATAGTAATTCCCTTCTGAAAATTCTACAAAAATTACCAAGTGTCCATATGGGGACCTATAGTCCCCTGGCAAATTATTGAGTCATTACCATGTGATTTGATATTTTAAACTGATTAAACATCCAAAGGTGGCAATTATCAATTTCTACATGAGGTACAAGAAATATAAATCAACATGCTTCCAAACAATTATCATGGGCATATCTTAACCTAAGACTACAGATAACCAAGTATCATCTCATTGCCCCATGATTTGATATTTTTAAAGGATTTAATACACAAAGGTTGAATAATCCAATTTCTACATGAAGTACAAGAAATATAATTCAACATACTTCCAAACAATTATCATGGGCTCATATTGACATAAAATGATAGATTCCAAGGTATCATAACATTGCCCTATGATTTGGTATTTTTAAAAGGATTTATTACACTAGTGATGTAAATTTCACTTTCCACAAGAAGTACAAGAAATAGAAATCATCAAGCTTCCAAACATTTATCATGAGCTCATATTGACCTAAAACTACAGATTCCCAAGTATCATAATATTGCCACATGATTTGGTATTTTAAATGGATTAATTACTCTTAAGCTAGCAAGCACTTAAAGCTTCTCTTTCAAAGAATAATGCTTCAACAAATCATAACAAAATTATCATAACATCATTCCACCCTAATACATCCACTGATAGTGTAACAAAGTCATACAAGGTCACATGACCTTGCATCTTATTCTATTAAGGAAAGGGGGCACTTTCATTTATTAGGAAGAAATACACCTAAATACCCCTAATACTTCTCATTTAATTTACTAAGTCAATTTGTGCTCCTACAACCATATCTACAAAGTCCCAAGCCATGGCAAGAGCATTTGATCTTATGTTCTTCACAAAGCCCAACTTGCACCCTTTAGGGATTTAGGTCACACCACCCTAATGGCTCCAAATGGACCATTAGGGTGTGACACAAGCAATTGTATATCTATACACGTATATCCAACATGATGGGGGAAGGCTAACACACTCCACTCCTCAAAATGACCTAAACCTTAATTTGACCCCTTAAAGGCCCTCATTAGGGTTTCCAATTTTCCATATTAAATCAACTCCAAATGGAGTGAAATTTTAGGTGGGCACTATACATATACAAAAGAGCCATCCACCAAAGTTTGGTGTCATTTGGACATCACATGCTTCAAAAATCAACTTAATTCAAATATCCTAGCTACCACAAAAACCCTAGGTAAAAGTGTCCACAAAGGGCTGTCCCTTTGGCAGGGGGTGACCCTAGGGTATACCAACCCGTGGTTAAAAGCACAGCTCCAAAGGTGGAGGGGTTTGACCTAGGCAAATATTCTAATGGGCTGACCTAGTGTAGGACCAGTCCTAGGAAAAAGGCTCCTCTGGGGTCTACTGACTTCCAAATGCCAAAATCTTAGTTTCTAATGAAACTAGACAGATAGGGATACAATAGTATGTCTCACACCATTTTCATGATTTGGCCATTAAGGGCCTCAATTTGGCTCCTTAAGCTAAGTGAAATTCCTGGCCCAACATACACCAACCCTTAAGCCATCCTCACTCCAAAGAGGGTTCACCCACAAGGAGTGGTCCAACGGACCCAATATTTTTAACAGTGTGTGGACAGCACACCAAGTCATGTATAAATTAAAGCACTGATCTTGCACAGATCCTAAAGCAGATCGGGCGGCGCTCCTTCATCATCTTCCTCGAGCCAACGGCCCAGATCATCCCGTCCTGGAGCCGCTTGGAACCAGAAATCCCGGCCATCCTTCCTTCTCCCTGGCCAGCCACCGCCACCACCACCTCCGTTGAGGTGGTGCCGATCGATTGGCGGTGGATTGGTCGCCGGAGGAGGCGGTTTCCGGCGGTTCTACTAAGAAACCCAAACGGCGAAAACCATGGAAAATCCGAATTGAACTCGGCTCAATTGAGCTCGAACTCGACTCCTAACGATCCTAGATGCTAGCACAGTCAGAGGGGGGGAGAAGCGAACCTGGAAACGGGCTGGGCGGCGAGTGTTCCGGCGGTTTGCCATTTCCGTCTCCGTCTCCGGCGAGCTTGCTACAGCACTCAATTCTCCACCGATTTCTCTGATCCAAAGCACTAGCCCGACTGCAAACGAGCTTCTGGAGCTGTTGGCGATGCTTAAATAAGCTGAGGAGGTCGGCCTAGGGAGATTTGAAATTGGGGCTCACGAAATTGGCTTGGCCGACAACCACCTGCTGCAGCCCTGCTTTCCAGCTCCACCACAGCAATCAACTCCCTTCAGGGGTGAGCCCAAGGCTGATTGGGAGGAGAGAGAGGGGGAGATTGGGTCTTTTTTTGCTTTTTGCTTTTTGCTTTATCAAGCCACTTTTTGTCCCCTCCTTTAACCCAACCCCTCACTTGGGTTAGCTTGGGTTAGCCCAAACCCCTTAGCCACATCCCACCAGAACCTAGGAGCCTATTTAATTCTTCACCTTAGACTTAGGCTCTAATTAAAAGGGTGGAAAAAGGTTTGGGCACTCAATTTGGGATTAAGCCCAATTGGGTTGACTTTGACTTTGACCAATTGGGTTGACTGGTCCCCCATGTAGGTCATGGGTCCCATGTCATCACCCAATGGAGCTTGGCCCATGGTGGGGCCCTATTTGGCCCAATTTGATCCAAAGGTGTGAAATTACCCAAATTGCCCTTCTTTGGGACTTTGGCCAAATTGAGGTGACTTGACCCTCCCATGATGGGGCTTTTGGGCCTCTTAGATTCCTAATGATGTTTAGAGACTAGATGTGGAGTCAATTTTAGGGTTTGGGTGCAAATTGACCACATTTGGGTTGAAATTGACCACATTTGGGTTGAGTTGACCTTTTTGCCCTAATTTGGATTTTGACCAAATTGGAGAGGGTTGACCATCCTATGATGGGGCTTTTGGGTCTAATAGGTCTCTAATAGAGTCTGGAACATAAGGGGGAAGTCAATTTGGCCTCTTGGGGGTCAATTGCCCCTTAATTGGTTGGTTTGGTTCATGCTCACTTAAGGTGATCTTGGGCTAATCCTATGAAATTGAGCCTCACTAAGGGGAATGATCACCCCATCACTCCTTCCTTAGGATTTAGGGGACTAAGGGTGGTCTCATTTTGGGGAACTTGGTGTCCAATTGGCCCTCTATAGCAGCTTAGGTCCCATTTGATTGGGACTTTAGGTGTGCACATAGCAAAATCTCATCCTAAGGGTCCTTAAGGCTCCTCATCCCACCCTTTGAGCTCCCCATTCTCACACTAGGGGTCTAGTAGGATTGGGGATGTTACATGAGGCCGGCCCGAGCATTCAAAGGTGCGACAATATCGAGCAGGGCAATGGTGTCGACCAAGAGGTCGATGAGGATGAGTGTGTGGAGGTCGAGGGAGTCGGCCGGCAAGATATATCAACTATATCCATGGCGGCGCCGGGACACAGTCCACCCGAAAGGTGAGCTTCAAACGCCTCTGAGAAAGGGAGGTGTCTTCGACTTCTCTCGCTCCACCACTCTGGGGAATCATCACCTTGAAGGAGGAGGATCTCTCTCGAACCATCAACCCGTTTCACGACGTGGTGGTGATCAAGGCAATCCTGGATGATTTCACGGTCGCCTGAATTCTCATCGATACGAGCAGTTCAGTGAACGTCCTCTTCAAGCCAGCTTTCGACGCTATGAAGTTCGACATAGCTTTAAAAGCCAATGACAGACCCTTGTATGGCTTTGCAAGGGAGCAGGAGGAAGTGGAAGGAGGGATTGACCGCATGTTAGTCTTGTGCGAAGTGGCGCGACCAGAGTCCTTCTTGGTGATCGATGCTCCGAGCAGCTACAATGCAATCTTCGGGAGACCCCTCCTGGACGATTTCCAAGACATTGCGTCTACTTATCATCAAGTTTTGAAATTCTTATTGGGAGGAGAGCAGTTTTGGGTCCGAAGCGATCCCAGGACGGCGCGTGAATGTTACATCAGATCGGTGAATACGATCTATGAGTATATTGCCCCCTCCCCCCCTCCCCGAGTCGGGAGCGCCTTCAAGAAGGGCTTTCTTCCTGACAAGAGGGAGTGATGGAACCTCCCTCTGGGGGCAGTTTTAATTTATTCCTGAATATATTTCTATGTTTTTATGTCATCAGAATGCTTCATTATCGTTTGCAAACGAAATGCTAATTCCCTCTTTTTTATGGTAGATATAATTTGCGAGTCTTTTATATAATGCGATGTGATGGTGTCAGAGATAAATTAAGAACCATTTGACATCGCCTGGCAGGATGGTCAGTCTTAAAACATGCAGACATCCAAATGTCTCGGGCAGAGGTCTTCAGAGCATCTACCGCTCTCTGCCGGTGCAAGCTACTTTCTTCGCCCTAAGAACACCACAATTGTCTTCGGAGGAAAAATTCGCGACTGACATACGTGGCAGGTTAGGAACGTTTGAGCCGGTCGTGCATCAACAAAGGTATCGGCACTACGACAGCGGTCCACACGATCCGTTGTTTAAATCTTTGCTCTAGTCCTGGGTGCTACCAGCACTTGCTTGGACACCCTCGGACGTATTCAGACGTCTCTTGTGGAGGTCAAGTTTCCGACCCTCTCTGTCAGCATAGACTACTTACTCCACCCTACCACTACAATTGCCTTCGCACGAAAAATTCGTGGCTGACATACATGGCAGGTCAGGAACGTGATAGCCTGTCGCGCATCAACAAAGGTGTTACTACCATTACTAGCGCCTTTCTGAGGACATCTCTGAGACACTGGTGTTTCATACCCCGAGAGCGTATCCGGACGTTGCTTGCGGAGGAGAACCCTGTGGAGACATAAGCCCAACTGGCGACCATAACCTCTGATAACGGGCCCCCGCAACTAAAGAGGCAAACGCCTCGTCCCCACGAGAACCTTTCCTGGGAGAGGTCATTGCCGGTCTCATCCCATGTTGAGAATATCCTAAAGGGAGTAGGCGGGCACCGAGTGTTCGGGGCTTCCTTGGTTATCTTAATAGGCGGTCACCGAGAGTTCGGGGCCGCCCTGGTTATCTTAATAGGCGGGCACCCAGTGTTCAGCGCTGCCCTGGTTATCTCAATAGGCGGGCACCCTGTGTTTGGAGCCGCCTTGGTTATCTTAATAATCGGGCACCCAGAGTTCGGGGCCGCTCTGGTTATCTTAATAGGCTGGCACCTAGTGTTCGAGGCCGTCTTGGTTATCTTAATAGGCAGACACCCAGTGTTTGGGGCCGCCTTAGTCATCTTAATGGGCGGGCACCCAGTGTTCAGGGCCGCCCTGATTATTCAAATAGGCGGGCACCCAGTGTTCGGGGCCCTCTTGGTTATCTTAATAGGCGAGCACCCAGTGTTCGGGTCCGCCTTGGTCATCTTAATAGGCGCGTACCCAATGTTCAGAGCCGCCTTAGATAGCTTAATATGGGGGCACCTAAAGTTCTGGGCCGCCCTGGTTATCTTAATAGGCGGGCACCCAGTGTTCGGGGCCACCATGGTTATCTTAATAGGCGGGCACCCAGTGTTCGGGGCCGCCCTGGTTTTCTTAATAGGCGGGCACCCAGTGATTAGGGCCGCCTTGGTTATCTTAATAGGCGGGCACTCAGTGGTTGGTGCCGCCTCAATCGTCTAAATGCACGCTCTAACTATCCACGCGAAAAGTAAGGTACGCCGTGAGTTTTACGCATACCTTTTCACTCATTTACAATATGCAGGAACAAAAGAGAGCAGGAAACATGTATTGTTCATTGAAAAAGGGTCGCGAACAGTCAACAGAAACACGGTCACCCATTAGAAAAGAAAACAAGAAAATTCTATTCGTTGTTTGACTCCGCGTTCGCGTCTCCTTCGTCCTCTTCATCCTCACGGCTGCCCGCACCAGAAGCTGCAGCCATCCCGACACCCATGTACAACGTCTCATAGTTTATGTCCGTGAACTCTGGCCTCAGTGCGTCCTTCTCCTTTAAGATGTTGATGACCTCCTTCGCGGAAAGCTCACCAATACGAAGTGCTTCCCGTCGGAATCTGTGGTTGATCATCGTCGCGTGACCCTGCATCAGAGGCAACAAGTTATAGGATTCCCATGCAGGTAAGATATGATGTAAATTCGCGATTCGCTAGTACTTTAATTTTCCCCGCAGACGAGAGTTCGCCTTCAAGACGTATTAAAGGGTATGTGAGACGACTGTCACGGGCTGCTAGTTCAAGGTGCAACTGTGACCATGATTTCATGCGCGGATGGCGCAATAAGCCACATGTTGAGATGATAAGGCATCAAAGTGGTCAAAGACTTGGGTGTGGGAGCTATTGGCACAAGAATGCTTCATACTCAAGATGATCATTCATAGGAGGAGTATGCCAAGAATAAGAATTAAGCGTGGCCATGACATCTTATGGCGAAGAAGGATACGAAAGTCTCCAGAACACTGGAGAGAAATCTTGAAGATGACGGAAGATTATAGAATGATGTGGAGACTTCTAGAAGATTCTAGAGTTATGTAGAATGCTCTAGAATATTGTGGAATTGTGTAGAGATTTCTAGAATATTCTAGAAGAGTGTAGAATATTCTAGAAGAATGTGGAACCTTCTAGATAACGTTAGATGTGTGTAGAAGTATCTAGAAGTGTAGAAGTTGAGAGTAATCTAGAATAGTCTAGAATACTCTTGAATATTATAGAATAGTTTGGAGGCTTGTACATAGTCATGAGAGGAGTGTAGAATAGTTTAGATAAGTCTAGAATATTCTATACTTTGGAGGGAAACCTCTTTTGGGCCTATAAAAGGGGAAGACCCCTCATTTTGTAACTATCCAAGAAATCCAAGTTATCATCCAAGTTTGGAGAAGCAATAAGAGTTTTTTGAGTTTCCTTTGCAATTGTGTGTTCTCTTGAGTTCTACCTTGCATCCTTTCTTCATCACCACCTAGTTCTTGCAGGAGAGGCTGACTTAGCTTGGCTACGCGGAGTGGCAAGGAGGAGCTAAGGCCGCACGGGAGCTTGTAAGAAGACAAGTCCGTGACAGTTGGTATCAGATGGAGGTTCGCTCAAGTTCGTGGTGCATAAGATGATTAGATGTTTAGTGAAATCGGCAACTCAAGTGTGGATGAGCATGATAAGGAGGTCATGCAACAAGTTGAAAAGAAGAGAAGCCAAAGAGAAATTCATAACAGATGCTTGGATCAAGTTGTGGTGAAACCAGTAGAACAACGCACTCGTGCACGCGGTAGGCTACCATCCGTTCGAGAAGAAGATGAAACCAATAAAAGAGTGATGGGGCCTAAAGGTGGGTGTTTCTTATGCAAAGGCGACCACCACTTAAAAGATTGTCCAAGGTTGGGGTGCCTCTTGTGTCTTAGAGGCCATGACTCTACTGGTTGTCCAAGAGCACATCATTACCATGCAGTCGAAGATAAAAGTGACTTCAACACGAAGCGTGAGCAAGATGTGAAGGCATGTTTCCACGAGGACAATACTTTTGTGGAGGAAGAAATGGTGTCATGCAACGTGGATCAGGATATGAACGGAGACTCTGAGTGTCGAGATGGTGAAGCTCACGTGGAGGAAGAGATCGAAGGAGTCGAGGTGCAGCCAGTTGAGGACGTGGAGTCCCGACGCCAAGGGGGCAAGGCTGACGAAGAGGACCCAGTCGAAGAGTTCAAAGGTGAGCAATCAGTGGAAGAATTTTTCGAGAGTCGCAGAGGCAATGCTTATACAAGGGCACCATTTACATCGATCTGTATGGATCATGAAGAGGACGTGGAGTCCGATATTCAAGGGAGCAATGCTCATGTGGAAGATTGGCTTGAGGGTAAGCCAAAGGAGGGTGCGGAGTCCACAACATGTGAAGTAGTCAAAGAGTCACTACTTGATGCGGAGTCAGTGACACTACTTGATGGAGTTGAAGATCACCAAGCCGCATTGGATTATTGGTGGCCAGATGTTTTTGACAACATGAGGGCAAAAGTTCGAACAATACTACTACCCGATGTATGGTTGCGACGAGGGCGTCGCAAGATTGGGTGTGGGAGAATGTCACGGGCTGCTAGTTCAAGGTGCAACCGTGACCATGATTTCATGCGCGGATGGCGCAATAAGCCACATGTTGAGATGATAAGGCGTCAAAGTGGTCAAAGACTTGGGTGTGGGAGCTCTTGGCACAAGAATGACTTCATACTCAAGATGATCATTCATAGGAGGAGTATGCCAAGAATAAGAATTAAGCGTGGCCATGACATCTTATGGCGAAGAAGGATACAGAAGTCTCCTGAACACTGGAGAGAAATCTTGAAGATGACGGAAGATTATAGAATGATGTGGAGACTTCTAGAAGATTCTAGAGTTATATAGAATGCTCTAGAATATTGTGGAATTGTGTAGAGATTTCTAGAATATTCTAGAAGAGTGTAGAATATTCTAGAAGAATGTGGAACCTTCTAGATAACGTTAGATGTGTGTAGAAGTATCTAGAAGTGTAGAAGTTGAGAGTAATCTAGAATAGTCTAGAATACTCTTGAATATTATAGAATAGTTTGGAGGCTTGTACATAGTCATGAGAGGAGTGTAGAATAGTTTAGATAAGTCTAGAATATTCTATACTTTGGAGGGAAACCTCTTTTGGGCCTATAAAAGGGGAAGACCCCTCATTTTGTAACTATCCAAGAAATCCAAGTTATCATCCAAGTTTGGAGAAGCAATAAGAGTTCTTTGAGTTTCCTTTGCAATTGTGTGTTCTCTTGAGTTCTACCTTGCATCCTTTCTTCATCACCACCTAGTTCTTGCAGGAGAGGCTGACTTAGCTTGGCTACGCGGAGTGGCAAGGAGGAGCTAAGGCCACACGGGAGCTTGTAAGAAGACAAGTCCGTGACACGATGCTGCTATAAGTAAGCGCCCTCAAGTTCGCCGTCAAGGACTTCGCAGGGAGATCGCGGGCTAGAATGTCGTCAGTTTTTTTGTAGTCTTTGGTGCCGCATACCGCGGAGGATATATCCAGAGCATATCGAGGAACCTGCTCTAATTCCCTCCATGAAGGATGCCCGGTACTGAGCACGACTGAATTAGGCTCCCGTGGCATCAGCAAATGCTCCTCTTCATCGAGAATTTCCTCCAAAGCAGGGGGAGAGGCCGCACTTGCGTCCCTGACGAAAAGGGTTCGACCCCTCCCTTGCGAACTCCCCGCTCCACGATAAGGTTGGAGGCCGGCACCATCAAGACAACTGCGGATCAGAAGGGTTAACATAAGTACGCACAGGTAACGACAATTATTTTCTATTTTTACTTACACTCTTGGATGGGCAGATCCTGCACCTCCTGCACGCGGCGGATATAGTGCACAACGTCCAAGCATTTGTCGTCTAGAAAGCGCGCAAGCCGCGAGCCGGGCGCTGACAGCTCCAGAGGAGAGAACGTTTCCTCCCCACACAAATCTGGGACCAGGCTGAGCTCGCCGAATTCCCCTTGAAAGATGGCAAACCGTGTTTGTGAAATATTTTGAAGTCGGAAGAACACGTCAACCAACCGGAGAATAAGGACACCAAAGATGAACACAAGCTTTCACAATACTAATTTTGGTAACTAGTTACAACTGAACACGGCTGAATACAAGTTGCATCCAACTTGAATCACAACAGCCAATAGTAGATAAGAACTTGGTTACGGACAAGGTCCGCTTCTCCTCTGGAGCACACCGCGCAGGTGATACTCGCTCCAATACTCGCTCCTCGCTATAGAAGCTCGCTCCTCGCTACCGCCGGCGGTATCGCTAGCGCCGGGCGTTAGCTCTGCTACTCGCAAGCTCGCTGCTCGCACTCCAAGCTTCTCGCACGCTCGCCGCGCACGGCTTCCTCCAATACTCGCTAGCGCGAGCGCTATCACTAGCGCCGGCGGTATCTCCACTACTCGCTACTCGCTCAAGGGAGCTGGCCGAACTTACTCCAAGTCCGATGCTCGCCTGTCGAACTTAATCCAAGTCTGATGCTCGCCTGGTGGCGCTCTGGTATCTCTAACTCGCTCAAAGTTGATGATACTCGCCAGTTCCAGAATCGATACTCTTTAGAGGGGGGTACCCCTCTATTTATAGGCACAACAAGGGGGGGGGGGGGGGGGGGTGGCGAGTATGAGCTAGCGCTGGCGCTAGCGCTAGCGCTGACGCTAGCTCACTTCAATTCTAACACTCCCCCTTGAAGTGAGCTCCGGGAGCAACTCCAAGCAATGAGCGAAGCCTCCGGAACGGCCCCGCAGATAGGGGCTTCGTGAATATATCCGCAAGGTTCTCTTCACTCCGCACATACTCCACAGCGATCAAGCCACCCAGCACCTTCTCTCTGATGAAGTGATGCTCGATCTCTATGTGCTTGGTCCTTGCATGACAAACTGGATTGGTAACCAGTTTCAATGCACTCTCGTTGTCCCCACAAAGCACAGTAGGTCCGCTGACCTCCTCGTCCAGATCCTCCACTAGTCTCCTTAGCCAGACACACTCCTGAGCTGCTAAGGACGACGCCTTGTACTCGGCCTCCGTGGTAGAAAGGGAAATAGAGTCCTGCTTCTTGCTACACCACGAGATAGCAGCTGCTCCACACAAGAATACGTAACCTGATGTCGACTTGCGATCATCAGCGTCACCTCCGTAATCTGCATCCGTGTACCCGTGCAGCTTGAAGTCGGACTTCTCTTCATAGGACAACCCCATCTCAAGGGTGCCCTTCACGTACTTCAGTATCCCTTTGGCTGCCTCCAGATGAGGCTTCCGCGGCTCCTGCATATACCGACTAACTCGGCCGACAGCAAAGGCGATGTCCGGCCTCGTGATAGTCAGGTAGATAAGACTCCCCATCAGTGCCCGAAAGATCTTCGGATCAGGAAGAATCCTCCCTTCTTCCTTCCGAAGCTTCAGCCCAGCCTCCAGAGGAACGGAGCTGCTCTTCCCCTTCTTCATGCCGAATCTTTCGACGATCCTCTCGGCATATGCCCTCTGGGAAACATACAGTCCGCCTCTTCTCTTCTCTACTTGGAGGCCAAGGAAATGGTGTAGTTCACCAAGATCCTTCATCTCGAAACGTATGGAAAGCTGCTGTCTCAGCGTCGCGACCTCCTCAGGGTTGTTCCCTGTCACGATCATGTCGTCGACGTACAGCAGCACCAGCACGTGAAGACCTCCACTCTTCTTCACGAACATGCTGGAGTACGAGTCTGAGGCGTCGTAGCCGCATAACTGCAAGTACTCCGCAATCTTCCCATACTAGGCTCTCGGCGCCTATTTCAACCCGTAGAGGGCCTTCTTCAGCTTGCAGACATGATGTGGCTGAGACTTGGACACGTATCCAGGCGGTTGCACCATGAATATGTCCTTGTCAATCTCTCCATACAGGAACGCATTCTTCACATCAAGCTGCCACAGCTTCCAACCTCAGCACGCCGCCAGAGCGATGATCGTCCTCACCGACGTCATCTTTGCGACAGGACTAAATGTCTCCTCGTAGTCCTCTCCGTAGGTTTGAGAGAAGCCTCGAGCGACAAGCCTCGCCTTGTACCGCTCCACTTCTCCACCAGCTCTCTTCTTAACCTTGTACACCCATTTGCAGGTGACAGGTTTGATGCCCTCCACCATGGGAACCAGGTCCCATGTCTCATTCTTCTTTAAGGCCTCCATCTCCTCGATCATGGCCGCGTCCCACTCCTTGATGCCAGCTGCATCCTCAAAGCAGGCAGGTTCCCTCTCATCGAGTGGTCCTGCGAAGAAGCAGGAAACCAAACTCACGAAGTTCCCCTCCTTATAGCGAGCAGGAGGGACGATGGTCCTCTTTGACCTCCTCAAGGCTTGGCCACTATCTACCACTCCGGTAGACTCCTCTGGTTGATCTCCTCTCTGAGCTCCTCTCTGAACTCCTCCTGAAGTGGTGCTCTCCCTACTTCTTGAGTTCGTAGCTCCCCCTGAGTCAGAAGCTCCTCCTGAGCCAGATGGCGATGGAGCACTTGGAGATAACTCCAACTCCACAGTAGGGTCCTCAGTGACCCACTCCTCTTCCCTGCTAGCTTCTCCACTCTCTGGCAGCTCCACTGAAGAGACTCCCTGGTATGAGACCAGTTCGTCAAACACCACGTCGCGCGAGACGACGAACCTGTGGGTCTGTGGATCCATGCACTTCCACCCCTTCTTCCGCTCATCGTAGCAGATGAAGATACACTTCCTCGCTTTCGGCTTCAACTTTGTTCTCTGAGCGTCCGGGACGTGCACGAAGCTGGTAGAACCGAACACCTTCATGTGACCCACATTGGGCTTCTCCCCGAACATGAGCTGATGTGGAGACACCATCCTGTTAGGACTCAGAGATAGCCTGTTGATCACATGAGTAGCGCACGCCATTCCCTCCGCCCATAAGGCCTTGGGAATGCTCTTGGCATGTAGCCAACTCCTGGTAGTCTCCACCAGATGGCAGATCTTCCTCTCTGCCACCCCATTCTGCTGCGGGGTGTGAGCGCAGGAGAGCTCCCGCCGAATGCCGAACCTCCTGCAGAAAGAAGCAAACTCATTGGAGGTAAACTCCCCTCCATTGTCGCTTCTCAGCTTCTTCACTCTGCGGTTCAGCCTCCCCTCCAAAGCTCCTTCCACTCGAGGAACTTGGTGAAGACTTCTGATTTCTCTCTCAGAAAGTACACCCACGTATAGCGGGTGTAGTCATCCACCAGAACCAGCGCATACTTATTGCCTCCATAAGTAAGGGTGGCGCACGGCCCTATAACATCAGCATGTACGCACTCAAGAGGTGCCTTACACCTGGTCTCCGACTTGTCAAATGGAAGTTGATGTGACTTTCCATATTGGCATCCGTCGCACACATGGCCGTCGCCGTAGGAAGAGAGATGAGGCAGGCCACTCACTAGGCCCTTTGCCGCCATCATCTTCAACTTGTCCATCCCCACATGACCCAGCCTCTCATGCCAGATCACAGCACTGTCGTTTGTCATCAGCTTGTCCACGTAGGCATTTGCAGACAGAACATACAAATCCTTCACCCTTCTCCCGGTGAGCGTGACGTCAGCATCGACAGACGATAGGTTCTTCAAGAACTTCACCTCCTTCGGTCCAAACAGCACGTGGTATCCAGCATCCACGACGTTAGCCACCGAGAAGAGGTTCTTCTTCATGCCAGGCACGTGATACACACTCTTCAGTGTCACTGGCTTCTCTCTACTCCCAAGGGACACCTTCCCTTCTCGCTCCACGGGATGTACCGTATCATCCGCAGTGATGATAGCATCCGTTCCTTCATATGCTTCCAAGGAGTCGAACTTGGACATATCTCCAGTGAGATGATGCCCGCAACCGGAATCCACTATCCAGTCATTCTCGAGGTTGATGGAGGCTAAGACATCGACCGACGTTGCCGTCATCTCTGCCAGGAAACAATTGTCCCCCCTCTCACCGCCCTGGTGACCTCCACCTCTTCCTCCACCTCTCTGGTGATCTCCCTCCTTGTTAGCAGCATGACCGACCTTTAGATTGGACCGGCAGTCCTTTGCCATATGCTCATACTTCTTACAGGCAAAGCAAATGGATCTCCCCTTCTCATCGTGCGCAGGGAGGAACTTCCTCCCATCTCCCTGAGAGGACGTTGAAGGTCCATCTTCGGAGTTCTTCTTTCTCTTGTCCCAGGATCTCCTCTTTCCTGAGAACAAGGTCTCGCCATCTCCACCTGAGATGGATACTCCCGCCATCTGCTTCGCCAAGCTCTCCTGTGACTATAGCAGGTTCTCTAGCTCCAGAAGGGAGGGCTGAGTAGCCCATCCTTGCACGGAAGTGACGAAGGGGACATACTCCCTCCTCAAGCCTCGGAGTATGTGCCGCTTCAACTTCGCCGCTGAGATTGGCTCTTCAGGATCCAAGGCCGAGATCTCCCCACAGAGGTTCTTCACCTTCAGGAAGAAGGTGGATATCGCCATCTCGCCTTGAGTCGACTTTGCCAACTCATTCTCCAGGAATTGTAGCCGCGCCACATTCTTCTTGTTGAATAACCCATCGAGGGCTATCCAGATCGCAGACGCTGACTTGCAACCTATGATGTGGTCGAACAAGTCAGGTGATATGGCTCTCTTCAAGGTGAACTCCGCCTTGGCGTTTGTCTTCCTCCAAGCTCTCACAGCTGGACCATTATCACCGACAGCTACTACTTCCTCTTGCTCCCCACCACCAACAACCTCCCAGAGATCCTCTCCAAGAAGGTAGCTCTCCATACAAGACATCCACTTCTTGTAGTTGGTTTGAGTAAGCAGCTCAATGCCAAGTCCCCCATCATACCCTCCTCCGCCGTCCATCTTGGTTGCTTCGTCCTTGTTCCCACTATCCCTCTGATACCATGTGAAATATTTTGAAGTCGGAAGAACACGTCAACCAACCGGAGAATAAGGACACCAAAGATGAACACAAGCTTTCACGATACTAATTTTGGTAACTAGTTACAACTAAACACGGCTGAATACAAGTTGCATCCAACTTGAATCACAACAGCCAATAGTAGATAAGAACTTGGTCACGGACAAGGTCCGCTTCTCCTCTGGAGCACACCGCGCAGGTGATACTCGCTCCAATACTCGCTCCTCGCTATAGAAGCTCGCTCCTCGCTACCACCGGCGGTATCGCTAGCGCCGGGCGTTAGCTCTGCTACTCGCAAGCTCGCTGCTCGCACTCCAAGCTTTTCGCACGCTCTCCACGCACTGCTTCCTCCAATACTCGCTAGCGCGAGCGCTATCACTAGCGCCGACGGTATCTCCACTACTCGCTACTCGCTCAAGGGAGCTGGCCGAACTTACTCCAAGCCCGATGCTCGCGAGTATGAGCTAGCGCTGGCGCTAGCGCTAGCGCTGGCGCTAGCTCACTTCAATTCTAACAGTGTTCGCCAATCAGACGCTGTGTCTGTCAGGTTTAGGATTTGCATCTTGGCAGAACCAAAGCTCAACTGGGCATACTCGAGTGCCCGCGAAGGGAATAGGTGGCAGAACATCTCCAGCGAGAAGCTAATTCGCTGTGTCCTCAAGTAAGTTATGAAGGCCATAACACACGCGTCAGAGTCCGGCAAAAGCTGCGCGGGCATTGCCCCGTAGTAATTCTGAATCTCCACAATCTCCGGGAAGACAGGGAGCGTCCAACCGACGTCGAAATGCTGGAGGGGCACCGACAGTTCATTTCTGAATACAATGTCCGCTCTTTCATTTCCTCCCGAAAAGCGCACAGAGTAACCACCAACAAGCGGGTGCCTCGTCAGAAATTCCTCTGCCTCGACGCAGGTAAGCGCGGAAAGAGGAAGTTTGCCACTCAAGAAAGTGATCGCGCATTCGGGACGAGTAGGGGTAGATCGCGTCATTTCTCTCAGTAGTTTGGTAGTTAACGTGTGAAAAGAGGAGGGGACCGTCTCACTCCAAGAATCGAGATGAAAGCGCGCTCCTCACGACGGGTGACTGCTCGCTTCCTCTCGCGCCGTCTTATCAAAAGCAATGCACGCACAATCAGAACGAATTTGGCAAACAGGAATCGCAGAGGTTGCTAATAATAGAGTCGGACAAGAGGAATTCGAGAAAATGTTCATTAACGTAAAACATTACATGGGAAAGATAAAGTTACAAATGGTGCCCCACGACTACCCGCGCAGGATTTCTACCATAACCAGGAAGGTGCTCCCTGAATGTCGTGAACTCTGTCTCTAGCACGGAAAGTTGCTTCTGCATGTCCACTATGACTTTCCAGAAGTCCTCCAGTTTAGCTCAGAATTCGGAGGCAGGTAGGTCGACACCTTCGATGGTAAGCGCACACAGTAAGAATGATGTTTTTGGATATTTTTCACAAGTTATTTTGCGCAGGAAACAATCTTGTGTCCCAGAGGCGGGCAGACCCCCAGGGTCCAATTCGTCATCGCCCAACACATTCGTTATATAATAATAAAGAATTATCAATTTTGGCCATGACAAGGTAAATAGACTACCTAATGAGGACATTGAGACAATCTCTACCGTTTGATCTCAAATCAAGTCATCAAAATGGCTTGCGAATATCCATTTGCACTAAATCCTTCTTCATCCCTCCCTCCAAAATCCCGAGCCCCTTGACTAAAACCGAAGAGAGAGAGAGAGAGAGAGAGAGAGAGAGAGAGAGAGAATGAGAGAGTGAGAGAGAGGAGAGAGTGCGGGGAGAGGGAGAGAGAATAATTTTTTTAAGTATATACGTATATTTTTTTACAAAATAAATATTGTAATATTGATGTATATTTTTTTACGATCATTTCGAGTACTCATGTATATGTTGTGGGCGCAACCCGCATATGCATCGAGCACGGGCGAAGCCCGTGCACCTGCCTGGATGTGGCCGAAGGCCGCTATCACACCGGGGGCAGGCGAAGCCCGTCGTCGCCGGTCGGGTACTGTCGGGCTTGGCCGTAGGGGCGGAGCCCCGTGTCGGGCACTCGTGTGTGTGTGTGTATATATATACTATCTAAGAAGATTTATGGGATGACATTTAAATGCCATGAATTTAAAAGCCACTGGTGAAATCGTGACCTTCCATTCATACTGTTTAATATGATACACGGTTTATATTAAATGGCGCTACCCACGACATTTCAATTCCACGCAACCTAAACCTTTTCGCAACCTCTCCTCCCCCGAGCGGCGCCTCCTTTGCGGCCCGCCCCATCAATTTCTCCGTTAGGCAGTTCCACTTCCCTCCTCCGCGATCTTCAACTACCCCGTCCGATCCCACGAGCGACTCCTTCTCTGCGGCTCTCCCCAACGAAGAACTTCCCTCCTACACGTAGCCCTTCGCTCTTCCGCGCATCTCTACCTCCACGCTTATGGCTCGGCGCTACTACCGGCCTCCTCCACGACGACACTCCAGATCCCGTGCGCCGCTCATCGTCCTCACGCCTTTTCAAGCAGTATCGCCACCGCAACTCTCACGACACTCCAAATTCTAGATCTCGACGATCCCCTGCACTGCTATCCGGCGATCGCGTCTGTCCAAGCCAAAGCTTCAGTCATTGATTCCTTCTTTGGTACCTTATTACTTTACCTCTTCTCTCCCTCCTCCATATGGTCCAGGTCTGAAAATGAGGCCCGCCCCAGCTTTTCTCCTCCAGTTCTACTTCTTCTAAAAATGCAGAAATTGATGCAGTGGAAGAGGTCATGGAGGTGAAGCACTTTCTTCTTCATCTGCTTCCTGATTATTCATGATGGGGGAAATCAAGGACTGGTTGCTGGCAGGAAATGGAAATCTAGGTGTGATCTCTTCTCCGCTACTAGCCTTGCTTCTTGATACCTGAGGGAAGTGTTTCAGTGCACTAAGGATGGCTTGAGGGGAAAGTATTTCAAGCAACCAGTGCAAATCTTCTCCCCTGGTTTTCTAAGTTCTGGAGCTCGACATTTTGGAGGTAGTAAAATTTTTAAACTTTTTCTGGGGGTTGGCTGCTACTTTGATTTATCTCCTTAGTTCCTGCTTCAGAAGTCTATAAAAACTAAATGAATGTTTGTGTTTTTTTAATTTGATTTTCATCTTCATAATTTCATTCCTTTGATGATGATAATTTTTTTTATAGAGTGCTCATAAGGTGTTTTGATAAAAGTCCCAAAAGACACATTCTTAAAACAAAACTATCTCAGTAGCTAATTGTTCTTTATTAGATATGTATTGTCATGATTTTCTCAGTGATAAATATTATGCTTCAATTAATTTTTGCTCTGCATGTATCATGTTTTGCCTATTCTGATGCAAAATACTCGGCATTTATCCAACTGATAAGTGAAGTAGCTTTCACTGATTTCTACATCTTAAAACAAGGTTGACAAGGATTGTGATTGAATGCTTATGTCCAAAATTCTCTGCTTTTAGACCGTCATTTTAAATTTCCTAACAAGTTGAATGCTTATGTTTGCATTATTTTTTTTATCATTTACTATTCTAAGTGTTTCTGTACAACATGATCATCTATAAATATACGAGTGACAGTGCACGCGGGGGGGGGGGGGGGGGGGGGAGCATATTGAAGAAACTTGAGGACATGAAGGATCTAAATTATTATATGCTTGAAAATTAATTGTTTATAATAAGCTGAAGGGCTCGGCTTTCTTCCTTCCCAATCAATTTATTAGCCAAGTGATAGTTTTCTGCTATAGAATGACCCTTTATAAATGTCATCTAATGTTTACCCATCTCACACATGATTCCATGCATCCTACATGACATAACATTCCTATCAATTTGTATAATAAATTAGGACTCATAAAACTGACCCAATAAGCTGTGACTTATAATGACGATGATAGAGATTGTTGTTCAGGAGAAGTTTCACATTTTTCTCTTCATTTGGATCATTCTGTCTGTTTATGCATATCCATGTTGATCTTCTTTGTACAGTTCCAATATGTCATCTTTGTTATGTGATTATAAATTTATAGATATATTACTAGGAAGTACTTCAAGCAAGAAAACACACAGTTCAATTTTTTCCTGCTCCTTGCAGTTTTTGTTTTATAGGTCTCTCTCTCAATTGAGATGATAAGTTACTTGGTTTCTTTCCTTTTTTGAAGGAATCAATCTGTACATTGCTTAACATGAGAAAAAAAAAAGCCAAGGAGAAGGAACTCAAGGCTTTGTTGGTTAGGTGAGCTGTCAACTGTAATTTGAACATGCATATTTTGAGAATTATCTATTGGAGGAGTTAACTGTAAATATGAATTATTTTTTATTTAGGTCTGTGCTATCCATTGTGTATAATACTAAGTTATGTTGTTTTTCAGTGCTATGGAAAACTGTTATCCATTACTATCTAAAAAGGTTTATGGGATGACATTTAAATGCCATGAATTTAAAAGCCACCGGTGAAATCGTGACCCTCCATTCATACTGTCTAATATGATACACGGTTTATATTAAATGGCGCTACCCACGACATTTCAATTCCACGCAACCTAAACCTTTTCGCAACCTCTCCTCCCCCGAGCGGCTCCTCCTATGCGGCCAGCCCCAGCAATTTCTCCGCTGGGCAGTTCCACTTCCCTCCGCGATCTTCAACTGCCCCCTCCGATCCCACGACCGACTCGTCCTCTGCGGCTCGCCCCAACGAAGAACTTCCCTCCTACACGTAGCCCTTCGCTCTTACGTGCATCTCTACTTCCACGCTTACTGTTCGACGCTACTACCTGCCTCCTCCTACACGTAGCCCTTCACTCTTCATTTTCCACGAACGACTTCGGGTTTTAGGGTTTAGGGTTTAGGGCAAGCTTTTGAGAACCGGACCGGAGATCGAACCGGTGAGATCAAAGGTTCAAGGTCCGACCGGTTTGACCGGTTGGACCGGGGTCGGACCCGGTTTGAACCGTGACGTCATATTAATGTATTATAATTATTTATACATTTACATTATTAATTTAATACACTTTAAAAATGCAAAATTATAAAACAAAGTAACAAACTATAGAATCATTAAAGCAAAAATGAAAACAATATATCATAAAAGTTAAAACTTAAAAGTTAAAACGCAACATTAGATACTAACGTTTTGTGACATTGTCACATAAAATGATTGTCTCAACGGTAATGATTTACTAATATTTAACTATTCATCACCAATTCAAATCATAGTTTAATAAGTCAAAGCCTCCAGGCCCTCCACCAAAGTCATTGCCAAGAACATCAAAATCCGCAATACGCTCATCTCCAAAATTCTCCAAGTCGGTGTTGTCAACAAATGGTTCGGTAATACCAATTTGTTCTTCATCTGCATATTCATTATATATAATTAAATTTTGAAACACCTTATATTGAAATTTGAAATCATACAATTATACATAAATATTGGCAGGCGTATATACACTTACTTTGAGTTGATAGTGTAGTATTTAGGTTTTGTTCAGCAACTATTGGGATAGCATCTTCGTTATAAAGTTCATTTTCAAGATCATCATATGTCAGCTCTGGCATTGGTTCCTCCTCGACCACCCAAAAGTCCATCAAATCAATACACGTGTAATCTAAAGGGTCGTAACTCCTTTTCACACAAGTAAACCTAAAACAATAAAACCAACATAGATTGTTTAAAGTTTGAACAATAAAAGTGTAAAATACAAAAATGTTATTAAAAAGATACAAAATTTAAAACTATTAAAATTTAAAACTTAAGAGAGATGCATACCGATTTCTCATATTCAGATTATAACGAACATAAACAAGGTCGTTTAATCTTTGGTGCTCTAAACGGTTTCTTCTTTTTGTGTGAATTTTCTCGAAAACACTCCAATTTCTTTCACAATCCGAAGAAGATGAAGTTTGACTAAGAATACGAATTGCTATTTTTTGCAATTGAGGAGCACTAGATCCAAACATCCTCCACCATTCATCTAGATAAACAAACAATACAAAGATCATTATTAGTTTATAATAATTGAAATGTCAAAAATTGAAACATTATGTGCTCACCGGGTTGCATTTCCGTCGCTAATTTGATTGCAAGAGGCTTTCCAAAACTTTCTAGCTGATCGCGAAAGAGTCTAACTTCCATCATTGCTTCTTTTGGCTTGCTACATACTTCTTTGTTTCCAATTATCTCAATCAACCCTTGCATTACTTCCGGTTTTTGACAATAATTATCTCTATCATATTGGAATATTGGATTCAGAAAATATGCAGCAGAGTGTATCCCTTGACGAAACTGACTATCCCATCGACTTTTGATGATACTTGTGTAGGGTTTGTACAATCTTTTGTTATTTTTGAATAAATTTTTGATTGCTTTCCTCACCCTATATAATCCATCATAAACATATCCAAGTGATGACTTCTCATCAGCATCAACAATACGTAATAACCTTATAATAGGACCTGATATTTTTGTCATTATCAAACACGAGGTCCAAAACTTGTTATCCAAAATAATTGAAGTTGCTTCTTTCCCTTTCACTGTTTTAGCTAGCTTGGATTCGGAGTAATACTTACTTGTTATCAAAGCTTGTAAATCATGCTTATGATCATGCACACTCTTTAATGTAATAAAAGTGGTTGCAAACCGAGTTGCGCCAGGACGCACAATCTCCTTCCATCCTTCTCTTTTTCTTAGCCAAGATAATAAGAAGATGTGATTATACACATGTATAGTTACTTTTGAAGCTTGGTTTGCAAGATCTTTGACATGATTCATAGAACAAATTTCTTTTAAAATAAGATTCAAGCAATGAGCGGCGCAAGGAGACCAATAAATATTAGCATACTTCTCATGTAGCAACGCGCCCGCCTTTTTATAATTAGCTGCATTATCAGTTACTATTTGAACAATATTGGTACTGCCAACCCATTCAACTACTTCAGAAAAAAGCACACACAATGTGTCTGCATCCTTCTTGATATCAGAAGCATCAACAGATTTCAAAAATGATAAACCACGAGGGGAATAAACTAAGAAGTTTATTAATGTTCTACTCCTTACATCAGTCCAACCATCCGCCATTATTGTGCACCCAGCCTCCTTCCAACTATTCTTGTGAGCTTCTACTAATAATTTGCATTCCTCCATACAATCTCTTAATAGATTTACTCTCATCATATAATATGTAGGCAATTTATATCCAGGCCCAATTGCAGCGATTGCATCTATAGCCTTCTGTGCATAAATTGAGTTTAAGGCATTCATAGGTATGCAACTATCATAAAACCTTGCGTTATTCGATTTGATTTCATACCAAGATTGATCCACTGTAGAAGCAATATTTGTGTTATACTTATTCATGAGAAAACTATTTGTGTAGTTTAAGTTAAATACCTCATTGTTACTGCTCGGTAGACTATCTTTGGCATTATCACAAGCATTTGGCGTGCACCTAGCACTCCCACTGACATTAGATTTCCTGGGATTACCATGTTTCAAACAAATTAGAAGCAGATCAAGAAATTATCACCAGATCATTTAACAATGGGCACATTGCATACAATATTTGTCCAAAAGACATAAATGAAAAGACTCAAGCGAGAAGGAACCAGGAATTGGAAAGACGAGTCAAAAGTAAAAAAAAAATATTGATTACTACAGTCTGCAGGGGCGGAAGACGAAGAGGGAACTCATCCCTCAGAGAAGTCGGAAGGGTAAGATGAGTCCATACTCCATAGGCGATAACTGGCTGTGTCTGATTGACTTTCTCGCCCTTGCCCAGTCGCCCTCGCCAGTCGCCCAGCTTCTTTCTCGCGCCGATGCAGAACGACCTGGAGCGATGGGGGCCTTGGATCTGCTCTACGATGAAGAACGGCCGGAGCGGTGGGGCGACGGGCTGCTCTGCGAGAGGTGAAAAGTTAAAAAGTAAAAAGTAAAAACATAAGTAATAACCTTAGGTTTAGGGGAACCAGCCACCGTTGGATCAAATCGGAGGGGCCAAAATTCGCCCGCCCGGTTATGGGGAACCGGCCACGGTTTCCGGTTTCCCGGTCAAACCGGCCGGTTCGCCGGTTCCGGGGCGGGTCACTGTGTTGGCGGCAGATTACCCTGACCGGACCGGTTGGGGGTCCGGTCGGCGGTTCGACCGGTCCGACCGGCCGGTCCGGTCCGGTTCTCTAAAGCTTGGTTTAGGGTTTTAGGGTTTAAAGAATCTACATTATTTGGAAACAACTATACTCAATATCATAATAACGATGGCCACATTATGCAGGAGCCGACTACTCTTAAAGAACTACGGCCGGGCAACTCTTAAAGAATTATGCCACATTATGCATGCATCGATCGCTGTCATTACAACTCTTAAAGAATTATGCCACCTTAGACGAATGATGTCGACCTCGATAAATGACGCCGCCCACAAAAAATGTCGCCCCACCACAAATGTTGCCCCCCATGATAAATATCGTCCCTCACGACAAATGTCGCTACCAAAGGCAAATGTCGCCCTCTATGACAAATGTCACCCCCCATGACAAATGTCGCCTTGGATCGGGTCGGAGGCCTGTCATTCGTGTACACACACACAGACACACACACACACAGACACACACAGACACACACACACACACACACAGACACACACAGACACACAGACAGACACACACAGACACAGACACACACACACACACACACACAGACACACAGACACACAGACACACACAGACACACAGACACACAGACACACAGACACACAGACACACAGACACACAGACACACAGACACACACACACACACACACACACACAAGCCCGCAACATATACATATGAGTACTCAAAATGATTGTAAAAAATATACATCAATATTTTAAAATTATTTTTTTCAAAAATATTTATATTTTAATAAAAATTCATTTTAAAGTAAGCATTATATTTCAAAATTAGTTTTTGTAGGTCTGATGGTAACCTACCATAGTAGATCTACGAGATCTACTAAAAACTTTTAGATTTTATGAATTTCCATCATTATTTTTATCATAAGAATAGGATGTAGTTACACAAATAGTAATTACATTTTATGAATTTTCATTTTTTTATGATATATTTTAAGTCATTGGAGTAAAAGAACGAGGATATATTTGGCAATTTTGAATGTTGCACGAAATGCAACTTCTTCCATATAGTAGTTGAAGACACACACACACACTGCACGAGGGGCCTCCCGTGCCCCGCACGACAGTACCCTGCGTGTCACCGGCGGGCTTCGCCCGCGACCAACTGACGCCCAATTTTTTTTAATTTTGTAAATTATATATATATATTATTATGCATTTTTAGATTTTTTTTAAACAATTAATATTTTTTAATAACATTTGAAAAAATATACGTTTTATATATGTATAATTATATTAAAAAATATTTGTTTCAAATAATTTAATGTATTATAAAATTATATATATATACGAGCATCTTCGCACGGGCTACCGCCTAGCCCGTGCGAAGATGTTCTCCGCATCGACAGTACCCCAGCAGCGACGGTACCTCCGCCCAAACTCGCCCACTCTAGGACGCTCGGTCAATTGATAGTGCATGGGTAGCCCCTATGCCCCGCGCGGCAGTACGCCTGCCTTGATAGTGTCCCGGCGCGACGACACTCCCTGCCGCTCGCGAACCCCCGTGTCCGCTGCTCTCCCTCATCCTGATTTTGTCGTGCGCACGGGGGTTCGCGAGCGGCGGGACACTGTCAAGGCAAGGGTACTGCCGCGCGGGACACGGGGGCTACCCATGCACTGTCAATTGACCGAGCGTCCTAGAGTGGGCGAGTTTGGGCGGAGGTACCGTCGCTGCTGGGGTACTGTCGATGCGGAGAGCATCGAGCACAGACGGTAGCCCATGCGAAGATGCTCGTATCCATATATGAATATAGATATACATAGCCATATAATAATTTATGTGAAATCAAGAGGGGAAAATGAAATAAACCTTCATGTGTGCTAGATCTAATTCAGAAGTAGTCAACCTTAGAATCATCATAGTAAAGTTTGTAGTCTTAACAAAGTTGAGGATGATATCCTCAGGCGTTTTCTTGGCCACGTTTAGTATGATATACATGGAATAACTATATTTATAAAACAAAAGATATCATTACAACTTGTACTTGATTGCAGCATCCTTCTTCATATTAACAGTGAAATTGTAGTAGTGTATATCAGCAACATAATCATATACTGGAGCCTCCAAATTAGGATAAAGAGTGCATCCTCTGCATGACTTCTGCAACTCTACATCAGATGTCCTTTTTGATTAATTCTTCCTTGATTACTCCCTCTTCGTTGACTTCAATAAACACAATATTAGAGTTTGTTTTTACAATAAATTTGACTAAATTTCACATGTCAAATAATCATGAAATCAATTTTGAGCGGAGGTACATAGAGCGCTCATCAATCTTGAGAGCTAAATACCGATAATAATTCAATATAGCAGACAATTCATAATATAAAGTGGGGAAAAATGGCATAGACGATTGCTGTGAAGGTAGCAGGTGAGGTCAAAATGAAATATGAAGGTCAATTTCATATTCAGCACTCCATGTATCATTCATGCATCCATGTGTTATAATTATACATTGCGTCTACTCATGTACTATATATATGTGTTTTATTTGTTACCACGGGTTGTGTGCTCCGAATAAGGTTTGATAGTTTGATTTTACAACTTTTTAATATATCTGGAGCGTGAATGTTTCTCTGTAGGGAAAGATGGCACATTTGAACATAGAAAACTGAACAAAACTTGTAATTTTAGTTTGAAATCAAAGCTAAAGTGAAGGTAAAAGGCAAAAACGAAATGCAAACCCAAACCCAAAAATAGAAAGGAAATGGAAAGCCAGACCAAAAAATGTGCTTACCAAGCGAGCAGTGTTGCATTTCCAATGGCCAGCGAGAACAACCCTGCAGAGCACGGAAGGAAGAAATGAAGCTCAAGTTAAAAACCTATGCTCACCAACGAAGGAGCGATGCACAGCGCGCGCGGCGAGAAGCAGCAACCGTCACTGGGCGCAAGAGAGCTCTCCTAGGGCACGCGAAAGGAATGCGAAGAGGCAGCCGATCTTTAAAAGCCAGGCGATCTTTAATTGCTACATACGCTTAAACCGACACTCTACAAAACACAAATATCTTTATATATAAGTAATTTGAAACGGCCATAAAACTTTGATCCTTTGCAATAGTATCCAAACCTTTATGCAGATTTGCGCAGATTTACCATGAGGCCAATTTTCAACATGGAAGAAGTCGGCAAATTGATTAAATTAACTAAAACATATAAAACTTTTCACAACTGCTATATCACCAAACAAAAACAGATGGATTAATTTTCATATACACACATGACATACATCCTGAAGCTAGTTTAAGTTTAGTGCATCATACAGATACATACAGATTTCATTCGTTATTTTTCCTCTATACACACATGATATATAATAGATTTAATTTTATATAATTGATATATATATCAATTATATAAAATTAAATCTATTATATATATATTATAAGTAATTTTATATATTATATCTATACTATATATAAGGAAATCCCCTTAATGGTGTAATGGGACGTCACCAATCATATTGGTAACGTTTTTTTACGATTTCTTCTTAATTTTTATTTTATTTGAAAAAGTGATCAACATGAAAGTTGTAGATCTCATCGAGACGAATAACTTTCATGTTGATCAATTTTTAATTTGAAGCCGTTTAGGCTCCGGATTCAGCGTGACCTTTTTCGAGGCTTAAATCGGGGCCTTAAACTACTTCAAATCAAAGAGTGATCAACATGAAAGTTATTCTTCTCGATGAAATCTACAACTTTCATGTTCATCACTTTTCAAATAAGATACAAATCGAGCTCAAAATTATAAAAAACAAGACTCATGTTATAAAAGCCTAGATGCGGCCGAAGGCCGCCTGACAGCAACGCGCCAGGGGCGGGCGAAGTCCGCCTCCGCGAGCCGGGTACTGTCGTGCGGGGCACGGGGGGCCCCCTGTGCACTGTCACTCGTAATAATATAAACAAAAAACGCATAATAAATCCGCCTCCTTCGCCTCCTTCGCTGATTCCCTTCCCCGCCGCCGACGGAGCCGCTGCCGCTTGACCGGAGCCCACCGGCGAAGTCGCTGGACCCCGGCGAACCTACCGGGGGTAGTCCGGTGACGCTCCGGCAGGGCCACCGCTGGCGGTGGCCCTGCCGGTGCGCCATCGGACTAACTCTGGCAGGTTCGCTGGGGGCCGGCGACCTCGTCGGTGGGCTCCGGTCAGTCCGGCGGTGGCTTCGGTGGCGGCGTCGGACGGCAAATTGGGGGAGGTTTGCGATCGTGATTTCAACGGGAGGAGGAATTTCAGTATTTCTTAATATGACTATCTGCAGGCCACATAAATCCTAATATGGCTATTTGCAGCCCAGATCGCCATGATCCAACGGCTGATATTGAAGTAGTGGTTTTAATTGAGCCTCAAAATGGGCATCGCCCGTGCTCGCTGGCTTTTAGCAGGCTGCGCCCGCATTCGAGTGGGCTGCGCCCGCATTCGAGCGGGCTGCGCCCGCATTCGAGCGGGCTGCGCCCGCATTCGAGCGGGCTGCGCCCGCATTCGAGCGGGCTGCGTCTGCCTATGAGCGCTTATTTTTTTTCAAACTATGAGTACTTAAATCGACTATAAAAAAATATGAATAAATATTCCAATTTTTATTTTGTAAAAAATGTAAAATTTTACCTAAAAATTTAATTTCTCTCTCCTCTCTTCTCTCCCCCTCTTCCTCCTATCTCTACATGTAGGGATAGGCGGGCTATAAAGATTCCCTCTGTCCCCCTCTCTTTCTTTCTCTCTCTTCGTTGGATGTCCGAGATCAAAAGCTTGACACATGTTGGATAGCTAAGATTAATTCTATAACTCCAAACTATTTCTTTAATGTAGTTAAATATATATATATATATATATATTTACCATATACAAAGAAGTATCAAACCCATGAATTTTAAAGCCGTTGAAATGATTACGGCTGTCGAATCTGACATGATTTTTTATCAGCCGTCGGATCAAACCGTTCCCTCTCTCTTCACTTTTTTATAGGTCTCTTAAACCTACTAGGGGGTGACCTAAAACTATGAAGTGTAGAATACCCTACAACATGAAATTACGATTTTACCCCTAAATTTATTGAAAAATGTGTCATATGACCCATTTTTTAATCTCACAAAAATTGTCAATGGTGAGATTTGAACCCAGGTTTCCATTATGTCAAGCAAAAATGACAACCATCATACCATATAGTTTTTGTTGAACAAAATTGAATTGTGTTTTATATATACGTATATAAATATAAATCGCCCCCGCTGAAAGTCGCCACCCCTGCCGAATGTCGCCCCCGCCAAATGTCGCCGCCCCTGCCGATTGTCGCCCCCGCCGGATGTCGTCGCCCCTTCCGAATATCGTCGCCCTTGCCGAATGTCGCCGCCCGCACGGGGGGCCCCGTGCCCTTTCACTCGTGTGTATATATATATAACTACTGTGAAATGAAATTTAAAAGCAATTGAGAAGATCATATCCGTCAATGATGATATAATTAATACGGACTGTCTGATTACACTTACAATTTTTTTTACTAGAGCCCTTACACCTACTATGATATGGTGTCCTAGACTTATGCTTAGGCGTATCATACCCTACAACATAAAATTATGATTTTACACCTAAATTTATTGAAAAATGAGACTCATGTGTTAGATCGATTGTGAGAATTGAACCCATGTGTTAATGGTGAGAATTGAACCCATTTGTTAGATCGATTGACGTCCTTAGAGGGAGGAGGGTGAATAAGGGAATAAAAAATTCTTTATAACAATGTTATGACAATTACTAAATTGTTTTATGATTAAAGAGATTGAAATAAACAATTTAGATAAAATAATTAGAATTGAAAACTTAGTAACCAATATTTAGAGATTGTGCCAAATGAGAGAAATCAAGTAAACACAAATAGAGACATGATTGTATTTATATAAAAAAGTGTTTACATAAATTTGATTTCAATATCGCTAGAAATCGGTGGCGTACAAATGTAACTATCTTTTTCTTTTCTATACCGACTTGTATCCCTACAAACCGGTTGGCTTTAGCCTATCCTTCCCCGGATAAGACCTCAAGACGCTCTAGCCAATCCTTCCCCGGATATGCCCTCGAGCACCCCCTAGATCTAATCACCTAGAACTAGTCGTCAACACAAGGCGAATTCCTCCCTAAGTCCTACCCAGACCTAGTCGCCAACACAAGGCGAATTAACTAAACGATTACAAAAAGTATGGAATGAAAATAAAGATAACAATAATAAAACTACCTATATGAGATCTCTGAAGATGAGGATGAAGGATCGCTGTAGTATGAGCGAGGTCGAAGCGATCGTCCTTCAGATGTAGCGTGACGTAGTCCTCCTCCAGAATTCTCCTTAAGTTTTATGTGGGAGATCCTTCTTCGGTAGCATAAACAATAATGGAGTTTTGGCCTAAGTATGCTTTCTGGAAGCTCTCTCAAATTTTTGGAATTGATGCTTCAATAATGCTTCCAGCCCCCACCCAGCAACAACGAAATTATGTCTTTAAATAACCACTGGAGCTAACGTGTGGCATTAAGGTTACCGCCCGACGTTAGTGAATCGTGTACGGCAGTTGCTGACATCGTGCATAAAGTCGGGAGCGTGACAGAACCAAATTTCGTCGAACGGGACTGATTTCGTCGAACACGCCTTCATCGAACGCACCCTTCGTCGAACGGAAAATCACAACCGTCAGGATCGTGCAAACCGCCAGGATCGTGGCAGAACAAACTTTCGTCGAACGGAATCAATTTCGTCGAACGAAATTTCAAGTTCGTCGAACGCAGTTGTCGGGCGCAATGTCGTCGAGCGCAGGCTCAGTTCGTCGAACGTAGCTTGTCGAGCGCAAGTTCGTCGAGCGCAAGAAATTTCGTCGAACAGAACTCATAGTTCGTCGAACCCAGTTTGTCAAGCTCACTTTCGTCGAACGGAAAACCAAGTTCGTCGAACTCAGCTTGTCGAGCGCAATTTCGTCGAGCACAGGCAAATTCGTCGAACGGAACTCCAAGTTCGTCGAACGCTCCAATTCGTCGAGCGCAGTTCAGTTCTGATTTCGTCGAACGCAGGTTCCTTCAGGTTTCGTCAAGCGCTTTAAGAGTTCGTCGAATGCAGGTTCCTTCTCAGCGGTTTTCGTCTCAGCGGTTTTCTTCTCAACGGTTTTCGTCTCAGCTATTTTTTTCTCAGCGGTTGATAACGCTGGGCGTTAACTACTAACGCGAGCGTTAACTACTAACGCGAGCGTTAGCACATATTCCAGAGAATCATCTCCAATTTGTTTATACCTATGGAGTATTGCACATATAGTTCCTGCATACTCTAAACACACAAAATACAAGATCAAATACAATTTGAGATTTGTTATTATCAAACAAAGAGATGTGACACGGGATGGGGGAGAGCACCACGGGGAGAGCACCACGGGGAGAGCACCACGGGGAGAGCACCACGGGGGTTCGCGAGTGGAGGGAGCGCCTAGCGCCGGGACAATGTCGAGGAGGGGCACTGCCGCGCGGGGCACGGGGGCTACCTATGCACTGTCAATTGACTGAGCGTCCTAGAGCGGGCGAGTTTAAGCGGAGGTACTGTCGCTGCTAAGGTACTGTCGATGCAGAGAGCATCGAGCACGGGCGTAGCCCGTGCGAAGATGCTCGTATATAATGCTATAACATAATATATATTGTTAATATTGTTAATATTTTAATATTTAAATAATAATAAATATATATATATATTTAAATAATAATAATAATAATATATAGCCGTTCGTCGAACGGCTATATAATGGCCGTTCGACGAACGGCTAAAGACCGTTCGACGAACGGCATATATAGCCGTTCGTCGAACGACATATATAGTTGTTCGTCGAACGGCTATATATAGCCGTTCGTCGGACGGCTATATAATGGCCGTTCGTCGAACGTCCATTTATAGCCGTTCGTCGAACGACATATATAGTCGTTCGTCGAACGTCCATTTATAGCCGTTCGTCGAACGACATATATAGTCGTTCGTCGAACGGCTATATATAGTCGTTCGTCGAACGACATATATAGCCGTTCGACGAAGGGCTATAGGTCGTTCGACGAACGCAGCCCTGCGTTCGACGAATGCAGCCCTGCGTTCGTCGAACGCAGGCTGCTGCAGTTTTTTTATATATTAAATTTAAATAAATTACAAAATTTAATTAAAATTTATTGCACTTCTTTGTTGATTAAAATTTATTGTGCATGCATGTACTGACTAAACAAATCATTATATAATGCGAGAAGGTATGCCGTTCGTCGAACGGCTAGCCGTTCGACGAACGACATATATAGCCGTTCGACGAACGCAGCCCTAAGTTCGACGAATGCAGCCCTGCGTTCGTCGAACGCAGGCTGCTCCAGTTTTTTATTTATTAAATTTAAATAAATTACAAAATTTAATTAAAATTTATTGCACTTCTTTGTCAATTAAAATTTATTGTGCATGCATGTACTGACTAAACAAATCATTATATAATGCGAGAAGGTTTCGACTCAGCACGAAAGGGAATCAAAGTGGGTTTTCGGCGCTGGCGTGCGGCTTATGGTTTGCCCGTAGAAAATTTATGAACTGATTTTAGATGAGAATTTTAAGTTGTTGGTGTGCGGATAAATTTTTTTTTGTTTGCCTTTAAAAATATCGGAACTAATTTAAAATGAGAATTTTAAGTTATGTTGGTGTGTGGATAGCCGTTTTTGGTTTACCTTTAACAATGCTCTATAATAATCAACAAAACTGTAATAATCAACAAAACTGTGTTTTTTTGCAAATAATGCAGCAGGCAGTAGTTTTTGAAGAGCCTGAGCCAATCGAATAGTTTCAAACAGTATACGAAAATATAAAATGAGCGGCTCCGGGGTTCGCGAGCGACGGGCCAATTTATATTTCAAATCTTACACCGCAGGAGCAACTTTGCAGCTATTATTATTTGCATGAGAGAAGATAGTTCATATATTCAAAATAGCAGAAAAGCGACGGTTTGCTATGACACAAACACGATGGTTTTTTGACGCGATGACATTTTCTCAGACCGCACCCCCGGAGATAAAGGCCGATGAGCAAGCCATTTCAAAAAAGGCGTTCAATGCAGAAGCAAAAGAGCAGTTGAGCACGCAGAACATCGACGTAAAAGAAAAATTTCAAGAAGATCCATCAAGTGCGGCCAAATTTCCGATGAATAAAACGCGCAGCTGTGAAACACAAAAAAATATACGCAAATTTCAGTAGACGAACAAACCATAAAATATGTGAAGAAGCAATAGAAAGAAAATTAATTACATACCAGCGAGACCATGTCTATCAAGTGTTTCATATACACGCGACATATCATAAGACTTTGGTATGAGGAATGTGTTTGATCTCTGAAATTCACGAAAGACGAAATTCCATTGCTCAACATCTGGTACGTCTCGAGGCACGGGGCGTATGATTATTCGAATGTCGTGGTAGTTATATTTTGGTTTAGCTGTTGTGTGCCACGATGCGGGCGGCAACTGCCCAGCTGGATCCTTGTATACATCTTCAAATTCCAACAAAATGTCAAGAGAAGCAATAATAAACTCGAGAGGAGGATGTTTAAACTGAGGCGGCATACCTGGAAAAAATTAATTCATAAGGTAGGGTGTATAAAAGATGTAAACACTGAGCAACAAATCGAACGCAAAAAGGTCCTTAAAAATACGCATGAGCTGTTCAGAAATAGACAGTAAAGTGGCCATTAGATTACGCACCCATGATCCCGTATCTATGAAGCCGTTCATATAAATTTGATATGTCAGACAATTTTGGGATGAGCTCCCTTTTGGATCTGAGATATTTGCGGTAAACATACATCCACTGTTCAATACCTATACGAATAAAAATATTGTCAATATGAGTAGAAGGAATATAATAACATGAGAATTTAAATTGTTTACATACCAATCTGGCCAGATCTACACAATTGCCCGCCTGCTGAGAGGCTGGCAGGATATCGCTCGATGATAGAGTCATTAAATGTTCTAAGCATCCGCATTTCACTGTCTAATTGTTCTGCCAAATCGAAAATTATTAAATGTAGTCAGAATGTATAATAAAAAAATCGCACAACAAATAAAAGATTTTTCTAACTGAGAAGTAAACTTTCTCTATCCTTAAATTTTTGTCGCATCCGATGACAACACTCTGTCCGGTAAAGGAACGAAAAGATATTCATGAGAAAAATCATGAGAAGGCAAATAAATTCATAATTGTTTGATGGTTTTTTTTATAGTAATTGATGGTGCATAAGTTTAGTGGGACTATGAGATAAATAAAATAAGTTAATAGATGAGGAGAGAAGCAGCAAAAAAACACAATTGGAAAACAATTGAGCAAAGCAACATGAAGGATACCCGGGCGTTAACACTGGAAAGGAGATCTCTAAAGACAACATTTTTTGTATAGGTGCCACGGTAACCAGTGAGGGTGCCATTCTTAACCAGAACTTTAGTACTCGATGCAGTTACCCCTTTTGATAAAGCTACATAAAGTTGGCCATGAGTAAAAACATGAGAAGACAAGTAGATGCCAACCTGTTTGATTGTTTGGCCCTGAGACATATTTATGGTCAAAGCAAAGCTTAAACGGATGGGAAACTGTTTGCGAGTTGGCTCAAAAGGCATTTTAAATCCTCAGCATTTTTGAGCGGTATGCGGGGAAGGAAGACAGAGCTGCCCTTGTGTTGTCCCGTAAGAATTTCTGCTTCAATAACGTTCGCTGAGAAATGACGGCAAATAAGGCGCGAACCATTGCAAAGGCCGATCCGAGGATTTAAATTCCGCAAAAGCATCACAGGTGCGTATTTTTTCAAAGATAGTTTGTGCGGTGGGAGATTGCCCGGTGAGATGCTATTAAGAAATTCCTGCAGGTATAAGTTATATCTATCATCAGCAACATAATCGAAGGAGTAATATGTAATTTCATCTCCAAGCAATGCTCCGAGACACTTCTCATTTAAATGAGTTACATCTTCATTTAACGGAGTCAGCAATGCCCTGTCTTCCCAGTAATCAGAATTGTGGATGCCGGATGCAATATCAGAGAAAATGATGTTGATATGCACATTGATTGAATGCTCGCCTTCCCATGGAATAATCATTGAATCAGGAACACGGATCATGTCATCCTCGAGCGCAGGCTCATCACCGTTTCTGACACGAAGCAAAAAAGCTGAGAATTCCTGATCGTGCAATGCGCACATATTTTCGTTTAGTGAAAGTAATTTTACAGCCGACCACAAAGGTGATGCAACTATACTGGCATTGATAATCTGTGCCCTTGTTCCGTTAACTACTACAGGTGGAACCTGTCGAAAATCACCTCCCATAATTACAACCTTACCGCCAAAAGGTCGGTTTATCGCCAGAACATTCCGCAGAGACCGATCAACAGCCTCAAATACATGTTTGTGAGACATTGGCGCTCCATCCCACAAAATAACAGAACTATGATGTATGAGTTTTTGCACCTCAGATTGTTTCCTAAATTTGCAAAATGAGGTTGGCTCCAAGGGAATTGGAATCTTGAATTTCAAATGCGCCGTGCTTCCACCAGGAAGAAGAGACGCATCAATCCCCGACGATGTTGTCACAAGCACAATATGGCCATCTTGTCGTAAATGCGCAAGCATAGCTTTGTACAAAAATGTTTTTCCAGTGCCGCCAGGGCCATCTATGAAGAAAATACCACTTTGTCGTTGTCTAATAGCTTCAATAATAGTACGAAAGGCATAACTCTGGTTGACATTTAAAGCAGAAACTGAGTTCAGATCCGTATATGAGATCGGTATCGAGAGTTCATCCTCAATTAAGCTCGAGAAGTTGCTAATATTTTCAAAGAGTGCAGATATCTGCGGGATATCAAACTGTGTAATGCCTTTGTTATGTTGCTGAAGAGTGTAATCAATTTCATGAAGAAGTTTGTTTAGAACATATAAATCACTGATAGAAGTAGAGGAAACATAATCTTCAGTCATTGCAGTGTAATTGTCGTCCCACAGTTGCCTAACTTCCTTAGGGTTGCAGTACAGTAAAATTGTAGTAAATAAAGTCCGCAATGCTAATGGCATTTGATATTGTCTGGCCTCGCGCATACAGTTGTGCAGGCTGTTGTCTTGCTCAAGCAGGCCAAAATGCTCGGCAGCTCCTTTGAATGTTGAGTGGATAGTAGCGTCCACCGTCATCAAGTGTGTGTAAGATTTTGGGCCACGAACATGGTTCAGAAGCAAGCGCAAATAAAACCGCTCACCTTCAGAAGGATGCACTGAGTAAATTCGGCCAATAACTTTTTGTCGGCGCCTGCGCCTATGCCAAGTTCTGGAAGTCCAATTCCAGGTATAGTGTTTAGGAAAATCGGGGTACAGAAAATTGCGGCTCTCCTGTTGGCTGTCATAAATCGAAAAAAATTCAGTTAACATTGTCCTGGAATTCCGCTCATTTGCAAGAACGTTGTTGACCAGATCAGTGGTGCGAAACTGGAACTGATGCTTATTCGGCAAATGGATCTGTAAGCGGATAACCGAGGGGTATGTCTGGTACATACCAAATTTGAATATCTTCCAAAATGCTTCATGTGGGCATATCCATCGGCCATCCACGTACTGAGACACTTCATTTCTATCTGGAAGAGGCTGGACTTGGAATGCAATGGAATCTGGGCCCTTGTGAATGTATTTATATAAATATTTTATACTCTTAATACTGCTACATATCTCAACATTAATATGACAATCATATTTTAGCAAAAGCCATGGGTTATAAGGAACAACCCACCGATTGTCAACAACAAAATCCTGAGCACGGCGTAGTGTAAATGATCGCCCATTATCGCGACGCCGATAGATTGGGTAGGAATCTGTTCCCTGTAAGGTATGATCCAAAAAGTTTTTTGGGGTAACCTTTTTGCAGCTACCATGTTTCATGCAAGGGGCATGACTGTTAACATGTGCGCACGAGCCATGAATCATATGACGCACAACAACGTTGTATAAATCAGGTTCATGCTCAACATGAGGAAGCTCGGCTCTAACAATCTCGTCATATTCATCCGGAGTACTCATTTTATCGCGAGCATCAAAAATAATCTCGCACGCAGAGCTTCTCCTTCGGCGATCTTCCTCGCGCACGCAGATCGCAGATCTTCTCCGCCTCTCCTCCGACATGTAAATGTGGTCTTCTCCGCCTGATTTCTCCTCCGATAGGTTGTAAAAAAATTTATATTTGTTATTTTTAAGAACATCTGTGCCCGATCTTGGATTTTTTTGCCATCTCCGCCTGATTTATCCTCCGATAGGTTGTAAAAAAAATATTTGTTATTTTTGGCTAACAACCTTCATCCTAATCAAATGGATTTGATTTTATTTTTGGCTAACAACTTTCATCCATTTTATTTTCTTGGATGAATCTCCAAATGTTCTACTCATCTGTTTATACTATGTTGTCTAATGACATGATTTTTGACAGAAAAATAACAAATACATTTCTACTCACCTGGTTATGATATGCATCTCAAAATGATTTTGGTTTATTACTCTGATGATTTTGAGTAGAAATGTAATTGTTATTTGTGAATATAAATGTAATTGTTATTTGTAATTTTTTGGATGAATCTCAAAATGATTTTGAGTAGAAATGTAATTGTTATTTGTGAGTAGAAATGCAATTTTTTTGCTCATTGATGTTGTGTTGCCTAATGGTTGAAGAGTTTGCAAATAATTAGAAAACATCAACTCATTTTTGTAGGCGAGTGATGGGTAAACCAAAGGATAATGTCATTTCGGCACAATGGGAGTCTGCGCACGTACACATATTTTGCGACATATGTATACAAGAGATTGAATTAGGCAATAGGCCAAACACTCATTTCAGCAGAGATGGTTTACTAAATTTGATTAAAAACTTCAAAGAGCGTACAACATTTAATTACACTCACGCACAAGTGAAGAACAAATATGATCAGTTGAAGCGTGAGTGGAAGCTCTTGCGGGATCTCAAAAGAGGGGAGACTGGTTTGGGTTGGAACCCAACAAAAAGAACAATTGATGCTTCACATGAATGGTGGGAATAACGCATTAAGGTTAGGAAGTGTACATTTTTTATTATTTAACTTATATTCAATTATGTATATTTATGTTAACATTTTCCCTCATTTTAGATGTTACCAGCCGCCAAAAAATTTCGATATACATGCATAGCACCTGAGCTTGAAGAAAAAATGGATAAGATGTTTAGCTTGATAGTTGCTACGTGAGAACAATCTTGGCTCACATCCATGGGGGAAATGCACCATATAATTTCTGAACCCGAGCCGATTTTCGATGACAATGATCATGTAGTCGAGAGTATTGCTACCCCACCTGATAATATGAATGATAGTGGGCACACACAATGTGATGGTGGCACTAGTGGAAGTAAAGGAAATAATATTGACTCGATGTCAAAAATGACGTCAGGCTTAAAAAGATTCCGTAAAGGTAACATAAAAGAAAGTAAGCACAAAAGATGTCATGATGACACGAGTTGATGGGTTACTTGACGTAACACGATTTGTGGGGCTTACATTTGCAGCACCAATGGTTCCTCCTAGTATATTTATGTTGAGTGAAGCAGTACACGAGCTAGAGAAGTTTCCAGAGTTATTTGATGACGAGGACTTGTATGATTTTGCCACGTTGCACTTCATTAATCTCAGCAATAAGATAATTTTCATGAATCTCCCAGATGATATGAAGGTGTCCTGATTTAAGAAACGTTACATGGAATCGCTGAAGTGAAGACTTTATAGTTTTGTAGTATCATATTTTGGGATCACGTGCTTCCCTTTAATATTATTGTAGTGACATATTTTGGGATCATATGCTTGTTATGATATGTAAATCATGTTTTGTATTAAGAATTTATAGTTGTAATATTTTGTACTGATATTTGTTATTAATGTCATGTATCTTTACTTTGTTTACATTCATGCTTATATATTGCTTGAATTATCACTATGGAAGAACAGAACAACGATTATCATTTAAATACAGGGAAATATTATCTGGTTGATGCTGGATATCCGTTAGAAACGGGTTTTCTGAAGCCATTCCCAGAAACAAGATATCACTCGTCGGATTTTGCTCAAGGCGATCGACGTACCTATTGAAGGTCGTCGTGAAATATTTAATCAAGTGCACTCATCTCTACGTACTGTTATCGAACGAAGCTTTGGCGTATGGAAAAATAAATGGGACATCCTTAGAAACATGCCACAATACTCATTTTCAAAGCAATGCATAATTGTGGTTGCTACAATGCCCCCCCCCATAATTACATAAGAAGGCATCTGTCTATGGTTGATCCAGAGTTTAGAGCATGTGATCTTGATGAGACCTTCGTGCATTTGGAGGCATATGAACATAGGGTACAACGTCGATGAACCGACAGGGTCACAACTCCGAGCGTAGAGCCAATTATACATGAGGGGACATGTGCACATGAGATGTCTGCTTTGAGAGAATTCATTGCGGACCAATTAGAAAATGCTCATAGGTACAATTCAAATATATGTAGTTTAACAAATAAGCTACTTATTTTATGTTAAATTTATCTAATCTGGCGTAGTTCTTTTTTGCAGATGACATTCATTTTCGTTGGAGAAAAGAGACCGTCATCTAATTGAATTATATTTACCTCAAATATTTATGTCGAGCAAATTGTTTAATTCTTAGTTGGACTTCGTAAATTATGCGTACTGTGTTGTTGCGGGTCGCTCGGACGCTTTGGTAAACCGGTCGAATCGAACCACCTTAGCTCGGAACGAACCGAGCGCACAAACAGTCAAAGAGTAAGCTAGTAAATGACACAAGGACTTTTAACGTGGAAAACCCGGAAAGGGTGAAAAACCACGCGGTCGGAGCTGTGCCAGCCAACTTTCACTATCTTCTGGGGGTTACAATCGGAATCTTAGAACTCGAGCGCGACAGGCCGCTGCTCGTTACAATGAGAGAGAGAGATATATATATATATATCTACGAAGGTGACAGACCACCTCTCGGAAAGCTAAATCCTTTTCCTTCTGAGAATAGTAGTGAGAACGGAAGTGAGAATGCTGATGAGAACAAAAATGAGACGACTGAGTCGCCTTTCTGGACCCGAAGGAGATCTTCAAGCGCCGAAAGAGAATTCCGAGGAAATCTTCAAAGGAGCTCTCCCGGGCGCAGAAGGCAAGATCCTCTGAAATGAAGTCCTGGGGCTCCTTTTATAGCTTTGGCCGGGGGTAGCCCGGTAATTTTGCCGTCGTAACCACCATAACCACCTGACGGTCGAATCACGTTGGTCGATTTGGAGCACACGGATCGCCATTTTTTGTAAATGACCATCTCGCCCATCGGTCAGTTCGGGCAGTTTGGGCAATTCTGGCAGCTTCATTGAAGGTAAGAAAGGCGACAAACGGGTCCTGTAATCTGAGAAATTATAAAGACAAAAAGTGAGCGTGCCCGGAATGCGGAAGTGTTCTGAGCGCGCTCAGAAGCACTCTGAGCGTGCAACGAACACAGAAGTGTTATGGGCGTGCTATGAGCGCGGAGCGTTCTGAGCGAACGAAGGAATGAGGAGTCGCGCCCCCAAAAGGGGAATTGGGCCCCGGTCGCACCCGACGAGGGGCGTGACTTCGGCTGAGCCCCCTTGGGCGCTACCGCGTGGTAGCGCCGCGCAGTAGTGCTACCGCGCGCGGTAGTGCGCGCGGTATCGCGCGTTGTTGTGGCGTCACGGTTGCACGCGGTCTTGCATGGGCGGTTGGTTGCGGAGATAGTGGGTTTTCCCACTCTCCCACTCTTCCCTCATCACCTTAGTGGGTTTTGGGAATAACCACCTCTTGGACTTGCATATAGATAGATGAGAGCATGTATGAGTGTATATCATAAGCCCCCCAAACCTTCGGAGTTCGAGTTAGTACGTGGAGGAGTTCAGATGTTTTTGACTTTTCCTTGGCAGCTTCGATTATTGACATCTTCATGGTGTATTAAGAATTGTTGTCGAAGGATGGGTGTGCATTGCTTTTATTTTCCCATTCTTTCTGGAAGTCTTCGCTTGGTTCTAACTGTGGGAGAAACTTGTATCTCGTTCTGCCGGTTACGAGCTTGCCGCCCAGTGTTTGCATTGGAGATTGTGACGAGCTTGCTATTTAGAGTTGATACCTGAGTAGCTTGGTGGCTTTTTCCATAACAGGCAAGTTCGCGTGAGTCTGAGTTCGTGGCTTTTTTCATAGTAGAAGATAAGTTTTGCGCGAGTCTGAGCTCGCGATTTTTTACGTAATAGAAGATAGATTTGCGCGAGTCTGAGCTCGCGTTTTTTTTTTATAAAAAAGATAAGTTTGGCCGGTGAATAGCGGGCGTATTCAAACCGTGGACAAACGCAAGAGGGGCAGGACCTTACGACGCCGGGACCCGACTGCAGAGGAGAAGGGCGAACCTTCAATCGACGGCAGCGCGAAGTCTTCGGGGCAGGGCCCCGAAGTGGCCGGTGAATAGCAGGTGTATTCAAACCGTGGACGAACGTAAGAGGGGCAGACCCTTACGACGCCAGGACCCGACTGCGGAGGAGAAGGGCGAACCTTCAATCGACCGTAGCGCGAAGTCCCCGGGGCAGGGCCCCGAAGTGGCCGGTGAATAGCAGGTGTATTCAAACCGTGGACGACCGTAAGAGGGGCAGGCCCTTACGACGCCGGGACCCGAATGCGGAGGAGAAGGGCGAACCTTCAATCGACGGCAGTGAATGGTCCCCGGGGCAGGGCCCCGAAGTGGCCGGTGAATAGCGGGGGTATTCAAACCGTGGACGAACGTAAGAGGGGCAGACCCTTACGACGTCGGGACCTGACTGCGGAGGAGAAGGACGAAACTTCAATCGACGGCAGTGCAAGATCTCCGGGGCAGGGCCCCGAAGTGGATGATGAAATGCGTTTTCGGGGGCGAAGAAGATGATTTTTCTTAATCGAATATAAGTGTCAAAACATATTTGTCATAGTAGAGGGTCATTTTGCGTGTGGCTTTTATAATACAAGATAAGTTTGCACGAGTCTGAGCTCGCGGCTGTGTACATAATATATAGTATAAGATAAGTTTGCACGAGTCTGAGCTCGCAGCTTTGTACATAATATATAATATAAGATAAGTTTGCACGAGTCTGAGCTCGCGACTTTTTGCGTGATAGAAGACTTAATATTACTGATAAAAGCGGCACAGGTTCTGGGCGTTCCAGGTGCGTGGTAGAGTCTTTCCTTCCGCTGTTCTGAGCCTGTATGTTCCGGGTTTTACGTCCGCAGTGACAACGTACAGACCTTCCCAAGTTGGTGAGAGTTTATCTCCTTGGGGGCCTTTGCCGGCCGCCTCGATGCTGCGTAGGATGAGATCTGCTACGTTGATTGGTCTGGGCTTCACCCTTCTGTCATAGAGCTGGGCTACCCGCCTTTGGTAGGTTGCGGCACGCTGGGCAGCATCGTCTCAGATTTCGGGGATCAAGTCGAGATTTCCCGAAGCAGCTCGTCATTCTTGTTGGGATCGAAAGTTAGCACCCGGGTGCTTGGAATGCCGATGTCGACGAGAATGACAGCTTCAGTACCGTAATAGAGGTTATAAGGCATCTCTCCTATAGGAGTCCTCTCTGTCGTGCAGTACGCCCATAACACACTTGGGAGTGCGTCCACCCACTGCCCCCCAGCTTCTTCTAAGCACGTCTTTAACCCTTTGAGGATGGTGCGGTTCGTGACTTCTACTTGTCCGTTGGTTTGTGGATGTGCTATAGCCGTGTGACGAAGATTGATTTTCATGTCCTCGCATATCTTGGTGAAGGATTTCCCGGTGAACTGAGTGTCGTTGTCGGCAATGATTGTTGCTGGGATACCGAAGCGACAGATAATGCTCTTCCAGACAAATTGTTTGGCGTTCTCTTTTGTGATCTTGGCCACGGGCTCCGCTTCTATCCACTTGGTGAAGTAGTTGATGGCTAGGATGATGAACTTCCTCTGTCCAGATGCCATAGGTAGGGGCCGAGGAGATCGATACCCCATTGTGCGAATGTCCATGCACTTTGGAGTGTGGAGAGCACGACCGGGGGCTGATGAGGTACGTTTGCGTGTAGCTTACAACTCCTGCACTTTTGGACTAGCTCGGCTGCGTCCTTCTTCATTGTTGGCTAATAAAAACCTTGGCGCGGTATCTTCTAGGCCAAAACTTTCCCTCCTAGGTGCTCTCTGCAGATTCCCCCGTGTACTTCTCTTAGGGCGTAGTCCACCTCCCCGCCGGTAGGCACTTTAGATAGGGCCCTGAGAATGCCCGTTTGTAAAGCTCCCCATCCACGATGGCGAATGATGCCGCTCGCATACGTAATCTTTGTGCTTCTACACGGCCCTCGAGGAGGTGCTCGTGCTCAAGGTAGGCTCGCAGTGGGGTCATCCGGGATGACTCTTCCTGGTGGATTGTCGCGATTTCTGATGGCCCTTGAATACTTGGAACCACGATCTCTTCCACTCGGCGTCTTCGGGATTGGTAACTGGTGGGTGAAGTTGCAAGCTTAGATAGAGCATCTGCTCTGGAATTCTGCTCTCGGGGGATGTGCATGATTTGGTACGACGGGATCTTCTGAAGGAGTAATCTCGCAAGCGCGAGATATTACGCCATTTGGTCATTCTTGGCCTCGTAGTCTCCCTCAACTTGCGAGACTACGAGTTGGGAGTCTGCGTAAATCGTCAAGTTCTCTGCTTTACAATCGATGGCGAACCGGAGACCGGCGATCAGTGCCTCGTATTCCGCGATGTTGTTGGTTGCGGGGAATTTTAACCTGAGGCCGCAATCAAAGGTAATCTCATCGGGACTTATGAGGAGCAATCCTGCTCTGGCCCCTTCGGCTCCTGAAGCACCATCGACGTAGAGAGTCCAGCGGGGGCTAGTGGTGTCTTTGACAGGAGTTGCTTCTGGTGGGATGGCGTACTCTACAACAAAGTCGGCGAGTACTTGCGACCTGATGTCCGGCCGGGGCAGGAATTGGATGTCAAAGTCGCCGAGCTCTACGACCCACTTCAATAGCCTCCCTGAGACTTCTGGTTTCTGGAGGATTGTTCGTAGCGGGAGCTGAGTTAACACTTTTACTGTATGAGCCTGGAAGTAGGGCCGAAGCTTTCTCGCCGAGAAGACGAGAGAGCTAAGGTTGTCTTGTCCGCTGCCGGATACCTGGTTTCGGTTTCAGTGAGGACTTTGCTGAGGTAGTAGACTGGTCGTTGCACCCCTCCTTCGTCTTTCACGAGCACGGAGCTGAGAGCCGTAGGCGAAACTGCTAGGTATAAGAACAGAATTTCTCCGGGGACGGGCTTTGACAGAAGCGGTGGTGAGGTTAGGTATTGTTTGAGAAGTTTGAAGGCCGCCTGGCACTCGTCAGTCCACTGAAACCCGGAGTAGCGCGCTCCCCGGAGAATTTTGAAGAAAGGGAGGTACTTGTCTCCCATCTGTGACAAGAAACGAGATAACGCAGCGATCCTCCCGTTCAGGCGTTGCACTTCCTTAATTGAATGAGGTGGCGACATATCCTCCAACGCCTTGATCTTCTCGGGGTTGGCCTCAATTCCCCGATGGGTTACCATGAAACCCAGGAACTTTCCTTCCGTCACACCAAACGCGCATTTGCTGGGGTTGAGCCGCATCTGGAAGCGACGGAGAAGATGAAAGCACTTTCCCAAGTCTCTCAAGTGGTCCCAACGGTGGACGCTCTTCACCAGCATGTCGTCCACGTATACCTCCATCGTTTCTCCGATGAGGTTCTTGAAGACCTTGTTCATCAGCCTTTGGTAGGTAGCTCCGGCGTTTTTAAGGCCGAACGACATCACCTTATAGCAGTAGACTCCTTTGTCAGTGCGAAATGCGGTGTACTCCTCATCTGCGGGGTTCATCCTTATCTGGTTGCAGCCTGAATAAGCATCCATGAAGCTGAGTAGCTCATGGTCGGCCGTGACGAGCTGGTCGATCCTCGGGATGGGGAAACTATCTTTTGGGCACGTCTGGTTTAAGTTGTTGTAGTCGACGCACATTCGCCACTTCCCCGAGGTCTTTTTCACCATGACCATGTTAACGAGCCACGTGGGATATTCCGCTTCGCAGATGAACCACGCCTCCAGGAGTTTAGCTACTTCCTCTTTGATCGCCTTCAACCGCTCGGGGGCGAAGTTCCTCTTCTTTTGAATCACAGGCCTGCAGACAGGGTTAATATTTAAAGAGTGAAAATGACTTCAGGATCTACCCCGGGTATGTCTTCCGGGGTCCAAGCAAAAATGTCTTCGTTCTCCTATAGGAAGGTCGTGAACTCTTCTCGTTCTTCCTGTGACAAGAGCGACCCGACCTGAACAGTCCGAGTCGGGTCCCGCTGGGAGAGCGACACTTCCACTAATCCTTCAACGGGCGCCCCCCGCTGCAATATTTTTATTTAATCGACCAAACGACGTCGGATTTGAGCGAAATGAATTCTATTGCACTCGTATCGTCCATACGAGTCCAACGCAACTGACAGAATTCAATTTGGAGCACACTAGCTTAACCTTTGAAAATGGCGTTGTTGTGACGCTCGACGTTACTCAAAATAGTCGTTTTTGTCCAAACGACCTCATATTGCAACGAAATGAGCTCCGTTGCATTTGTATTGACCATACGAGTCTAATGGGACTGACGGAAGTCAATTCGGAGTGCGTATGGTCATTGTACCCCCAATGACTTTATTGTGACGCACTACGATACTCAAAATGGTCGTTTTCTCCAAACGACCTCGGATCGAAACGAAACGAATTCCGTCGCACTTGTATTGATCATACGAGTCTAACGCAACTGACAGAAGTCGATTCGGAGCACATATGCTCACTATACTAAAATAGCGTCGTCGTGACGCGCTACTATACTCAAAATGGTCACTTTCACCAGGTGACCTCATATTGGAACGAAACGAATTCTGTGCACTCGTATCGACCATACGAGTCTACGCAACTAACGGAAGTTGATTCAGAGCACGTATGCTCTATATTCTAAAACTGCGTCGTCGTGACGCGCTACGGTACTCAAAACGGTCAATTTCACCAAATGAGCTCGGATTGGAATGAAACAAATTCTGTTGCACTCGTATCGACCATACGAGCCTAACGCAACTGACAGAAGTCGATTCAGAGCACGTATGCTCAATGTTCTAAAACTGTGTCGTCGTGACGCGTTACGGTACTCAAGACGGTCAATTTCACCAAATGACCTCGGATTGGAACGAAATGAATTCCATTGCACTCGTATCGACCATACGAGCCTAACACAACTGACAGAAGTCGATTCGGAGCACGTATGCTCAATGAACAACTTTGACGTTGTGACGAAGCACGATGCTACCCAAAACATTCATTTCTCTATGTGACCACCACTCGGTGGCGAAGGTCGGGTCGTGGTTTTCCTCTGACCCGGCCTAAGCTCCTGCAAGGGTTCAACTGAACCGGCTAGACCCCTTTTCAAAGTTGGGATGTTACACGTTGCTCCTGGGGTGATGGACGGATGCGAACCTGAGATATATTCCCAACTGGCTGCAGAAGCTGATGAACTCTTTGCTTGCGAATTGGGGTAATCCATTATCTGTGACTATGGCTTGTGGAAGTCCGTGTCGACAGATGATCTCATCCCATACGAAGTTGCGGATTACTTGGGAGGTGACCTTGGCTAGGGCCTTGACATCCAACCACTTCGAAAAGTAGTCGATCATGACCAAGAGAAATCTTATTTGCCCACTGGCTTGAGGGAAAGGCCCTACCAGATCCATTCCCCATATGGCGATGGGCCATGGTGTCGTGATGCTCCTTAGCCTCTGAGCTGGCAAAAGTTGAAGCGGAGCGAACAGCTGGCACTTCCGGCATTTCTTGGCGAACTATGCTGCGTCCTTACTCAAAGTTGGCCAGAAGTACCCCTGCCTCATCACCCTTGCTTCCAATGTCCTGTTCCCCGAATGACTACCGCATTCGCCGGAATGGACCTCCTCCAGGTGTAAGACCCCCCCTCCCAGATCGACGGTCCGACCGGGGGATCTTATCGCACACCACCCTTTAGCACGACGCCGAAGCGATCTCGAGGGGTGGAGGTACTAGCTTCTCCAACCCTTTTTCCTTGAACACTCCGATGTCACGCCTAGGGGTGGTGTTAAGCGAAAGTCACTACACACCAACAGAGTAAGGAAGCAGTATATTAGCGGAAGACATTATTAAAGAGTGCGCTTTGTAACCCTTAGCGGAAGACATGGTTTATAGCGGAAGATTAAATATCACAGAAACCACAAATTTGAAACTTGTATGACTAATATCGATTTCGCCGCCACAATAGATCCTATCCATCAGGGCTTTATTGCCATTATATGTATATACCCTGCGATAGGGCACAATAAAAGGAGATGTGACTTAATGACGTATACCTGAAGTAGCCTGCTCTGTGGCCTCCTCCACCCATGAGTGTTGTCACTCATCCATACCTGTCACCTGTGCTAAAGACAAGTTATTAGAACCACGAAGAGAATCCAACCCTTACCAACAAACAAACATAATATAACATTTATAAGGGGGAATATCTGGACTCTTATTGGGCCGAGGCGGTCTTCCCATGACCACCGCCTACGTACTCCGTATCGTCCTGCATACGGCCTCAGACCCACGTAGTTCTATTAGTTTCGCACGGGTTGCCCTCCCAGACCGTCCATCGTGCGGGTTGCCTTAGAGTAAAACTCATAGGCCATCCGATTTTATCCCTTGTCACATTCCCGAAGGCAACATTTCATTCCCGTAGGAATTATATCTCGAAGGCAACATTTCATTCCCGTAGGAATTATTTCTCGAAGGCAACATTTCATTCCCGTAGGAATTAATTTCTCGAAGGAAACATTTGTATTCCCGTAGGAATTATTTTCTCGAAGGCAACATTTGTATTCCCGTAGGAATTATTTTCTCGAAGGCAACATTTGTATTCCCGTAGGAATTATTTTCTCGAAGGCAACTATTTTCATAAGAGAAGAAAAGAGACGCCCTTTAAGATCAGCAATATATCCACCCGCAACCTGTAGGAGGAGAGAAGACGAACTCTATATAAGCTTAGCATATCTTCATCCGAGAAGGTAACACTATTTTAACCCGGCTGGCAATTAAATCGAGCCATCTTCATATGGCCCATAGACTCCCGTCAATCATTTGGATGCTTGGTGTTCAAACCCAAGTCACCTATATAACATTTCCATTGGTATTGGTACCACATCAAAAGAAGAGGGAGTATTTCCACCTTTAATCAACATCAGAATTTGTGAAGGGGTAGAGAGGGAAGAAGTGTTAGAGAATATGGGAAGGAGGTAGTAACAACAAGCCCATCTACCAAAAGCATATCGACAACCCTCACTTCACAAGGTAGGCCCCAACATTAATTGATAGTGGCAGCAACAGGTTTTTATGACAGTAGCCCCCAATGCCAACAGCCTCAGCTAACAAGGGTAAGAGCAGCCCCAAGGCAAAACATCCCTAGTAATCAAGGTAAAGAGCAGCTCAAGTAAAACAGCCCCAGCTAGCATGACAGCCACAAACAAACAGCCCCCAACAAAACAGCTCACAAGGCAGCCCCCTATTATCACAACAAGGAGCAGCCCCCCCAACTAATAAGGAGCAGCCCCCAAACTAACAAGGAGCAGCCCCCAAAACCCAATTAGGAAAGGAGCAACCCAAAGCAACAAACCTGCAGTCCAACTCAACAAGGAGCATCCCCCAAACCAACAAGGAAAGGAGCAGCCCCATTTCAACAATAAAAGGAGCAGCCCCACATCACCCTACCTGCAGTCCAACTCCACAAGGAGCAGCCCCCAAACCAACAACAAAGGAGGCAACTCCAAATCAACCACAAAAGGAGCAACTCCAAATCAACAATAAAAGGAGCAGCCCCACATCACCCTACCTGCAGTCCAACTCCACAAGGAGCAGCCCCCAAACCAACAACAAAGGAGGCAACTCCAAATCAACCACAAAAGGAGCAGCTCCAAATCAACAATAAAAGGAGCAGCTCCAAATCAACAATAAAAGGAGCAGCCCCACATCACCCTACCTGCAGTCCAACTCCACAAGGAGCAGCCCCCAAACCAACAAGGGAAGGAGGGTAACAACAGCCCCCAAATACCCAACATAAGAAGCAGCCCCCCAAGAAAAACAAACCAACAGGGAAGGAGCAGCCCAAACCACCAACCTGCAGTCCAACTTAACAAGGAGCAGCCCCAAATATAGAGATTTAAAGTTTTAAACTCCCAATTTATCAAACTTGGCAGCCCATAGATAAAGAACATAGCAACAGCCCTTGATTAGACAAGGAATAAGATGTAGCCTCCAACCAAGAACATGTATAACAGCACCCCCCATATATTAACAAAAGAAAAAGGGCAGCACCCCCCCATAGATGTAACCAGGAAAGAAAAAGAAGGCAGCACCCCATATGTATATAGATATCAACCCAAATTTAGCCCAAAAAAGCTGCCAACATAAGCCTCCAAAAACCAGGTAATGAGGACTGCCAGCACAAGCCCTCCCCTTTAAACAAAGAGAACAAGGCAGCCCCATTTAAAACAACAGCAGCAGCCCCCTCCTTTCAAACAAAATAAACAAGGTTTCTAGAGGCACATAATACCCAATAAATCAGAAATTTTGCCAACGAAAATGTCCAGGATCGGAATTTAGCCAATAAGGATGTCCAAGATCAGTAGCCTTTCAGGCAGCTAGCATAAGTAAGACAAATTTCTCGCAAGAAAACCAAGCCACTTATAGCATATGATCCAAGGAATCCCTAGCATAAAAGCAAGCAGCCAATAGCCTGGATAAATAAACCCATGTATTCTAAAAGCTTCTCATCAAACTCCTCCAAGTTCTATAAGTGAAACCCCATACCAGGCCCACTCTAAACCTACTAATTATGTGCATATATATATAAGAACTTGCATAGCCAGTGAGAGAGAGGGAGAGAGAGATGATCTTGCCAATATATATATATATATATATAAATTTATCTTCATATAACCATCAACCCCATAACTAATCCTGAGCAGTATAGTAGGAAGATCTATAAATGGAAGAAAAATTGCAGTTTTCCCAAGTTGCTTGGAGTCAAGCCTCCATTGCTTATAGCAACACCCCATCTCCAAACTATTATCAAGATTTCATTTCGTAGGAGAAGTAGATTAGGAAGAAGTTACCATAAATCACATGGGAGATGAAGATGAGCAAAATTCGATATCCTCCCAATTAAGGTGGCTGCATCTTCACCTCCCAATTATATTTATTCGTGTTAGCATAATAAAGCAAGAGGTTGAGGATCATTCGAAACAATGAGAGGTTAATCAAATGCTTTTTCCCGGTTTGCCGAGATTTGATCCAAAGTTATACTTATGCATATCATTACTTCTTTCATTATTCAGGTTTTTCATCTTTAAAATGCTAGTTTGCAGAAAATGAAATCTATGGGGCATGGAGAGAGAGAGAGAGCAGGAGAGGGAGATTCAATCTCCACCCCTTTTTGGAGTAGTTCGACTCCATTAATCCACGCCTAATCAAGAGGTAAGAGGAAGATTTTCTGCCATGAGAGGGAGAGTAGAGGAAATAGGAGGGGGGGGGGGGGGGGGGGAAGAGATGGAGAAGAGGGGACCTTGCCGTCGAGCCCTCCAGAAACGAAGGCGAAGCCTTCCATTTATAGCCAGAACCGGCCAATCGGAAGCTCCCACCGGAGCTCCTTTTCCGAATCCAAAAGCACAGGTGGCCATCGCCCCATGGGCACTCGTCCAGGGAGGAAGATCGAGCTTGGGTTCGCGATCCTGCCACCGGAGCTCGCCCCCTGGTTTAGCCGCTCCCCCTTCTTTCGCTAGTTCTGATTTTAGGATTCCCCATAATATGCTTTTTAGCTCCTTAATATATGTACATATATTAGTATATATATAATCATATATTTATATTCATATATAGGTATATTATATATATATCATAACTCCCAACAGAAACGCCACTAAAATGTGCAGAGGGTGCCGTTGTGTTCGTGTCAACCCTACGAAGCTAACGAAAGCATCCGAAGTCGATTCCGAGTCCGTTCACCCAACATTTTAAAATGGCGTTGTTGTCGCGCTCGACGTTACTCAAAATAGTGGTTTTCTTAAAACGACCTCGGATTGAAACGAAACGAGTTCCGTTGCACTCGTATCAACTATACGAGTCTAAAGCAACTGACGGAAATCGATTCGGGGCGCGTATGCTCCATATTCTAAAACTGCGTCGTCGTGACGCGCTGCGATACTCAAAACGGTTACTTTCACCAAATGACCTCTGATCGAAACGAAACGAGTTCCGTTGCACTCGTGTCGACTATACGAGTCTAACGTAACTGACGGAAGTCGATTCAGAGCACGTATGCTCGATGAACAACTTTGACGTTGTGGCGAGGCACGATGTTGCCCAAAACAGTCATTTCTCTAACTGACCACCTCTAGGTGGTGAAGGTCGGGTCGTGATTGCCTGATGACCCGGCCTAGATTCCTCCAAGGGTTCAACTGAACCGGCTAGACCCCTTTTTCGAAGTCGGGATGTTACAATCCAATAAAACAAAGAAAATTTTCGTCCCCGAAAATACGAGTGGGTCATGGAGATTCAAAACAGGACGTATTGCAGACCACTAGAGGTGTCGAATGATCCCAAATTTTAAGGGTCTCTAGGTTTGGTTTACCTAACGAGCTATGTAGACGGCTCCCGCCGTGTACTATACAAGTAGCTTACGTGAACTACGGGGTAGCTTGAACGACTCAAATTGATCTAATCGTGAGAAACAAGAAACCCTTCATCACTTGATACCCCTCCCGTGAACCGAGCTTAACGGGAGACGAAGGCAACTCAACACCTTCCCGGGAGCCGAGCTCAACTGGAAGTGGAGGCAACTCAGCACCTTCCAAGGAGCCGAGCTCAACTGGAAGTGGAGGCAACTCAACACCTTCCCAGGAGCCGAGCTCAACTGGAAGTGGAGGCAACTCAACACCTTCCAAGGAGCCGAGCTCAACTGGAAGTGGAGGCAACTCAACACCTTCCAAGGAGCCGAGCTCAACTGGAAGTGGAGGCAACTCAACACCTTCCCAGGAGCCGAGCTCAACTGGAAGTGGAGGCAACTCAACACCTTCCAAGGAGCCGAGCTCAACTGGAAGTGGAGGCAACTCAACACCTTCCAAGGAGCCGAGCTCAACTGGAAGTGGAGGCACTCAACACCTTCCCAGGAGCCGAGCTCAACTGGAAGTGGAGGCAACTCAACACCTTCCCAGGAGCCGAGCTCAACTGGAAGTGGAGGCAACTCAACACCTTCCAAGGAGCCGAGCTCAACTGGAAGTGGAGGCAACTCAACACCTTCCCAGGAGCCGAGCTCAACTGGAAGTGGAGGCAACTCAACACCTTCCCAGGAGCCGAGCTCAACTGGAAGTGGAGGCAACTCAACACCTTCCAAGGAGCCGAGCTCAACTGGAAGTGGAGGCAACTCAACACCTTCCAAGGAGCCGAGCTCAACTGGAAGTGGAGGCACTCAACACCTTCCCAGGAGCCGAGCTCAACTGGAAGTGGAGGCAACTCAACACCTTCCCAGGAGCCGAGCTCAACTGGAAGTGGAGGCAACTCAACACCTTCCAAGGAGCCGAGCTCAACTGGAAGTGGAGGCAACTCAACACCTTCCAAGGAGCCGAGCTCAACTGGAAGTGGAGGCACTCAACACCTTCCCAGGAGCCGAGCTCAACTGGAAGTGGAGGCAACTCAACACCTTCCCAGGAGCCGAGCTCAACTGGAAGTGGAGGCAACTCAACACCTTCCAAGGAGTCGAGCTCAACTGGAAGTGGAGGCAACAATTGAATTTGGCCAACCGGCGGAGGGACCCAACGGGGCATATAAGATACAACCGAGCTCCCGGGGTGCACACCTCCCTGTCGCCTAGAGTCGTCAACCTTCCCGCACCGGTACGTACGGTCTACGGGCATGACCGACCCGCCACTTTCCCAAAGCAAGCAAGCAATAAAATAGGTAACCATCACCTTCGGGTCCTCAGTGGCTTACCTTTTTTTAACGAGGCTTCCCGGCTGGCTGAGTATGCAACCATCGCAAGTCCTGCGAATGCTAGCAATGTACTTTTTAGGATGGTTTATATACAAGCTTTTATAAATTTGCCACAAGTTTACTTCAATCCAGTACGTCGCCTCAGTAATCATTTCCTGAAATATTAACGTTATTGAAAAGACTAACATTTTATCATAGCTCTTTTACGATTGCACGACTTTATTTTCAACAGATCGTCAAATTGATCAAGTCAAATCATTCTTCATATTTGCAATTGTTAGAGCAATTCTCTATATATACGCAAAATTTCATTTGATTAGCTCACCTCAAATGAAATTTTGAAAACGAGAATTTTAATCCCAATAAAACAAATAGGCTTAAACTTGGGATTGAAATTAGCAATAGAATCCTTACATTGTACACATAATTTCATACGATTAGTTTACCTCGAATGGAATTTTGAAAACGAAAATTTAACCCCAATAAAACAAAGAGGCTTAAACCCGGGGTTCAAAATTTGAAGTGGATGTTTGTAGGGTTTTACAGGAGTGTTTTATGGGGACAATGTAAATCGTCGCTTGAGATCGGAAGTGGTAAATGACATTTAAGTGTCAATCCACATATATATGCCAAGTTTGTTGTCAATTTCTACCTTTTAGGTCCACCACCGCTTCCGCTGCAGTGGTTCGTCCCGAACCACACTACATCGATTAGCGGAGCAAGAGAAGTTTCTGTGATCACGAATAGGTCGACAAGATCGGTTTAAACACCAAATATGTAAGACCCCCCCTCCCAGATCGACGGTCCGACCGGGGGATCTTATGGCACACCACCCTTTAGCACGACGCCGAAGCGATCCCGAGGGGTGGAGGTACTAGCTTCTCCAACCCTTTTTCCTTGAACACTCCGATGTCACGCCTAGGGGTGGTGTTAAGCGAAAGTCACTACACACCAACAGAGTAAGGAAGCAGTATATTAGCGGAAGACATTATTAAAGAGTGCGCTTTGTAACCCTTAGCGGAAGACATGGTTTATAGCGGAAGATTAAATATCACAGAAACCACAATTTTGAAACTTGTATGACTAATATCGATTTCGCCGCCACAATAGATCCTATCCATCAGGGCTTTATTGCCATTATATGTATATACCCTGCGATAGGGCACAATAAAAGGAGATGTGACTTAATGACGTATACCTGAAGTAGCCTGCTCTGTGGCCTCCTCCACCCATGAGTGTTGTCACTCATCCATACCTGTCACCTGTGCTAAAGACAAGTTATTAGAACCACGAAGAGAATCCAACCCTTACCAACAAACAAACATAATATAACATTTATAAGGGGGAATATCTGGACTCTTATTGGGCCGAGGCGGTCTTCCCATGACCACCGCCTACGTACTCCGTATCGTCCTGCATACGGCCTCAGACCCACGTAGTTCTATTAGTTTCGCACGGGTTGCCCTCCCAGACCGTCCATCGTGCGGGTTGCCTTAGAGTAAAACTCATAGGCCATCCGATTTTATCCCTTGTCACATTCCCGAAGGCAACATACCCAACATAAGAAGCAGCCCCCCAAGAAAAACAAACCAACAGGGAAGGAGCAGCCCAAACCACCAACCTGCAGTCCAACTTAACAAGGAGCAGCCCCCAAACCAACAAGGGAAGGAGGGTAACAACAACCCCCAAATACCCAACATAAGAAGCAGCCCCTCCAAGAAAAACAAACCAACAGGGCAGCCCCAAGCAACACAAGCAACAGCAGCCCCTCACAGAAAGAACAGGGCAGCCCCAAGTTAGAACACATACGAGGCAACCCCAAATCAAATCATATAGCAGCAGCCCCCACAACAGGTATTGCAAAAGCAGCCCCCAAATAACACTACAAAAAGGCAGCCCCCAATTTAACAAGGGAAGGAGCAACCCAAAGCTACAAACCTGCATCCCAACTCAATCAAGGAAAGGAGCAACCCCCAACACAATCAATAAGGCATAACAACAGCCCCCTCCTTAAGAGCATATATATGTATAACTAAGTGTATATATGTATATATTAAAGCTTGCACAAACAGAGGAAGAGTGTGAGGGAGAGAGATATAGTTGGTGAGAGGAAGAGGAGATCCTTCCTTGAAGAGGAAGAAAAACCCAAAATCCCTAAACCAGAGCACCATAAATTTTCCATTCTCATGATAACCCAAGATGAAGAGTAAACGAAAATAGAGCAGGTTTAGAGTTTACCGTTTGCCGGAGGAGGAAGAGATGGAGCTCCCTCAATCGGATACCAAACCAGATGAAGATAGGCTCAAGTAAGAGGCGGAGAAGGAGTCGGAGTCTCCCTTGTCGTGCCCCGATTTCTTGCATCGATCCCTAATCCGGCAGAGTTTCGAAGAGGAGGGAGAGGGAGAGAGGAGGGCGAGCCACGACCTTGCCGCGAGCTCCCCTTGCCGTGAAACCCTCTGCCAGGACAGAGCTTCGGGGAGGGGAAGAGGAGGAGGAAGCTCTTACCGTCCACCCTGCCTCCTGGAAGAGGAGAAGAAGCCTCCCTATGTAGCCGACGAGGCCCAATCCCGTGCCCCCACGAGCTCGCCCATGGTTTTGCTCCAGTGCTTGATCGCTCACCCCGGTTTCCCGTTCCCAGCCCTCTGTGTATATATATATATGTATATATATATATGCATATATATATTTATATATGTATATATATATATGTGTGTATAGATATATATGCATAAACTTCTAAAATTTTTATGTACATATGCTCATGACTACCGAAATAGGAACGAGACAATTTCGCGGAGGGCGCCGTCGTGTTCGTGTCAACCATACGAAGCTAACGGAATTATCTAAAGTTGATTCCGAGTCCGTTCATTCAATATTTTAAACTGGCGTTGTTGTGGCGCTCGACGTTACTCAAAATAGTGGTTTTCTTCAAATGACCTCGGATCGGAACGAAACGAATTCCGTTGCACTCGTATTGACCATACGAGTCTAACGTAACTGACGGAAATCGATTTGGAGCATGTATGCTCCATATTCTAAAATTGCGTCGTCGTGGCGCGCTGCGATACTCAAAACGGTCACTTTCACCAAATGACCTCTGATTGAAATGAAACGAGTTCCGTTGCACTCGTGTCAACTATACGAGTCTAACGTAACTGACGGAAGTCGATTCAGAGTACGTATGTTCAATAAATAACTTTGACGTCGTGGCGAAGCACGATGCTACCCAAAACAGTCATTTCTCTAAATGACCACCTCTATGTGGTGAAGGTCGGGTCGTGATTGCCTGATGACCCGGCCTAGATTCCTCCAAGGGTTCAACTGAACCGGCTAGATTTGAACGGATTTAAAGAGTGCGCTCAAAGCAAACAGCCCCAAATCATCAAGGTAAAGAGCAGTTCAAAGCAAACAGCCCCAAATCAATAAGGTAAAGAGCAGCTCAAAGCAAACAGCCCCAAATCAACAAGGTAAGAGCAGCTCAAAGCAAACAGCCCCAAATCAACAAGGTAAAGAGCAGTTCAACTTAACAAGGAGCAGCCCCCAAAATCAGCTCACAAGGCAGCCCCTAATTCAACAAGGAGTAGCCCCCAAAATCAGCTCACAAGGCAGCCCCTAATTCAATAAGGAGCAGCCCCCAAAACCACAACCTGCAGTCCAACTTAACAAGAAGCAGTCCCCAAACCAACAAGGAAAGGAGCAGCCCCAACTATTAAATTGCACAAGAATAAGAGCAGCCCCCCATAAGGAATTCATAACAGCAGCCCCTTATAAAGGATTTATAACGGCAGTCCCAACTAAAACAAACATCACAGCCCCCAATTTATCAAGGATAAGAGGCAGCCCCCCAACATAAACCCAAGTAGGAAGGATATATAACTATATAGCAGCCCCTAGCTGGGATTATATAACCAACCCCAACGTAATCCAAGCAAGATTAGTGTAAAGTAGCCCCCAAGTAAAAAAAACAAACTGCAACCTCTAAAGTGGGATAATAGCAAACCAGCCCCAAGCTAAGCACAAAAGCAGCAGCCCCCATTAACAGCTCACAAGACAGGCCCCCCCCCCCCCCCCCCCCTACTAACAAGGAGCAGCCCCCAACATTAAAACTGCAGTCCAAGTTAGCAAGAAGCAACCCCCAAACCAACAAGGAAAGGAGCAGCCCAAAGCAACAACAAAAGAGGCAACTCCAAATCAACAAGGCAAGAGAGCAGCCCCAAAACAAATCGGAACATATGAAAGGCAGCCACCCCCAATTAGATAAAAAAGAATATAAGCAGCCCCCATCATAATGCATACTTAACCCCAAATAGATCCTGATATCAGGAGCCAAAAAAGAAGAAGATCTGCCATCAAAAGCCCCCAAGCATTAATCGGGTAGCAGGGTCTAAGAGGTCAGGTGATAAGGACAGCCAGCATAAGCCCCCAGCTTAAGAACTCAGGTAAGAAAACTGACAGCATGACTCCCAAATAACAGAACAAAATCGAATGCAGGAAATCGGGAACTAGGCAAGAACTGCCAGCACAAACCCCCAAGATTTATATTTTTTTTTAAGCTCCTAACTGACCAAGTATAGCAGCCACCCCCTCAATTATCGGCGAAATTAAACCCCAAACAGCATAAGGAAAGCTCTAACTGAGAAGGCATAGCAGAAGTAAGATAACACCAACAGCATAAGTAAAAGCTCCCCCCCATTAACAGCATAGCAGCAGGGAAGACCCCCATAAAAACAACGAAATCTGCCAAGCTCGGTAAAGCAAAGAGGGGAGGGGATGAAGGAGAAGAAGGTGAAGAGTTTCCTTGTCATACCTTGCCGTGAGCTCCCCTTGCCGTGAAACCCTCGCCAGGACAGAGTTTCGAGGAGGGGGAGAGGAAGAGGAAGAGCGTGTCCCGGACCTTGCTGTGAAAGCCCCTTCTATAGCCATGGCCGACCAACCGGATCGGTCCAGCGAAGCTCCTTCAAAAGCACATATGGCCGATCGCTGGTTTTCCGCCCATGGTTTTCGCCCATGGTTTTCAGTTTTGGAGCTGAATCATCCCCACTCTTTTTCTTCTCCATCTAAGCTTTTATATATCTATATATATACACACATATATTCCCATATATACGTATATTTATCAAAGCATGCAAAGTGCTTGCGAAATTAATGCGCAGAGGGTACCGTTGTGTTCATATCAATCATACGAAGTTTAACGAAATCAACTGAAGTTGGTTCCGGGTTTGTTTGCTCATAATTATTTACGTGACTCAAACTAACTCCTTTTTTGCTAACTTTCTCAAATTACATCGAATTTGAACGAAACGAATTGCATCGTGCTAGGATTGATCACATGAGTCTGTTGCAACTGACTATGGTGGAATTGGGGCTCGTTTACCCAATATTCTAAAATGGCGTCGTTGCGGCGCTCGGTATTACTCAAAATAGTCGTTTTCTCCAAACGACCTCGGATCGGGACGAAACGAATTCCGTTGCACTCATATTGACCATACGAGTCTAACGTAACTGACGGAAGTTGATTCAGAGCACGTATGCTTTGTATTCTAAAAATCGTGTCGTCGTGACGCGCTACGATACTCAAAATAGTCATATTCTGCATATGACCTCGGATCGAAACGAAACGAGTTCCGTTGCACTCGTATCAACTATACGAGTTTAACGCAGCTGACAGAAGTCGATTCGGAGTACGTATGTTCAATAAACAACTTTGACGTCGTGGCGAAGCACGATGCTACCCAAAACAGTCATTTCTCTAAATGACTACCTCTATGTGGTGAAGGTCGGGTCGTGATTGCCTGATGACCCGGCCTAGATTCCTCCAAGGGTTCAACTGAACCGGCTAGACCCCTTTTTCGAAGTCGGGATGTTACAATCCAATAAAACAAAGAAAATTTTCGTCCCCGAAAATACGAGTGGGTCATGGAGATTCAAAACAGGACGTATTGCAGACCACTAGAGGTATCGAATGATCCCAAATTTTTAAGTGTCTCTAGGTTTGGTTTTACCTAACGAGCTATGTAGACGGCTCCCGCCGTGTACTATACAAGTAGCTTACGTGAACTACGGGGTAGCTTGAACGATTCAAACTGATCTAATCGTGAGAAACACGAAACCCTTCATCACTTGATACCCCTCCCGTGAACCGAGCTTAACGGGAGACGAAGGCAACTTAACACCTTCCAAGGTTTGCATATCTGAAACGCAACGTTTATGAGTTGTGTCCGAAAGGCACATAGTAAAAATCCATCAACATATAGCTAATTTTCTCACGGGGCTACGTGTTAGTGGAACATATAAAAGTTATAACTTGCATAAGCTTTTGTAAAACCCATCAACATATAACTGACTCTCATGCGAAGGTTAAATGTTGACGGAACAGATGAAAATTGTAAATAAGTAGAGTAAATCCATGAACATATAACCAACTCCCATACGAAGGTTATATGTTAATGGTACAGATAAAATTGCAAATAAGCAGTAAAAATCCATAAACATATAATCAACTCCCATACGAAGGTTATATGTTAATGGTATATGCAGATATGTATGCTTTGATGCAAATGATGCATATGCAAATATGTATGTTTTTTTTTCAAACCTTCGTATTTTCCGTTGATTTGAAGTTGATTCTGAGTTCGTTGAACTCAGAAAAGGGTTGGAGAAGCTAGTGCCTTCACCCTTCGGGGTCGCTTCGGCGTCGTGCTAAAGGGTGGTGTGCGATAAGATCCCCCGGTCGGTCCACCGATTTGGGAGGGGGGGTCTTACAAATCTTGCTTGGATTCCTCCAAGGGTTCAACTGAACCGCCTTTCCGTTCAAATTCGATGAGATTTGAGAAAGGTAGCCGAAATAATCTATTTTGAGTTGCGTACTGATTTGAGTAAATAATTATGAATAACGAACTCAGAATCAACTTCAAATAATTTCGTTAACTTCGTATGATTGTTACGAACACAGCGACACCCTTTGCGCATTGTTTTCGCGAGTACTCTGCATGCTTTCATAAATATATGTATATATGAATATATAGGTATATATATAATACTTTATAAATATGTATATATATATCATCTTATATATATATAATAAAGCAAAATGACATTTCACGCCAAAAACCAGAACCAGCGGGGAACAGCGACTGAAACCAGCGAACAGGCGCAGGCAAAAACCAGGGGCGGAAGAACTAGCGATCGGCCACATGTACTTTTAGATTCGCGAGAGGAAGCTCGCTGGAGCCATCCGGTTGGTCGGCCATGGCTATACAAGGGGCTTTCACGGCAAGGTCCTTTCACCACCTCTTTCCCCCTCCTCCCCCCTCCTCGAAGCTCTGTCATGGTGAGGGTTTCACGGCAAGGCGAGAAAATGGAGTTGAGCAACTCCAAGCAGGGGAGTCTAAATCTCTCTCTCCCTCTCTCTCTTGATTTCCTGAGCCGGCGACATCAGAGGCGCTTCTTCTTCTTCTTCTTCTTTTATTTTGCTAACCAAGCTTGATGTGCTACCTGATGTTTCCGCCGATTAAGACTTTGAGGGGTTTTTGTTTCTAAGCTGCAGGTTAAACATGGGGGGGGGGGGGGGGGGGGGAAGTTAGAAGCTGAGACTCATATTGATTGCTAGAAAAGAAAACTTTTTCCTCCCTCCCCTCCATCTCTTTTCTTAATCTTCTTCTTGTTGGTAGTTTCCTGGATCTTAAATATAGTGGCTGAACTCCTAAAATTTCGTTGACAAAGGTTTTGGATCATTGGGGTTGATTCTCTAGTTTTGTTGGCGAAATTTTGGGGCTGTTTTTTTTGGTGTTTCCCTCTTGGTTGTTAGCAATATTTTCTGCAGTATCTTCGTGGCTGCTTGCCCTGTCTTGGTTGCGAAATTCTGGGTTCCATATGGGGATGGCTGCTATGCGTTCACCAGTTGGGAGTGTTGATCCCCCGGTCCATTTGTAAGACCCCCCCCTCCCCAATCCTGAACCGGGTTCAGGGAGGGGGGATCTTACTGCCCAAGAATGACCCCTTAACGCTCCCCGGGTGGTGACGTCCCATCCCCCCTCGAGCGCTGAGCGGTCTCCTTGTCAGGCACAAGAATCATAACCTCACATCAGAACGCATAGCGGAAGCAATCAAAAGATGGGCAAACCAAACATACAGCTTATATTTACAACTTAACGGGGCCGAAGCCTATCGTTTACAAAATATTGTCCGTAGACTACATATGCTAAGACAAAAGGTGTTTAAACCGATCGGTTTAAACACCAATCTAGCTAGTGCCTTCAACTTCAAATATGTATGTTTTGATTCTGAGTTCGTTCAAGCCCTACTAATTATTTACTCAAATCTTAGAATCTCATCGAATTTGAACGGATCCATGTATCAAATGGATCAGAGCGCAACCGATCTTGTCGACCTATTCGTGATCACAGAAACTTCTCTTGCTCCGCTAATCGATGTAGTGTGGTTCGGGACGAACCACTGCAGCGGAAGCGGTGGTGGACCTAAAAGGTAGAAATTGACAACAAACTTGGCATATATATGTGGATTGACACTTAAATGTCATTTACCACTTCCGATCTCAAGCGACGATTTACATTGTCCCCATAAAACACTCCTGTAAAACCCTACAAACATCCACTTCAAATTTTGAACCCCGGGTTTAAGCCTCTTTGTTTTATTGGGGTTAAATTTTCGTTTTCAAAATTCCATTCGAGGTAAACTAATCGTATGAAATTATGTGTACAATGTAAGGATTCTATTACTAATTTCAATCCCAAGTTTAAGCCTATTTGTTTTATTGGGATTAAAATTCTCGTTTTCAAAATTTCATTTGAGGTGAGCTAATCAAATGAAATTTTGCGTATATATAGAGAATTGCTCTAACAATTGCAAATATGAAGAATGATTTGACTTGATCAATTTGACGATCTGTTGAAAATAAAGTCGTGCAATCGTAAAAGAGCTATGATAAAATGTTAGTCTTTTCAATAACGTTAATATTTCAGGAAATGATTACTGAGGCGACGTACTGGATTGAAGTAAACTTGTGGCAAATTTATAAAAGCTTGTATATAAACCATCCTAAAAAGTACATTGCTAGCATTCGCAGGACTTGTGATGGTTGCATACTCAGCCAGCCGGGAAGCCTCGTTAAAAAGGGTAAGCCACTGAGGACCCGAAGGTGATGGTTTCCTATTTTATTGCTTGCTTGCTTTGGGAAAGTGGCGGGTCGGTCATGCCCGTAGACCGTACGTACCGGTGCGGGAAGGTTGACGACTCTAGGTGACAGGGAGGTGTGCACCCCGGGAGCTCGGTTGTATCTTATATGCCCCGTTGGGTCCCTCCGCCGGTTGGCCAAATTCAATTGTTGCCTCCACTTCCAGTTGAGCTCGACTCCTTGGAAGGTGTTGAGTTGCCTCCACTTCCAGTTGAGCTCGGCTCCTGGGAAGGTGTTGAGTTGCCTCCACTTCCAGTTGAGCTCGGCTCCTGGGAAGGTGTTGAGTGCCTCCACTTCCAGTTGAGCTCGGCTCCTTGGAAGGTGTTGAGTTGCCTCCACTTCCAGTTGAGCTCGGCTCCTTGGAAGGTGTTGAGTTGCCTCCACTTCCAGTTGAGCTCGGCTCCTGGGAAGGTGTTGAGTTGCCTCCACTTCCAGTTGAGCTCGGCTCCTGGGAAGGTGTTGAGTTGCCTCCACTTCCAGTTGAGCTCGGCTCCTTGGAAGGTGTTGAGTTGCCTCCACTTCCAGTTGAGCTCGGCTCCTGGGAAGGTGTTGAGTGCCTCCACTTCCAGTTGAGCTCGGCTCCTTGGAAGGTGTTGAGTTGCCTCCACTTCCAGTTGAGCTCGGCTCCTTGGAAGGTGTTGAGTTGCCTCCACTTCCAGTTGAGCTCGGCTCCTGGGAAGGTGTTGAGTTGCCTCCACTTCCAGTTGAGCTCGGCTCCTTGGAAGGTGTTGAGTTGCCTCCACTTCCAGTTGAGCTCGGCTCCTTGGAAGGTGTTGAGTTGCCTCCACTTCCAGTTGAGCTCGGCTCCTGGGAAGGTGTTGAGTTGCCTCCACTTCCAGTTGAGCTCGGCTCCTTGGAAGGTGTTGAGTTGCCTCCACTTCCAGTTGAGCTCGGCTCCTGGGAAGGTGTTGAGTTGCCTCCACTTCCAGTTGAGCTCGGCTCCTTGGAAGGTGCTGAGTTGCCTCCACTTCCAGTTGAGCTCGGCTCCCGGGAAGGTGTTGAGTTGCCTTCGTCTCCCGTTAAGCTCGGTTCACGGGAGGGGTATCAAGTGATGAAGGGTTTCTTGTTTCTCACGATTAGATCAATTTGAGTCGTTCAAGCTACCCCGTAGTTCACGTAAGCTACTTGTATAGTACACGGCGGGAGCCGTCTACATAGCTCGTTAGGTAAACCAAACCTAGAGACCCTTAAAATTTGGGATCATTCGACACCTCTAGTGGTCTGCAATACGACCTGTTTTGAATCTCCACGACCCACTCGTATTTTCGGGGACGAAAATTTTCTTTGTTTTATTGGATTGTAACATCCCGACTTCGAAAAAGGGGTCTAGCCGATTCAGTTGAACCCTTGGAGGAATCTAGGCCGGGTCATCAGGCAATCACGACCCGACCTTCACCACATAGAGGTAGTCATTTAGAGAAATGACTGTTTTGGGTAGCATCGTGCTTCGCCACGACGTCAAAGTTGTTTATTGAACATACGTACTCCGAATCGACTTCTGTCAGTTGCGTTAAACTCGTATGGTCGATATGAGTACAACGGAATTCGTTTCGTTCCAATCAGAGGTCATTTGGTGAAAGTGACCATTTTGAGTATCGCAGCGAGTCACGACGACACGATTTTAGAATACAAAGCATATGTGCTCCGAATCAACTTCCGTCAGTTACGTTAGACTCGTATGGTCAATATGAGTGCAACGGAATTCGTTTCGTTCCGATCCGAGGTCGTTTGGAGAAAACGACTATTTTGAGTAATACCGAGCGCCGCAACGACGCCATTTTAGAATATTGGGTAAACAAACCCCAATTTCACCCTAGTCAGTTGCAACAGACTCGCGGGATCAATTCTAGCACAATGCAATTCGTTTCGTTCAAATTCGATGAGATTTGCGAAAGGTGGCCGAAATAATCTATTTTGAGTTGCGTACTGGTTTGAGCGAGTAATTATGAATAACGGACTCGGAATCAACTTCAAATAATTTCGTTAACTTCATGTGATTATTACGAACACAGCGACACCCTCTGCGCATTTATTTTGCGAGCACTTTGCATGCTTTGATATATATAAATGTGTATAAATATGTGTGTGTGTGTAATGTGTATATATATATATATACATATATAAGCTTATATATATAAACAAAATAGTGAGGTGCCCTGTTGAAAAAACCAAAACCAGCGATGAAAACCAGGGGCGGAGAAACCATGGGCGAAAACCAGGCGAGCTCCCTGGGGGCGTCGGATTGGTCGACCATGGCTATACAAGGGCTGGGCGGCAAGGTCACTTCTCGCCCTCCTCTCTCCCTCTTCCTCCTCTTGGAAGCCCTGTCCTGGCGAGGGTTTCACGGCAAGGGGAGCTCACGGCAAAGTATGACAGGAAACTCTTCACCCTTTTCATCTTCTTCTTCCCCCCTCCCTTTCCTTTACTCTTCTGTGCTTGGCGAATTTATGGTTCGGGAGGGGAAAATATTGCTTTATTATGCTAGCAAATGTTGGATGGGTTCATTACTTGCACTGATAGCTGCTATGAGGTTGCCTTCCCGATTTTCGTCCAGGCTTTATGTTGAAATATTTTTGGAAATTTATGCTGGTGGCGAGTTGCTTGTGCAGGAAATTACTTGTCCTCCTTTTCTTTCCTCCTCTTTAGCTGATTCACCACTCCTCTTTGGTTTGCAAAAAGTCTGGGCTTTAATTTAGACTAAATTGGCGAGCTTCCGGGTCGATCTCGTGGTAGAAGGTTGGGATTTTATCCTTGATTTATATGCTCGACTCTTGCATAAGAAATCGATAATCATGCTCTAGGTTCTAACAAAAAAATTCTGGATTTGCTTATCCTTGGTTGTGGTTGCTAAATTTTGGATGCATGAACTTGATTTCTTTTCAAAAATCTGGGCTTATACTCATTCTATTTGCCAATTGGGCTGAGTTGGTTGGTTCTGGATAAAAGCTATAGCCAAATTAGGGCTCTTGGCTGATTTTGATTTCTTTCTATCATATTGAATGTTGATTCAGAACCTTGTTTCCTAAGTTGGGCTAAATCGGCTTGTTCTGGGTGATGCTTATGGCAATCCTGCTCATCCTAATTAAGAGACTCGGCCGCCTTATTTTTATGATGCGATCGATAAATCCTACACTTGTTATTAGTAGGAGTCGGGTGGGTTGGTTTTCCATCTTCTATATAGCTTCATTTCCTTGTTGGTTTGGGGGCTGCTTCTTGTTAACTTGGACTGCAGGTTTGTTGAAATGGGGCTGCTCCTTTCCTTGTTGGTTTGGGGGCTGCTTCTTGTTAACTTGGACTGCAGGTTTGTTGAAATGGGGCTGCTCCTTTCCTTGTTGGTTTGGGGGCTGCTTCTTGTTAACTTGGACTGCAGGTTTAATTGTTGGGGCTGCTCCTTTCCTTGTTGGTTTGGGGGCTGCTTCTGGTTAACTTGGACTGCAGGTTTGTTGCTTTGGGGCTGGTTTGCTATTATCCCACTTTAGAGGTTGCTGTTTGTTTTTCTACTTGGGGGCTACTTTACACTAATCTTGCTTGGATTACGTTGGGGTTGGTTATATAATCCCAGCTAGGGGCTGCTATATAGTTATATATCCTTCCTACTTGGGTTTATGTTGGGGGGGGGGGGGGGCTGCCTCTTATCCTTGATAAATTGGGGGCTGTGATGTTTGTTGAATTGGGGGCTGCCTTGTGAGCTGGTAATGGGGGCTGTTTACTTTCCTGTTGGGTTAGAAGGGGGCTGCCTTGTGAGCTGATTTTGGGGGCTGCTCCTTGTTAAGTTGAACTGCTCTTTACCTTGATGATTTGGGGCTGTTTGCTTTGAGCTGCTCTTTACCTTATTGATTTGGGGCTGTTTTGCTGGGGCTGCTCTTACCTTGTTGATTTGGGGCTGTTTGCTTTGAGCTGCTCTTTACCTTATTGATTTGGGGCTGTTTTGCTGGGGCTGCTCTTACCTTGTTGATTTGGGGCTGTTTGCTTTGAGCTGCTCTTCACCTTATTGATTTGGGGCTGCTCTTGTTCCCTCTTGGTCTAATGGGGGCTGCTGCTGTATTTTTAATAAGGGGGTTGCCCTTCATAGCTCACGACAACGTATGATAGCTTCACTCTCTCTTCCTCCTCCTCCTACCTCAATTCTCCCTCCCACGGCAGGAATCTGCCACTTATTAGTTTTCCTTGTCGTTCCGATTTGGTGAGGAATGGAGTCGTGCTACTCCGAATTGGTAGAGATTAGGAATGCGATCATATGCCTAGGCATGAAATTTATGGGGGACTCTCACACCATAAGCATCACCCAAGAGGAACCCCTTCTCCGCCTCTTACTTGAGCCTATCTTCATCTGGTTTGGTATCCGATTGAGGGAGCTTCATCTCTTCCTCCTCCGACAAATGGTAGACTCTAAACCTTATCTATTTTCGTCTACTCTTTATCTTATTTCTCTCTTTCACACTACTGTGCTACTTCTTGTGCCTATAAAGCTTATGGGTGTCTTGGGCTTGATTACCAAGCATTCAAGTGATTGACGGAAGTTTACATAAATACAAGCGGGTCTTATGTGGATGACTTGGGATTGATCGCCAAGCACCGAAATGATCGACGAAGGTCTACATAAATGCAATTGTGCCCTATGTGGGCAGGTTGGATTTGATTGCCAGCCGAGTTAAATTAGTGGTACCTTCTCGGATAGAGATATGCTAAGCTTATAAAGAGTTCGTCTTCTCTCCTTCTACAAAACTACGGGTGGATATTTTGTTAAGCTTTAAGAGAGTTTTCTTAATTCCTACGGGAATGAAAGGTTGCCTTCGAGAAAGTAATTCCTACGGGAATGAAATGTTGCCTTCGAGAAAGTAATTCCTACGGGAATGAAATGTTGCCTTCGAGAAAGTAATTCCTACGGGAATGAAATGTTGCCTTCGAGAAAGTAATTCCTACGGGAATGAAATGTTGCCTTCGAGAAAGTAATTCCTACGGGAATGAAATGTTGCCTTCGAGAAAGTAATTCCTACGGGAATGAAATGTTGCCTTCGAGAAAGTAATTCCTACGGGAATGAAAGGTTGCCTTCGAGAAAGTAATTCCTACGGGAATGAAATGTTGCCTTCGAGAAAGTAATTCCTACGGGAATGAAATGTTGCCTTCGAGAAAGTAATTCCTACGGGAATGAAATGTTGCCTTCGAGAAAGTAATTCCTACGGGAATGAAATGTTGCCTTCGAGAAAGTAATTCCTACGGGAATGAAAGGTTGCCTTCGAGAAAGTAATTCCTACGGGAATGAAAGGTTGCCTTCGAGAAAGTAGTTCCTACGGGAATGAAATGTTGCCTTCGAGAAAGTAATTCCTACGGGAATGAAATGTTGCCTTCGAGAAAGTAATTCCTACGGGAATGAAATGTTGCCTTCGAGAAAGTAATTCCTACGGGAATGAAAGGTTGCCTTCGAGAAAGTAATTCCTACGGGAATGAAATGTTGCCTTCGAGAAAGTAATTCCTACGGGAATGAAATGTTGCCTTCGAGAAAGTAATTCCTACGGGAATGAAATGTTGCCTTCGAGAAAGTAATTCCTACGGGAATGAAATGTTGCCTTCGAGAAAGTAATTCCTACGGGAATGAAAGGTTGCCTTCGAGAAAGTAATTCCTACGGGAATGAAAGGTTGCCTTCGAGAAAGTAGTTCCTACGGGAATGAAATGTTGCCTTCGAGAAAGTAATTCCTACGGGAATGAAATGTTGCCTTCGAGAAAGTAATTCCTACGGGAATGAAAGGTTGCCTTCGAGAAAGTAGTTCCTACGGGAATGAAATGTTGCCTTCGAGAAAGTAATTCCTACGGGAATGAAATGTTGCCTTCGAGAAAGTAATTCCTACGGGAATGAAATGTTGCCTTCGAGAAAGTAATTCCTACGGGGAATAAGTTGTGCCTTCGGGAAATATTCCTACGGGAATATATCGTGCCTTGGGATAAAATCGGATGGCCTATGAGTTTTACTCTAAGGCAACCCGCGCGATGGACGGTCTGGGAGGGCAACCCGTGCGAAACTAATAGAACTACGTGGGTCTGAGGCCGTATGCAGGATGATACGGAGTACGTAGGCGGTGGTCGTGGGAAGACCGCCTCGGCCCATTAAGAGTCCAGACATCCCCTTCCTTATAATTGTTATATTATGTTTGTGTGTTAGTAGGAGTTGGATTCTGTTTGTAGTTCTAATAACTTGTCTTTAGCACAGGTGACAGGTGCGGATGAGTGACAACACCTAGGTGTGGATGAAGCCACGGATCAGGCTACGTCAGGTATAAAGGTTTATTAAGCCGCATCTCCTTTTGTTGTGCCCTATCTCAGGGTATATATATATATATATGATGCAATGAAGCCTTGATGGATAGGATTCATTGCGGCGGCGAAATCAATATTACTCATACAGGTTTTGAAATTATGGTTTCTGTGATATTTAATCTTCCGCTATAAATAATGTCTTCCGCTAAGGGTAACAAAGCGCACTCTCTAATGATGTCTTCCGCTAAAATACTGCTTCCTTACTCTGTTGGTGTGTAGTGACTTTCGCTTAACACCACCCCTAGGCGTGACTTCGGAGTGTTCAAGGAAAAGGGTTGGAGAAGCTAGTGCCTTCACCCTTCGGAGTCGCTTCGGCGTCGTGCTAAAGGGTGGTGTGCGATAAGATCCCCCGGTCGGACCGTCGATCTGGAGGGGGGGTCTTACAAATGTATCAGAGCCAGGTCTAAAACTAGCTCTGATACAGGGGGGGTCTACCTAGCTCTGATACATCAAAACAGGAGACGCCCCTATTAAATTCAAATCTCATCGAATTTGAACAAATCTTGCTTGGATCCGCACCTGTCACCTGTGCAAATGGATCAGGGGGGGTCTACCTAGCTCTGATACATTTGTAAGACCCCCCCTCCCAAATCGACGGTCCGACCGGGGGATCTTATCGCACACCACCCTTTAGCACGACGCCGAAGCGACTCCGAAGGGTGAAGGCACTAGCTTCTCCAACCCTTTTCCTGGAACACTCCGAAGTCACACCTAGGGGTGGTGTTAAGCGAAATTCACTACACACCAACAGAGTAAGGAAGCAGTATTTTAGCGGAAGACATCATTAGAGAGTGCGCTTTGTTACCCTTAGCGGAAGACATGGTTTATAGCGGAAGATTAAATATCACAGAAACCACAATTTCAAAGCCTGTATGAGTAATATCGATTTCGCCGCCGCAATAAATCATATCCATCAAGGCTTCGTTGCCATTATATATATACCCTGAGATAGGGCACAACAAAAGGAGATGCGGCTTAATAAAACTTTATACCTGACGTAGCCTGATCCGTGGCTTCATCCACACATAGGTGCTGTCACTCATCCGCACCTGTCACCTGTGCTAAAGACAAGTTATTAGAACTACAAACAGAATCCAACTCCTACTATCACACAAACATAATATAACAATTATAAGGAAGGGGATATCTGGACTTTTATTGGGCCGAGGCGGTCTTCCCACGACCACCGCCTACGTACTCCGTATCATCCTGCATACGGCCTCAGACCCACGTAGTTCTATTAGTTTCGCACGGTTTGCCCTCCCAGACCGTCCATCGCGCGGGTTGCCTTAGAGTAAAACTCATAGGCCATCCGATTTTATCCCAAGATACGATATATTCCCGTAGGAATATTTCCCGAAGGCACAACTTATTCCCGTAGGAATTACTTTCTCGAAGGCAACATTTCATTCCCGTAGGAATTACTTTCTCGAAGGCAACACTTCATTCCCGTAGGAATTACTTTCTCGAAGGCAACATTTCATTCCCGTAGGAATTACTTTCTCGAAGGCAACATTTCATTCCCGTAGGAATTACTTTCTCGAAGGCAACATTTCATTCCCGTAGGAATTACTTTCTCGAAGGCAACCTTTCATTCCCGTAGGAATTACTTTCTCGAAGGCAACATTTCATTCCCGTAGGAATTACTTTCTCGAAGGCAACATTTCATTCCCGTAGGAATTACTTTCTCGAAGGCAACATTTCATTCCCGTAGGAATTACTTTCTCGAAGGCAACATTTCATTCCCGTAGGAATTACTTTCTCGAAGGCAACATTTCATTCCCGTAGGAATTACTTTCTCGAAGGCAACCTTTCATTCCCGTAGGAATTACTTTCTCGAAGGCAACCTTTCATTCCCGTAGGAATTACTTTCTCGAAGGCAACCTTTCATTCCCGTAGGAATTAAGAAAACTCTCTTAAAGCTTAACAAAATATCCACCCGTAGTTTTGTAGAAGGAGAGAAGACGAACTCTTTATAAGCTTAGCATATCTCTATCCGAGAAGGTACCACTAATTTAACTCGGCTGGCAATCAAATCCAACCTGCCCACATAGGGCACAATTGCATTCATGTAGACCTTCGTCGATCATTTCGGTGCTTGGCGATCAATCCCAAGTCATCCACATAAGACCCGCTTGTATTTATGTAAACTTCCGTCAATCACTTGAATGCTTGGTAATCAAGCCCAAGAAACCCATAAGCTTTATAGGCACAAGAAGTAGCACAGTAGTGTGAAAGAGAGAAATAAGATAAAGAGTAGACGATATTAGATAAGGTTTAGAGTCTACCATTTGTCGGAGGAGGAAGAGATGAAGCTCCCTCAATCGGATACCAAACCAGATGAAGATAGGCTCAAGTAAGAGGCGGAGAAGGGGTTCCTCTTGGGTGATGCTTATGGTGTGAGAGTCCCCCATAAATTTCATGCCTAGGCATATGATCGCATTCCTAATCTCTACCAATTCGGAGTAGCACGACTCCATTCCTCACCAAATCGGAACGACAAGGAAAACTAATAAGTGGCAGATTCCTGCCGTGGGAGGGAGAACTGAGGTAGGAGGAGGAGGAAGAGAGAGTGAAGCTATCATACGTTGTCGTGAGCTAGGAAGGGCAACCCCCTTATTAAAAATACAGCAGCAGCCCCCATTAGACCAAGAGGGAACAAGAGCAACCCCAAATCAATAAGGTAAAGGGGCAGCTCAAAGCAAACATCCCCAAATCAACAAGGTAAAGAGCAGCCCCAGCAAAACAGCCCCAAATCAATAAGGTAAAGAGCAGCTCAAAGCAAGCAGCCCCAAATCAACAAGGTAAGAGCAGCCCCAGCAAAACAGCCCCAAATCAATAAGGTAAAGAGCAGCTCAAAGCAAACAGCCCCAAATCATCAAGGTAAAGAGCAGTTCAACTTAACAAGGAGCAGCCCCCAAAATCAGCTCACAAGGCAGCCCCCAATTCAACAAACATCACAACCCCCAATTTATCAAGGATAAGAGGCAACCCCCCAACATAAACCCAAGTAGGAAGGATATATAACTATATAGCAGCCCCTAGCTGGGATTATATAACCAACCCCAACGTAATCCAAGCAAGATTAGTGTAAAGTAGCCCCCAAGTAGAAAAACAAACAGCAACCTCTAAAGTGGGATAATAGCAAACCAGCCCCAAAGCAACAAACCTGCAGTCCAAGTTAACCAGAAGCAGCCCCCAAACCAACAAGGAAAGGAGCAGCCCCAACAATTAAACCTGCAGTCCAAGTTAACAAGAAGCAGCCCCCAAACCAACAAGGAAAGGATCAGCCCCATTTCAACAAACCTGCAGTCCAAGTTAACAAGAAGCAGCCCCCAAACCAACAAGGAAAGGAGCAGCCCCAACAATTAAACAAGCCAACAGGGCAGCCCCAAGCAACACAAGCAACAGCAGCCCCTCACAGAAAGAACAGGGCAGCCCCAAGTTAGAACACATATGAGGCAACCCCAAATCAAATCATATAGCAGCAGCCCCCACAACAGGTATTGCAAAAGCAGCCCCCCAAATAACACTACAAAAAAAGCAGCCCCCAATTTAACATGAAAATAAGGTAGCCCAACCAAACAATGATATGAGAAGCAGCCCAATTTAGTCTAATAAAAGTATAAGCAGCCCCCATCCTAGACAAGAAGTGTATAAACCGCCCCCCATCTAATAAAGATAAGAAACAGCCCCAAAATTTGTTAACAAAAAACTAGGAGAAATCTGCCAATGTACTAGGAAAAACTGCCAGCAAAAATTATCCTAAAATTTGTTAACAAAACTAGGAGGAATCTACCAACAGAACTAGGAAAACTGCTAGCAAAAGTTCTCAAAAATGGGTAGAGCAACATAATAAGATGAGGGGGGAAGGAGGAAGGAGAAGAGGAGAGCAGAGGAAATAGTAGGAGGGAGAGATGGAGGAGAGGAGACCTTCCATGCTGCCTTCCGTCGCAGCCCAATAACTCGCCAAATATCAATTAACCAAGACGAATCAACAGAGCTTGGTCAAGAGAGGAGAAGAGGTTGGAGAAGTAGGAGATCTCGAACCTTAACCTCTTGTTGTGAGGAGGAAGAACCATGAGGAAGGGGGCGGTTTCCCGCGCCGCCCGTCTTGCCGGAAACCCTCACCATGATAGAGCTTCGGAGAGGAGGGGGAGAGAGAAGTTCTGACCTTGTCGTGAGCTCCCCTTGCCGTGAAACCCTCTGCCAGGACAGAGCTTCGGGGAGGGGAAGAGGAGGAGGAAGCGCTTGTGGTGACCTTGCCGCCCAGCCCTTGTATAGCCATGGTCGACCAATCCGACGCCCCCAGCGAGCTCGCCTGGTTTTCGCCCATGGTTTCTCCGCCCCTGGTTTTCATCGCTGGTTTTGGTTTTTCAACAGGGCACCTCACTATTTTGTTTATATATATAAGCTTATATATGTATATATATATATATACACATTACACACACACACATATTTATACACATTTATATATATCAAAGCATGCAAAGTGCTCGCAAAATAAATGCGCAGAGGGTGTCGCTGTGTTCGTAATAATCACATGAAGTTAACGAAATTATTTGAAGTTGATTCCGAGTCCGTTATTCATAATTACTCGCTCAAACCAGTACGCAACTCAAAATAGATTATTTCGGCCACCTTTCGCAAATCTCATCGAATTTGAACGAAACGAATTGCATTGTGCTAGAATTGATCCCGCGAGTCTGTTGCAACTGACTAGGGTGAAATTGGGGTTTGTTTACCCAATATTCTAAAATGGCGTCGTTGCGGCGCTCGGTATTACTCAAAATAGTCGTTTTCTCCAAACGACCTCGGATCGGAACGAAACGAATTCCGTTGCACTCATATTGACCATACGAGTCTAACGTAACTGACGGAAGTTGATTCGGAGCACGTATGCTTTGTATTCTAAAATCGTGTCGTCGTGACGCGCTACGATACTCAAAATAGTCATATTCTGCATATGACCTCGGATCGAAACGAAACGAGTTCCGTTGTACTCGTATCAACTATACGAGTCTAATGCAACTGACGGAAGTCGATTCGGAGCACGTATGCTCCATATTCTAAAATTGCATCGTCGTGACGCGCTACTATACTCAAAACGGTCACTTTCACTAAATGACCTCGGATTGGGACGAAACGAATTCCAATGCAATCGTATCGACCATACGAGTCTAACGCAACTGACCGGAGTTGGTTCGGAGCACGTATGCTCCATATTCTAAAACTGTGTCGTCGTGACTCGCTGCGATACTCAAAATGGTCACTTTCACCAAATGACCTCTGATTGGAACGAAACGAATTCCGTTGTACTCCGAATCGACTTCTGTCAGTTGCGTTAAACTCGTATGGTCGATATGCGGGTCGGTCATGCCCGTAGACCGTACGTACCGGTGCGGGAAGGTTGACGACTCTAGGCAACAGGGAGGTGTGCACCCCGGGAGCTTGGTTGTATCTTATATGCCCCGTTGGGTCCCTCCGCTGGTGGGCCAAATTCAGTTATTACCGGATGTCTCCTACGTCCGAGGGTACACGGGGTTGTACGTTGGGGCCTGGGTAGTGTGGTACATCCACACCCAGAAGTGGCAGGACCGGCCACTGTCACCGACGGCCACATCGGTGAGGCCCGCGGGGTTCGCTACCCTGCAAAAAGAAGCGGTCAAAATATGTCAACTTAAAGAGCAAACTGGTAAAACACTATATGTGAGTACCGTGGCAGGACAATCATGCCTAAGGACCATTCATACATGAATGGGAAGGTTGACGACTCATGAGGCACTAGGGAGTGTGTGAACCCCGGGAGATTATTTCCCCGCAGGGTCCCTCCGCTGGATAGCCGAATTTTGTAATTGACGGATGTTGCTCACATCCAGGAGTACACTGGGTTGTACATTAGGGCCTGGGTAGTGCGGTACGTCCACACCCAGAAGTGGCAGGACCGGCCACTGTCACCGACGGCCACATCGGTGAGGCCCGCGGGGGTCGCAACCCTGCTGGAAGAAAAGCGGTCAAACTGTTTCAACAGTGTGTGTTGTGATTGAGTCATGAGTACTCGTTATGCATGGCTTGCATATACATCAAAACATACATATTTGCATATGCATCATTTGCATCAAAACATACATATCTGCATATACCATTAACATATAACCTTCGTATGGGAGTTGGTTATATGTTTATGGATTTTCACTACTTATTTGCAATTTTATCTGTTCCACTAACATAGAACCTTCGTAAGGGAATTAGCTAGATAAGTTTTTACTATGTGCCTTTCGGACACAACTCATAAATTTTGCGTTTCAGATATGCAAACCCTGGAAGGTGTTGAGTTGCCTCCACTTCCAGTCGAGCTCGGCTTCTGGGAAGGTGTTGAGTTGCCTCCACTTCCAGTTGAGCTCGGCTCCCTGGAAGATGTTAAGTTGCCTCCACTTCCAGTTGAGCTCGGCTCCTTGGAAGGTGCTGAGTTGCCTCCACTTCCAGTTGAGCTCGGCTCCCGGGAAGGTGTTGAGTTGCCTTCGTCTCCCGTTAAGCTCGGTTCACGGGAGGGGTATCAAGTGATGAAGGGTTTCTTGTTTCTCACGATTAGATCAATTTGAGTCGTTCAAGCTACCCCGTAGTTCACGTAAGCTACTACATGGCAGGAGCCATCAACGTAGCTCGTTAGGTAAAGACCAAACCTAGAGAATCCTTAAAAGTTGGGATCGTGCGACACCTCTAGTGGTCTACAGTACGTCCCGTTTTGAATCCCCATGACCCACTCGTATTTTCAGGGACGAAAATTTTCTTTGTTTTATTGGATTGTAACATCCCGACTCTGAAAAGGGGTCTAGCCGGTTCAGTTGAACCCTTGGAGGAAACTAGGCCGGGTCATAAGGCAATCACGACCCGACCTTCACCACATAGGGGTAGTCATTTAGAGAAATGACTGTTTTGGGTAGCATCGTGCTTCGCCACGACGTCAAAGTTGTTTATTGAACATACGTACTCCGAATCGACTTCTGTCAGTTGCGTTAAACTCGTATGGTCGATATGAGTACAACGGAATTCGTTTCGTTCCAATCAGAGGTCATTTGGTGAAAGTGACCATTTTGAGTATCGCAGCGAGTCACGACGACACAGTTTTAGAATATGGAGCATACGTGCTCCGAACCAACTCCGGTCAGTTGCGTTAGACTCGTATGGTCGATACGATTGCATTGGAATTCGTTTCGTTCCAATCCGAGGTCATTTAGTGAAAGTGACCGTTTTGAGTATAGTAGCGCGTCACGACGATGCAATTTTAGAATATGGAGCATACGTGCTCCGAATCGACTTCCGTCAGTTGCATTAGACTCGTATAGTTGATACGAGTGCAACGGAACTCGTTTCGTTTCGATCCGAGGTCATATGCAGAATATGACTATTTTGAGTATCGTAGCGCGTCACGACGACACGATTTTTAGAATACAAAGCATACGTGCTCCGAATCAACTTCCGTCAGTTACGTTAGACTCGTATGGTCAATATGAGTGCAACGGAATTCGTTTCGTCCCGATCCGAGGTCGTTTGGAGAAAACGACTATTTTGAGTAATACCGAGCGCCGCAACGACGCCATTTTAGAATATTGGGTAAACAAGCCCCAATTTCACCCTAGTCAGTTGCAACAGACTCGCGTGATCAATTCTAGCACAATGCAATTCGTTTCGTTCAAATTCGATGAGATTTGCGAAAGGTGGCCGAAATAATCTATTTTGAGTTGCGTACTGGTTTGAGCGAGTAATTATGAATAACGGACTCGGAATCAACTTCAAATAATTTCGTTAACTTCATGTGATTATTACGAACACAGCGATACCCTCTGCGCATTTATTTCGTGAGCACTTTGCATACTTTGATATATATATATATATAAATGTGTATAAATATGTGTGTGTGGGTAATGGGTATATGTATATACATATATAAGCTTATATATATAAACAAAATAGTGAGGTGCCCTGTTGAAAAACCAAAACCGGCGAGCAAAACGGTGGGCGGAAAACAAGGGGCGGAATCCACCGTATCCTCTCCTTCTTATACGCAGCGCCGGGACCTCTTAACGGGGACGGGGGGAGATCGAGCTGGTCTCGGGGCTTCACCTCTCCTTCTCTCATGGCTGGGCGGCAAGGTCACCTCTCGCCCTCCTCTTTCCCTCTCCCTCCTCTTCGAAACTCTGCCGGATTAGGGATCGATGCAAGAAATCGGGGCACGACAAGGGAAACTCCGACTCCTTCTCCGCCTCTTACTTGAGCCTAGCTTCATCTGGTTTGGTACCCGATTGAGGGAGCTCCATCTCTTCCTCCTCCGGCAAACGGTAGACTCTAAACTTGCTCCATTTTCGTTTACTCTTCAGCTTGGGTCATCATGAGAATGGAAAATCTATGGTGTTCTGATTTAGGGATTTTGGGTTTTCTTCCTCTTCAAGGAAGGGTCTCCTCTTCCTCTCACCAACTATATCTCTCCCCCTCACACTCTTCCTCTGTTTGTGCAAGCTTTGATATATACATATATACACATAGTTATACTTATATGTGCTCTTTAGTAGGGGGGCTGCCTTGTGAGCTGATGTTGGGGGGCTGCTCCTTGTTAGTAGGGGGCTGTCTTGTGAGCTGTTAATGGGGGCTGCTGCTTTTGTGCTTAGCTTGGGGCTGGTTTGCTATTATCCCACTTTAGAGGTTGCTGTTTGTTTTTTTTACTTGGGGGCTACTTTACACTAATCTTGCTTGGATTACGTTGGGGTTGGTTATATAATCCCAGCTAGGGGCTGCTATATAGTTATATATCCTTCCTACTTGGGTTTATGTTGGGGGGGCTGCCTCTTATCCTTGATAAATTGGGGGCTGTGATGTTTGTTTTAGTTGGGGCTGCCGTTATAAATCCTTTATAAGGGGCTGCTGTTATGAATTCCTTATGGGGGGCTGCTCTTATTCTTGTGCAATTTAATAGTTGGGGCTGCTCCTTTCCTTGTTGGTTTGGGGGCTGCTTCTTGCTAACTTGGACTGCAGGTTTAATAGTTGGGGCTGCTCCTTTCCTTGTTGGTTTGGGGGCTGCTTCTTGCTAAGTTGGACTGCAGGTTGTGGTTTTGGGGGCTGCTCCTTGATGAATTGGGGGCTGCCTTGTGAGCTGATTTTGGGGGCGGCTCCTTGTTAAGTTGAACTGCTCTTTACCTTGTTGGTTTGGGGGCTGCTTCTTGCTAACTTGGACTGCAGGTTTAATAGTTGGGGCTGCTCCTTTCCTTGTTAGTTTGGGGGCTGCTCCTTGTTGTTTTGGGGCTGCTCCTTGTTAACTTGGACTGCAGGTTTGTTGCTTTGGGCTGCTCTCTTGCCTTGTTGATTTGGAGTTGCCTCTTTTGTTGTTGCTTTGGGCTGCTCCTTCCCTTGTTGGTTTGGGGGCTGCTCCTTCTTTAGTTGGACTGCAGGTAGGGTGATGTGGGGCTGCTCTCTTGCCTTGTTGATTTGGAGTTGCCTCTTTTGTTGTTGCTTTGGGCTGCTCCTTCCCTTGTTGGTTTGGGGGCTGCTCCTTCTTTAGTTGGACTGCAGGTTTGTTGAAATGGGGCTGCTCCTCTCCTTGTTGGTTTGGGGGCTGCTCCTTCTTTAGTTGGGCTGCAGGTAGGGTGATGTGGGGCTGCTCTCTTGCCTTGTTAATTTGGAGTTGCCTCTTTTGTTTGTTGCTTTGGGTTGCTCCTTTCCTTGTTTATTGGAGGCTACCTCTTGGTTTATTTTGTCTTGGGGCTGCTCTTACCCTTGTTAGCTGAGGCTGTTTGCATTGGGGGCTGCTGTCATAAAAACCTGTTGCTGCCACTATCAATTAATGTTGGGGCCTACCTGGTGAAGTGAGGGTTGTTGATATGCTTTTGGTAGATGGGCTTTGTTGTTACTACCTCCTTCCCATATTCTCTAACATTTCTTCTCTCTCTACCCCTTCACAAATTCTGATGTTGATTAAAGGTGGAGATGCTCCCTCTTCTTTTGATGTGGTACCAATACCAATGGAAATGTTATATAGGTGACTTGGGTTTGATTACCAAGCATTCAAGTGATTGACGGAAGTTTACATAAATACAAGCGGGTCTTATGTGGATGACTGGGGATTGATCGCCAAGCACCGAAATGATCGACGAAGGTCTACATGAATGCAATTGTGCCCTATGTGGGCAGGTTGGATTTGATTGCCAGCCGAGTTAAATTAGTGGTACCTTCTCGGATAGAGATATGCTAAGCTTATAAAGAGTTCGTCTTCTCTCCTTCTACAAAACTACGGGTGGATATTTTGTTAAGCTTTAAGAGAGTTTTCTTAATTCCTACGGGAATGAAAGGTTGCCTTCGAGAAAGTAATTCCTACGGGAATGAAATGTTGCCTTCGAGAAAGTAATTCCTACGGGAATGAAATGTTGCCTTCGAGAAAGTAATTCCTACGGGAATGAAATGTTGCCTTCGAGAAAGTAATTCCTACGGGAATGAAAGGTTGCCTTCGAGAAAGTAATTCCTACGGGAATGAAAGGTTGCCTTCGAGAAAGTAATTCCTACGGGAATGAAATGTTGCCTTCGAGAAAGTAATTCCTACGGAAATGAAATGTTGCCTTCGAGAAAGTAATTCCTACGGGAATGAAAGGTTGCCTTCGAGAAAGTAATTCCTACGGGAATGAAATGTTGCCTTCGAGAAAGTAATTCCTACGGGAATGAAATGTTGCCTTCGAGAAAGTAATTCCTACGGGAATGAAATGTTGCCTTCGAGAAAGTAATTCCTACGGGGAATAAGTTGTGCCTTCGGGAAATATTCCTACGGGAATATATCGTGCCTTGGGATAAAATCGGATGGCCTATGAGTTTGACTCTAAGGCAACCCGCGCGATGGACGGTCTGGGAGGGCAACCCGTGCGAAACTAATAGAACTACGTGGGTCTGAGGCCGTATGCAGGATGATACGGAGTACGTAGGCGGTGGTCGTGGGAAGACCGCCTCGGCCCAATAAGAGTCCAGATATCCCCTTCCTTATAATTGTTATATTATGTTTGTTTGTTAGTAGGGGTTGGATTCTGTTCGTGGTTCTAATAACTTGTCTTTGGCACAGGTGACAGGTGCGGATGAGTGACAACGCCTGTGTGTGGATAAGGCCACAGAGCAGGCTACATCAGGTATACGTTATTAAGTCGCATCTCCTTTTTGTTGTGCCCTATCTCAGGGTATACATATATAATGCAATGAAGCCTTGATGGATAGGATTCATTGCGGCGGCGAAATCAATATTACTCATACAAGTTTTGAAATTATGGTATTTAATCTTCCGCTATAAATAATGTCTTCCGCTAAGGGTAACAAAGCGCACTCTTTAATAATGTCTTCCGCTAAGGGTAACAAAGCGCACTCTTTAATAATGTCTTCCGCTAAGGGTAACAAAGCGCACTCTTTAATAATGTCTTCCGCTAGAATACAGCTTCCCTACTCTGATGGTGTGTAGTGACTTTCGCTTAACACCACCCCTAGGCGTGACATCGGAGTGCTCAAGGAAAAGGGTTGGAGAAGCTAGTGCCTTCACCCTTCGGGGTCGCTTCGGCGTCGTGCTAAAGGGTGGTGTGCGATAAGATCCCCCGGTCGGTCCACCATCGCCCACCACCCTTTAGCACGACGCCGAAGCGAGATTTGTAAGACCAAGCAAGATTTGTAGATTTCTAGCAGAGGTTCACATGAGGATAGCCCTACAATGTTACTCCTACTGCTTCTGCTACTACTGCACCTCCTCCCGTTATTGCTACATGCTTCTATTTCTCTTAGTCTTTGTTTGGCTCCACGTTTTAGCTCTGGTAAGTTTGGATAAAAACATCATTGTCATAGAATGTAGGTGTCAACGGTTGTGGCCGCCACCAAGAGAAGGAAACTAGCTTTGAACATAAATGTGGTTAAAGTTCCTTAGATGAGGTCGGACATTCACCCACGACGGTTCATAACGACCGCCCTCGCCGCCCTCCTCTCTCTCTCTCTTTCTCTCTCTTTCTTTCTGTGCAAGTTCATATATATATATATATATATATATATATGTGTGTGTGTCAATATATGTATATATAAAGCTAGTTCAAAAGCAGGCCTGTTTTGTTGTAGTTTCACTTGGGAATAGATCGACTCCGTTCTTTTATTATCGTCGCGGCGGGGTTACGTTTTGGCGCCGCGTCGCGATGTCGTTCCGATTTTTGGCGTTGCTTCTCCGAGCTCAGTCGATCTTTTTAGATTAATACGCATAATTTTGGATAAGTATTTAAAATATGCGTCGAGGAGACACCGATTCATTTTAATGAATTTTGCTCTTTTCCGGGCGTCTATTTTTGTTTGAAAAGGCTTTTGAGGGGTTAAATCACAAGTCCACACCCCCTATCTTTGATAGTATTTGTAAAATACCTATATTTAGTGCCCCTAATATTTGGGGATTTTTAGAAACACATTTGGGCATTTTAATACCTAAAATAAACTTTATATTGGGTTTTAAAAATAGTAAAACCCCTCCTAAAAATCCCAAAAAATTACAGGGGGTGCCCCCAAGGGTGGGGCACATTTTCCGTTTAGAAAACTTTTCCTAAAAAGGCCCCATTTTTTTTTCAAAAAAAAGAAGAAGGGGAAGGGGTTTTTGGTGTGCGTTTAGAGGAGAGGAGAAAGCTGAGGGCGCCACACCGGGCGCCCTCCTTGGGTCCCCACAGCGGATCCACAGCGGATCCGCTGTGGGGGCACACAAGTGGAGGAATTGGGCGGGGATTAAGGTTGCGGGGGGGGGGGGGGGGGGGGGGGGGGGGGGCGCTTGATCTCCTGGGGGAGATCGTGCGGCCCCCGATCGGGCTCGGGTGGCTGCCGCTGCCGCCGCCGGGCAGCGGCCTGCCGGGGCCGGCGCCGCCCCCGGCCGGTGCGCCGGGGGCCGGCGACTCCTCCGGGGGTGGTCCGGCGGCCTGGCACCGCCGGCCACCACCGGGGAAGGGAGTAAGTAATAGGGGCGGGCGGCGGCGGCGTGGCCTGCATGGGCCATGCAGGCCGCTGTGCCGCCGCCCTTCCGTCGGGGGGCCACCGGCGCCGCCCCCGGTCGGTGCGCCGGGGGTCGGCGCCAACTCCGGTGGTGGCCCGGTGGCCTGGCGCCGCCGGACCCCACCGGAAAACGGGGCAGAAGGGGCGAGGAGGCGCGGTGCAGTCAGCCCGAGCCGTGCCGGCTTGTTACACGGCCGCCTCCTCGCGCGCAGCCCTCCCTGCCGCCTCTGGTCGGGGCGCCGGGGAGGGGGCAGCCGTTCGGCGGTGGCCCGGCAGCCTGGCGCCGCCGGCCGCCGCCGGGGAAGGGAGTAACTCCCTTACAGGGAGCGCGGGGAGGAGGGGGAAGACTCGGCCGCCGCCGGCCGTGCCTGCCGGCGGCCTGAACGCCTCCTCCGGGAGGTAGGAAAGGGGAGGGGGAGATCTCTACCTGAGGGGTTGGGGGTTGGTGGTGGTGGCCGGCCATGGAGGAGGAGGAGGAGGTCGGCCGTGGGCTTGCTCCGGCAAGGGAGGAGGAGGAGGGGCTGCAGGCTGGGCTGTCGGCAGAGGAGGGGGAGAGAGAGAGAGAGAGTGGTGTGGGGGAGAAGAAGAGGGCTGCCCCTCCTTTTATAGGAAGGAGGGGTGGCCACCTCCCCCTCTCCCTCCCTTCCACGTGTAGGAAGGAAGGGTGAGTGGGGGGGGGGGGGGATATTTTCTTCCCCCCCCCCCCCCTCCTTTCTCTCTCTTCCCCTTGCCCTAATAGGGCAGCCCCCTTCTTGGGGGTTTTGACTCCGGGTTCGTGCACATCGTAGTTTATACGTTGCATTGGGGTGGTCTGCATAGTGCCCCAAATGGTATATTCCCCACACGACCTTGTATCGAGACGCAACGAGTTCTGTTGCGCTTGTATTGTCCATACGAGTCCAACGGAACTGACGGAAGTCAATTCGGGGCTCGTATGGCCATTATTCATTAATGAGGTAGTGGCGCGCTACGATACCCGAAACGGTCGTTTTTTCCATACGACCTCGGATCGGAGTGCAACGAATTCTGTTGCGTTCGTATTGTCCATACGAGTCCAACAGAACTGACGGAAGTCAATTCGGGGCTCGTATGGCCATTATTCATATTAATGAGGTAGTGGCGCGCTACGATACCCGAAACGGTCGTTTTTTCCATACGACCTCGGATCGGAGTGCAACGAATTCCGTTGCGTTCGTATTGTCCATACGAGTCCAACAGAACTGACGGAAGTCAATTCGGGGCTCGTATGGCCATTATTCATATTAATGAGGTAGTGGCGCGCTACGATACCCGAAACGGTCGTTTTCTACTGCTCGGGCCTACTTTTATTGGGCTCACTAGGGTCTAGTGGCCCAATAAAAGTCGGGATGTTACAATCCAATAAAAATAAAGAGATTTTCGTCCCCGAAAAATTGGCTAAAGTAGGGGTTTAAATGATGTACCTGGGGGAAGAGCGTCGGGTATTTCTCTCGTACGAGCGTCTCGGGTTCCCAAGTGAACTCTTCGCGTCCACCGTTCGACCATAAGATCTTGACCATTGTGACCGTTTTGTTCCGCAGCTCTTTGATCTTGGAGTCCACTATCTTCACAGGTTCGAGTCGGACAGATCGGTCGGATTGTACTGATGTTGGTGGGGTGGGAAGGTGCTGCTCTGGTTGGCGCAGAACACGTCTTAGCGAGGAGACATGAAATACGTCGTGAAGGCTCCCCAGCTCGGCTGGCAAAGCTAACCTGTAAGCCACCGGGCCAATTCTTTCGATGACGGGATACGGGCCTAGATAGCGGGGGTCCAGCTTTTTCTGCCTCTTGATTCGTGATATCCCATGCATTGGCTTAATCTTTAAGAACACCATATCTCCCACTTGGAATTCTACTTGCCGATGACGTGCGTCGTAATACTTGGCCTGCCGGCTCTGCGCTTCCAGCATGCGTTCCCGGATTAGTCTTATTGCGGCGGTGGTATCGTCGATGTAGGTGATTCCTAAGGCTTCGGGGTCCTCATCCTGTGCCCAAGATAGCGGGGTCCGACAGCGTCTTCCGTAGAGGGCTTCGTACGGTGCCATCTTGATGCTTGCCTGGAAACTGTTGTTATATGAGAACTCTACCAGAGGTAGTAACTGCTCCCATGGCTCGTTATGCTCTACTATGCATAATCGGAGAAGATCTTCCATCGTCCGATTTGTTCTTTCCGTCTGCCCATCGGTCTGGGGGTGGAAGGCGGTGCTAAAAGCTAATCTGGTTCCCAGATAAGCTTGCACTCTTCTCCATTCCTTCGATGTAAAGCGCCCATCGCGGTCCGAGACGATTGATTTGGGTATTCCATGAAATCGGACTACCTGCTCGATAAATAGTCGGGCTAGAATGTCGACACCATCGCCTTGCCGGTTCGGGATGAATCGGGCTACCTTGGTGAGGCGGTCCACTACTACCCATATGGAGTCGTTACCTGCACGGGATCGGGGTAAGCCATGGACAAAATCCATGGAAATATCCTCGAACTTCCATTCTGGAATTGGCAGGGGTTGTAGTAGGCCTCCTGGGCTACGACATTCGGCTTTGACCATTTGGCAGGTTTGGCAGCGCGCTACATAAGCGGTGACATCCTTCTTCATGCCTGGCCAGTATAGGGTCCTGCGCAGGTCCGTATACATTTTTACTACTCCCGGGTGTATCGAGTACCTTGTCTGGTGAGCTTCACGGAGTATCTCCTCACGGATCCCTTCTGCAGCGGGAATGAATATGCGGTGTCTGTATTGCAGGATGCCATCATACAGGTTGTAGTCTTCTTGTACACCGTGTTGCAAGGCCTGAATGATCGGTGCTGCTTCAACGTCGGTCTTCTGGGCTTCCCGTATTCTATTCCTGATGTCACACTGTATCTCCATCCAATAGAGGTGGGCTTGGTATTCCATCGGATTTCTGCGGGTGATGAGGATAATATCCATTTCTGCCAATGATTTGACTAACTCCTCTGGCACCGTTTCTAACCAACTCCCGGTCCTCGGAGGCTGCCGACTCAAGGCGTCTGCAACTTTATTAGCCTTGCCAGGGTGGTACTGGAGGGCGAAGTCATAATCACAGAGAAATTCTAACCACCGGCGTTGCCGGAGGTTTAGCTCTTTCTGGGTGAAGACGTATTTGAGGCTTTTATGATCGGAGAAGATCTCGCATCGTACCCCGTAGAGGTAATGTCTCCAGATTTTTAAGGCAAAAACTACCGCTCCCAGCTCCAGATCGTGGGTGGCGTAGTTTAGTTCATGCGGCTTGAGCTGACGTGAGGCGTAGGCAATCACCTTGCCATGTTGCATAAGCACGGCCCCCAATCCTTTCAGAGAGGCATCAGCATAGATTTGGAAACCCTCGGTACCGGAGGGGAGGGTTAGGATTGGGGCCGATATTAGCCGGTTCTTTAGTTCGATGAATGCCGCCTCGCATTCAGGAGACCATTGGAATGTCACATCCTTCTTGGTGAGGGTGGTAAGTGGTAATGCGATCTTGGAGAAGCCTTCGACGAACTTACGGTAGTAGCCGGCGAGGCCAAGGAAACTTCGGATGTCTGCCGCTGTCTTAAGTGGCGGCCAATCTCGTACTGCTTGCACCTTGGCTTGATCTACCGCTACTCCGTTTTTGTTGACGGTGTGTCCCAGAAAGCCGACTTCTTCTACCCAGAACTCGCATTTGCTAAACTTGGCGAAGAGTGAGTGTTCTCTTAGCTTAAGTAGTACCATTTGGAGGTGCCTGGAGTGATCGGTTTTGTTCTTTGAGTAGATGAGAATATCATCTATGAAGACTATTACGAAATGATCCAGGAAGGGTTTGAATACCGTATTCATCAAAGCCATGAAGGCGGACGGGGCATTGGTTAATCCAAATGGCATTACCATGAACTCGTATAGTCCGTAGCGAGAGCTGAAGGCGGTCTTGGGAATGTCCTCTTCTCGTACTCTAAGTTGATAGTAGCCGGACCTTAAGTCCATTTTGGAAAAGACGGACGCGCCTTGTAGTTGATCGAACAGTTCATCTATCCGGGGTAGGGGATAGGTATTCCGGATGGTGAGTTTATTCAAGCCTCTGTAGTCGATGCAGAGGCGCAGCGATCCATCCTTCTTTTTAACAAACAGTACTGGGGCTCCCCAGGGAGAGGTACTAGGACGTATGAATCCTGCGTCGACTAACTCTTGTAGCTGAATCTTGAGCTCAGCCAGTTCCCTCGGGGCCATCCGGTATGGTGCTCGGGACACTGGTCGGGCTCCTTGAGTAAGTTCGATTTGGAAGTCTACTTCCCGTTGCGGGGGCAACCCGGGGAGTGACTCTGGGAAGATATCTGGGAAGTCCCTGATCACAGGTACTTTAGCGAGTACTTGCGTCGTGTTCTCCATCTCAAAGTAGATTAGGTACATCTCGTCCTTCCGTCGAACTGCCTTGACGGTTTGTGCAGATGTTAAGATAATGCGGGTGACGGAGGGTATACCTGCTAGCGTGATAAATTGCCCATTCGGATTCTGGAGGCGGATTTCTCGAGTCGAACAATTGATTTGGGCGCTGTGCTCGGCCAACCAATCCATTCCCAGAATGATGTCGAACCCAGTTATTGCTAAGATGGTGGCGTTGACTTCGAACTCTATGCCTCCTAGCATTGCCTGGAAGGAACACTTCTCGGTGGAAGTCATATCTGATCCATCCGGGAGTCGTATTCGGATTGACATCCCGGATGATCGCACCGTGTTCTCCTTGTCGGCGATGAAATTTTGTGCAACGAAAGAGTGTGTGGCGCCGGTATCGAACAGTGTTTTAGCGGGACGACCTTCTACCAAAAGTAAACCTGATAACATATATGTATATATATCATAATCATAAGCTTTTCACAGATATACAAGAGTAGGGATGACATATACAAAAAGTCTCAATATATAAGCTAAAACATTTCCTAGGATATCGTACTATCGGAAGTAGATACCTATCACTACGTCAGGAGCAGGACCATGCTGGAGGTCCAACGCGTATGCCTCGAGCGGTGCTGCTCTGCCCTGCCTAGCCGGCTCCCTCCTGCCTGCGGGACGTCCTCTGCGTCCACCTCGTCCTCTCTCCGCCGCTCTCTGTACTGCTCCTAAACCGGGTCTCCCGGTAGCCTGTGGGCAGAAGGCTCGTATATGCCCAGGCTGCTGGCATAGGTAGCAGTTCCCTGCGAAGGGAACATCTCGTCGTGCGGCCGGGACGACCTGTGGTGCTGGGGCTGGGGGTGCTGGTCGGGGCTGGGGTGCCTGCCTATATGGCTGGTGACGCTGCCGCTGTCTCTCGTCTCGGCCCTGCCTGCGAGGACCTGCTCTTCTCTCTCGGTCCTGAGTCCGGGGAATACCTACGTGTCCCCTCCGCTGCTGGGCTACCATCCGCTGATCCATCTCTAGAGCGGTGGCATGTGAGGCGATCGTGTGGAAGGATGCCTGGGATATCATGATCAGGGCCTGACGGAGGTCGTCTCGTAATCCCCGATAAAATCTGGCCGCCCTGTCCCTATCTGTACCTGCTAAGGTCCCGGCGAAGCGGGCCAGGTGGATAAACTCTCTCTGGTAGTCTGGAACCGTCCTATCTCCCTGTCTGGTCTGTAGGAACCGCTCCTGGAGTGCCATCCGGTCTGCATCTGAAATGAAATGCTTTAAGAAAGCATCCGAGAACTCCCCCCAGAGAATGGTGCTAAGGGGGCGCCCTCTAAAAGTGGAGCGGCTAGCTTCCCTCCACCAGTCCCGGGCATAGCCCTCCAACATGGTCACTACTAGGGATACTGCGGCTACTGCTGGGCACATCATCCCTACAAGAAGCTCCTCTACCCTCTCCACCCACTCCTCGGCCTGGATGGCCGACTCTGTACCCCGAAAGGTGGGGGGCCTTAGCCCTCGGAAAGTCGTCAGTAGATCAGTGGGTACGGTGGCCTGCTGGGGTGGCCGTAAAGTGGCTGTCTGGAAGGCGGCCAACAGGGCTACCAGGGTCTGCCCGAGCTCTGTCTCTCCGAATGGGACTGTGGCCGGAGCGGTCTGAGCTGGTGGTGGAGTGGTAGGGTGGTACTGGTCTTGAGAGGAAGACCTTCCATTACTTGACTCCGGTATCTGGAGAAGTAACAAACGGGTGTCAGAACTTGCAAAACTAAGGGCATTTTGCAGGACTGAAAGGAAAGAAAGCGGAAAGCGTGTGGGTGTACTATCGTGCAGTCTCGAGTCCTTAACCTTAACCTAGAGGGTCCACCAGGCTTCCGCTGCATGGTTCGTCCCGAACCAAGAAACGGAACCGGGGGAAAGGAGGATAGAAAGACTGCCCCATGTGGTCGGATCGTGGTAGCTCTGATCCATTTGTAAGACCCCCCCTCCCCAATCCTGAACCGGGTTCAGGGAGGGGGGATCTTACTGCCCAAGAATGACCCCTTAACGCTCCCCGGGTGGTGACGTCCCATCCCCCCTCGAGCAATAAGTGTTTCTGTGATCATGAATAGGTCGAAAGATCGGTTACGCTCTGATACATTTGTAAGACCCCCCCTCCCAAATCGGTGGACCGACCGGGGGATCTTATCGCACACCACCCTTTAGCACGACGCCGAAGCGACCCCGAAGGGTGAAGGCACTAGCTTCTCCAACCCTTTTCCTTGAGCACTCCGATGTCACGCCTAGGGGTGGTGTTAAGCGAAAGTCACTACACACCATCAGAGTAGGGAAGCTGTATTCTAGCGGAAGACATTATTAAAGAGTGCGCTTTGTTACCCTTAGCGGAAGACATTATTAAAGAGTGCGCTTTGTTACCCTTAGCGGAAGACATTATTAAAGAGTGCGCTTTGTTACCCTTAGCGGAAGACATTATTTATAGCGGAAGATTAAATACCATAATTTCAAAACTTGTATGAGTAATATTGATTTCGCCGCCGCAATGAATCCTATCCATCAAGGCTTCATTGCATTATATATGTATACCCTGAGATAGGGCACAACAAAAAGGAGATGCGACTTAATAACGTATACCTGATGTAGCCTGCTCTGTGGCCTTATCCACACACAGGCGTTGTCACTCATCCGCACCTGTCACCTGTGCCAAAGACAAGTTATTAGAACCACGAACAGAATCCAACCCCTACTAACAAACAAACATAATATAACAATTATAAGGAAGGGGATATCTGGACTCTTATTGGGCCGAGGCGGTCTTCCCACGACCACCGCCTACGTACTCCGTATCATCCTGCATACGGCCTCAGACCCACGTAGTTCTATTAGTTTCGCACGGGTTGCCCTCCCAGACCGTCCATCGCGCGGGTTGCCTTAGAGTCAAACTCATAGGCCATCCGATTTTATCCCAAGGCACGATATATTCCCGTAGGAATATTTCCCGAAGGCACAACTTATTCCCCGTAGGAATTACTTTCTCGAAGGCAACATTTCATTCCCGTAGGAATTACTTTCTCGAAGGCAACATTTCATTCCCGTAGGAATTACTTTCTCGAAGGCAACATTTCATTCCCGTAGGAATTACTTTCTCGAAGGCAACCTTTCATTCCCGTAGGAATTACTTTCTCGAAGGCAACATTTCATTTCCGTAGGAATTACTTTCTCGAAGGCAACATTTCATTCCCGTAGGAATTACTTTCTCGAAGGCAACCTTTCATTCCCGTAGGAATTACTTTCTCGAAGGCAACCTTTCATTCCCGTAGGAATTACTTTCTCGAAGGCAACATTTCATTCCCGTAGGAATTACTTTCTCGAAGGCAACATTTCATTCCCGTAGGAATTACTTTCTCGAAGGCAACATTTCATTCCCGTAGGAATTACTTTCTCGAAGGCAACCTTTCATTCCCGTAGGAATTAAGAAAACTCTCTTAAAGCTTAACAAAATATCCACCCGTAGTTTTGTAGAAGGAGAGAAGACGAACTCTTTATAAGCTTAGCATATCTCTATCCGAGAAGGTACCACTAATTTAACTCGGCTGGCAATCAAATCCAACCTGCCCACATAGGGCACAATTGCATTCATGTAGACCTTCGTCGATCATTTCGGTGCTTGGCGATCAATCCCCAGTCATCCACATAAGACCCGCTTGTATTTATGTAAACTTCCGTCAATCACTTGAATGCTTGGTAATCAAACCCAAGTCACCTATATAACATTTCCATTGGTATTGGTACCACATCAAAAGAAGAGGGAGCATCTCCACCTTTAATCAACATCAGAATTTGTGAAGGGGTAGAGAGAGAAGAAATGTTAGAGAATATGGGAAGGAGGTAGTAACAACAAAGCCCATCTACCAAAAGCATATCAACAACCCTCACTTCACCAGGTAGGCCCCAACATTAATTGATAGTGGCAGCAACAGGTTTTTATGACAGCAGCCCCCAATGCAAACAGCCTCAGCTAACAAGGGTAAGAGCAGCCCCAAGACAAAATAAACCAAGAGGTAGCCTCCAATAAACAAGGAAAGGAGCAACCCAAAGCAACAAACAAAAGAGGCAACTCCAAATTAACAAGGCAAGAGAGCAGCCCCACATCACCCTACCTGCAGCCCAACTAAAGAAGGAGCAGCCCCCAAACCAACAAGGAGAGGAGCAGCCCCATTTCAACAAACCTGCAGTCCAACTAAAGAAGGAGCAGCCCCCAAACCAACAAGGGAAGGAGCAGCCCAAAGCAACAACAAAAGAGGCAACTCCAAATCAACAAGGCAAGAGAGCAGCCCCACATCACCCTACCTGCAGTCCAACTAAAGAAGGAGCAGCCCCCAAACCAACAAGGGAAGGAGCAGCCCAAAGCAACAACAAAAGAGGCAACTCCAAATCAACAAGGCAAGAGAGCAGCCCAAAGCAACAAACCTGCAGTCCAAGTTAACAAGGAGCAGCCCCAAAACAACAAGGAGCAGCCCCCAAACTAACAAGGAAAGGAGCAGCCCCAACTATTAAACCTGCAGTCCAAGTTAGCAAGAAGCAGCCCCCAAACCAACAAGGTAAAGAGCAGTTCAACTTAACAAGGAGCCGCCCCCAAAATCAGCTCACAAGGCAGCCCCCAATTCATCAAGGAGCAGCCCCCAAAACCACAACCTGCAGTCCAACTTAGCAAGAAGCAGCCCCCAAACCAACAAGGAAAGGAGCAGCCCCAACTATTAAACCTGCAGTCCAAGTTAGCAAGAAGCAGCCCCCAAACCAACAAGGAAAGGAGCAGCCCCAACTATTAAATTGCACAAGAATAAGAGCAGCCCCCCATAAGGAATTCATAACAGCAGCCCCTTATAAAGGATTTATAACGGCAGCCCCAACTAAAACAAACATCACAGCCCCCAATTTATCAAGGATAAGAGGCAGCCCCCCCAACATAAACCCAAGTAGGAAGGATATATAACTATATAGCAGCCCCTAGCTGGGATTATATAACCAACCCCAACGTAATCCAAGCAAGATTAGTGTAAAGTAGCCCCCAAGTAAAAAAAACAAACAGCAACCTCTAAAGTGGGATAATAGCAAACCAGCCCCAAGCTAAGCACAAAAGCAGCAGCCCCCATTAACAGCTCACAAGACAGCCCCCTACTAACAAGGAGCAGCCCCCCAACATCAGCTCACAAGGCAGCCCCCCTACTAAAGAGCACATATAAGTATAACTATGTGTATATATGTATATATCAAAGCTTGCACAAACAGAGGAAGAGTGTGAGGGGGAGAGATATAGTTGGTGAGAGGAAGAGGAGACCCTTCCTTGAAGAGGAAGAAAACCCAAAATCCCTAAATCAGAACACCATAGATTTTCCATTCTCATGATGACCCAAGCTGAAGAGTAAACGAAAATGGAGCAAGTTTAGAGTCTACCGTTTGCCGGAGGAGGAAGAGATGGAGCTCCCTCAATCGGGTACCAAACCAGATGAAGCTAGGCTCAAGTAAGAGGCGGAGAAGGAGTCGGAGTTTCCCTTGTCGTGCCCCGATTTCTTGCATCGATCCCTAATCCGGCAGAGTTTCGAAGAGGAGGGAGAGGGAGAGAGGAGGGCGAGAGGTGACCTTGCCGCCCAGCCATGAGAGAAGGAGAGGTGAAGCCCCGAGACCAGCTCGATCTCCCCCCGTCCCCGTTAAGAGGTCCCGGCGCTGCGTATAAGAAGGAGAGGATACGGTGGATTCCGCCCCTTGTTTTCCGCCCACCGTTTTGCTCGCCGGTTTTGGTTTTTCAACAGGGCACCTCACTATTTTGTTTATATATATAAGCTTATATATGTATATACATATACCCATTACCCACACACACATATTTATACACATTTATATATATATCAAAGTATGCAAAGTGCTCACGAAATAAATGCGCAGAGGGTATCGCTGTGTTCGTAATAATCACATGAAGTTAACGAAATTATTTGAAGTTGATTCCAAGTCCGTTATTCATAATTACTCGCTCAAACCAGTACGCAACTCAAAATAGATTATTTCGGCCACCTTTCGCAAATCTCATCGAATTTGAACGAAACGAATTGCATTGTGCTAGAATTGATCACGCGAGTCTGTTGCAACTGACTAGGGTGAAATTGGGGCTTGTTTACCCAATATTCTAAAATGGCGTCGTTGCGGCGCTCGGTATTACTCAAAATAGTCGTTTTCCTCCAAACGACCTCGGATCGGGACGAAACGAATTCCGTTGCACTCATATTGACCATACGAGTCTAACGTAACTGACGGAAGTTGATTCGGAGCACGTATGCTTTGTATTCTAAAAATCGTGTCGTCGTGACGCGCTACGATACTCAAAATAGTCATATTCTGCATATGACCTCGGATCGAAACGAAACGAGTTCCGTTGCACTCGTATCAACTATACGAGTCTAATGCAACTGACGGAAGTCGATTCGGAGCACGTATGCTCCATATTCTAAAATTGCATCGTCGTGACGCGCTACTATACTCAAAACGGTCACTTTCACTAAATGACCTCGGATTGGAACGAAACGAATTCCAATGCAATCGTATCGACCATACGAGTCTAACGCAACTGACCGGAGTTGGTTCGGAGCACGTATGCTCCATATTCTAAAACTGTGTCGTCGTGACTCGCTGCGATACTCAAAATGGTCACTTTCACCAAATGACCTCTGATTGGAACGAAACGAATTCCGTTGTACTCATATCGACCATACGAGTTTAACGCAACTGACAGAAGTCGATTCGGAGTACGTATGTTCAATAAACAACTTTGACGTCGTGGCGAAGCACGATGCTACCCAAAACAGTCATTTCTCTAAATGACTACCCCTATGTGGTGAAGGTCGGGTCGTGATTGCCTTATGACCCGGCCTAGTTTCCTCCAAGGGTTCAACTGAACCGGCTAGACCCCTTTTCAGAGTCGGGATGTTACAATCCAATAAAACAAAGAAAATTTTCGTCCCTGAAAATACGAGTGGGTCATGGGGATTCAAAACGGGACGTACTGTAGACCACTAGAGGTGTCGCACGATCCCAACTTTTAAGGATTCTCTAGGTTTGGTCTTTACCTAACGAGCTACGTTGATGGCTCCTGCCATGTAGTAGCTTACGTGAACTACGGGGTAGCTTGAACGACTCAAATTGATCTAATCGTGAGAAACAAGAAACCCTTCATCACTTGATACCCCTCCCGTGAACCGAGCTTAACGGGAGACGAAGGCAACTCAACACCTTCCCGGGAGCCGAGCTCAACTGGAAGTGGAGGCAACTCAGCACCTTCCAAGGAGCCGAGCTCAACTGGAAGTGGAGGCAACTTAACATCTTCCAGGGAGCCGAGCTCAACTGGAAGTGGAGGCAACTCAACACCTTCCCAGAAGCCGAGCTCGACTGGAAGTGGAGGCAACTCAACACCTTCCAGGGTTTGCATATCTGAAACGCAAAATTTATGAGTTGTGTCCGAAAGGCACATAGTAAAAACTTATCTAGCTAATTCCCTTACGAAGGTTCTATGTTAGTGGAACAGATAAAATTGCAAATAAGTAGTGAAAATCCATAAACATATAACCAACTCCCATACGAAGGTTATATGTTAATGGTATATGCAGATATGTATGTTTTGATGCAAATGATGCATATGCAAATATGTATGTTTTGATGTATATGCAAGCCATGCATAACGAGTACTCATGACTCAATCACAACACACACTGTTGAAACAGTTTGACCGCTTTTCTTCCAGCAGGGTTGCGACCCCCGCGGGCCTCACCGATGTGGCCGTCGGTGACAGTGGCCGGTCCTGCCACTTCTGGGTGTGGACGTACCGCACTACCCAGGCCCTAATGTACAACCCAGTGTACTCCTGGATGTGAGCAACATCCGTCAATTACAAAATTCGGCTATCCAGCGGAGGGACCCTGCGGGGAAATAATCTCCCGGGGTTCACACACTCCCTAGTGCCTCATGAGTCGTCAACCTTCCCATTCATGTATGAATGGTCCTTAGGCATGATTGTCCTGCCACGGTACTCACATATAGTGTTTTACCAGTTTGCTCTTTAAGTTGACATATTTTGACCGCTTCTTTTTGCAGGGTAGCGAACCCCGCGGGCCTCACCGATGTGGCCGTCGGTGACAGTGGCCGGTCCTGCCACTTCTGGGTGTGGATGTACCACACTACCCAGGCCCCAACGTACAACCCCGTGTACCCTCGGACGTAGGAGACATCCGGTAATAACTGAATTTGGCCCACCAGCGGAGGGACCCAACGGGGCATATAAGATACAACCAAGCTCCCGGGGTGCACACCTCCCTGTTGCCTAGAGTCGTCAACCTTCCCGCACCGGTACGTACGGTCTACGGGCATGACCGACCCGCCACTTTTTCCAAAGCAAGCAAGCAAGCAATAAAATAGGTAACTATCACCTTCGGGTCCTCAGTGGCTTACCCTTTTTAACGAGGCTTCCCGGCTGGCTGAGTATGCAACCATCGCAAGTCAAATCATACCTCACATTTGCAATCGCCGGAGCAATTCTCCATATACCCACAAAATTTCATTTGATTAGCATACCTCAAATGAAATTTTGGAAAACGAGAATTTTTAGTCCCAATAAAACAAAGAGGCTTAAACCTGGGATTTGAAATTATTAGTGAAGTTCTTACATTTGTATACAAAATTTCATTTGATTAGTTCACCTTGAATGAAATTTTGAAAACGAGCCTCTACTCCCAATAAAACAAAGAGGCTTGAACCTAGAGTTCCAAATTTGAAATGATCATTTGTGGGGTTTAAAGAGAGTGTTTTATGGAAATAAGATAGATGATTGTTCGAGATCAGATGTAGTAAAAGACATTTAAGTGTCGATCTGAGTTATAAAAATATTTTGCACGACTAAAACTGAATTTGATAAGTTCGAGTGAAAATGTTCATATAAATGCCAAGTTTGTTGCCAACTTTTACCTTTTAGGTCCACCACCGCTTCCGCTGCAGTGGATCGTCCCGAACCACGCTACAGTGATTAGCGGAGCAATAAGTGTTTCTGTGATCATGAATAGGTCGAAAGATCGGTTACGCTCTGATCCATTTGTAAGACCCCCCCTCCAGAATCAACGGTCCGACCGGGGGATCTTATCGCACACCACCCTTTAGCACGACGCCGAAGCGACTCCGAAGGGTGAAGGCACTAGCTTCTCCAACCCTTTTCCTGGAACACTCCGAAGTCACGCCTAGGGGTGGTGTTAAGCGAAATTCACTACACACCAACAGAGTAAGGAAGCAGTATTTTAGCGGAAGACATCATTAGAGAGTGCGCTTTGTTACCCTTAGCGGAAGACATGGTTTATAGCGGAAGATTAAATATCACAGAAACCACAATTTCAAAGCCTGTATGAGTAATATCGAGCGCCGCAACGACGCCATTTTAGAATATTGGGTAAACAAGCCCCAATTTCACCCTAGTCAGTTGCAACAGACTCGCGTGATCAATTCTAGCACAATGCAATTCGTTTCGTTCAAATTCGATGAGATTTGCGAAAGGTGGCCGAAATAATCTATTTTGAGTTGCGTACTGGTTTGAGCGAGTAATTATGAATAACGGACTCGGAATCAACTTCAAATAATTTCGTTAACTTCATGTGATTATTACGAACACAGCGATACCCTCTGCGCATTTATTTCGTGAGCACTTTGCATACTTTGATATATATATAAATGTGTATAAATATGTGTGTGTAGGTAAAGGGTATATGTATATACATATATAAGCTTATATATATAAACAAAATAGTGAGGTGCCCTGTTGAAAAACCAAAACCGGCGAGCAAAACGGTGGGCGGAAAACAAGGGGCGGAATCCACCGTATCCTCTCCTTCTTATACGCAGCGCCGGGACCTCTTAACGGGGACGGGGGGAGATCGAGCTGGTCTCGGGGCTTCACCTCTCCTTCTCTCATGGCTGGGCGGCAAGGTCACCTCTCGCCCTCCTCTCTCCCTCTCCCTCCTCTTCGAAACTCTGCCGGATTAGGGATCGATGCAAGAAATCGGGGCACGACAAGGGAAACTCCGACTCCTTCTCCGCCTCTTACTTGAGCCTAGCTTCATCTGGTTTGGTACCCGATTGAGGGAGCTCCATCTCTTCCTCCTCCGGCAAACGGTAGACTCTAAACTTGCTCCATTTTCGTTTACTCTTCAGCTTGGGTCATCATGAGAATGGAAAATCTATGGTGTTCTGATTTAGGGATTTTGGGTTTTCTTCCTCTTCAAGGAAGGGTCTCCTTTTCCTCTCACCAACTATATCTCTCCCCCTCACACTCTTCCTCTGTTTGTGCAAGCTTTGATATATACATATATACACATAGTTATACTTATATGTGCTCTTTAGTAGGGGGGCTGCCTTGTGAGCTGATGTTGGGGGGCTGCTCCTTGTTAGTAGGGGGCTGTCTTGTGAGCTGTTAATGGGGGCTGCTGCTTTTGTGCTTAGCTTGGGGCTGGTTTGCTATTATCCCACTTTAGAGGTTGCTGTTTGTTTTTTTTACTTGGGGGCTACTTTACACTAATCTTGCTTGGATTACGTTGGGGTTGGTTATATAATCCCAGCTAGGGGCTGCTATATAGTTATATATCCTTCCTACTTGGGTTTATGTTAGGGGGGCTGCCTCTTATCCTTGATAAATTGGGGGCTGTGATGTTTGTTTTAGTTGGGGCTGCCGTTATAAATCCTTTATAAGGGGCTGCTGTTATGAATTCCTTATGGGGGGCTGCTCTTATTCTTGTGCAATTTAATAGTTGGGGTTGCTCCTTTCCTTGTTGGTTTGGGGGCTGCTTCTTGCTAACTTGGACTGCAGGTTTAATAGTTGGGGCTGCTCCTTTCCTTGTTGGTTTGGGGGCTGCTTCTTGCTAAGTTGGACTGCAGGTTGTGGTTTTGGGGGCTGCTCCTTGATGAATTGGGGGCTGCCTTGTGAGCTGATTTTGGGGGCGGCTCCTTGTTAAGTTGAACTGCTCTTTACCTTGTTGGTTTGGGGGCTGCTTCTTGCTAACTTGGACTGCAGGTTTAATAGTTGGGGCTGCTCCTTTCCTTGTTAGTTTGGGGGCTGCTCCTTGTTGTTTTGGGGCTGCTCCTTGTTAACTTGGACTGCAGGTTTGTTGCTTTGGGCTGCTCTCTTGCCTTGTTGATTTGGAGTTGCCTCTTTTGTTGTTGCTTTGGGCTGCTCCTTCCCTTGTTGGTTTGGGGGCTGCTCCTTCTTTAGTTGGACTGCAGGTAGGGTGATGTGGGGCTGCTCTCTTGCCTTGTTGATTTGGAGTTGCCTCTTTTGTTGTTGCTTTGGGCTGCTCCTTCCCTTGTTGGTTTGGGGGCTGCTCCTTCTTTAGTTGGACTGCAGGTTTGTTGAAATGGGGCTGCTCCTCTCCTTGTTGGTTTGGGGGCTGCTCCTTCTTTAGTTGGGCTGCAGGTAGGGTGATGTGGGGCTGCTCTCTTGCCTTGTTAATTTGGAGTTGCCTCTTTTGTTTGTTGCTTTGGGTTGCTCCTTTCCTTGTTTATTGGAGGCTACCTCTTGGTTTATTTTGTCTTGGGGCTGCTCTTACCCTTGTTAGCTGAGGCTGTTTGCATTGGGGGCTGCTGTCATAAAAACCTGTTGCTGCCACTATCAATTAATGTTGGGGCCTACCTGGTGAAGTGAGGGTTGTTGATATGCTTTTGGTAGATGGGCTTTGTTGTTACTACCTCCTTCCCATATTCTCTAACATTTCTTCTCTCTCTACCCCTTCACAAATTCTGATGTTGATTAAAGGTGGAGATGCTCCCTCTTCTTTTGATGTGGTACCAATACCAATGGAAATGTTATATAGGTGACTTGGGTTTGATTACCAAGCATTCAAGTGATTGACGGAAGTTTACATAAATACAAGCGGGTCTTATGTGGATGACTGGGGATTGATCGCCAAGCACCGAAATGATCGACGAAGGTCTACATGAATGCAATTGTGCCCTATGTGGGCAGGTTGGATTTGATTGCCAGCCGAGTTAAATTAGTGGTACCTTCTCGGATAGAGATATGCTAAGCTTATAAAGAGTTCGTCTTCTCTCCTTCTACAAAACTACGGGTGGATATTTTGTTAAGCTTTAAGAGAGTTTTCTTAATTCCTACGGGAATGAAAGGTTGCCTTCGAGAAAGTAATTCCTACGGGAATGAAATGTTGCCTTCGAGAAAGTAATTCCTACGGGAATGAAATGTTGCCTTCGAGAAAGTAATTCCTACGGGAATGAAATGTTGCCTTCGAGAAAGTAATTCCTACGGGAATGAAAGGTTGCCTTCGAGAAAGTAATTCCTACGGGAATGAAAGGTTGCCTTCGAGAAAGTAATTCCTACGGGAATGAAATGTTGCCTTCGAGAAAGTAATTCCTACGGAAATGAAATGTTGCCTTCGAGAAAGTAATTCCTACGGGAATGAAAGGTTGCCTTCGAGAAAGTAATTCCTACGGGAATGAAATGTTGCCTTCGAGAAAGTAATTCCTACGGGAATGAAATGTTGCCTTCGAGAAAGTAATTCCTACGGGAATGAAATGTTGCCTTCGAGAAAGTAATTCCTACGGGGAATAAGTTGTGCCTTCGGGAAATATTCCTACGGGAATATATCGTGCCTTGGGATAAAATCGGATGGCCTATGAGTTTGACTCTAAGGCAACCCGCGCGATGGACGGTCTGGGAGGGCAACCCGTGCGAAACTAATAGAACTACGTGGGTCTGAGGCCGTATGCAGGATGATACGGAGTACGTAGGCGGTGGTCGTGGGAAGACCGCCTCGGCCCAATAAGAGTCCAGATATCCCCTTCCTTATAATTGTTATATTATGTTTGTTTGTTAGTAGGGGTTGGATTCTGTTCGTGGTTCTAATAACTTGTCTTTGGCACAGGTGACAGGTGCGGATGAGTGACAACGCCTGTGTGTGGATAAGGCCACAGAGCAGGCTACATCAGGTATACGTTATTAAGTCGCATCTCCTTTTTGTTGTGCCCTATCTCAGGGTATACATATATAATGCAATGAAGCCTTGATGGATAGGATTCATTGCGGCGGCGAAATCAATATTACTCATACAAGTTTTGAAATTATGGTATTTAATCTTCCGCTATAAATAATGTCTTCCGCTAAGGGTAACAAAGCGCACTCTTTAATAATGTCTTCCGCTAAGGGTAACAAAGCGCACTCTTTAATAATGTCTTCCGCTAAGGGTAACAAAGCGCACTCTTTAATAATGTCTTCCGCTAGAATACAGCTTCCCTACTCTGATGGTGTGTAGTGACTTTCGCTTAACACCACCCCTAGGCGTGACATCGGAGTGCTCAAGGAAAAGGGTTGGAGAAGCTAGTGCCTTCACCCTTCGGGGTCGCTTCGGCGTCGTGCTAAAGGGTGGTGTGCGATAAGATCCCCCGGTCGGTCCACCGATTTGGGAGGGGGGGTCTTACAAATGTATCAGAGCGTAACCGATCTTTCGACCTATTCATGATCACAGAAACACTTATTGCTCGAGGGGGGATGGGACGTCACCACCCGGGGAGCGTTAAGGGGTCATTCTTGGGCAGTAAGATCCCCCCTCCCTGAACCCGGTTCAGGATTGGGGAGGGGGGGTCTTACAAATGGATCAGAGCTACCACGATCCGACCACATGGGGCAGTCTTTCTATCCTCCTTTCCCCCGGTTCCGTTTCTTGGTTCGGGACGAACCATGCAGCGGAAGCCTGGTGGACCCTCTAGGTTAAGGTTAAGGACTCGAGACTGCACGATAGTACACCCACACGCTTTCCGCTTTCTTTCCTTTCAGTCCTGCAAAATGCCCTTAGTTTTGCAAGTTCTGACACCCGTTTGTTACTTCTCCAGATACCGGAGTCAAGTAATGGAAGGTCTTCCTCTCAAGACCAGTACCACCCTACCACTCCACCACCAGCTCAGACCGCTCCGGCCACAGTCCCATTCGGAGAGACAGAGCTCGGGCAGACCCTGGTAGCCCTGTTGGCCGCCTTCCAGACAGCCACTTTACGGCCACCCCAGCAGGCCACCGTACCCACTGATCTACTGACGACTTTCCGAGGGCTAAGGCCCCCCACCTTTCGGGGTACAGAGTCGGCCATCCAGGCCGAGGAGTGGGTGGAGAGGGTAGAGGAGCTTCTTGTAGGGATGATGTGCCCAGCAGTAGCCGCAGTATCCCTAGTAGTGACCATGTTGGAGGGCTATGCCTGGGACTGGTGGAGGGAAGCTAGCCGCTCCACTTTTAGAGGGCGACCCCTTAGCACCATTCTCTGGGGGGAGTTCTCGGATGCTTTCTTAAAGCATTTCATTTCAGATGCAGACCGGATGGCACTCCAGGAGCGGTTCCTACAGACCAGACAGGGAGATAGGACGGTTCCAGACTACCAGAGAGAGTTTATCCACCTGGCCCGCTTCGCCGGGACCTTAGCAGGTACAGATAGGGACAGGGTGGCCAGATTTTATCGGGGATTACGAGACGACCTCCGTCAGGCCCTGATCATGATATCCCAGGCATCCTTCCACACGATCGCCTCACATGCCACCGCTCTAGAGATGGATCAGCGGATGGTAGCCCAGCAGCGGAGGGGACACGTAGGTATTCCCCGGACTCAGGACCGAGAGAGAAGAGCAGGTCCTCGCAGGCAGGGCCGAGACGAGAGACAGCGGCAGCGTCACCAGCCATATAGGCAGGCACCCCAGCCCCGACCAGCACCCCCAGCCCCAGCACCACAGGTCGTCCCGGCCGCACGACGAGATGTTCCCTTCGCAGGGAACTGCTACCTATGCCAGCAGCCTGGGCATATACGAGCCTTCTGCCCACAGGCTACCGGGAGACCCGGTTTAGGAGCAGTACAGAGAGCGGCGGAGAGAGGACGAGGTGGACGCAGAGGACGTCCCGCAGGCAGGAGGGAGCCGGCTAGGCAGGGCAGAGCAGCACCGCTCGAGGCATACGCGTTGGACCTCCAGCACGGTCCTGCTCCTGACGTAGTGATAGGTATCTACTTCCGATAGTACGATATCCTATTGTATATCTGTGAAAAGCTTATGATTATGATATATATACATATATGTTATCAGGTTTACTTTTGGTAGAAGGTCGTCCCGCTAAAACACTGTTCGATACCGGCGCCACACACTCTTTCGTTGCACAAAATTTCATCGCCGACAAGGAGAACACGGTGCGATCATCCGGGATGTCAATCCGAATACGACTCCCGGATGGATCAGATATGACTTCCACCGAGAAGTGTTCCTTCCAGGCAATGCTAGGAGGCATAGAGTTCGAAGTCAACGCCACCATCTTAGCAATAACCGGGTTCGACATCATTCTGGGAATGGATTGGTTGGCCGAGCACAGCGCCCAAATCAATTGTTCGACTCGAGAAATCCGCCTCCAGAATCCGAATGGGCAATTTATCACGCTAGCAGGTATACCCTCCATCACCCGCATTATCTTAACATCTGCACAAACCGTCAAGGCAGTTCGACGGAAGGACGAGATGTACCTAATCTACTTTGAGATGGAGAACACGACGCAAGTACTCGCTAAAGTACCTGTGATCAGGGACTTCCCAGATATCTTCCCAGAGTCACTCCCCGGGTTGCCCCCGCAACGGGAAGTAGACTTCCAAATCGAACTTACTCAAGGAGCCCGACCAGTGTCCCGAGCACCATACCGGATGGCCCCGAGGGAACTGGCTGAGCTCAAGATTCAGCTACAAGAGTTAGTCGACGCAGGATTCATACGTCCTAGTACCTCTCCCTGGGGAGCCCCAGTACTGTTCGTTAAAAAGAAGGATGGATCGCTGCGCCTCTGCATCGACTACAGAGGCTTGAATAAACTCACCATCCGGAATACCTATCCCCTACCCCGGATAGATGAACTGTTCGATCAACTACAAGGCGCGTCCGTCTTTTCCAAAATGGACTTAAGGTCCGGCTACTATCAACTTAGAGTACGAGAAGAGGACATTCCCAAGACCGCCTTCAGCTCTCGCTACGGACTATACGAGTTCATGGTAATGCCATTTGGATTAACCAATGCCCCGTCCGCCTTCATGGCTTTGATGAATACGGTATTCAAACCCTTCCTGGATCATTTCGTAATAGTCTTCATAGATGATATTCTCATCTACTCAAAGAACAAAACCGATCACTCCAGGCACCTCCAAATGGTACTACTTAAGCTAAGAGAACACTCACTCTTCGCCAAGTTTAGCAAATGCGAGTTCTGGGTAGAAGAAGTCAGCTTTCTGGGACACACCGTCAACAAAAACGGAGTAGCGGTAGATCAAGCCAAGGTGCAAGCAGTACGAGATTGGCCGCCACTTAAGACAGCGGCAGACATCCGAAGTTTCCTTGGCCTCGCCGGCTACTACCGTAAGTTCGTCGAAGGCTTCTCCAAGATCGCATTACCACTTACCACCCTCACCAAGAAGGATGTGACATTCCAATGGTCTCCTGAATGCGAGGCGGCATTCATCGAACTAAAGAACCGGCTAATATCGGCCCCAATCCTAACCCTCCCCTCCGGTACCGAGGGTTTCCAAATCTATGCTGATGCCTCTCTGAAAGGATTGGGGGCCGTGCTTATGCAACATGGCAAGGTGATTGCCTACGCCTCACGTCAGCTCAAGCCGCATGAACTAAACTACGCCACCCACGATCTGGAGCTGGGAGCGGTAGTTTTTGCCTTAAAAATCTGGAGACATTACCTCTACGGGGTACGATGCGAGATCTTCTCCGATCATAAAAGCCTCAAATACGTCTTCACCCAGAAAGAGCTAAACCTCCGGCAACGCCGGTGGTTAGAATTTCTCTGTGATTATGACTTCGCCCTCCAGTACCACCCTGGCAAGGCTAATAAAGTTGCAGACGCCTTGAGTCGGCAGCCTCCGAGGACCGGGAGTTGGTTAGAAACGGTGCCAGAGGAGTTAGTCAAATCATTGGCAGAAATGGATATTATCCTCATCACCCGCAGAAATCCGATGGAATACCAAGCCCACCTCTATTGGATGGAGATACAGTGTGACATCAGGAATAGAATACGGGAAGCCCAGAAGACCGACGTTGAAGCAGCACCGATCATTCAGGCCTTGCAACACGGTGTACAAGAAGACTACAACCTGTATGATGGCATCCTGCAATACAGACACCGCATATTCATTCCCGCTGCAGAAGGGATCCGTGAGGAGATACTCCGTGAAGCTCACCAGACAAGGTACTCGATACACCCGGGAGTAGTACAAATGTATACGGACCTGCGCAGGACCCTATACTGGCCAGGCATGAAGAAGGATGTCACCGCTTATGTAGTGCGCTGCCAAACCTGCCAAATGGTCAAAGCCGAATGTCGTAGCCCAGGAGGCCTACTACAACCCCTGCCAATTCCAGAATGGAAGTTCGAGGATATTTCCATGGATTTTGTCCATGGCTTACCCCGATCCCGTGCAGGTAACGACTCCATATGGGTAGTAGTGGACCGCCTCACCAAGGTAGCCCGATTCATCCCGAACCGGCAAGGCGATGGTGTCGACATTCTAGCCCGACTATTTATCGAGCAGGTAGTCCGATTTCATGGAATACCCAAATCAATCGTCTCGGACCGCGATGGGCGCTTTACATCGAAGGAATGGAGAAGAGTGCAAGCTTATCTGGGAACCAGATTAGCTTTTAGCACCGCCTTCCACCCCCAGACCGATGGGCAGACGGAAAGAACAAATCGGACGATGGAAGATCTTCTCCGATTATGCATAGTAGAGCATAACGAGCCATGGGAGCAGTTACTACCTCTGGTAGAGTTCTCATATAACAACAGTTTCCAGGCAAGCATCAAGATGGCACCGTACGAAGCCCTCTACGGAAGACGCTGTCGGACCCCGCTATCTTGGGCACAGGATGAGGACCCCGAAGCCTTAGGAATCACCTACATCGACGATACCACCGCCGCAATAAGACTAATCCGGGAACGCATGCTGGAAGCGCAGAGCCGGCAGGCCAAGTATTACGACGCACGTCATCGGCAAGTAGAATTCCAAGTGGGAGATATGGTGTTCTTAAAGATTAAGCCAATGCATGGGATATCACGAATCAAGAGGCAGAAAAAGCTGGACCCCCGCTATCTAGGCCCGTATCCCGTCATCGAAAGAATTGGCCCAGTGGCTTACAGGTTAGCTTTGCCAGCCGAGCTGGGGAGCCTTCACGACGTATTTCATGTCTCCTCGCTAAGACGTGTTCTGCGCCAACCAGAGCAGCACCTTCCCACCCCACCAACATCAGTACAATCCGACCGATCTGTCCGACTCGAACCTGTGAAGATAGTGGACTCCAAGATCAAAGAGCTGCGGAACAAAACGGTCACAATGGTCAAGATCTTATGGTCGAACGGTGGACGCGAAGAGTTCACTTGGGAACCCGAGACGCTCGTACGAGAGAAATACCCGACGCTCTTCCCCCAGGTACATCATTTAAACCCCTACTTTAGCCAATTTTCGGGGACGAAAATCTCTTTATTTTTATTGGATTGTAACATCCCGACTTTTATTGGGCCACTAGACCCTAGTGAGCCCAATAAAAGTAGGCCCGAGCAGTAGAAAACGACCGTTTCGGGTATCGTAGCGCGCCACTACCTCATTAATATGAATAATGGCCATACGAGCCCCGAATTGACTTCCGTCAGTTCTGTTGGACTCGTATGGACAATACGAACGCAACGGAATTCGTTGCACTCCGATCCGAGGTCGTATGGAAAAAACGACCGTTTCGGGTATCGTAGCGCGCCACTACCTCATTAATATGAATAATGGCCATACGAGCCCCGAATTGACTTCCGTCAGTTCTGTTGGACTCGTATGGACAATACGAACGCAACAGAATTCGTTGCACTCCGATCCGAGGTCGTATGGAAAAAAACGACCGTTTCGGGTATCGTAGCGCGCCACTACCTCATTAATGAATAATGGCCATACGAGCCCCGAATTGACTTCCGTCAGTTCCGTTGGACTCGTATGGACAATACAAGCGCAACAGAACTCGTTGCGTCTCGATACAAGGTCGTGTGGGGAATATACCATTTGGGGCACTATGCAGACCACCCCAATGCAACGTATAAACTACGATGTGCACGAACCCGGAGTCAAAAACCCCCAAGAAGGGGGCTGCCCTATTAGGGCAAGGGGAAGAGAGAGAAAGGAGGGGGGGGGGAAGAAAATATCCCCCCCCCCACTCACCCTTCCTTCCTACACGTGGAAGGGAGGGAGAGGGGGAGGTGGCCACCCCTCCTTCCTATAAAAGGAGGGGCAGCCCTCTTCTTCTCCCCCACACCACTCTCTCTCTCTCTCCCCCTCCTCTGCCGACAGCCCAGCCTGCAGCCCCTCCTCCTCCTCCCTTGCCGGAGCAAGCCCACGGTCGACCTCCTCCTCCTCCTCCATGGCCGGCCACCACCACCAACCCCCAACCCCTCAGGTAGAGATCTCCCCCTCCCCTTTCCTACCTCCCGGAGGAGGCGTTCAGGCCGCCGGCAGGCACGGCCGGCGGCGGCCGAGTCTTCCTCCTCCCCGCGCTCCCTGTAAGGGAGTTACTCCCTTCCCCGGCGGCGGCCGGCGGCGCCAGGCTGCCGGGCCACCGCCGAACGGCTGCCCCCTCCCCGGCGCCCCGACCAGAGGCGGCAGGGAGGGCTGCGCGCGAGGAGGCGGCCGTGTAACAAGCCGGCACGGCTCGGGCTGGCTGCACCGCGCCTCCTCGCCCCTTCTGCCCCGTTTTCCGGTGGGGTCCGGCGGCGCCAGGCCACCGGGCCACCACCGGAGTTGGCGCCGACCCCCGGCGCACCGACCGGGGGCGGCGCCGGTGGCCCCCCGACGGAAGGGCGGCGGCACAGCGGCCTGCATGGCCCATGCAGGCCACGCCGCCGCCGCCCGCCCCTATTACTCCCTTCCCCGGTGGTGGCCGGCGGTGCCAGGCCGCCGGACCACCCCCGGAGGAGTCGCCGGCCCCCGGCGCACCGGCCGGGGGCGGCGCCGGCCCCGGCAGGCCGCTGCCCGGCGGCGGCAGCGGCAGCCACCCGAGCCCGATCGGGGGCCGCACGATCTCCCCCAGGAGATCAAGCGCCCCCCCCCCCCCCCCCCCCCCCCCCCCCCCCCCCCCGCAACCTTAATCCCCGCCCAATTCCTCCACTTGTGTGCCCCCCACAGCGGATCCGCTGTGGATCCGCTGTGGGGACCCAAGGAGGGCGCCCGGTGTGGCGCCCTCAGCTTTCTCCTCTCCTCTAAACGCACACCAAAAACCCCTTCCCCTTCTTCTTTTTTTTGAAAAAAAAAATGGGGCCTTTTTAGGAAAAGTTTTCTAAACGGAAAATGTGCCCCACCCTTGGGGGCACCCCCTGTAATTTTTTGGGATTTTTAGGAGGGGTTTTACTATTTTTAAAACCCAATATAAAGTTTATTTTAGGTATTAAAATGCCCAAATGTGTTTCTAAAAATCCCCAAATATTAGGGGCACTAAATATAGGTATTTTACAAATACTATCAAAGATAGGGGGTGTGGACTTGTGATTTAACCCCTCAAAAGCCTTTTCAAACAAAAATAGACGCCCGGAAAAGAGCAAAATTCATTAAAATGAATCGGCGTCTCCTCGACGCATATTTTAAATACTTATCCAAAATTATGCGTATTAATCTAAAAAGATCGACTGAGCTCGGAGAAGCAACGCCAAAAATCGGAACGACATCGCGACGCGGCGCCAAAACGTAACCCCGCCGCGACGATAATAAAAGAACGGAGTCATCGATCGAAGCCTCCTCTTATGGAGTGATTGGACTACTAACCATTTCTTCTTATGCAATTTCATTCTGTACTTCCGTTTAGATCCAGTCTCGTACTGGTCCCCCGCATTTACATTCTGTACTTTCGTTTAAATCCAGTCTCGTACTGGTCCCCCGCATTTATATTCTGTACTTGCGTTTAAATCCAGTCTCGTACTGGTCCCCCGCATTTACATTTCTGTACTTGCGTTTAAATCCAGTCTCGTACTGGTCCTATCATTATGGCCTTTGCTTTCGGCCTACTTTCTGCTTATCATTATGGCCTTTGCTTTCGGCCTACTTTCTGCTTATCATTATGGCCTTTGCTTTCGGCCTACTTTCTGCTTATCATTATGGCCTTTGCTTTCGGCCTACTTTCTGCTTATCATTATGGCCTCTGCTTTCGGCCTACATTCTGTTTAGTATTATGGCCCCTGCTTCGGCCTAATTTACTTACTAGTGCAGAGCTGCCGTGGCAACAGATGCGGTGCTTGTCCTCCCTTCGGCGAGGCCTTAGTTGGGGAAAACCCGGAGTTGAGTCCTTCCTCCCAGGTTAGCCCCAAGCAAGGAGCCCTCATACCGCTAAGTCTCCCGGTCCGGGGTTATGAGACCAGTGGAGTGGAAATGCCACGTGGCCTAAGGGTTTGTTTTATATAAAGCGGGTGAAGATTGATTGGAAGTGGCGGGTTGGTCACGCTCGCAGACCGTTCGTACCGGTGCGGGTGGGTTGACGACTCATGGCGACAGGGAGATATGCGCAGCAGGTTATCACCCCTGAGCATGTAGTTTTACCTCCGCTGGTCGGCCTTCAAATCGGCTCGCCGGATGTCGCTCACATCCAGTTAGTACACCAAGTTGTACAGGAGGGCCTAAATGATACGGTACGACTACATTCAGAAGTGGCAGGACTGGCCACTGTCACCGACGGCCACATCGGTGAGGCCCGCGGGGTTAGCTCCCCTGTTTGAACTAAAGCGGTCTAAAACTGTGTCGACACAGGGTCTTTGTGTGGGTACAGGTCTTGAGAACCTGGGGTGTGTGTATACGCGCGATAGTGTTATAGATTTATTATGCTGCGCGATTGTGGTTATTCGGGCAGGAGCCCCGCTTTATATATATATATATATATATATATATATATGTGTATGTATATGTTTACCTGCTGCTAACCCTTTCCTTGCTTCGGCTATTTCAATTCTGTCTTTAGCCGCCCCCTGGATACGGATCCGGGGAGGGGGATGTGTTTTCTGCTTAGCTCTGTGACTAACGGTTATTTCTTATAACCAATCACAGGAGACGGGACAGCGTGAAGCCCCCACATCACAGGTTGACCGGGAAGCCTTGGAGATGATCCGTTCGATTACCCCAGCCTCCCCTTCTATCTTCAGAGATGTGAGTACGAGTATATAAGGACGAGCCCAGGACTCCCTTTTGTCTTAGCATATGTAGTCTACGGACAATATTTTGTAAACGATAGGCTTCGGCCCCGTTAAGTTGTAAATATAAGCTGTATGTTTGGTTTGCCCATCTTTTGATTGCTTCCGCTATGCGTTCTGATGTGAGGTTATGATTCTTGTGCCTGACAAGGAGACCGCTCAGCGCTCGAGGGGGGATGGGACGTCACCACCCGGGGAGCGTTAAGGGGTCATTCTTGGGCAGTAAGATCCCCCCTCCCTGAACCCGGTTCAGGATTGGGGAGGGGGGGTCTTACAAATGGATCAGAGCGCAACCGATCTTGTCGACCTATTCGTGATCACAGAAACACCTATTGCTCCGCTAATCGCTGTAGCGTGGTTCGGGACGAACCACTACAGCGGAAGCGGTGGTGGACCTAAAGGTAAAAGTTGGCAACAAACTTGGCATATATATGAACATTTTCACTCGAACTTATCAAATTCAGTTTTAGTCATGTAAAATGTTTTTTTTTATGACTCAGATCGACACTTAAATGTCTTTTACTACATCTGATCTCGAACAATCATCTATCTTATTCCCATAAAACACTCTCTTTAAACCCTACAAATGATCATTTCAAATTTTGAACTCTGGGTTTAAGCCTCTTTGTTTTATTGGGAGTAGATGCTCGTTTTCAAAATTCCATTCGAGGTGAACTAATCAAATGGAATTTTGTGTACAATATAAGAACTTCATTACTAATTTCTAATCCCAGGTTTAAGCCTCTTTGTTTTATTGGGATTAAAATTCTCGTTTTCAAAATTTCATTTAAGGTAAGCTAACTAAATGAAATTTTGCGTGTATATGGAGAATTGCTCTAACGATTGCAAATATGAATTATGCTTTGACTTGATCGATTTGACGATCTGTGAAAATAAAGTCGTGCAATCGTAAAAGAACTCGTTTCGTTTCAATCCGAGGTCATATGTAGAATATGACTATTTTGAGTATCGTAGCGCGTCATGACGACGCGATTTTTGAATATGGAGCATACGTGCTCCGAATCGACTTCCGACAGTTGCGTTAGACTCGTATAGTTGATACGAGTGTAACAGAACTCGTTTCGTTCCAATCCGAGGTCGTTTGAAGAAAACGACTATTTTGAGTAATATCGAGCGCCGCAACAACGCCATTTTCAAATGATAAGCAAACGAGCTCCGAATTGAATTATGTCAGTTGCGTTAGACTCGTATGGTCGATACGAGTGCAACAGAACTCGTTTCGTTCCAATCCGAGGTCGTTTGGAGAAAACGACTATTTTGAGTAATATCGAGCGCCGTAACAACGCCATTTTCAAATGATAAGCAAACGAGCTCCGAATTGAATTCTGTCAGTTGTGTTAGACTCGTATGGTCGATACGAGTGCAACAAAGTTCGTTTCGCTCGATGCCGACGTCGTTTGGTCAATTAAATAAAAATAAACGTTCGTAAAATTATAAGAATTTGAGATACGTAAACGCTTGACTTCAATCCCGTCACATTAATATTGACTCGACACCCGACGACTCCGACTTATATTGACCTTGACCCATATGGGGGACCCACTTCTAGTTGGCTTTGGTCAACCCTCCTCAAAGAAATAGTTTTCTTAAAATCTAAGCCCTTTCCCCACTCATCCCCACTCAACAAAAGAAAACCACAATCCTCATGGTCACCTTTGATTGGTGGATCAGCCACCTTGCACTAATTTTAAAGCCAATGGATTAAGACATGAGGCCACCCAAACCTAAAGGAAGGGAGAAGATATTTTAAGGCTTGGTCCCAAGGCTCATCCCAACCCAATTATCTAAACCCAGCAAGTACACCCCCCTCTAATAGATGAGTGACAGCTGCCCTCTAACTCAACACGAGTTAAATCTAACTCATCTCTCGGGTTGCCATGGCCAACAAGGAGAAGGGGAGGAAGGCGCTCCCTGACCTCCATAAAAAGGGCCCCCACTGTCCCAGATGGGAGGGGACCTTCCCTCAAGCTCAGTAGAGCCAGCCACACCTTCTGCCGGAGCCCTACCTCGCCAGAAAACCAAACCCGAGCTCCATCGCCACTTCCACCACCCTCCCATGGTGGCTTCGCCGGAGGGGTTCCGAAGGACCCCAAACAGGGTGGGATCCTCTCCTCTCCTCCCTCCCTAACATCCCGTCGCCTTGCATGTAAGCTCCGGCGATCGGAGCGCGGTCGCCGCTTCTCCCGTCTCCTCCGTCCGAAACAGGATAGTAAGCAGCTCCGGCGGTGGCCGGCGGCGGCAGGCCACCAGACCACCGCCGGAGGGGGCGCCCGCCCCCTAGGAGTCGGTCGGGGGCGGAGCCATGGCCGGCCGGCGGCCGGCCGGCGGCGGAGGAGACCCGTAAGAGGGAGGTCTGGTTCAGGCGGCGGAGAAGTTTTAACAGAAATTATAATTTATAAGATTTTATAATATTATAATCTAAATTTCGGGTATTTGATTTTATGGAGGGTTAAAGAGGGCTCAAATGGAAAAGTTTTGAACATAAAAGTTGTGTGTAACAGCGAGATGTATCCCCAGTAAAAATTTCAGATTTTTCTGTCATGTTTTAGTATTTTTAATAATTAAAATACTGTAATATTTGGGGTTTTTGAATTTCCAGAGGGTCGTAACAGTGAGGGAAAATTATGAGAAAATTTGGGAAGCTTCCTACCACTGACCTACACCTACTGTGATTATTTTGGAATTTTTGAAATGGGTTTACTATTTTTAGATGCTAAAAATCTATGTTATCAATTAATAATGAATTACGCTCTCCTCCAGCACGTCTCCAAAAAATTGCAGGAAGCTTGGGAGGCTGGATCGCACCCTCTAAAAAGTTTGGGTATTTTTAAAAGTAAAAATATCGACGCGCAATTAAGGTCACAATCGCGAGACGACACCGTTAATTCAATAACCTCGAGATAATTAAAAATGTGAAATCAAGGTACGAAAATAAGGAACCTCATAAAATATAAGTAAACCCTTATGAACGGAGAAAGAACAGAATTTCCTCCTATGAACGGAGATGGAACAGAATTTCCTCCTATGAACGGAGATGGAACAGAACTTTCCTCCTAAGAACGGAGTCGACCTTGAAGCCTCCTATTATGGAGTGATTGGACTACTAACCTGCTTATTCATTTGCTTTCAGTATTTTCTTTAAATCCAGTCTCGCACTGGTCCCCCGCATCTACTTTTTGTGCTTTCAATTCTCCAGTCTTGCACTGGTCCTGATATTATGGCCTCTGCTTTCGGCCTATTTTACTGCTTGATATTATGGCCTCTGCTTTCGGCCTATTTTACTGCTTGATATTATGGCCTCTGCTTTCGGCCTATTTTACTGCTGCACTTATTCATATTTTAGTACTAACTGCAGCTCTACACTGGCAAGCGGTGCTTCCCCTCCTTCCTGCGAGGCCTTAGTTGGGGAAACCCGGAGTCGAGCTCCTCCTCCTAGGTTAGCCCCAAATAAGGAGCTCTCATACCGCCCAGCCTCCCGGTAAAAAGTTGCGTGACCGGTCGAGTAAGAGTACCGCGTCAAGTTTTAAAGCGCTCGCTCTAAGTTTTGAAGATTGTTGGAAAGTGGCGGGTTGGTCACGTCCACAGATCGTTCGTACCGGTGTGGGAGGGTTGACGACTTATGGCGACAGGGAGGTGTGCGTAGCGGGTTATCTTCACTCTGAACCCGCAGTTTTGCCTCCGCTGGTCGGCCTAAAAATTGGTTCGCCGGATGTCGCTCACATCCAATTAGTACACCAAGTTGTACAAGAGGGCCGGAGTGATATGGTACGACTACATTCAGAAGTGGCAGGATTGGCCACTGTCACCGACAGTCACATCGGTGAGGCCCGCGGGGTTCGCTACCCCGCTTGTAGAGCAGAGCGAACAGATCGATGTTTTGGCCTTTTCTTCTTAATTGTCTATAATTTAGAGTTGACGTGAAGATGGGACATTCCTTCAGCGTCAACCTTAAATAGTGCCAAACCGTCCGCCGCTTGTAGAGCCGAGCGGACAGATCGATGTTTTGGCCTGTTCTTCTTTATTGCCTATAATTTAGAGTTGACGTGAAGATGGGACATTCCTTCAGCGTCAACCCTAAATAGTGTCGAACTGTCCGCCGCTTGTAGAGCCGAGCGGACAGATCGATGTTTTGGCTTTTTCCTCTTTATTGCATATAATTTAGAGTTGACGTGAAGATGGGGCATTCCTTCAGCGTCAACCCTAAATAGTGCCGAACTGGCCGCCACTTGTAGAGCCGCTCGATGTTTTGGCCTGTCTTCTTAATTGTCTATAATTTAGAGTTGACGTGAAGATGGGACATTCCTTCAGCGTCAACCTTAAATAGTGGCAAACTGTCCGCCGCTTGTAGAGCCGAGCGGACAGATCGATGTTTTGGCCTGTTCTTCTTTATTGCCTATAATTTAGAGTTGATGTGAAGATGGGACATTCCTTCAGCGTCAACCCTAAATAGTGTCGAACTGTCCGCCGCTTGTAGAGCCGAGCGGACAGATCGATGTTTTGGCCTTTTCCTCTTTATTGCATATAATTTAGAGTTGACGTGAAGATGGGGCATTCCTTCAGCGTCAACCCTAAATAGTGCCGAACTGGACGCCACTTGTAGAGCCGCTCGATGTTTTGGCCTGTCTTCTTAATTGTCTATAATTTAGAGTTGACGTGAAGATGGGACATTCCTTCAGCGTCAACCTTAAATAGTGCCAAACTGTCCGCCGCTTGTAGAGCCGAGCGGACAGATCGATGTTTTGGCATGTTCTTCTGTATTGCCTATAATTTAGAGTTGACGTGAAGATGGGACATTCCTTCAGCGTCAACCCTAAATAGTGTCGAACTGACCGCCGCTTGTAGAGCAGAGCGGACAGTTCGATGTTTTGGTTTTTCTTCTTTATTGCATATAATTTAGAGTTGATGTGAAGATAGGGCATTCCTTCAGCGTCAACCCTAAATAGTGTCGAACTGGCCGCCACTTGTAGAACCGAGCGGACAGTTCGATGTTTTGGTATTTCTTCTTTATTGCATATAATTTAGAGTTGACGTGAGGATGGGGCATTCCTTCAGCGTCAACCCTAAATAGTACCGAACTGGCTGCCGCTCTCACAGCAGCACAGACGAATTGATGTTTTTGGGTTTTATTCCGTATTGACATTAATATAGAATTGACGGGAATGAAACGTTGCCTTCGAGAAATAATTCCTACGGGAATGAAACGTTGCCTTCGAGAAATAATTCCTACGGGAATGAAATGTTGCCTTCGAGAAATAATTCCTACGGGAATGAAATGTTGCCTTCGAGAAATAATTCCTACGGGAATGAAACGTTGCCTTCGAGAAATAATTCCTACGGGGATGAAATGTCATCGAATTTGAACGAACTCAGAATCAACTTCAAATCCAAGCCCTACTAACTTTAGAATCAAATTTAGCCGGTTCGACCGGGGGATCTTATCGCACACCACCCTTTAGCACGACGCCGAAGCGATCCCGAGGGGTGGAGGTACTAGCTTCTCCAACCCTTTTTCCTTGAACACTCCGATGTCACGCCTAGGGGTGGTGTTAAGCGAAAGTCACTACACACCAACAGAGTAAGGAAGCAGTATATTAGCGGAAGACATTATTAAAGAGTGCGCTTTGTAACCCTTAGCGGAAGACATGGTTTATAGCGGAAGATTAAATATCACAGAAACCACAATTTTGAAACTTGTATGACTAATATCGATTTCGCCGCCACAATAGATCCTATCCATCAGGGCTTTATTGCCATTATATGTATATACCCTGCGATAGGGCACAATAAAAGGAGATGTGACTTAATGACGTATACCTGAAGTAGCCTGCTCTGTGGCCTCCTCCACCCATGAGTGTTGTCACTCATCCATACCTGTCACCTGTGCTAAAGACAAGTTATTAGAACCACGAAGAGAATCCAACCCTTACCAACAAACAAACATAATATAACATTTATAAGGGGGAATATCTGGACTCTTATTGGGCCGAGGCGGTCTTCCCATGACCACCGCCTACGTACTCCGTATCGTCCTGCATACGGCCTCAGACCCACGTAGTTCTATTAGTTTCGCACGGGTTGCCCTCCCAGACCGTCCATCGTGCGGGTTGCCTTAGAGTAAAACTCATAGGCCATCCGATTTTATCCCTTGTCACATTCCCGAAGGCAACATTTCATTCCCGTAGGAATTATATCTCGAAGGCAACATTTCATTCCCGTAGGAATTATTTCTCGAAGGCAACATTTCATTCCCGTAGGAATTAATTTCTCGAAGGCAACATTTGTATTCCCGTAGGAATTATTTTCTCGAAGGCAACATTTGTATTCCCGTAGGAATTATTTTCTCGAAGGCAACATTTGTATTCCCGTAGGAATTATTTTCTCGAAGGCAACTATTTTCATAAGAGAAGAAAAGAGACGCCCTTTAAGATCAGCAATATATCCACCCGCAACATGTAGGAGGAGAGAAGACGAACTCTATATAAGCTTAGCATATCTTCATCCGAGAAGGTAACACTATTTTAACCCGGTTGGCAATTAAATCGAGCCATCTTCATATGGCCCATAGACTCCCGTCAATCATTTGGATGCTTGGTGTTCAAACCCAAGTCACCTATATAACATTTCCATTGATATTGGTACCACATCAAAAGAAGAGGGAGTATTTCCACCTTTAATCAACATCAGAATTTGTGAAGGGGTAGAGAGGGAAGAAGTGTTAGAGAATATGGGAAGGAGGTAGTAACAACAAGCCCATCTACCAAAAGCATATCGACAACCCTCACTTCACAAGGTAGGCCCCAACATTAATTGATAGTGGCAGCAACAGGTTTTTATGACAGTAGCCCCCAATGCCAACAGCCTCAGCTAACAAGGGTAAGAGCAGCCCCAAGGCAAAACATCCCTAGTAATCAAGGTAAAGAGCAGCTCAAGTAAAACAGCCCCAGCTAGCATGACAGCCACAAACAAACAGCCCCCAACAAAACAGCTCACAAGGCAGCCCCCTATTATCACAACAAGGAGCAGCCCCCCCAACTAATAAGGAGCAGCCCCCAAACTAACAAGGAGCAGCCCCCAAAACCCAACAAGGAAAGGAGCAACCCAAAGCAACAAACCTGCAGTCCAACTCAACAAGGAGCATCCCCCAAACCAACAAGGAAAGGAGCAGCCCCATTTCAACAATAAAAGGAGCAGCCCCACATCACCCTACCTGCAGTCCAACTCCACAAGGAGCAGCCCCCAAACCAACAACAAAGGAGGCAACTCCAAATCAACCACAAAAGGAGCAACTCCAAATCAACAATAAAAGGAGCAGCCCCACATCACCCTACCTGCAGTCCAACTCCACAAGGAGCAGCCCCCAAACCAACAACAAAGGAGGCAACTCCAAATCAACCACAAAAGGAGCAGCTCCAAATCAACAATAAAAGGAGCAGCTCCAAATCAACAATAAAAGGAGCAGCCCCACATCACCCTACCTGCAGTCCAACTCCACAAGGAGCAGCCCCCAAACCAACAAGGGAAGGAGGGTAACAACAGCCCCCAAATACCCAACATAAGAAGCAGCCCCCCAAGAAAAACAAACCAACAGGGAAGGAGCAGCCCAAACCATCAACCTGCAGTCCAACTTAACAAGGAGCAGCCCCAAATATAGAGATTTAAAGTTTTAAACTCCCAATTTATCAAACTTGGCAGCCCATAGATAAAGAACATAGCAACAGCCCTTGATTAGACAAGGAATAAGATGTAGCCTCCAACCAAGAACATGTATAACAGCACCCCCCATATATTAACAAAAGAAAAAGGGCAGCACCCCCCCATAGATGTAACCAGGAAAGAAAAAGAAGGCAGCACCCCATATGTATATAGATATCAACCCAAATTTAGCCCAAAAAAACTGCCAACATACACTACAACAAACTGCACCTGTTGTAAGGACTGGAATGTAACTGAAACACAGTTTGTTACTAATAGTTATATTTAGTAACAAAGATTTTTTGTTGTTACAAAAACTAACTTTATTGTAACGAATATTTTAAATTTTGTTACAATAATAATTAATTCGTTACTATAACTATAAGTATTTGTAACAACACCAATGTTACGTTACAAATAGAAAACTTTTCTCACAATAAGTATCAATTGTAACGACATCATGAAAGTTTTTTGTGACAAAGACATTGTCCTTACTAAAAGTAATATTTTATTATTAAAGTTTTGTTACAAAAAATATATCATATTTTATTTTCAATTTTTGTACAATTTTATTATCAAAGTTTTGAATTATTATTTTTTTTTGAAAAAAAAAATTGTATGCGCGCGACAGTACCCCGCCTCGATAGTGCTCTAACGCGACGACAGTACTCCTACAGCTCGCAAACATTCGTGCTCGGCTGTCGCAGATATGTGGTACTATTGCGATATGTATTTTTGCGCGTATGGGTTTTTTTATAAATCTTTAACTTTTTATAAAAGTTTTTCTGCCTCTCTCCCATGCAGCTCTATCTCTCTCTCACATGACTGAATGAAATATACGGATGAATATTTCCCTCCATAAAATTTTGAACAAAACAAAACTAAAAATTAAAAATATATTAAATGTAAAAATGAATGCAAATTAATATAACATTAATTTTTTAATATAATTTTGGAATTAAAATAAAATCACACACGAACCCGCGTGCACGCAAATGCACTCTCGCGCGCACGCAAATGTACTCTTGCGCGCACGCAAATGTACTCTTGCGCGCACGCAAATGCACTCTCGCGCGCACACGAATACATGTGCGCACATGAGGCCCATGTTCCCCGCTCGACAATACCCCCGCCTCGACATTGCCCGACTGTGTACATGAGCTTTAAATACACAAACACGCACAAACACACAGACACAGACACAGATTGTGTGTAACACACATAGATACACAAACACAGACACACACAAGCACAGACAAACATGCATGCATAGACAGACAAACACTCACACACAACCCAAATACACAGACACAGACAAGCACGTGTACATACAGACATAGATATATACATAGACACAAACACATGGACACAGACACAGATCACTTGTATAGATACATGGACACATACACAGACACATTGACCGACACACATACGTACGTACACAGACACATACACATACAGACACAAACACATGGACACAAACACAGACACATACACATACAGACACAAACACATGGACACAAACACAGACACATGGACCGACACATATATATACGTACATAGACATTCAAATACACAGACACACACAGACAGTCACAGACACATGCACACACACACACACACAAACACACACACACACACACACACACAAAGACACACACACACACACACACATACAAACAAAGACACACACAGACACAGACACATGCAGATACACGTAAACACACAGACACACATACATACAGATACAGACACACACATGCACAAGCAAATATAGATTATGCACAGACACAGACACAGACCCCATGCAACATGCACACACACACACACACACACACACACACACACACACACATATGCACAATCTCGATTTTGAGTTGAGATCGAGTTCAATGAGCTCAATCTCGAACTCGAGTTCAATGAGCTCAATCTCGATTTTGAGTCGAGCTCGAGTTCGTTGAGCTGGAGCTCGATTACTACTCGAGCTTCAGCTCAAATATTTTTGATCATGATGGCGCGCGAGCCATCTCTCGAGATCGAGCAAAAAATAGTCACATATAGAATGTTGAGTCAACATATCAAATTATGTAATAAACTTGCATAAATGACCCCATTTAAAATTACGCAAATATTTGGGTACATATGCGCACCTCCTGGAGGTGCGCGAGCAGATTCGACCGTAGGATTGCGAGATCCCACGGTGGATAAAGCAGTATAAAAGAAGTATTTCAGATGTTTTTGCGGGAGATGCATCTCGACCATTGATCGCGAAATCCTACAATACCGCACCTCCCAAATTTGATGCGCATACGTACTTAAATATTTATCTTAAAACTATGAGCATGAATTATTTGGAGGGAAATTTCCCTCCATAAACCCAGCTCCATCCCTTCCTTGATCCTGAAGCATTTTAATTCTCGAAACCCTCGACTCGTCCCGTCCTTGATCGCGGCTCGCTTCTTCCTCCTGCGAATCAGCACGACTCGTCCCGTCCTTGCGCTATTCCTCCATCCATCGTTCCTGCTGCTAATCGAGGACTCGCATACAGTCTGGATGTTCTCTGGTTAAGGGTTCTGGTAAGACCTACAGTCTTCTTCCTACATCCTTCCTTAAATCTTGAATGTTCTCTGGTTAAGGGTTCGGCACAGGGGAAATTCCAGCTTCCTCAACCCTAGCCACAGAAAAGGCCTCCACTCTTCTTCCTAAACCTCAACTCGACGGAGGAGAAAAATCTACCAAAGTTGTAACGCCTGATCTTCAGGTACCCAGATCCAGAGCCTTTTTTTTCTTCCTCCCAAAGTTGTAATGCCTTATTCTCAACATGTAGTTGTAATGGTTCTTCTTCCCAGCTGTTAGGCCTTCCTCCCAATGTTTTTTTTTCATTTTCTTCCCAGAAATTAGGACGTATTCTCATCTAGATTTGGTGATTATTTTTCAGGTTAATTTAGGGCATTTTCTTTCCAGCATTTAGCACTGTCTTTTCAGAATTTTACTCTCCTGCACAAGTTAACGTGGTTGTCTAATTTGGTGTTAGTATATCATATTATTTCCACCAAATGTTGGCAGCCACAACTATTGTGTGGTATGGTGCTTTTCTTAGATGAGAACAAAAGTATATTCATTACAAAGCATATTCTAGGCCACGTTAACAAAAAAATGTCGTCTAAGAAGATTTGTTATACAACATCTTTTTTATAGATTTGTTCACCCATCAAAAAATTGAATAAAGCTATATTGACAAATCTAATTAGACAACAAGGCTATGTGATTTAATATGTTATGTGAACAAATCTAATTAACAACAAAGCTATGTGATTTGGTGCTAATTTGTGAACATATCTAATTAGACACCAAATTAGGTTAGAGCGTCCCAATAAAAGTGCTGTCTAATTGGATTTGTTCACATAGATTTCCTTAGTATAACATATTATTTCCACCTCTTTCTCCAACCAAACAATGGATTTGTTCACATAGTTTACTGTGAGTGTGATTTGGGCACAAATGTTGTATTCTCTAATCTTCTACTTTCTTTTGTGTTCTTCAATTTTTTATTTGTATGTACTAGTTTTTTATCTTCATGATATTGTCTTATCCCATTCTTTTTTTGTTAGCTATGGATAAAAGCTGGATTTATGAAGCAGATAGATTCAGTTCTACCTATACTAGAGGCGTGGATTTATTTTTAGAGTTTGCACGGGCAAATGCTATTTACTTTGAAGATAAAATTCTTTGCCCATGCAATGTATGTCGAAACACTAAAACAAAGAGCCTCATTGAAGTTAAAGCAGACTTGCATTTGAAAGGGTTTTACAGATATTATAAGGAGTGGATACATCATGGAGAAGCTAAACTGACTAGTTCTTTTGTGTTCAGTTCGAATAGTAACAATAGTGGACCTTCTCAAAGTCATGAAAGTAACGATGATATTGAAGCCATCGATGATTTAGTTGATTTGATACATGAGATTGGAGATGCAGAACTTCCAGAACATTCTAACGAAGATAGTACGGGAACTTTTTCAAGTCTATTATGTAATGTCAGACGTGAACTATACCCAGGTTGCAAAAAATACTCTTTGTTAGCATTCATTGTTAAACTGCTGCATATCAAAGTAATGAACAAGATGTCAGATAAGTCAGTTAACATGCTTCTTGAATTGCTAAAGGACGTGATGCCAGAAGGTAATCTTATTCCAAAATCTGTTTACTGGGCTAGGAAACTTCTTTCTGGTATAGGTTTGGGTTATAAGAAGATAGACGCGTGTAGACATGATTGTGCACTATTTTGGAAAGAGAATGAGAAGAAAGATGTGTGTCCTGTGTGTGAAGAACCACGTTGGAAATATAACGAAGGAAAAGGAAAATTAATTGCTCAAAAAGTTTTGTGGCATTTCCCCTTGACACAAAGGCTACAAAGACTTTATATGTCTTCTAAAACAGCAGCTGACATGAGGTGGCATACTGAGAAGCATATAGAGATAGAAGGTACGTTGAGTCATCCGGTAGATTCACTTGCATGGAAGAGTTTTGATGCACATTATCCTAGTTTTGCTGCAGATCCACGCAATGTTAGGCTTGGATTGGCTACTGATGGGTTCAATCCGTTTGGAAATATGAGTACTTCTTATAGTATGTGGCCAGTTGTGTTAATTCCATATAATATGCCGTTATACAAAGGTATGAAAGATGAGTTTCTTATGATGTCATTATTAATTCCTGGCCCACGTGCGCCTGGAAAAGATATTGATGTTTATCTTAGACCACTGATAGAAGAATTAAAAGAATTATGGAATGGTGTTGAGACTTTTGACACATACACCAAAGAGACTTTTAAAATGCATGCTGCTCTTATGTGGACAATCAATGATTTTCCAGCTCTTAGTAATTTATTTGGGTGGACCACAAAGGGTTACGGGGCATGCCCAACTTGTTTATATGATACAGATTCTAAAAGAATTCGAAGTAAGATATGCTACATGGGACATCGTCGTTATCTACATAATGATCACCCTTATCGAAGGAGTAAATTGTTCGATGGAAAGTCAGAAAGACGTTCAAAACCAAGGGAGTGGAGTGGTGCACAATTGCTTTCAGATTTAACCAAACTCGAACATAACTTTGATAAATTTGGAAAACACCCAAGCAAGCGGAAGAGGAAGCGCAACAATGAAGAAGGGAATTGGGTAAAGAGAAGCATCTTCTTTGAACTACCTTACTGGCATAAGCTTTTGATACGACACAACATTGATGTAATGCATGTTGAAAAAAATATTTGTGATAGTGTTTTGGGCACATTGATGAACATTGATGGAAAAAACAAAGATACGGAAAAAGCGCGAGAAGATTTGCGAGACCTTAACATCCGGAAGGAGTTACACTTGATTAGAAATGGAAGTACTATAATAAAACCTCAAGCATGTTATAATCTATCTTCCGATGAGAAAAAAAGGTTTTGCAATTTTTTAAAAAATGTCAAGTTTCCAGATGGATATGCGTCAAATATTTCAAGATGCGTAAAGGATGGGAAGATTTATGGACTTAAATCTCATGATTGTCATGTTCTACTACAACGGTTAATTCCTATTGGCATTCGTGGGTTTCTACGCGCAGATGTCGTTGAGGCACTATACGAGCTAGGAGATTTTTTTAAAATTTTATGCTCAAAGACACTAAAGGTAGAACATATCGAGAAGTTGGAGAGTAATATCCCAATTATTTTGTGCAAATTGGAGAGAATATTTCCTCCAGCATTTTTTGATGTAATGATTCACTTGGCTATTCACCTTCCGAAAGAGGCAAAGATAGCTGGCCCAATTCACTCACGTTGGATGTACCCGATTGAAAGGTACTTGTTCTTTATGCATTTATACTTTATTATCTTACATAGCATAAATGAACAATTTTGTTATTATGATCATTGAGTTTTCCTTTTAGGTTTCTTAAAACTCTTAAAGGATACGTACGTAATAAAGCTCGTCCAGAGGGTTCTATAGCTGAAGGATATATTGTAAAAGAGTCTTTGACCTTTGTGTCAATGTACCTAAATGAAATAGAAACAAGGTTCAATAAAGAAAATAGAAATGAAGATTCAGTGGAGCATCAACAAGAGTGTGAATTGTCGGTTTATGCATCAAAAGTGAGACCCTTTGGACCTCTTCGCCGTTGCAAAGCACTTTCTAAAAAAGATCTAGATGCAGCTCATAACTTTATATTAAACAATTGTAGCGAAGTAGATGATTTCCGAAGGTTCGATTCATGAAAGAGCTCAATTTCCTTACTTAATTTGTAACAAATTTTGATGTACTTTTTTTTAAATAGTAAGCACATGGAGGAGCTTAAAAGAGACGAAAATGAAAGAAACATTGACAAAACTCATCAAGAGCAGTTTCATCATTGGTTTCAAGCGCATGTAAGCTCCAAATACGAAGATACCCTTGAAGATTGTTAATTTATAGAATCATCTATCTAATTAGCTTCCTATTGTATTTTGTATAGATAAATAGAGTGCATAACACAAACTCGGGCGAAGTCTCCAAAGAATTATGGGCATTGGCAAATGGTCCACAATCATACTTAACAAAATTTTACTCTGGTTGTATTGTTAATGAAGTACGATTTCATACACATGATCGAGATGATCGCCGAACAACACAAAATAGTGGTTTACTTGTTGTGGGGGAACAACAAAATATCTTGGTAGAGTTTTATGGAGTATTAAGTAGGGTCGTTGAATTGACCTATCTTCATGGATATAAAGTAGTATTATTTTGGTGTGAGTGGTTTGACACTGGTGGGAAGAAGACTATGCTTAAAGATAAATATTTTTTGAGCATCGACACAACTTCTCGTTGGTGTGAAGATGATCCATTCGTTCTTCCAAACCAAGTGCAACAAGTGTTCTATGTCGATGACACAAAACTCGGCGATCCTTGGAAAATTGCACAACTTGTATGTCATAGACACCTTTGGGACATAGAGGAACACGCTGACCTAGAAGTGGAGGAGATGCATGATAACATAGTTCAACAACACGAGTCCTCAGAAACTGAATTAATATATGCTACCGAAGATCAAAACTTGCAATTCCTAGGGAGAGATGATATAGAACCTGATATTATAAATATAGAAGTTCTAACTAGAATCCAAGAAGAGGAAGAAATTAATAATATTGTCGATGGAGATGAGTCAATAGATGAGGATGATGAAACACTAGTGCAATATTGTGACGACAGTGATCATAACATGTAAAGCTAATCCAAACGGTACGTTAAGTTTTTTCTTATTCATTAGATCGAAACTGTAATGCAATTCTTCCATTTTATGATATCTCTAAATAATTTAATGTGATGTTTAACGTTTGCATCTTATTTACTTTGCAGTAATATGCCTCCAAAAAATGCTATTCTACGGCGCCCTACGACAAGGAGCAGACAACTGCTTGTTGCTGAAAAACCAACAAATACTGAGGTTGTTGAAATGTCACCTACACCAAATACACCTTCACCTCCACCAAATACACCTTCACCTAATCTGCAGCAATCACAAAGTGCATCAGTTGCCACCATTAATGATGATGATACCAGTATTAATGAAGGAAATGATGAAAGTCCAATACAGGGTTCTGATAATAGTAGTAAGTATACCTTATTTTATTTCACAAGTTTGTATCATTTACTTGAATCATATATTTATTAAGGATTTTTAATTATGCAGTGGGAAGCTCATCTATAAGAAGAGGTCGTGGGGTGACCACCGGAAAGTCGATTGAGAAAGCAATACTAGAAAATGTATGCTTTATTTAGGTATATTAAAACTTACATACACTTACTATATGTTAACATACTTTTATTTGTTTTGTTAGGACAAGAAACTACTTGAGATTGAGTTTCCTGAAGGTTTTAAGAAGTCGCATCGCTATGCAAAGCACCTTGCAAATGGTATAGGTGTTATTGTAAGACACAGTGCGGGTTTGGATTTTTTGAACCCATGGAGTGAATTGGGGGAAGAGCTGAAACTTACTTTATATGCTGCATTAGGTGTAAGTAATTAATATTTATATACCATATATGTGAATTTGTTTGGGATAACCAAATAATTTATTCTTTTGTAGCAATGGTTTGTGATAAAGAATTGGGAAACAGATAAAAGTGTGCAAGAGTTCATGGAGGAGATGTTTCAACGTAGCTACACACATTGGAGAGGAAGATTATCTGCAAGGCATAGAGATTATATTGTGGCAGGAAAGAATCCAAGAGCTAGTAGCCCATTTGAGTGGATCTCAATCGAGAATTGGTGTCAGTTGTGCGATCTCTTTGAAAGTGAGACTTTTAAGGTGAATGTGACTACTTAAGTAAATTCTGTTTAATACATATGTTATTAATCACACATTCAATGACTAGAGTCCAATACTTTTGTTTGCTTGCAGAAAAGGTCCAAGACAAATGCTGATAATAGATCACACATGCCGTTTACTCATACGTCGGGTTCTAAATCCTACCATTCCCGACTGCTGGAAATGGTAATGCAATAAATACATGTGAGTTATTGATTACTATGACATATTCTCAAATATTTTTTTGATATACAGGTTAATCAAAGCCCGGTTGAGAACTTTGCGAACACCCATAAGAAGAATGGGGTGTTTGTCAGCGAGAAAGCAGAAGCGGCATACGTAAGTCAAAATATATTTGAAACTTTCGCAAAATTGATTGATAACATACGTTTCTATTATAACACTATATTTTACAGCGTGAAATGGAAAGGCTGAGGACAACAACAGATTCTGACAGTGATCTCATATGCTCTGAGAGAGAAATTATAAAGACTGCACTTGGAAACAAGTCTGGTTATGACAAAGGGCTAGGCTATGGTGTTGTGCCTTCAAAATGAATGAAGAAGACATTGAATGTGACTACTCAGTTGAAAGAGAAGTTGAATGTAGCGGAAGAAGAATTGCGCGATGCCACGACTCGTCTAACAGCACAAACAGAGCTTATAGATAAACAGGAAGCTTTGATTCAAACACACAATGCAGAGATTGCGGGATTAAAGGAGGGGCAAAATGAGCTGAAAGAGCAGCTGGCATTCGTTCTGCAAAAATTTGGGGCAATTCCTTGACTTTGATGCACACACCATTTACTTTTTGGTGCACTTTTTTGTTGTCAAATGGTTTATGACTGTTAGTTTTTTAGTTTACTGCTTTGTGACTATTTTATTACTTTTGCTTGGTTTATGACTGTTAGTATTTTGGTTCCAAGCTTGGGAATCTGCTTGGTTTGCTGGCTTGGATGATTCTGTTTTGCCGATTATATACTGATTAGTAGGTTTTGTTAGTGGGGTGTTAGACTATTTGGCATTTTGCTGCTGGGTATGTGTTGCAGGTCTTGCTTTGGCCAGAACAGTTTCACCAGGTATGCATATTGTATTTGTTTTCATTAAGCTTAATTTACAAATCACTTCTTTAATTCTTTAGTGATGAGGTATCGGATGATACAAAAACAATCATATATGTTTGCTTCCAGTTCAGCTTGACCAAATTTTCTGTTTGAAAATTAGTTGGACACTTGTTGTGTTATCCTATTGCTTACTGGTAAAATCTTGCATGCTGAATTATAATTTCTTGATGATTTTGCATCATGATGCCAATCCAGATTAATAAACTTTGAATAAGCTTATTGCATCATGATGCCAATCCAGATTAATAAGCTTACTACAGTACATGCTTTGAATAAGCTTCCTTATTCAAAGCTGGACTCCAAGGCTATTGGCATCAAGGATGGAGTGATTTTTCTTACTTATAACAGCCTCATTGCATTATCGGAGAAAGGTCGTTCCCGCTTACAGCAGCTGCTGCATTGGTGTGGATCTGATTTTGATGGTCTTATAGTATTTGATGAGGTACGCTCCACATAAGCATATACACAATATTAATTACAAGACAAATCACAATCAAGTAGATATTCAAAAGTATGAGAGCACGTAATGTTTTATAAATACAAGAGAGCTAGAAAGAAAACTACACAACAACAACACTCATGACTTTATCCCAGTTTATCTTTTAATTTACAGGAATTTACAGGAATTTTAACTTTCAGTTTATCTTTTAATTTACAGGAATTTTAACTTGCCTAATCCAAAGGAAGAAACATTATCCAAACACTCCATTCTCAAGTATTCAAATCTCATTCCAGTTAACTCTTTCTCTGGCTTTATCTGATTAATATTTAACTCATGTTCAAATACTAAATTTTTTCTTCATTAATGGTTTAGATTGAGAATGAGTTTGGGCCGCTTGAGTATGGGGCCGGAGCTCCGATGAAAGCTTATGCAAGCTGGGCTGTTGGCATGGATGTTGGCCTGGAGACCGGGGTTGTGTGGGTCATGTGCAAGTAAAATGATGCATCTACTTCCTGGTTAGTGCTCCCAGCTCAATATGTGTGGGTCATGTGCAAGTAAAATGATGCATCTACTTCCTGGGTCATGTGCAAGTAAAATGTTGTCATGTGCAAGTAAAATGATGCATCTACTTCCTGGGACAAATAGCAAGCCCGCTCAATATTTGTTATGGTTATGCACTAAATTTTCTATTTGTTGGGATCGCTGCAGCTGCAGCGAACTGCAGCAGCGGGTTCGCTGCAGCTGCAGCGAACTGCAGCAGCGGGATCGCTGCAGCTGCAGCGAACTACAGCAGCGGGTTCGCTGCAGCTGCAGCGAACTGCAGCAGCGGGTTTGCTGCAGCAGTGGGTTCACTACAGCTGCAGCGAACTGCAGCAGCGGGTTCGCTGCAGCTGCGGGTTCGCTGCAGCTGCAGTGAACTGCAGCAGCGGGTTCGCTGCAGCTGCAGCGAACTGCAGTTTGCTGCAGTTGCAGCAAACTATTTGGTGTGAGTGTTGTGTGTGCAGTTGTGCTGAGTGTTGTGTGTGCAATGGTTGTATCCTGCTTTACTTCTTTTGATACTTATGCTCATGTTAATTATACATTTTTGCATGAGCATGTGCATGCTTATGAGGAGTGAATGAATGAATGCCTGAGTGGTTGATGCATATTGAATAATAAGTGATACGCACAAAACTGCATTATTTTTGCATGAGCATGTGCAGTTTTGGGAAGTATGAACTGCAGCAGCGGGATCGCTGCAGCTGCAGCGAACTGCAGCAGCGGGTTCGCTGCAGCTGCAGCTGCAGCGAACTGCAGCAGCGGGTTCGCTGCAGCTGCAGCGAACTGCAGCAGCGGGATCGCTGCAGCTGCAGCGAACTGCAGCAGCGGGTTCGCTGCAGCTGCAGCGAACTGCAGCAGCGGGTTCGCTGCAGTTCGCTGCAGCTGCAGCAAACTATTCGGTGTGAGTGTTGTGTGTGCAGTTGTGCATTTGTGTTGTGTGTGCAACTGTGAGTAATGTGTGTGCAGCTGCGTTGAGTGTTGTGTTGTGAAGTGCGTGTTATTTTTTGTCCAGTGAGTGTGTTGTGTTGTGAACTGGCAGAAGATTGAGTGAGTAACGGAAAAGGAGTAACTACTATTTCATCAGACCTTCATGGGGTAATATAGCTCAGGAGAGAACAATGATAATTACTAGCATTCACTATTGACACTTTTGTTGGTTAATTACTCCGGTTTTGTGCTGTATTCAGTATTATTTACTGAATAATGTTTTGCTTCATGTAGTATAGGAATTAATCACTTGATTTGCTTCATGTTGTTTGTTGCAACTGCTGCTATCATTGTATTACTCAAATGAACTTGCATGTTTAGGGTTCTTCAACTACTTATTCAGCTACTTTATTCAATGCTTATGTATTGTAATGATCAAATGAACTATTTTTGTATTAAATTTCATCTAAGTTTTAGTTTTAAACCTTTATGTCTTGTAAAGCTTACACATTTTCACATCACACCCATGAATCCTCTTTATATTATCTTTTTGCCCCTTTAAAGTGTTGCTGCCCCCTTTAATAATTGCTCTCTTTTATTTCTAGGGAGTTGGAGCTTGGAGCGAAAAGTGATGGAAGAAGATGCATTAGTCAAAAAGTGTAGAAGTTGATGTGTTTTGTAAAACATCTTGATCTTATTGTTGTTATGTAATATTGTTTTGTAATAGATGAGATGACACTTGTACTCTATCTAGCTACTGCAAGTAATTCAAATTTAATATTTGTAATGCATTTTCTTTTTATTAATTTGGCATATTTTTTCCCTTCTCGTACTTGATTCAAATTTTATATATGAAAAGTATATTAGTTCTTTAAACCTATAATGATTTCTATTTTGAAATATTTTAATTACAAATTATATATCAATGAGTATAAAATATTATTATATAATATAAAACTATATTATACTTTAAATAATATTTCATATTTATAATAAAATCATGCGTACCCATCTAAATTATGAATTGGTTGTAGTAAGAAGAATGGAAAACAAATGTAACGATTTTTTCGTTACTATTGTTTAATCTATTGTAACGAAATAATGTTTATTATACTTTATTGTAACGAAGTTATTTTATTTTTAGTGAGGAAAAAAAAAACATTTGTAACGAAATAGTTGTAATCATAACTCTTTTTTTGTGAGAAAAAAATAACATTCGTAACGAAATAATATTTATTGTGACCAATTTATTGTGAGGAAGAATCTCTTTTTAGTGAGAAAGTATCATTTGTTACAATTACTTTATTTGTAACGAAATGCATACATTCGTTACAATAACCTTTAGCGTCGAGCTTTAGAGGAGGACCGTTACTTAAAGTATTTTTCGTTACCAAAGAGTTTTTGTAACGAATTTTGGCACTTATTGTAACGAATTAGGTCCTTACTATAAGTGCAGTTTGTTGTAGTGATAAGCCTCCAAAAACCAGGTAATGAGGACTGCCAGCACAAGCCCTCCCCTTTAAACAAAGAGAACAAGGCAGCCCCATTTAAAACAACAGCAGCAGCCCCCTCCTTTTAAACAAAATAAACAAGGTTTCTAGAGGCACATAATACCCAATAAATCAGAAATTTTGCCAACGAAAATGTCCAGGATCGGAATTTAGCCAATAAGGATGTCCAAGATCAGTAGCCTTTCAGGCAGCTAGCATAAGTAAGACAAATTTCTCGCAAGAAAACCAAGCCACTTATAGCATATGATCCAAGGAATCCCTAGCATAAAAGCAAGCAGCCAATAGCCTGGATAAATAAACCCATGTATTCTAAAAGCTTCTCATCAAACTCCTCCAAGTTCTATAAGTGAAACCCCATACCAGGCCCACTCTAAACCTACTAATTATGTGCATATATATATAAGAACTTGCATAGCCAGTGAGAGAGAGGGAGAGAGAGATGATCTTGCCAATATATATATATATATATAAATTTATCTTCATATAACCATCAACCCCATAACTAATCCTGAGCAGTATAGTAGGAAGATCTATAAATGGAAGAAAAATTGCAGTTTTCCCAAGTTGCTTGGAGTCAAGCCTCCATTGCTTATAGCAACACCCCATCTCCAAACTATTATCAAGATTTCATTTCGTAGGAGAAGTAGATTAGGAAGAAGTTACCATAAATCACATGGGAGATGAAGATGAGCAAAATTCGATATCCTCCCAATTAAGGTGGCTGCATCTTCACCTCCCAATTATATTTATTCGTGTTAGCATAATAAAGCAAGAGGTTGAGGATCATTCGAAACAATGAGAGGTTAATCAAATGCTTTTTCCCGGTTTGCCGAGATTTGATCCAAAGTTATACTTATGCATATCATTACTTCTTTCATTATTCAGGTTTTTCATCTTTAAAATGCTAGTTTGCAGAAAATGAAATCTATGGGGCATGGAGAGAGAGAGAGAGCAGGAGAGGGAGATTCAATCTCCACCCCTTTTTGGAGTAGTTCGACTCCATTAATCCACGCCTAATCAAGAGGTAAGAGGAAGATTTTCTGCCATGAGAGGGAGAGTAGAGGAAATAGGAGGGGGGGGAAGAGATGGAGAAGAGGGGACCTTGCCGTCGAGCCCTCCAGAAACGAAGGCGAAGCCTTCCATTTATAGCCAGAACCGGCCAATCGGAAGCTCCCACCGGAGCTCCTTTTCCGAATCCAAAAGCACAGGTGGCCATCGCCCCATGGGCACTCGTCCAGGGAGGAAGATCGAGCTTGGGTTCGCGATCCTGCCACCGGAGCTCGCCCCCTGGTTTAGCCGCTCCCCCTTCTTTCGCTAGTTCTGATTTTAGGATTCCCCATAATATGCTTTTTAGCTCCTTAATATATGTACATATATTAGTATATATATAATCATATATTTATATTCATATATAGGTATATTATATATATATCATAACTCCCAACAGAAACGCCACTAAAATGTGCAGAGGGTGCCGTTGTGTTCGTGTCAACCCTACGAAGCTAACGAAAGCATCCGAAGTCGATTCCGAGTCCGTTCACCCAACATTTTAAAATGGCGTTGTTGTCGCGCTCGACGTTACTCAAAATAGTGGTTTTCTTAAAACGACCTCGGATTGAAACGAAACGAGTTCCGTTGCACTCGTATCAACTATACGAGTCTAAAGCAACTGACGGAAATCGATTCGGGGCGCGTATGCTCCATATTCTAAAACTGCGTCGTCGTGACGCGCTGCGATACTCAAAACGGTTACTTTCACCAAATGACCTCTGATCGAAACGAAACGAGTTTCGTTGCACTCGTGTCGACTATACGAGTCTAACGTAACTGACGGAAGTCGATTCGAAGCACGTATGCTCGATGAACAACTTTGACGTTGTGGCGAGGCACGATGTTGCCCAAAACAGTCATTTCTCTAACTGACCACCTCTAGGTGGTGAAGGTCGGGTCGTGATTGCCTGATGACCCGGCCTAGATTCCTCCAAGGGTTCAACTGAACCGGCTAGACCCCTTTTTCGAAGTCGGGATGTTACACCAGGACCCTCGAAACCTCTTCCTCAGAAATGCATCGCGCCAAGAGCTCTGAGAGAGTCTTCCGATATAAATCCCCTTTATGAAGTACGTAGTAGGCGGACTTGTACCGAAAGTGCCTTTGATCCGGAACCTCTTCCAGAAATTTGCCCGTTGCCAGGAAGGTTATGAAAGGATCCTTCCACGAGGCCCGTTGTTCTATGTCCATGAGCTCCCCTTCCTCAATCGAAGGGCGGAACAGATCTGTCAAGGTCCCTCTGGCCCGAGGGCCGGACTTGGCTAGCCGATCTGCCGAGGCACTTTCTACCCTTGTACATGTGGGATGGAGAAGGTTTTGAACGCTCCGATGATACCCCTTACTTTGGCTAGATACCTCACGAGTGTGGGTTCCCTTGCTTCGAACTCACCCTTGATTTGCGAGGCTATCACCATCGAGTCCGTGAGAACTTCCACATCATAAGCCCCCAACTCCTGGGCCAGGCGTAGGCCGACAATCATTGCCTCGTACTCCGCCTGGTTGTTGGTGACAGGAAAATGTATCACTAGTGCTTGTTCAATCTTCACCCCTTGAGGGCTTTCCAACACCACCCCTCCCCCTAAGGAGTTCCTTCCCGAGGCTCCATCAACCAGCATCTTCCAGGGGATGTGACGAGGGGCGTGCTCCTCTTCCATTTCGACCATGTAGTCCGCCATGAAATCTACAACAACTTGAGCCTTCATCAACAACCGAGGGATAAAAGTGATGTCGAATTCACTTAACTCCACCGACCACTTCGCGAGTCTCCCCGAGTGTTCTACCCCCTCAAAGATTTTGCGAAGGGGGTGATCAGTCACTACTTGGATTGAATGGGCCTGGAAGTATCGCCTAAGCTTTTGGGCTGAGATGACCAGGGCGAAGGCTAGCTTCTCCAAGATCGGGTATCGGAGTTATGCCTTCTTCAAAACCCTGCTCACGTAGTAAATGGGTAGCTGCTTCTTGCCCTCTTCCCGGACCAAGACGGAGCTCACAGCCTCTACCCCTACTCCGAGATACAAGGCTAGGTCCTCTTCCTCTTTGGGACCCTGGAGTAGCGGAGCCTTGGTGAGTTGGCTCCTCAGGGCCTGAAAGGCCTCCTCACATTCCTTCGTCCATTCGAACTTTTGGTTGCCCCGCAACGCCTTGAAGAAGGAGGAGCATTTCTCTCCAGCCCGGGAGAGAAACCTACTCAACCCTGCGAGCTTCCCAGTCAGACGCTGGACTTCCTTAGCATTTCGCGGTGATCCCAGCTCCATTATGGCTTTAACATTGTCTGGGTTAGGTTCAACCCCGACTGGGGTAAGAAGGTGACCAGGAACTTACCCTTGCTGGCCCCAAATACGCACTTCAGGGGGTTCAGCCGCATCTTGTACTTGCGCAGGGTGGCGAAGGTCTCCCCGAGGTCTTGGAGATGAGATCTCACACTCTTACTCTTCACCATGAGGTTATCCACGTAAACCTCCAAGTTCCTTCCTCTCTGCTCCCGGAAGATCCGTTCCATCATTCTTTGGTATGTCGCCCCTGCGTTCTTTAGCCCGAACGACATCATCTTATAGCTATAACACCCCTCTCTTGTGATGAAGAAGACGTCTTTGACGTCCGGAGGATGCATCCTAATCCGATGATAACCTGAAAAAGCATCCAAGAAAGACATCACAGAAAAACCGACGGCTGAGTCAGCCAGCGCGTCGATTCAAGAAAAGGGATAACAATCCTTAGGGCAAGCTTTGTTTCAGAGAGAGAAATCAATACACATATGCCAGCGGCCATCGCCCTTTTTTACCATAACGACATTGGAGACCCAGCCTGGATACTGGATCTCCGATACAAAACATGCTTTGAGAAGCTTCTCCACCTCCTCGCGGATCAGCTCCTCCAGCTTGTCGACAATGACCCTCGTCTTCTGACGGATGGGGCGGGATCCTGGCTCAAGGTTGAGTCGATGACATGCCACGTCCGTGTCGATGCCCGGCATGTCCGCTGCGCTCCATGCGAAGACATTTACGCTCCTTTGGATGCATTTGGGCATCTTCCTCCTATCCTCTGGGCCGAGGCCCCCGCTGACCCGCACCTTCTCTATCTTCCCCTCCTGGGTGACGACTTACAGCTCCGCTACTTCCTCCGCCGCCTCGAGCTGGGAGTGTTCCTCCCATTCTTCCTCCGCCCTTCCTTCTCCGACTCGCGCCTCCTCCTCTACGACTTCTACTTCCATCACCTCAACATTCTCCTCCTGCCCCTTCTCCTCCTCCCCTTCTGGGATTCCGACCTCCTTCTCAACTTCTTCTCCTGCTTTCCTTTCTTCTTCCGGCCCCTCCGGCCCACTCATCTCCCTGCCCATCCTCTCAGCCTCCACCATCCAGGAGACGGTGTTGACGGCAGTCACGTAGCACTTCCTCGCCACCTTCACATCCTGCCGGATTCGGACTTGGACTCCTCCGCTGTGGAACTTTAGGCACTGGTGGAAGGTCGAGGGCACGCACTGGAAGGCGCTGATGAGAGGGCATCTGAAAATTGCATTGTAATCGCTTGGGGCGTCAATAATGACGAACCGACAGTTCCTCGGGACCCCTCCCAAAGTCACCTGGAGGCCGACTCCTCCCTCGACCTCCTTCCTTTCTCCCAAAATAACCGAACAACGGTCCATCGGAGGCCTGCACCCTCTTCTTCTCCACCTCCATCGCGTCAAAGGCCTTCTTGAAGATAACATTCACGGAGCTCCCATTGTCAACCAAGATTCGGGAGACCGTGAAGTTCTCAATCGCCGTCTGGATCACCAAGGCATCACAGAACGGATCCTCATAATCTGGCATGTCCTCTGACGAGAAGGTGAGCTTCTCCGAGGAGGGTGGGGTCTAGGAAGCTGATGCGATGCTCCTCCTGAACATCGCCTGAAAGCTCCTCTTGCGAGTTGCCTCAATCCCAACCCCACCGTGGATTACTCTGATCCCCACTGGCCCCCACATCCACCCTATCTTCACACATGTCCTCCTCCCCCTCGGGGAACACCTCTTCGATCCTTACCGGCTGCTGCCGTGGCTGACCTCTTTCCCTCATCTCCAAGAATTCCGGGCAGGTGGCCGTTGCATGACCTTCCTCCTGATGGAAGTTACAGTAAGACAACGCCACCCTGCCCCCTCTTCCTCTTCTTCCTCTTCCACCTCATCCTACTGCCATAGCTTGCTTCCGAGGAGGGTGAGGGGGTCTGGGGCCTTGCCTCCACCCTTGATTCACTCCCCCTGCTCCCTCCCTCGGTACTATCCTGCCTGACGTCTCGCCGACCCCTCCTGATGCCTCTAGGCCAGCCAGTTATTGTGCTCTTGATGCCTCCAATCCCGATGCTGCCTCTGGAACCCCTGACCTCTGGGCTCCTCTCTCCTCCTTCCTTCTCGCTTCTTCGCCTCAGGCTCGCTCAGCCTTGCCATCCTCTTATAGAACTCTGGGTTGGCGGACTCCCCTTCTATCTCCTCCGTCGCGCGCTCCATCAACTCCTCAAAGGATAAAGAAGCCCTTCGCTTCAGGTCCATCTTAAAGAACCCCTCTCGCAGCCCCACTATGAAGGACAGCTGGAGGGTGAACCCTGGCACCACCTGCACGAGGAGGACCTCCTCCTAGAACCTATCCACGTAATGGGCCAGCGACTCCCCCTGCCCTTGCTTGATTTTGAAGAGCGCCTCCGCGTCCTTCTTCGTCTTCTTTGACGTTGAGAAGCGCAGCCGGAAGCTCCGACGCAGATCGTCGAACGCATAGATGGAACCCACGGGGAGCTGGTGGAACCAGTCCATGGCCTTCTCTTTTAGAGTGGTCGCGAAGAATTGGCATTGAAAGGTGTCCGACATGGGAAGGATTGAGACCATGTCCTCAAACCATTGCAGGTGCAAAACTGGGTCATCCTTGCTAGTATAGTAAGACATCTCCGGCCCTCTGAACCCATCTGGAACCGGGGCCGAGAGGATTAAATCACAAAAGGGGCTCCCATCCCCTGCTCGGCGAGTGGTCCTCTCGCGCGGAGTCAGTTCGCACACCTCTGCACTCGCTGGGCAACTGAACAACTGCCGCCCGGGAAGGTCTCGCGCGCTTGCTTCTGCCAGCACCTCCTTCCCAGGCAGCTGTCCTGGAGCGTTCTCGCCAATCTGCTGGGGCGGAATCACCGGGACGACCGACGTCTCGCACTCGCCTCTCCCGGCGAGAGCCATCTGCATGGTCTGCATGGCCTCTTGCTTGAAGTTCTCGAACATCTCCAGCCACTCCATGGCTGCCGGTGGCTGTGAGTGGCCTGGGTCAGAACCATTTCCTCCATCTCCTATCATCAAGATCAGCTTGAGATTTTCTTGCACTGGCTACGATCCACGCTCACCGCACCAAAATATTGAAACCGGCAACCGGTCTCTAGAGTTCGGACCCACTGGGGGGTGTAGCCCGTGCCTACTTCTCCCTCACTAAACTCTCCTGACTTTGGATGGAAAATCTGGAACAGACCCAAAGCTGTAGCGAGGAGGTCCCGCCACACACCCGGAAGATCTAAGAGAGCTTCCCCTCCCAAACCAATGCTCAGTCGGGCACCTTGGCGGGCACTAGCAGCCAACTCTGGAAATAGCCTGGAGGAGAGAGCTCAAAAGATATGATCTCCTCCAAGGTGCCCTTAAGAGTTTATTTATAGATTCTCTAGGCTGGTCTGCAAATAACATGAATCCGCCTTTTGGTTTTACTAAGCGCACCCCAAATTGGTCTGCTAACAGCCTAACTCTGTTGTTCTGAAGGGCTATTAGCAACCCACAAGGGGTATCTAGGTCATTTCCCCCTAAGCCTTTTGGGCGAGTGGTCCGTGAAGGCACCACTCGCCAGGCTCCTTTCTCGCTGTATTCGATCAGGCGAGTGATTCACGAGGGCATCACTCGCCAGGTACTCGGCACGCTCGGCGGGTGAGGCCTTGCCTCCCCTCACTCTCCCGGCCACCGATACACACTTTGTTACCATACGAGTGCCCCGCGAATGGGGCCTCACTCGCCCGAGAACTCTTGGGCTAATGTCTTGCCACCTGGCCCCTGGGACTCACTCGGCAAATATGGGGTTGTACAGGGAACGTTGAAGCATTCTGAACGTGCGCATAAGCATTTTGAGCGCGCACCGAACACGAGAGTGTTCTGAGCGAGCAACAAACACGAGAGCGTTCTGAGCGCGCAACGAACACGGGAGCGTTCTGCTCGCGCAATGAACACGGGAGCATTCTGAGCGTGCAACGAACACGGGAGCGTTCTGAGTATGCAACGAACTCAGGAAATGAGAAGTCGCATCCCCTAAGGGGAAAATGAGCTCTGGCTGCACCCGACGCGGGGGTGCGGTTTCGACCGCATCCCTCGTAAGGAGGGGTGGGGGTGGGGGGGGGGGGGGGCTAGGTCGCACCACGGCATGGGAATGCGGTTTGGTCGTACCCCTATGAGGGGTACGCTTGGCCACACCCCACCATAATGGGGGGGGGGGGGGTACGGCTTGGATGCACCCCCTATTATGGGGGGGGTGCAGTTAGGCCGCACCCCACCAAGATGGAGTGTGGGCTACCCGTGTGAGGCCCCTATTTCGACCCCACATATTTCTGTATCTAAGCTATGTTTATACAGTTGTCCCAGGTTGAAGTGCGGCTAGTGAATATGAAATAAACAACACATAATATAAATTTACTTTCATACCATGCATTTCTTCTCCCGTATCTTTACTGTCCTACTATAGTAAGTTCATTTGGTTGTGTGTATCCAAGGTCATGTCCGATACCTACAAAATTTTGACGACGGGCTTAGTCATAAAAATATGACTAAGTGAGGATATACCTCTTTCATTGCTATATACATTTAGAAAAACTTATGCAGTTAAAAATTATCTTTTTCATACTAACCATTTTTCTGTTTCAGCAATGAACTTATGAAGCATCTAACTATATGCACATGTTATTAACAGTAAAACAGTATGAGCAGTTATAGGATCATATCAGTATCTATATCATAATGACTGTGTAAGAAAGAAAGCTATGCAACATTTATCTCCATATATCAGTACAATTAAGTAACCTATAAACCTGTTATCATGTTCCTATTGTAGTAATGAAGCAATAAATTAATGTATCAGTATATCCGTGTATACAGTAAATCAATAAATCAGTATTTCTATATCAGTGTATCAGTATATCAGTATCTCTATGTATTAGTATATCTGTATTTCTATAAATGTTTCATTTCTTAGGATATATTAGGGGTGATTGAATCCATATTCAGTGTACATGTTTCATTCATGTCATGTTTCATGCTTTGGGCCCACCCCGAAGGGTCATCAATGTCCTCACCAGTACGTACAACACGCGTTTATGCCTTTCGGCCGACTGGTTTGGCAATTCTTCTGTGAGATTTCATTCATGTGCTAGTAGTTCATTCGCCCGTAATATAACCTCGTGTCGACACGTTTACATAAAGTGAGTTATTCATTTTTATATCCCCTCAGAATTTATTCGCATGTTTGCCTTTAAGGGGCCATACATTAAAGCGATATTAAATATCAGTGATATCAACTATACATGTAACATTCAGTATAAAAAGAGTGCGCATGTAAAAAGAAAGTAAAGCCATAAAGCATAAATGAAACAGGTAGCTCTCACCATCAGTATCAGTGTTCATAGCATTGTCATGTCTATTTTGAGGTGTCATCCTTCGCGGTATATGTATAAGCATCATATCATTTAGGGTCGTTTATATCGGGGTTGCACCTCGCTATAGTTACATTATAGACTATTTGATTACATCATTTGGATACTACCCAACTAGCCCTCTAATTTTACATAATCATAAAAGAGGCAAGTTCAAAGCACTTACAAAACTTAATCCCATCTTATGAACAAAAGCCGACCAGCATTAAATAAAACTTAATGGCTTCTCTAGTGCACATAGTCGATCCTACTTTGTTTATCTTAAAAGAATTAAAACTTCACAAGGAATTCCCCTTTTTAAAATCATTATAAAACAAAAGCAGCAATATAGGAATTCTTCTCGTAAAGTAAAATGATCACAATTGCTATATCCAAAATTCCCCCCCATATATATTTTGAACATCATGTAACTGTAAGGAGATTTCCCCCATCTAAAGCAATGGTAGCAGTTTAGGGTAAGCAAGACCCAAGAAATGGTAGCAGTTAGGTATAAGAAGCTCCCCCAATATACTATGAATAGTTAGGTAATAACATAACAGTAGCTGATCAGAAGCCCAACCCAATGAATTCTCACTGGTTTAATCATTCTAAGGAATCCTTATTCTTTGAAATAACAATACTTAATCATAAATAAAGCATAGCCCAAAACTCGTACAACAACCCAAAACCAGAAAAAATTAAAGTAGCAGCAACCGGCCACAAAACAATAGCAGCAGTCATTCCCTCAATATTCCATGAGATGGGGTTAGAAAATAACATCTTAGTAAGATTAATCCCACAATTATGGGTGTGCAAAAATAACCGAAGAACCGAGAACCGGTCCGGAACCGAACCGAACCGAGCGGTTCGGGTCGGTTCTCATGTGTCTCGGTTCGGTTCTGGGTCCAAAATTTTCAGAACCGACCACTCGGTTTGGTTCTCGGTTCTTACACTCGGGTACCCAGAACCGACCCGAGAACCGAGTTATTGAATTTAAGTATCAAAAATATATGAGTAATCCGATCCTTATTTCATTCAATATGAGCCTTCTAAAATAGTATAGGTTAAATTAAACCTAAAAACTTCATCTTTCTTACATATCCACGGTTTTTTCAATATAAGTCTAATAATGTTGTATTCAAAAATTAGTTAACGACATTGTTTAATTTTTTTTTGCTTTACTAACGATATGTTAGCGAAAATTGAAGAAGATTATGTATGAACTTTTTTTGCTCTTCTAAACATATATAATTGTTTGATCATATTATTTTATTTTAAAGAATATAATAGTTAAAAATAGTTAATAATACATAAGTGTATATGAAAAATATTATGATGTGTGAGTGGAACCGAGAACCGAACCGGAACCGAACCGAGTTTTTCGGTTCGGATCTGGTTCTATACCTTGAGTACATGGGTCAGTTCCGGTTCCAAAAAGTCGGAACCGAACCTATATGGATCGGTTCTTGGTTCTAGGTGGAACCGATCCGAACCGACCCGAGTTGCACCCCTACCCACAATAAACCAGCCATTACCAAATCCCATCGCTTAGGAACGTACTCATGAAGGTAAAACCCCTCAAAAACAATATGACAATTGACAAGCATGGAACAGTAGAGAAAATCAACACAGCCGGTCCAGGGTTGGTGATATAGCTGGAACCAACTGGAAGCATAGGAGAAGATTCCAATCCCCATAAAAATATATAACATATAACAGAATAGCAACCTCCAGAAATTCTAAATATTCGGCAAACATTCACTCCAGCAAAAACCCCCAACTTAGGAGTCAGGGCAACATCAAGAGAGATGGAGTTTCATTAGCTCACTTTTCAGGAAAAAAAAACCCCTCAAAGCAGGAACCAATAAAGCCATAACCAGCCACTAGAAGTCAGTAAGTAAAATTAAGAAGGGAGAAATAGGAAGGAGGGCTCACAGTGCAGCTATTTCAGTCAGAAGCTGATGGTCACACACAGCAGAATCACTTAAAAACAGCAGTAGGGGCACAACTAACAGGTAGCGGCAAATCCTCTAGCACCGGCGACAGGGTGAGAAGGGAGGATCGTCGATGAGGAAGAGGAATCGCAGCCAGCCCTAGCTTCCGTGCCCGCTGAGAGCTCCAGACGGTGCGAAGAGAGATAGGTATTGGGAGAGGAAGCCAATCCAAGAGATATACAGCCACCGCCTAAAACAAATTGCCTGCCAAGTTCTAATCGCAGCCCAAATCTTAAACCAAGCCTGAAATAGAGACTCACACAAAGCCTCTATTAGCACCCCAATACCAGCTGCCAAAATGTGATATTAGCACACCCATTTCAGCTATTTGCAAACCAAATCAACTTCAAGCTCCTCTATCGGCACACCAAGGTGCACCTCTTTTCGATTAACATTAGCAGTTACTATTTGGAATTCCAACTCAAACAAGCCAGTCCAGCACAACCATCCCAAATCTTTACGAATATACCATATATATATTTTTATAAAGTTTGTCACTCATATAGTTTGCCCATATAGAAAAACTCATATTCCACTAAAAATCGCGAATGCTCCAAAGCGTCAATAAAACTCATACTCAACTTCAAAGAAACCCGAGTTGACATTGATTTGTATTTTCATCATAGGGGACACTTTTGTTTATTTCATGTTATGAAGAAGTTTGGTCATTTCACATTTTAGGCCGTTACAAAACTCATCCCCTCTTATAGAAATTTTCATCCTCGAAAATATGATACAAGATAAGAAAGTAGTAGTCCATGAAACATGTACATTATGCAAGAAAACAGTATCGTGAAACACTATCATATATCTTTCTTCGTTCACAGGTTGGACTTTTATCTTTAGCCGTGTATCAAATGATATCTTCCTTTTCACGTTAACAGTTTACCTACGTACATGTCATCACTCATCATACTTCTCATTCTTTGCAAATATTTTACATTTTCCTGCGATGTTACATAGTGTATTCGTGTAAGCAATTGACTTTTTTATCTTGCTTTCTTTACATACTTTGTGTTTTACATTTGCATTTTCATTCTTAAGTCATTTCCTTGCTATGTTAATTCTTTCCGAAACACCATTAGAACGTTCATTATTCAGTCATATTTCGCGGTCAAATTTCACAATTGTTAATTTATTTTCGTATCTTATGATCCTATCATTCTCTCGTTATCATTTCTGTCAGAACGACTTACAATAGATCGAATGTCAGTGGACTTTCTTTTTCCGTAGGTTCATATTTTCATCTTCACGTTGTTTTCATTTGCAAATTCCTTTTTAACGTTTATTCTTTATCTCAACCTCAGTTTACTTTATCACTTATTTTCATATTTCTTGAAACAATTACATAGTATTGAAACGACGGGCTTGATACACAATTTATCTTGTAACGTTATTTCGTTTTCTTTTTACCTGTACATGTAACACGTTGTGTCAAAACTTTGATACATAAAATGAAGATAAATTGACAATGCTTATTTATTTCAATCATCATTGCATCTTCCTATTTCAACTACTCCATGCTTATCATATTCGTATAAATTTGATTTGTGAAAATACTACTTTCTTTTTACACAGGTAAGAAATATTTCTTGGAGAAAATGGTTATCTCAAGTATTTGCTAGCGGTCTATATGACGCAACCGGTCATGTCGGACCATTATTTTAACTTTAATACTGAATGAAAATATAGGTTAACATTTATCCCATTACTAACTCTCATGATAGAATGTGTTGAGAAACCGATCTCTTGTTTCTTTTCCTTCATCTTTCTAACATTATTTTGTAACACCTCTTTCACATCCATATAACGTATCAAAGATTCGACCGAAATCCAAGATATATTATATAAAGTGAAAGTGAAATTACAAAGCATTATAATCTTTACTTTGCTCATTCATTTTCTTCAATGTTACATACCCATCATTACATTCTCCTTTTATTCTTAGCAATCCGCATTTCATGATCTTTCTATAATTCATACAGTTTTCATAGATTTTTTTACATCGAATGTCGTTATTTCAATTTACTACGGATATTTTTGCACTACGTACAGTAAATACAATCCTATATTTTATGCTCCTTTGAAATTTCACGTTACACATCACATCTATTTTCTTTTTATTACAAACATTACATTAGTAGTTCCATGTTACGGGTCGGATGCTTCTTCTCTATCATCCATATGTCTTAAGTGATATCACAAGAACATCCACTATTAGTAGCTTTTCCTTCAACAACATTGATATTTGTCATTTCATCTAAACATAATGTCTTTCGATCTGAAATTAAATTAACCCAACAATTTCTTGTTTCATTCACCATCCTACATTTCTGAACTTAACGACACTCTTCTCTCTCAATGTTGTCGTCTCTTCCTCTCATTTTAGATAACATATTCATTTCATGCCTTTAAGATTACGCGTCGTCTTCATCCTTACTTGTTATAGTCTAATGATTTCATGTCGGACTTTTATTTGAACTTTCATTTGAAGTTAAATCCTCTTGCCCATACAAGTACCATAATTAGAAGCATAATAATCCTCGATATTATTTCATATTTCATCTCAACAAAATTATTGTGATTCCTTCTTATACCACCATAATCTGAAATTGATAGGTTTACCTTACTTTGAGTCATGAAACTACCTTTCATTTTGTCGTTAAGAAAGTCGTAATTTTGAAATATTCACTTCACCATTGCTGGAATACAAGTTCATGTATGAAGATTTTATTCAAATACATCTTTCTGTAGTATCACTTCTTTTCGTATTCATTGAAGTCATGACATCATATTACATGAAGAAAGTAGACTTATAAGGCATATTCATTTTCTTCACTATTGCTTCTTCTTGCTATTGCAAAAAGTTCCCAAAATATTAACAGTGAATAGCGTTATTTAACTTTCTATAGATGTTTAACAATGTCTTCATAGACAATAAACAGTCGTTTTTTTTGTAGAAAATCAGAGTCCATCATTTGTACACCTTTTATTTCATGTTCAATCATTTTACATACCTCCGTCTTCGCATTATAAACAGATACAACGCTATTATATACGTATAACCTTTCTTCCAGTTCTAAGTACATTCATTGTTCAACTCATTTATGTAAGACCCCAGTTTACATGTGCTTGAGTTTCAAAGGATTTGGAAGCAAGGGAGCTAACGCCAGGCGCTAGTGCTAGCGCCGGCGGTAGCCCTTGTCGTCAAAATGGTATAGCCGAAAGTTAAGCAACCTATTTCGAATTCAATTCGAATACGATTCGGCTATACCGCTAGCGTCGACGGTAGCACTAACGCACTCGGTAGCGCATTCGACTGTGTATAACCGAATTCGTATAATCGAATCCGTCAAAATGTTATAACAGAATTGATATAGACGAATTCGTCTATATCGCTAGCGCAGGCGCTAACGCTAGCGCGGGGCGCTAGCCCCTCAGCCAATAGGACGAAGCGGCGCAGGATGGGAACGGTGAACCGCTAACGCAGGCGCTAGCGCTAGCGCCGGCGCTAGCGGGAAGTTTATATATATGCCGATTTCAGCTTGCCTTCTCTTTTATTTGAGATTCCTCTGCTGTTTCGAGAGCTGAGAGCTAAGGGCAAGTTTGTGGAGGCGGTCTTGTGTGCTTGGGCCATCAGTGATTTCGAGGAAAGTGTGCTAACTCAGCAAGTTCCCTCCGGATCAAAATCAGAATTATGGCACCTAAACGAGCACCAAGGGTAACGAACCTCCTCCCTAATCCTTGGACATGTACGTCCTTTGATTTGCATGCGTTTTGGAAGACTTCTACTAATTAGTAGATCGGATCTTCCGGTGGGATGAAGTTATTCCCCCACAAATTGCATATAGAGTCCGGAACGGTATTACGGACATAGGCATGCTGTGTGAAACCCATCTGGACAGATCGAGCCGGATTGGTGATGTTTTATTGTGTATAACGTGCCGGCAAAAATCCGTGTACATGCTGTGATTCGGGTCATGTGACTGTTATTGTGCAGAAAATAGGACCTGGAGGTGTTTCCCAGGCTATACCCGATAATCGTAGCAGAACTAAGTTCTGTCACTAGCGCCGGGCGCTAGCGTTAGCGCCGGCGATAGCTCCAGGTGAGCTACCAGTGTTGATGTCTGGAGGTGTATTCCCAGAGGTAGCAGGGTTGACTTCTGTTACCAGTGCCGGGAAGAAATGAGTTCTGTTGCTAGCACCGGGCGCTAGTGTTAGCGCCGGCGGTAGCGCCCAGCACGCAACTTGTGTGATTCAGTGTTACCCAATGTCCTGGGGACTGGATACATAGCAGATAAAGCTGTGGAATTTGCAAAGCCCAGCTTTAAGTGTCGGGCACAAGGTGACGCTTACCCGTATCGTGCAGAGTTGAATCGCGATAGTTGAGCACGGGCCTAGCTGATCTGAACCCGCCCATAGTAGTGGTGAAGAGGTCGCCCCTCGGTGCACCGGACTATGGAAGAGTGCCGGAACTTCGTGTGTACGGCCTAGCTCAATTTGCTTGTCTAAGTTGAAATAGGACTTAGCGTAAGGGCGTAACTCAGGGAGTATGCCAAAGTGTGCCTTGAGAGCACGAAGCGGGTGGCTTGGTTTGCCTCCGTTGGTGTTGTTTGCGGATATATAAATATATGTTGCTGACTCTTACTTGCAGGGAAGGAACACCGCCGCCCCGAGTGTGGGGCGGGGTCGTTATAAATCTTGGTCAGCTAAAGCTGACCGGTTGCTTGTTTTCCCACCAATTGGTGGATTTGCTTATACAGGTCCCGGTGAGACTAGCGGGAGATAGCGGGCTGAAGCCCCTGCTGCTGTGTTGTGCTGGCCCTTGAAGGCCAAAGCTTTTGTTTACTTTTGTTCATGTGTGGCCGGCCTGCGTGTCGATGTTTGGAAGCCACTTAGATGATGTAAACAAACTCATGTAAATAACTCGTGTTGTATTTCATTCCTAGTGGTAATGTGGACTTGTTATAAACTGGTTTTAAATGAAAATAAATATGCTTCCGTTATGCGACTCTGATGCTGAGATAGTTTTAACTGTTTAAATGCTAATTTTAGTAACGCGCTCTTCTGTTCGTTTCATATGACGTGGGGTCCCGGCCGGACCTACTGTTATATGCTATGTAACAGGGAGGGTGTTACAAATTGGTATCAGCTACGGGTCTCGATCCCTTTCCGTCTGAATTCGTGGTCGAATTCTTTTCAGGGGTGGTGAGCACGTGTGTGCGTCGCCTTTAACTCATATAAATAACCAGTAATTGTCCACTTTAGGAATGACTTACATGTATATGTGTAGCATTCGGATGGAACTTATGTGTTCCTTTGTTGAATCATGCCTTCTCCTAATCGCTAATTGTGTTTTGTGTACATGTTTAGGCGGCTGGGAGTGGAGCGGGGCATTCTCGACCCCCTCGTTCGACTGCAAGTAGTGCACCAACTCCGGTGCCGACTCCTCCTTCAGCGGAAACTGTAAGGATGATTGCTGAGGCAGTATTTGCAATGTTCACTGCACAACCAGGAGGGCATGTCCCTGGACAGCCTCCTACCCCTGGAGTGGCTCCAGTGCAGGCTCCAGCAGCTGAACCTCCAGTGCAGGCTCCAGCAGCTGAACCTGCGGTGGAAAGGCCAGTGCCGTTGAGGGCACGAAGAGCTCCAGATCAACAGCTGCAATACTTTTTGAGTTTCCACCCTCCCACGTTCACGGGGGCAGGAACCCCGACGCAAGCAGAGGATTGGCTGTCAAAGGTGCGCAAAACCTTGAAGGCCACGGACACGGAGGAAGGACAAAAAGTGACTTTGGCAACCTTCCTACTGGATGGGGAGGCGCAACTGTGGTGGGATGAGTTGGAGATACATCAGCTAGCGGGAAGGCAGCTGACCGATATCTCTTTTGATGAGTTTTCCAAACTGTTCTTGGAGCGATATCTCCCACAGGCCCAACAGATAGAAATGGAAAATCAGTTCAACCATCTGACTCAGGGTGATCGTACTATCGATGATTATCTGCATGAGTTTACACGGTTGGGTCGTTACGCAGGTGTGACATTTGCGGATGAAGCACGTAAGACAAATCGGTTTTACGAAGGCTTGCGAGAGGAGTTGCGGTTTCTTCTGACGGGGCCAATGACGCAAGGGTTTATGACCCTGGTCAACTCAGCTCGTTCTTTAGAGAAAGACATGAAGCGGTCCCACAGTAGAAAGGAGCTAGCAGTAGTCAAGCCAGAGTTCAAAGTATCGAGCTCGGCAAAGTCGGGGCAAGGCAAATGGAAGAAAGGAGCGCGACCGTTTGGGTCAGCTCAATCTTCAGCATCGAGAGTGACTGGGTGAGGCTCAATCATCTGTTATAACTGCGGCAAGCCGGGACATATAGCACGTGACTGTCGTAGTGGGAAGAAGCTAGTTGCGGCCTTTGCGACAGAGAAAGGAAAGGCGGCAGAGTCAACCGCATCCCGCGCTGCTCCAGCCCAGCCTAGAGTTTAGAACCTTGGCCAACAGGAGGCCATCAAACAGAACGATGTGGTGACAGGTATGCGATAGTATATAACTTTTGTTGCTTTTTATACTTCATACCTTATACATTGCTTGTTAACCATTGATGTCCTAGGCTTTGTCCTGATCTTTAACTATCCGGCAAGAGCACTATTTGACACGGGTGCTTCACATTCCTTTCTATCGGAGGCCTTCATACAGCAACTTGGAGTGCCTTCGTCGTTTAGACAGGAACGATTAGATGTGATGCTACCCAATGTGTGTTCGATGCGCGCGGATCGAGGTTGTGTAGTAAAGGTACGAATAGGGAGTCAAGACTTTGATTTGGAAATACTGATACTCCCGCTTTCGGAATTCGATGTAATCTTTGGTATGGACTGGCTGTCAGCGCACCTACATTAATTGCACTTCTAAGGAGGTCACACTGGGGCGAAATACCGAACGTGCGACTACGTTTGCTGGTTTGCATGGATCGAGCAAGACACTGATGTCTGCTGTCCAAGTGGTCAAGGCGGTTTGGCAAGGCGCAGAGTTATGTGTTGCTAGTGGGGGCTGCAAAACCTCAACCCAGTTTGAGTGATGTACCTATGATTTCAGAGTATCCAGATGTGTTTCCGAAAGATCTTCCTGGGGCGCCACCCCAGCGAGAGATTGACTTCACTATAGAGCTGGTGCCAGGTGCCAAACCTGTTTTACGCTCTCCGTACCAAATTGCGCCAAAGGAGATGGCGGAATTGAAAGTTCAATTACAGGAGTTGCTAGAGCAGGGTTATATACGTCCAAGTACCCCCCCTTGGGGTGCTCCGGTCCTTTTTGTAAAGAAGAAGGACGGAAGCCTGCGTCTATGCATTGACTACCGAGAATTGAACAAGCTGACCGAGAAGAACAAGTATCTGATTCCTCGAATCGATGACTTATTTGATCAGCTAGTTGGGTCAACTGTGTATTCAAAGTTGGATCTCAAGTCCGGCTATTACCAGTTACGAATTCGGGATTGTGATATCCCTAAGACAGCATTCAGTACTCGCTACGGACACTACGAGTTTACAGTGATGCCGTTTGGATTGATGAATGCACCGTCAGTATTTATGGATCTGATGAATAGGACCTTTCGAGAGTACCTTGATCGGTTTGTCATTGTCTTCATTGACGATATCTTGGTGTACTCTCAGTCTGAAGAAGAGCACGCGATTCATTTGCGTAAAGTTTTGGAAACCCTGCGACGTAGTCAACTTTATGCTAAGTTCTCTAAGTGCGAGTTCTGGCTAGCCTCAGTAGCGTTCCTTGGTCATGTTGTTAGTGGCAAGGGTATCGCAGTAGATCCGGCAAAGATTGATGCAATCCAGAAGTGGCCCATTTTGGCGACAGTAGCGGAAGTCAGGAGTTTCCTTGGACTTGCCGGCTACTATCGGCGCTTCGTGGAGAACTTTTCGCGGATCGCTCTACCTCTCACCACCTTGACGAGGAAGGATCAGAAGTTCGTTTGGTCACCGGAGTGTGCACGGGTTTTGAGGAATTAAAGAGGCGTCTGACCACAGCACCAATTTTGTGTTTACCATCTGGTGCAGAGGGTTATGAAATTTACAGTGATGCGTCAGGGAGCGGCTTAGGCTGCATACTTCTTCAGCACGGTCAAGTAATAGCTTATGGCTCTCGTCAGTTGAAAGTGCATGAGCGAATTATCCGGTCCACGACTTGGAATTGGCGGCCGTGATCTTCGCTCTAAAATTGTGGCGACACTACTTATATGGTGTGAAGGTTGACATCTTTACAGACCATAAGAGCCTTAAGTATCTGCTAAATCAGAAGGAGCTCAACATGCGACAGCGAAGGTGGATGGAGTTCCTGGGGGACTACACTTTTGATATACACTATACTCCCGGGAAGGGAAATGTAGTCGTAGATGCTTTGAGCCGAAGGGCTTATGTACAAGCCAATTGGATTCAGATGCATGATCCACGTCTGATCAGGGACTTGGAAGACTTGGAGATCTCCTGTGTGGAGAGGACTTCTAGTGCAAGTGCGTGTTTGAACTGGACGGAGGTGCAATATGACCTCGCGGACAGAATACGACAGGCCCTGGAGCTTGATTCGAGCATGCAACACTATTTGGCAGAGTCTGGGGATGGGACTGCTGTAGAGTTTGTGTTGGACGACGGTCTGATGTGGAAAGACGGTCGGTTGTGCGTCCCAAATGTGGGTAAGTTGCAGGAGGAATTGATGTACGAAGCACACTTTACCAAGTACTCAATTCACCCAGGGAGCACAAAGATGTACCAAGACATGAAAAAGTTGTTTTGGTGGCCAAGATTAAAGAAAGACATCGCCTTGTACGTGGCAAAATGCAAAATTTGTGCACTGGTGAAGGCGGAATGTCAGAAACCTGGAGGTTTCCTGAAGTCGTTGCCTATACTGAAATGGAAATTTGATGACATTTCGATGGATTTCGTGCACTGTTTGCCGAGATCACAGAGTGGGAATGATGCCATATGGGTGATCGTGGATCGCTTGACGAAGGTAGCCCACTTTATTCCAAACCGGAAGGACGATTCAGTTGAAAAGTTAGCAAAACTTTATGTTGATAGCATTGTACGATTGCACGGTGTGCCCCGTAGCATCGTCAGTGACCGAGATGGGCGCTTCACTTCGAAAGATTGGAGGCTAATCCACCAGTTGTTGGGTACAAAGCTGAAGTTTAGCACTGCCTTCCACCCTTAGACGGATGGACAGACTGAACGTACGAACAGAACTCTGGAGGATATGCTCCGAATGTGCGTCCTGGACTTCGGTAAAAAGTGGGAAGATCATCTTTTCATGATCGAATTCGCTTATAATAATAGCTATCAAGCAAGTATAAAGATGGCACCCTTCGAGACCCTCTATGGTAGAGCTTGCCGCACTCCCTTATCTTGGGCGGAGACAGGTGAAACGAAGCTGTTTAAGCGAAAGGAAGTCGAAGAGGCAAATGCGGCGATTCAAACAATCCGGGATAGATTGTTGATTGCGCAAGATAGGCAGGCGAAATACTACAACGCCAGGCACAGAAACGTCGAGTTCGCCGTGGGCGACTGGGTTTATCTCAAGATCAAACCTTTCAAGGGTGTGTCCCGGATTCGGCGCTTGAAAAAGCTGAGTCCAAGATACCTTGGACCGTTTGAGATACTGGAACGTGTTGGCGAAGCTGCCTATCAGCTCGCTCTTTCGACAGAGTTGAGTGGTCTGCACGATGTGTTCCACATATCGGTATTGAGGAAAGCTGTACCAGAGCCTCGCCAAGTGCTTGTGGCTAATCAGGTGTCGGTCGATGATGGTTTGAAGACAAAGGTCATACCTATTAGCATCGAAGACACTGAGATCAAGCAGCTGCGGAATAAAGTGATCAAGATGGTCAAAGTCCGCTGGAACAACTGCGGTCGTGAGGAGCTTACATGGGAGCGCGAGCAAACCACGCGTGAAGAGTTTCCCGAGCTGTTTCGTTGAGGTACAAATCATATGTCGTATTTTTGTGATTATTTGTACTGGTAGAATTTCGGGACGAAATTCTTTTAAGGAAGGGAGAATTGTAAGACCCCAGTTTACATGTGCTTGAGTTTCAAAGGATTTGGAAGCAAGGGAGCTAACGCCAGGCGCTAGTGCTAGCGCCGGCGGTAGCCCTTGTCGTCAAAATGGTATAGCCGAAAGTTAAGCAACCTATTTCTAATTCGATTCGAATACGATTTGGCTATACCGCTAGCGCCAGCGGTAGCACTAGCGCACACGGTAGCGCATTCGACTGTGTATAACCGAATTCGTATAATCGAATCCGTCGAAATGTTATAACTGAATTGATATAGATGAATTCGTCTATATCGCTAGCGCAGGCGCTAACGCTAGCGCAGGGCGCTAGCCCCTCAGCCAATAGGACGAAGCGGCGCAGGATGGGAACGGTGAACCGCTAACGCAGGCGCTAGCGCTAGCGCCGGCGCTAGCGGGAAGTTTATATATATGCCGATTTCAGCTTGTGATAACTTCTAAAAAGAAGTTATCTAGGCCATTAGTTCTGACGAAATACTCGGCTAATCTGGCATGAATAAGTATAAATATGATAAAAATGTAAGTAAATGTTTTGTTATTAAATTCAAGGCTAAGTTGGTCTTTTTCCATTGTATTTTTGACAGGTGTGCCAAAGGAATCGGATTGGAAAAAGGAAAACAGCCAAAATTCACATATCCTGGAAAAAGGTTGCAACGCACGGAAAATAAATAGTTGCAACGATTCAATTCGCGGTTTGGTAATGCAGGCACAGCGCGAGTGTTGCAACACCCAGAAAAAAAGGTTGCAACTTTTTTTGGCGAATTCAAAATTCCGAAATTTTAAAACAACCGCCATTCACAAAATTGGAAGGTGGCGTCCCTTGGGAAACGCGTGGGACTTATTTAGCAGTATTTGGAGGGAGTAAATGGCATCTGGAGAAAATATATTGGAGGGTTTTAAGGAGAGAAAGGGAGGAACTCGACAAAAGGAGGAAGAAGGTTAGGGCTGGCCGAATCTTGAAGAAGGAGCGGTTCGACACTCTTCGGTGACGGAATTCCTACGCTATTTCAGTTTTTTTCTACACCATGCACTGTAAGATCTTTCTGATTTTGTGGTGTTCTTCCCCCATCGTGATGAACTAATTTGTTTTAATCTTGTATTGTGTGAGTACTTTGTCAAGTGTGATGACAACTTCTTAAATTTCTGGATTTGTGATTGATTGGTGAATGTTTGTGCTTAATTCATGATCTTTAATTTGAAATCTTTGGCCAAGATTTTATCTTTTTACTGCGCTTCATAAATCGAGAGAGGAGTCGCGTAAGTTTATCGTGGATTCGGTATAGTATTTGAAGGGAGAAAGAGATTTCCTCTTGATACTAGCAACTTTGGTTTTCATCCTTTATGCGGTTCTTATTTCATCTCCGGAGTAATAGAGAACTAGGGACTTCCGATATCGAGAGGTACAGATTTCTATTCTAAAATCGTTGCAAGACGTGTCACCACTCATCATCGCAAAACTATCTTCAAGGGCTTGTCACACTAGACTTAGGAAATCACGATACAAGATTATCTTTGAACACTGATAACAAAATATTTTCCTTCCGTTTCTCTAGTTTAAATCCCGTAATTAGAAGTTTTATTTCAAGATTTTTGTTACTTTGAACCATCATATTATTCCGCTTGAATTTAAAGAAACGGCAGCACTAGTAATTGCAAGCACTGAATCACCCACCTCTCCGTGGAAACGATCTCGATTCTCACTTTATTACTTGACACGGCACGTGCTCTTGCGTTTTAAATACACACCGGTTTCGGGCGTATCAGCTTGCCTTCTCTTTTATTTGAGATTCCTCTGCTGTTTCGAGAGCTGAGAGCTAAGGGCAAGTTTGTGGAGGCGGTCTTGTGTGCTTGGGCCATCAGTGATTTCGAGGAAAGTGTGCTAACTCAGCAAGTTCCCTCCGGATCAAAATCAGATTTATGGCACCTAAACGAGCACCAAGGGTAACGAACCTCCTCCCTAATCCTTGGACATGTACGTCCTTTGATTTGCATGCGTTTTGGAAGACTTCTACTAATTAGTAGATCGGATCTTCCAGTGGGATGAAGTTATTCCCCCACAAATTGCATATAGAGTCCGGAACGGTATTACGGACATAGGCATGCTGTGTGAAACCCATCTGGACAGATCGAGCCGGATTGGTGATGTTTTATTGTGTGTAACGTGCCGGCAAAAATCCGTGTACATGCTGTGATTCGGGTCATGTGACTGTTATTGTGCAGAAAATAGGACCTGGAGGTGTTTCCCAGGCTATACCCGATATATCGTAGCAGAACTAAGTTCTGTCACTAGCGTCGGGCGCTAGCGTTAGCGCCGGCGGTAGCTCCAAGTGAGCTACCAGTGTTGATGTCTGGAGGTGTATTCCCAGAGGTAGCAGGGTTGACTTCTGTTACCAGTGCCGGGCAGAAATGGGTTCTGTTGCTAGCACCGGGCGCTAGTGTTAGCGCCGGCGGTAGCGCCCAGCACGCAACTTGTGTGATTCAGTGTTACCCAATGTCCTGGGGACTGGATACATAGCAGATAAAGCTGTGGAATTTGCAAAGCCCAGCTTTAAGTGTCGGGCACAAGGTGACGCTTAACCGTATCGTGCAGAGTTGAATCGCGATAGTTGAGCACGGGCCTAGCTGATCTGAACCCGCCCATAGTAGTGGTGAAGAGGTCGCCCCTCGGTGCACCGGACTATGGAAGAGTGCCGGAACTTCGTGTGTACGGCCTAGCTCAATTTGCTTGTCTAAGTTGAAATAGGACTTAGCGTAAGGGCGTAACTCAGAGAGTATGCCAAAGTGTGCCTTGAGAGCACGAAGCGGGTGGCTTGGTTTGCCTCCGTTGGTGTTGTTTGCGGATATATAAATATATGCTGCTGACTCTTACTTGCAGGGAAGGAGCACCGTCGCCCCGAGTGTGGGGCGGGGTCGTTATAAATCTTGGTCAGCTAAAGCTGACCGGTTGCTTATTTTCCCACCAATTGGTGGATTTTCTTATACAGGTCCCGGTGAGACTAGCGGGAGATAGCGGGCTGAAACCCCTACTGCTGTGCTGTGCTGGCCCTTGAAGGCCAAAGCTTTTGTTTACTTTTGTTCATGTGTGGCCGGCCTGCGTGCCGATGTTTGGAAGCCACTTAGATGATGTAAACAAACTCATGTAAATAACTCGTGTTGTATTTCATTCCTAGTGGTAATGTGGACTTGTTATAAACTGGTTTTAAATGAAAATAAATATGCTTCCGTTATGCGACTCTGATGCTGAGATAGTTTTAACTGTTTAAATGCTAATTTTAGTAACGCGCTTTTCTGTTCGTTTCATATGGCGTGGGGTCCCGGCCAGACCTACCGTTATATGCTATGTAACAGGGAGGGTGTTACAATTTATACTTATCATATCCAATCTATCGTAAACAATACGAAGATCTTCCTTTGCAGAAACATTTGAGCTATTTGTGTAATAGGGACAATACTAAGATCTACTTGAAGTTATCTCGCTTTATGTTCGTGTACAGTTCATTTACGTCTTATCATTTCATGAATTCTTTCAAAACCCTTGGACATACTTTAATTTAAACATAATTTCTCATTTACTAGATTTCTATGAACACTTTTCTCACTATTATATCATGTGTGCTTATTCAGTACTCACGACAACCGAACTTCTTGAAAACCTGGCTCTGATACCATTTTGTGAGGCCCCTATTTCGACCCCACATATTTCTGTATCTAAGCTATGTTCATACAGTTGTCCCAGGTTGAAGTGCGGTTAGTGAATATGAAATAAACAACACATAATATAAATTTACTTTCATACCTTGCATTTCTTGTCCCGTATCTTTACTGTCCTACTATAGTAAGTTCATTTGGTTGTGTGTATCCAAGGTCATGTCCGATACCTACAAAACTTTGACGACAGGCTTAGTCATAAAAATATGACTAAGTGAGGATATACCTCTTTCATTGCTATATACATTTAGAAAAACTTATGCAGTTAAAAAATATCTTTTTCATACTAACCATTTTTCTGTTTCAGCAATGAACTTATGAAGCATCTAACTATATGCACATGTTAGTAACAGTAAAACAGTATGAGCAGTTATAGGATCATATCAGTATCTATATCATAATGACTGTGTAAGAAAGAAAGCTATGCAACATTTATCTCCATATATCAGTACAATTAAGTAACCTATAAACCTGCTATCATGTTCCTATTGTAGTAATGAAGCAATAAATTAATGTATCAGTATATCCGTGTATACAGTAAATCAATAAATCAGTATTTTTATATCAGTGTATCAGTATATCAGTATCTCTATGTATCAGTATATCTGTATTTCTATGAATGTTTCATTTCTTAGGATATATTAGGGGCGATTGAATCCATATTCAGTGTACATGTTTCATTTATGTCATGTTTCATGCTTTGGGCCCACCCCGAAGGGTCATCAATGTCCTCACCAGTACGTACAACACGCGTTTATGCCTTTCGGCCGACTGGTTTGGCAATTCTTCTGTGAGATTTTATTCATGTGCTAGCAGTTCATTCGCCCGTAATATAACCTTGTGTCGACACGTTTACATAAAGTGAGTTATTCATTTTTATATCCCCTCAGAATTTATTCGCCTGTTTGCCTTTAAGGGGCCATACATTAAAGCGATATTAAATATCAGTGATATCAACTATACATGTAACATTCAGTATAAAAAGCGCATGTTAAAAGAAAGTAAAGCCATAAAGCATAAATGAAACAAGTAGCTCTCACCATCAGTATCAGTGTTCATAGCATTGTCATGTTTATTTTGAGGTGCCATCCTTCGCGGTATCTGTATAAGCATCATATCATTTAGGGTCGTTTATATCGGGGTTGCACCTCGCTATAGTTACATTATAGACTATTTTGATTACATCATTTCGATACTACCCAACTAGCCCTCTAATTTTACATAATCAAAAAAGAGGCAAGTTCAAAGCACGTAAAAAACTTAATCCCATCTTATGAACAAAAGCCGACCAGCATTAAATAAAACTTAATGGCTTCTCTAGTGCACATAGTCGATCCTACTTTGTTTATCTTAAAAGAATTAAAACTTCACAAGGAATTCCCCTTTTTAAAATCATTATAAAACAAAAGCAGCAATATAGAAATTCTTCTCGTAAAGTAAAATGATCACAATTGCTATATCCAAAATCCCCCCCCCCCCCCCCCCCCATATATAAATTGAACAACATGTAACTGTAAGGAGATTTCCCCCATCTAAAGCAATGGTAGCAGTTTAGACCCAAGAAATGGTAGCAGTTAGGTATAAGAAGCTCCCCCAATATACTATGAATAGTAAGGTTATAACATAACAGTAGCTGATCAGAAGCCCAACCCAATGAATTCTCACTGGTTTAATCATTCTAAGGAATCCTTATTCTTTGAAATAACAATACTTAATCATAAATAAAGCATAGCACAAAACTCCTACAGCAACCCAAAACCAGAAAAAATCAAAGTAGCAGCAACCGACCACAAAACAATAGCAGCAGGCATTCCCTCAATATTCCATGAGATGGGGTTAGAAAATAACATCTTAGTAAGATTAATCCCACAATAAACCAGCCATTACCAAATCCCATCGCTTAGGAACGTACTCATGAAGGTAAAACCCCTCAAAAACAATATGACAAGCATGGAACAGTAGAGAAAATCAACACAGCCGGTCCAGGGTTGGTGATATAGCTGAAACCAACTGGAAGCATAGGAGAAGATTCCAATCCCCATAAAAATATATAACATATAACAGAATAGCAACCTCCAGAAATTCTAAATAGTCGGCAAACATTCACTCCAGCAAAAACCCCCAACTTAGGAGTCAGGGCAACATCAAGAGAGATGGAGTTTCATTAGCTCACTTTTCAGAAAAAAAAACCCTCAAAGCAGGAACCAATAAAGCCATAACCAGCCACTAGAAGTCAGTAAGTAAAATTAAGAAGGGAGAAATAGGAAGGAGGGCTCACAGTGCAGCTATTTCAGTCAGAAGCTGATGTCACACACAGCAGAATCACTTAAAAACAGCAGTAGGGGCACAACTAACAGGTAGCGGCAAATCCTCTAGCACCGGCGACAGGGTGAGAAGGGAGGATCGTCGATAAGGAAGAGGAATCGCAGCCAGCCCTAGCTTCCGTGCCCGCTGAGAGCTCCAGACGGTGCGAAGAGAGATAGGTATCGGGAGAGTAGGCCAATCCAAGAGATATACAGCCACCGCCTAAAACAAATTGCCTGCCAAGTTCTAATCGCAGCCCAAATCTTAAACCAAGCCTGAAATAGAGGCTCACACAAAGCCTCTATTAGCACCCCAATACCAGCTGCCAAAATGTGATATTAGCACACCCATTTCAGCTATTTGCAAACCAAATCAACTTCAAGCTCCTCTATCGGCACACCAAGGTGCACCTCTTTTCGATTAACATTAGCAGTTACTATTTGGAATTCCAACTCAAACAAGTCGGTCCAGCATAACCATCCCAAATCTTTACGAATATACCATATATATATTTTTATAAAGTTTGCCACTCATATAGTTTGCCCATATAGAAAAACTCATATTCCACTAAAAATCGCGAATGCTCCAAAGCGTCAATAAAAACTCATACTCAACTTCAAAGAAACCCGAGTTGACACTGATTTGTATTTTCATCATAGGGGACACTTTTGTTTATTTCATGTTATGAAGAAGTTTGGTCATTTCACATTTTAGGCCGTTACAACCTGCACACCACTAGTGGGGTGCGGGCTAACCAGACCACAATAGTGGGGTGCGGGACGTGGCCGGCGCGGGGTGTCGCGCGTCGGACGACGCCCGGGCTGCTCGTCAAGCGGCGCTTGACCTTGCCCGGGTGGCGCACTCGACTACTTGTCGAGCGGTGCCCGTGACGACCTGCCGAGTGGTGCTCGACCGGGCCCGGGTGGCACGCTCGGCATGCGTGGTCGGTGCTGGTTCAGCCGCGCGCGGCCGTACTGTGGCGAGTGCGCTTGCTTGCGCTCCCCGTGCGGTTGCTCGTGCAAGGGAGAACTGCATGCGAAAATACGCGTCGTGATGCCACGCCGTGTCTGGGACAACTGCATGTGCTCAGACAAACCCTACTCTTATTACTTATCATGAAAAACCATGAATTAATAATTTAAAAATATGATTTATGTTTAGTTTATCGACCGTGTCCCTCGGTTCAGTGGGTCAACTAACCCACGAATAATGGTGTAAGTAGAAATACGCAGCGAAAAATATGAGCATGACAATCGAATGATAATACATGATATGCAGACTTCTAGGTTTAGTATAAGTACAAAAATGACTTTTTATAACCTTTAAAATAAAGTGACATTCGTTTTAAAAAGATGTTATAAAGTAATGATATAAGTCTTTTATACTTAAAATACCTAACATGCAGTCCTACTGTTGAAGCCTAGAAAATCCCGGCTCCAAAATTCGGACCAATGCAGCCGGAGACTACTTGTCAAGCGGCTCGAAGAGACGTCTTGACGGGCAACTATGAGGAAGTTAGAAGAGCAACAAACAGAACCTCAGGTGCCACGACAGGGAGGTCCCACCACGTACCCAGAAGCTCAGAAGAGACTTCCCCTCCACAACCAAAAATTGCCGAGCAGGGTACGAGGAAGGCACCGACTTGGCTAGGAACTGAGAGTAGCGGCCAAGTGCGACAGGTTCCATAATGCAAGAGCTGGGTTTCAGGAGTTCAAATTCAGGTGCCAATCCAAGTACCCTTGGGGTCCTATTTATAAGAAAACCAAGGGGTAGGGGGTTTTATAGCCCAGCCCCTGCCCGGCGACTAGCGATATTGAGGCGATCTCCCCGGGTAAATGGGCGAGTATCACTTATGGTCGCCACCTTTGGCGAGTATCCGGGATACTCGCACGAATGCACCCCTACTCGCCTAGGCCTTCTTCTGCTCCTGCGCTCGACGAACTCTGGAAGGTTGCGTTCGATGAACTCTGGAAGGCTGCGTTCGACGAACTCTTCTACTATGCCTGCTGGCCGACTTTGTCTTGGTATCTCAAACTGTTGACTTCTGTGTTGACCTTTTGACTTTGACTTTTGCCTATGTAGCTTTGAATGGGCCCACCTTCAGAGAATGAGGGTTGTACACAATCCCCGCTCTTTGCGAGTAACGTGGTTGGTCGGAAAGAATCATCCAACCGTCATTCGACGATCAGGCCTTCTGGCGAGTATTGATTGATAGTCGGCATCCCGCTGGTTGACGCTCTGGCTCTATATATAGAGGGGGAGGGGTCTCTGAGGGCACGACTTTTCTGATCTCGCTCAAGATGTCGCGCAGTATTGCCGAGGAAGCTGCCGCTGATTTGGCCGAGCTTGCTAGTTTGCTGCCACCGTTGCGGAAGCCCGCTCGCGACGCCGAGCTTGAGGACTTCCTCGCCTCTAGGAAGAGGAAGAGGCTCGAAAAGAAGAAGGAGAAGAAGAATAAGAAGAAGAACAAGAAGAAGATGAAGAACAAGAAGAAGAAGAAGAATGTCGACGCCCCCGAGAATGTCGTTGATTCTCAGGTCGGCACTACCCAACAGGTACTCGCCGACTTGGGTCTCGGTCACTCGGGCGGCTCGCCTGCTCCTAATCTTCCCGAGTCGAGCGTTCCCCCGGAAGCGAGTACGGCTGAAACCTCGGCCCAAGTTCAAACTGAACTCCCTCCTTTACAAAGTGAGAGCTACCTACTCGCCGTTATTCCGGTTTGAGTCGCCTACTTTTACTGGCGAGTTTCTGATGCTTTCTACACTATCTCGCAGATCCGCCGCTCACCGATGTTCAGGAGGAGCCTTTGGTCGTTATTCCTCTGCGATCATCGCCCATGATCTCGCCCGGGAGTGGGGAGGGTTCTCGCCGCGGTGGCGCGGTTCGGATCCTTTATAGCTCTCTTCTGGAGAAGAGGTCGTCGAGCGAGCAGAGGGCTACTTTGACGAGTAGTGCGCCTCTAATGCCACCGTCTTCCAATCCTTCGGAGCTGGCGAGTAGCTCACAGCTGCCCGTTGAGAAGCTTCCGCCACCTCCTCCATTCCCTCCTCCTGCCGATATCCAGGGCGATCAGCGCCATTTGTCTTCTGCAGTTCCCTCAACCCATCTGGGGGAATCCTCGCGTCGAGGCCGGGTTGGGGGTTATTTTGGGTTCTTCGCCCCAAGGGGGGAGGGCGACCAGTGGATGGTCGCGGTCGGGGGGGAACTCTTCGCGACAGGGAGCCCTCTGCCGGGAACCCATCCGGTCGACGAGGTGTTGGTCATCACAGCTCCTCCCCTCACCGAGGAAGGAGTCCCCCTCCTTAGAGGATATAAATGGAAGTTATTTGAATTTCAACAGACCGTCCATAATCAAGAATGACAAGGAGAACTCTAGAGATACAATAAAGATATATTTGGATGTTATTAAAATAGGTTTGGACGGGTTGTCAACAGAAATAGAAAGAGAACAATTCTACCTCTTGGATATTCCTACTAGGGAAATAACAAGAGGAAAGGTATTTATCATTATTCGACAAAATAATAAGGAAACAGAGGAAGAGAAGAAAACAACAATAGTCTTAGAGATTTCCAGAAGGACTCTTCTTCTTCTTCTTCCACCATACAAGCAGAGAGACAAAAAATATACAGAAACAGATCTTCTACTACTGGGTTCTCCTCTCTGCTGCAACAAAGTGAAAGCACTGGGCAAAAGCTTAACAATCCTTTTCTTCTTCTTACAAAGGATTAATCATATACAAAATCCAGTCCACTAGCAGCGCCTAGAATCCTCAAAGAAATTTGCTGAAAGAGGATTCAAATCAGAAGACTTACTTCTTCTTCTTCTCTACTCTTGCCCTTTCTTTTACTTTCTGTAAATTGAGTAAAGAGTCCTTAGAATCCCTTTTCAAATGATTCAGTGGTTCAAGATCTCTTTATCAAAATATCTAGTTTGGTTCTAAGAGTCTCCTTAACAAAAGACTCAGACTTTGTTTTAAGAGTTTTCTTATCAAAAGACTCAGTGGTTCTAAGAGTCTCCTTATCAAAATACTCAGGCACTGGATAGTGTATTCCTACCAAGGTGGTAGAAGAGTGGAGTACCCATATTTTAGGGTACCACTATAGATTGTGTCTTATCTATGTTGTGCTAATTTTCTGTGTTGTCCCATTTTTATTTTACTATGTGTTTACTTTATTCTGGATTGGTATTTCTGAATGCATAGTTGTTAAAATTATTATTGTCTTATGCACTTTTTTGTTAAAAGTTTTAAAACTTTATTCACCCCCTCTAGAGAATACTCAGAGGACTCATTGTGAACTTTCAACCTCTCTTTTCCGCAGCTCAATTGGCGATGAGAAGTGAAAGAACTCTATAGTTAAGCGTGCTCAGATGAGAGCAATACTGGGATGGGTGACCTCCTGGGAAGTCCACGTAGTGGCGCTTAACTGGATCACTTCTCGTCAAAGGGAGGTTGCGGTCTCCAACAACCCGCCGTGGCCGAATAGGCGCGGAGGGGGGTTGAGGTGGCATGGGCTGCGGCCCATGTGAGGGTCTGGGACGAAAAGCAGCGCTGGTGCGCCAGGCTGTGGTCAGGGTCCTCACAGCCTTGGTCTCTTCGATGCTCTGCTCGGCAAGCAACAACCGGTCCACCTCACTCCTCAGAAAGCTCAGCTCTCCCTCCTGGCAGAACATCTCCCCCTGAGCCTCCGACAATTGGTGAAGGGCATCCTGAGCAAGCGCCTTGTCACCACCACACTCCGCTCGCAACCTCTCAACTTCTGACCGGGAGGAAGAAACGTCAGATTCCAGCTGCTGAATGTAGGTCAAGTCGCGATCCCTCTTCTTCTTCAAGGCAGCCAAGTCGCTCCTCGCCGCACACAACTCCTCCTGAAGAATAAAGTAGACATCCTTAAGACCCACATAGCAGTCGTTCCATGTAAGGGCGACACTAGTCAGAGCATCAGCCTGTGAAAAGAGCAAACAGTCAGAACGCGTCAGCAACAAGAAGAAAACCAGAAATGGAGGAAGAAGATTCTACTCATGGCAGAAGTCATCGCCTGAAGAGAGGAAGAAACCCTTCTCGTTGGCGGTAAGGGAGGAGGCGGCGGTAAGTCTCCCTGCGGGATCTGGCCGGCGGCAGGAGACGCTAAGATCTCGACGTCAGGACCATCTGGAATCGGCTCCGGCCTGCGACTACTCATACCGGCTTCATGATCATGACTCCAAGGTACTGGCGGAATAAACCCAGGACTAGGGCCCCCATTCTTAAAGACGGTCTTCCTCTTCTTTCTGCGAACCAAGGGAACAGCAGCAACATGCTCAGCATCCCAAGAGAGTCCCACCGAGAGCAGTCGGCTCTCCTCCACGTAGCCGGAAATACAATATAGGGCCTTTGACAGCCCCTCTTGACCAGGGAAACCAGGAAGCGGTAGGAACTCGCCTTCCCGCCCCGTCTGCTGACGACAGCGACCCGAAAGCGTTCTCCGCAACTCTGGCAGCTCCCAACGATTCCGGACATACCCGTAAAGGGTATTCTTGTGTCGATAATCGTTCTTCTCCCCGAAGCAGAACCAACTCTTGTTGCTTCGAACCTCGATGCGACCCCCCAGGTCAGTAGAGACCTCACACCAATCCCTGAACACCTCAACAGAGAATCGCGCGTTGTACTCTCGGAAAAGCACGATCATCCCCATAATCCTCGTCATCCCGACCGGAGTAAACTGAGTGATCGGAACGCCGCAGAACTAAAAATAGCCTCAGCCGAGGGAGGCAAACGAAACCCGGATTTCAAACAACTCTCAGAGAGAGTCATGAAACCGGTCGGCGGGTTCTGGGCACGTTCATCAGCCCGAGGAATCTTCACCTATATACTGGACGGCAATCCGAGTCGCTTGCGCCACGTGTCAATTCGCGCAGTATCGAGAGTCGAGCGCAGTCGCATCGGCCGCGACTGGCCGCTTCGCTTCAAGACCTGGGAAAAATAAACAAATTAAATTTCCTGCAAAAACTACAAGTGAAATCAAAAAATATGATATCTCGCAAACAAGTGCACGGCTCGGGAGTGGTCGTCGCACGTCCAATCGCGCAAAACGCGCATACAAGCACACCTGCCCTCGTACGGTCGCATGCATTCAAGCGAACACCATCCGACCGCGTTAAACACGCGCCGATTAGCCACCACCGGCAACGCATCCCGAGCACGCCATTCCGGGACGACCAAGCGTCGTCCGACATGCCATCCAAAGGTCGTCCAGCGCGCCCCCTCCCGGGTGGGGTTCGGCCGAACGGGAGCCGGGCTAATGCCCCCAAAGGGGTGCGGCCAAACTGCACCCCATGATTGAGATGCGACAAAGCCACACCCCCCATAAGGGGGTCGGCCGCCCGCCCACGGCTAGGAGCCGGTCAGGCGTGTGTCGGCCATCCCCGGGCGGGGATCGGCCAGCCGTGCGCCAGCCGGCCGCTCCCGGGAGGAAGCCGGCCGAGCACCCCCAAATGGGGTGCGACCGAACCACACCCCATGTTGGGGTGCGGCAAGGCCGCACCCCCCTTTAGAGGGGCCGGTCGGGCGCGCGTCGGCTGCCCGCTCCCAAGCGGAGGCCGACCGGTCACCCACAAAGGGGTGCGGCCAAGCCGCACCCCATGTTGGGGCGGCGGGGCCGCACCCCCATCAAGAGGTCGGACAACCGCCTCCCGCCAGCCACCCGACCCCGGGCGGAAGCCGTCCGCGTGCATGCCGAGGGTCATCGGTCGTCGCCCAACACCCGATCGAACGCGGTAGGGAGGAATCACACACACCCGCGCCGCTTGGCGCGCCGCCATTAGCATCTTCGGTGAACCCCCGCGCACCGGCAAAATCGCCCCGGCATAATTTCCCTCTCCCTCATTATCTCCGCAAAAAATAACTACTTACCTCCGGTATGGTGGGGTACGACGCGCGAGAATGGCAACGATACGAACAACCGTGAGCAAGACAAAACCTCCACACTCCTCCACACATTGATTCGGACTCCGAAGGTTTGGGGGGCTCATGATAAGCACGCATACATTTATAAGAATTCTGGGGTGCGGTTAGAGAGAGCCCCACTAAGTGGGAGTGGGGTTGGTGGGGTCAAGGGTTAACCCCATGACCATAATTCTGTCGCGCGCGCGCGTTTTGCGCCATGAGCAGCGCCGGGCGAAACCAAAGCCGCACCCCACCACTGAGGTGCGGTTAGTCTGCACGCCACTAAGTGGGGTGCGGATAGCCTACACCCCATTCCGGTGGGGTACAGCCAAACCGCACCCCACCTTGGTGGGGTGCGGCTATAGAACACCCCCCATGGTGGGTGCGGTTTGGCCGCACCCCCTTGGTGCGGCCAAACCGCACCCCATGGTGGGTGCGGCCAAGCCCTCCCCGGGGCTTGCGGGGGATGCGGCCAAAATCGCATCCCCCTTATCTGGTACAAGCGGAACCCGTTTTCCCCTCGGGAGGCTCCGGTTCCCACTTTCCGAGTAAGCGTGATCGTCGGGAGCCGCAGTTCGTCTGCATGACGACTGCATTCCAGCAATACTCACCCGTTCACTCAGAATGCTCTGCACTCGTTACTCGCCCAGAGCACTCCCGTGCTCATTGCTAGCTTGAAACGCTTCCGCGTTCATTACGCGCTCAGAATGCTTCTGAGCACGCTCAGAAGCCTTCTGTGTTCGTTGCGCGCTCAGAACGCTTCTGAGCGCACTCAGGACACTTCCGCAGTTCTGGCACGCTCACATTTTGTCTTTCCTAATTTCTCATATTTCAGGACTCGCTCGTCTCCTTTTTCATCTTCAACGAAGGCGCCCGAACTGCCCAGACTGCCCGAACTGCCCGAAGGGCAAGACGATCATTTATAAAAAAAATGGTGATCCGTGTGCTCCGAATCGGCAAACGTGATTCGCCCGTCAGGTGGTTACAGTGGTTACGACGACGAAATTACTGGGCTACCCCCAGCCAAAGCTATAAAAGGAGCCCAGAGCCTTCATTTCAAGGGACCTGACCTTCGGCACCCGAGAGAGCTCTGTCCAAGATTTTCCTTGAGTTCTTCTTCGGTGCTTGAAGATCTCTTTTGGTGCTTCGAAGATCTCCTTCGAAGCTTTGAAAATCTCCTTCGTGGACTTGGAGAATTCCATCGTTCTGGAAGTCCGTCTTCCTAAGCGATCTGGGAAGTCTTCGGGTCCCGAAAGGCGGCTCGGCATTCTCACTTTTGCTCTCACCACAGTTGTCAGAAGAAAAAGGACTTAGTTTTCCGAGAGGTGGCATGTCACCCTCGGAGTTCTCTCTCTCTATTATTGTAACGAGCGGCGGCCTGTCGCGCTCGAATTCTAAGTATTTGATTGTAACCCCCCAGAAGATAATGGAGTTTGGTCGGCACAGCTTCGACCGCGTGGTATTTCACCGTTTTTGGGTTTTCCACGTTAAAAAAGTCTCACCGTACTTAACGATTCTCTAATTGACTGTTAGCGCGCTTGGTTCGCTTCAGAGCTGTGATGGTTCAAGTCGACCGGTCTACCAAAAGCACCCAAGCGACCCGCAACAGTTCTCAAAGAAAATAGAGAAGATGCACATGTCAAACATATTTCATGTCACGAAGCTAATGGAGCAACAAAAGAAGAACTGACTAGGAAACAAAAAAAAAGGTGCACAGCAATGAAGCTAAAGATGTATTATTCATTTCCCAGAGTTGTTACCAGGCAAATACCAGTGAGTGATGATCAAATTCTTCCGCGGCTAGTTCTGAGAGGAAGAGAAAGTCTGTTAATTTGCTGGATAATTTGATGCCGAAGAAACAAAAGCATCATATGAATTCATCAGATATATATGTCGATCTCTGTTATATTTGATTTGGGATTCCGTAAATAGGATTTCTTATTTAGGGGGATTTCTTATTTGGGATTTCCTAAATTAGGAATTCCTATTTTAAGGAATTCTTATTTGGGGATTCTCACCACCGTGAGGAATAATAATAAAAGAGAAATAATCTGGTACGTTTACATATATAAGGGTTTTTGGTGCGCGACCGTCGGATCTCGCCCATCAACGGTCCAGATCTAATACTGCTTTAATACTGCTGTATTAAGCAGAAATTACCACTAATACGGACCACATCCGACCGTCGGATCGTGCACGCGCACAACCACTATATGCGTATACGTACCAAAGAATTTGTCCTAATAAAAAGAGGTAGAAGCCACAAGCTTTGGTGGAACCGCCTGTAGCAGTTTTGGTGGGAACTTGAGAAGCCGCCTGGAGAAAAGGAGGTGCAGCCCATGTTCACGGAAAGGAGAAGCCGCCTGGAGAAAAGGAGTCGCCGCCGCCATCGTCTTGCTCTTGGTGCCGCGAGGGGTGGGAGACCCTGCAGAGATTACGCCGGTGGTTGTTGTTGGTGCAACACCGTGCGATGTCGGCGAAGTGAGGAGATGATGTCGTACAGGCGTGGCGCCGAAGGCTTGCGGTGGTGCATTGGCCTTGACGGAGTTTCTCTCCGGCGATACGGGCATGGCGGCGAAGGCTTGCGGTGGTGCAGTGGCCTTTGATGGTGTTTCTCTCCGGTGATGCGGCTTGGTGTCGATGGCATGCGTGAATGCAGTTGGCCTCGACGGTGTTTCTCCGCTGGTGGCAGGTTGTTTGGTCGTCATCCGACGACGAAGGTTCTCGGTGAACCTTGTGCGTCCGTTGTGCTAGCGGATTGCAGTCCGGATTATTATCTCTCCCGCGGATCGAGCGAGTCCGGCTCTCCGTGGTGTATTCTGTAACGAACGTCGGTAGATTTCTTCATGTTGTATTGTTGCTGTTATATTATTTATATATGCAGAGTTTCTTGTTCAGATTTATGCGCTCGTATACCCCGTATCTTTTGGTTGCGCCTAGAGGATAATTTCCGCGTTATATCCCAACTGATCTCAACTCGAACAAATCAGCTGCGGATGGACTTGATCTTCAGAAAGAGGAGAAATCATGAAGCTCTGGTAAAAGAAGCAGAGACTCATGTTATTCAGACTCAGGACTCGAAGGGGAGGCATTAAGCGGCGATGATTCAGACTCAGAACTTAAAATGGATTAAGTTCCGTTGGTGAGGTCGTTCACGAACGACGGTTCATAAATACAGCGTTCACGACCGCCAACACCGCGCCAAACGAAGCCTGAGACGGGAGAGAGCATGGCAGCAGTTGGTCAACGACGAGAGAACATGCTAGAGAGATTAGAGTCGTGAAGAAAATGATTCAGAAAACTAATGTTAGACGTTTCTAAAGAATAAATATTCAAATATTCTTACGCTGAAGAATTACAGGAACTGAATAAGCGGAGGTGATTTATAAGTCTTTTAATCACCTGCATTAAAATAATTGTAATAGTTATCAATTAGAGTTTGTGTAGCTGTGATTATACGAAGAAAAAAACTGTAACTTACCTTCTTATTCCACTGTTCTCCTTTTTCCTTAATTTTCTATGTTCAGAGCTCTGTTTTCTCTTGTACTATTGATATCAGAGCCACTAGATGTCATCAGATACATATCCTTTGTTGGTATATCGGTCCATCTTTGTGTTTGTTTAAAAAACAACACTCGATCAATTTCATATCATATGGTCGAGAGCAAGGACACCAAATTTCAATTACACACAACCGCAAGTGCCTGTGATCGAGGGAGAAGTGTACAACTACGGGTGTATTCAGATGCGCACCCTCTTCATCTCTCATGAAGTGTGGTATTTAGTCCAAAACAGGTACCCGCGACCTGAAACAATAGCAGCCAACACAAACCGAGATGTCGCAGCTGTTACGGTGTATAATGATAATTAGAGAAGATATGCAAACGCAATGTTGTTCCTGCACAGGGAGTAGGGAAAACTCTATTCTCAAGGATAATGGCGGAGGCAACATCTCAAGAAATTTGGAACACTCTAGCAAATGAATTTAAATGATCTTATAAGAGGATTGTTTCAAAAAAATTTAGAAGCTTGTCATCTAAGTCTGATTATATTGTAGCCACCATAGAGGAATCCAAGGATATCCTTACTTTGTTTATTACTGAATCAATGGGATCACTTCAAGCTCACGAGGATCGACTCGAATGATTTGAGCAACCTTTGGAGCAGGCATTTCAAGCAAAAAATTTCTTTTCCCAGATCAAACAATGATCAACGACATAATGATTGAAAAAAAATTCAAATGAATTGGAAGGCATCAAATAGGGGCTGAGGGAGAGGAAGATCGTAGAATATAAAAAGACAATCAACAAATCTTTTCAATAATCTATGGAGGAAAACTAATTACTATGTTAGTTATAGGAAGCGCAAAAGGTGCAAAAGACAAACTCACTTCGATTGTGATTGTTGGTTCAAGAATAAAGATGATGCAAAAGAATCACATCCCGCAGAAAGAAGCGAAGTATTCATATGAGGAATCTCCAAAGAAGGCGTTATCTAATACAAACTTAGAATTTGACACCATTGATTTATGGTACTTAAATAGTGGTTGTTCAAATCATATGACTAGAAATGTTCAGTTATTTATTCACCTAAACAAAGAAGTAAACTCCAATGTCACCTTGGGCAATGACAGAATAGAATTATAGAAGCAACCCAAGGTAAATGAACTATTACTGTAAGAACAAAATCTGGCCACAAAAGACTCATTCAAGATGTTATTTAGGATCCGTTTGGCGCAGCTTTTTTGCTCCCGTGAGTTCGGAAAAAAACGCCACCATCATAGAATGCATGTTTGGCAAGACAATGATTATGACCGCCACTAAGAAAAGGACACTAGTTTTGAACATAGAAGTTGATGAAGTTCCTTAGGTGAGATCGGGCATTTATGAACGACGGTTCATAACCACCGCGTTCACGACAGCCACCGCCGTGTCAAACGGAGCCTTATGTTCCTGAGCTTTCACAGAATCTCCTAAATGTTGACCAACTCCTCATAGAAGGATACAAAGTTCATTTTGAAAATGTTCTCTATTCCAAAGCAATTTGTCTAAAGGAATCCCAAACCATTAGATCTCATTCACTCAGACATTTAGGGACATGCAACCACTCCAACCATCTTAGGAAAAAGGTATTATATATTAATTATTGATGATTTCTCAAAAAATGTCTTGGATCTATTTCCTATCCCAAATATTTGAAGCCTTAAGCAAATCCATCCAATTTAAGAAAATTGTAGAAAAACAAAGTGATTTTTTCATAAATGCTGTAAGAACTGCAAGAAGTTTGATGATATATATCAAAAAAGTCATCTAGCATAATTTGTAGGAGAGCATGTCAATTACGATGAAACCTCAAAAGAGGATGTATGCAGAGATATTATGAATGCTGAAGTTATCACTTATCATCATTGAAAAATTAAACTTAACTGAACTTCCTGAGGGGAAATGAAATTGTAGGCCTATAGTGGGTCTATAAGCTAAAATTTAACCAAGATGGGTCCATTCAAAAAATAAAGCTCGATTGATGGCAAAGAGGCGCACTCAAAAGCCTAGGAGTGATTACCATGAGGCTTTTGTACCGGTAGCCCGCATGGAAATAGTAGACACAATAATAGCAGAGCAGTCCCGAAGAAATGGTTAGTGCACCAATTGGATATGAAATAAACATTTCGTAATGGTGAATTAGAAGAATCGTAGAACAACTTTTGGGATATGAGAAGAGGAGAAGTACACTTACTCAAAACTCTATATGGCTTGAAGCGCAGATTCCAGAAGCCTGAAAAATTAAGATAGATAAGTATCTCATTGCATAATATTTGTAGGGTCCAGTTGCTCACTAATATCAAATTTCAAAAACTCAATAATGAAAGAATATGAAATGCTTGATCTAGGGAAAATGAGCTACATCTTTGGGCTTCGGTAATTCAAAAACTAGGAGCCATCTTCATATCTATGGAAAAATACACAAGAGATCTCTTCAAGAAGTGTGAATGGAGGATTGTAATCCTATGACTACTCCATTATCAACAAATGAATAACTGTTAAAAAATTACAGCAATGATTATACACAAACTGCATGCATAAATGAAGACCACATAATTATACTGAAATTAGATGCTGAATCAGTGGCCACAATGATTATACACACAACAAACTATTTCTTTTATCAAGTGCTTACAAGTGCTTGCAGATTTGAAAATAAAGGAATTAAAACTAGTTTTGGCTATATGCAAATCATACAAAAATTAAAACTCATTTATACGAGTGTTTTATTTATCCTAAAAAAGATAGTGCAAGCCAAATAATCCTTTCACCAAGTGCTTGAGCTGTGTGACACCTTGAAGGAAGGACAATATTTTCAAGTTGGGAATGTTCGACATATACTCCCATCTTGAGGGAGGAGAGTTGAATTAGATTAATTTAGCCCAATGTAAAGGCCCGCTCCGCTATAAAGGCACATTTATTCATTTTCTTGTTTTTAGTCCCACGTCTTTATTCTTGTTCTCGGATCACTCCATTTTGTGTCTATATAGAGGGGTAACTCTATTGTTTAAAATGAATAATAATATTCTCTTTGATTGTATTCAACTCAGTTTTACATTGCTCTCAGAGGTTCCAAAATTAATCATTAAAAGAAGAATAAAGATTGGTCGAAAAATAGCAATAGAACACTTGAATGTGTTTCATGCAGATGTAAAATGTGAACTATAAGAACTAGCATAAACGTGTATTAAATTCAAACTCCACGGGGATGAAAGCACTGCGCAACAACTAGGCTGAGCGCTTTCAATTAAACTCAATTGGTCTGCAATAAGCAAGCATTTGTATACCAGAACATTTTCTCAACTATATACAATAAAGAGTTCAAGGAAACAACAAAAAAAGTCTTTTGTTCTTAACTCCGCACAAAACAGAAGATACTTTATTAGATACTCATAATTCATTATCGAGTTTGCTGTTTTCTCAAAGAATGCAAATAGAGATATCATGGACAAATGGATGGACTTTGTTTGTTAGTTTTTAAGAGGGAGAGAATAGAACATGTGTTAGATGTAGAGAATATAATAGTGGCTTTATCGCCTACATTTTGAAGCGAATACAATGGATTTGAGTCAAAAAATACTGGCTCGAATGCACGAGAAAATTGCGTCCATCAATCCCTCCACAGAACATGTATTACAACCAATGAGAACTTCATGCACTGGATAAACTTTCTCCCATACACAGTTGTTAGATAATGTCTAGTTATAGTTCTGCAGAGAAATTCTCATGTCTAGGTCCTAACCACTCAATCTTTTTTGTGGTTATGAGTATAAAATTAAAGGAACTTAGAATTTTTCAAGTTGTATCAAAAAAAGTCTTCAAAGAGATACAAGAGGTCAAAGGAAACATAAGAAATAATGGAGTTATATAGTTCATATTCAAAGTTTGAATTTCATGGCCAATTTATTCCAAAAAAAAACCCAAAAACTCAAAATAATTGATTCTAACACACAAATACGTATAACATCAGATATTTGTAACATTTAAACCTTTCAGAAGGGAGTGAGACAAAAGCATTTCAAAATTTTAATTGTAAACAATCAAAAGTGAAGAGAGGAAAAAAAGCAATAAATGTTAGAAGTAAATAAACATAAAAAGATCTGGCTCAAAAATCTTTATTCAGTTTGAACTCATGAACTCCTCCGTCATTGTCCTTCAAGCTCGCCATCACCGACGCCTGCTGGTACTCCATGTTCCTCTTCTCGAAGAAGTTGGCCTTTCCATGAAGGGAGATGAGCTCCATCCAGTCGAAGGGGTTTGTCACCTGGTACATCTTCCCATACCCCAAGGCCACGAGTAGACGATCGGAGACAAATTCGATGTACTGGCTCACGAGATCAGCATTCATTCCAATGAGAGCGCAGGGGAGGGCATCACAGACGAACTCCTTCTCAATGTCGACGGCGTCAGCGATGATACCTCGAACCCTGTCCTCTGAGAGCTTGTTGTTCAGAAGGCTGTAGAGGAGACAGGCAAAGTCGCAGTGGAGGCCCTCATCGCGGGCGATGAGTTTGTTGGAGAAGGTGAGGCCGGGCATGAGGCCCCGCTTCTTCAGCCAAAAGATGGAGCAGAAGCTGCCGGAGAAGAAGATGCCCTCGACGCAGGCGAAGGCGAGGATGCGCTCGGCGAAGGAGTCGGAGGAGTCGATCCAGCGGAGAGCCCACTCGGCCTTGCGGGCGACGCATGGGATGGTCTCGATGGCGTAGAAGAGATGAGATTTTTCGGCGGAGTCTTTGATGTAAGTTTCGAGGAGCAGGCTGTACAACTCCGAGTGAATGTTCTCGATCGCGATCTGGAATCCGTAGAAGGCGCGGGCCTCAGGAAGTTGCACCTCGCGCATGAAGCGGCCGGCGAGGTTCTCCAGAACGATGCCGTCCGAGGCGGCGAAGAAAGCCAGAACGTGGGTTACGAAATGGCGTTCGTCGGAGGTTAGAGTTTCGCTCCAGTGACGGAGATCTTGGGAGAGATCGACCTCCTCCGCCGTCCAAAAGGATGCTTCCGCCTTCTTGTACATCTCCGAGATCTGCGGGTAGCGGATCGGAAACATGCAGAATCGGTCGGGGTTCGGAGCCAGGAGGGGCTCTTCATGCTCATCGCGGCAGCCGGAGACACTGTTGGAGATGAGCAGGGACGACATGGCTGGAAGGTGGAGGAGATTCGTCGATCTTGGGGAGAAGATGCAGACAGAAGAAGAAGAGAGGATGGGATTTCGTGGAGCCCGTCCATAATTTATAGTTGGATTGGGGGTGGAGGGAACGAAATTTTCAATTTCGAGCCCAGGATTCTTTAAAAGGAAGGCAGTAAAAAAGAGCAGAGTGCCAATTTTCCAAGCCCCGAATTCTTGTAGGGGAATATATAGGAATAAAAAATGGCAACATTAAATTTAGATTTTCTTCCAAATTTAATTTTTCGGGATGAAGATATAGGAATTTACTGACCTGCCGGCTGGATTTGGCCGAATATTTAAATTTGATTCAAAAATTAGTTTTGGCGGCTTTGATTCAAAAATTAGTTTTGGCGGCTTTATTTCTGATTATTGTTGACCGCAATTAAAATGTGCAACCTAATAAAACCCTGACTGATAAAAAATGTGGGGGGAGAGTGGTGACATTCGTAGATACGTTTACGAAAAAAAGGAAATAATTCAACCTTATTTTTTCAAAATTATATTTTATAGCTCAAAACGTCACCGGTAATCATACAAATGTGATCGCGCTTTAGTGGTATAAAACCACGAGAAGGAGGTCAAGGAAGTCGTCGATTCCCCTGTCCGTGCAAAATCACGAAGTGGAGCCTTCCCTGTTCCGCCGCAAGGAGCCCTGCCTCCTTTGTGCCGGCACCTAAAAATTGAGTTTTTTTTTCTATACGGGCGCTGTCTCCAGATTTAGAGGCCGGGCCGTCGCAATTTTGACATGTGGCATAATATTCAGGTGAACCGTTTCATGATATCCACATGACGCGTGGCACCACCAAATTAAATACCTCCCATTTACAAAATGAACGTTTGTCGATATCCAGGCGACCATTTTCGAGCGATCTCCGTCTTCTACCAAATTTTGCCGGCCTTAGGGCTTTTGAACATGCATTTTCCGCCGGCAAACTGCGCGGAGACTGACGTCCGGCGAGCTTTCAGTGGCATTTCATCTTTTCCTACTCATTCAAAGCCCCCGCGGAAGTGTAGGTTGGAGCGTCAGGTGAGCTTCTTCGAAGACAATAATCTACCTATCATACGGATATCCAATCATAGCCTCCGCATGGCTGGAAGGTGGAGGAGATTCATCGATCTTGAGAAGGGAGAAGAAGCAGACGGAAGAAGATGTGAGGCAGAGGATGGCGCGGAGAAAATACAAACATCCGATCGAAAATTTATAGCGGGATTCGGGCGAGAGATGGAGGGAACCGAAATTTCAAAGCTTTTTGGGATTCTTGCGAAGGAAGATACGAGATATCGGCGGATTTTGTGTGAAAATTTTTCCTTTCAAATACCGTACGGCCAAATTTCCAAATTGGTATTCAAAATGAAAGATGGATGAGATGGGAAAATTCTTATTTTGCAAATATTAAGTATATTAATATACATTATATTAAGAGCAATGTTAATAGCCCCTCATATATGGCTAATAGCCGTCATTTTATAATAGCGCCTCTTAAATTTATATTTTCACACCATGAAGCTGTTAGCACCCCATTCAAAAAACAAAAAAAATAATAATTTTATTCATTCTTTTCAAAACACAAAATACTAAATCATTCATTGTAAAACATTAAATAGTCTCTAAATTTTTTGTTAGTCTATAATATGATGATAACAAATAAATCAAAAACCACTCAAAATTATGTCAAGCGTCATTGTTTTAGCCACCTGAAAGCACAAAATAAATATGTTAGTCTTTGCAGAAATATCAACTAAAAAGAAAAGTTATATTGAAATTGAATTTATTATACCTTAACTAGTGATAGACTTTTTGTAACACACGCCTTCCAACTTTTAAAAGCTCCATATTGTATGAGTGTACTTGATTTGACAAAAAATGTGTTTAGATAACGGTTGTGAGACTGACGTTAGTACTGCATTATCTTTGGTCATGGATCAGATAAATTGACTATTTCCCTCATTATATTCTTGGTTTCACAATGTCTAACACGTGAGATATATGACAAGTTTCATGTTTCCGCCACCGCACTATGATATCTTCTCCAAACAGTAAAAATCGGGGAAAGCGGACAATCCTTTTCTCTGACTAGCACGTGGAAAACGAACTCTATCGCAACCAAGAAAGACTATAGGCCTCACTCTTTCTGTAATTTTATCTGTTCTTTGAATTGTCCCTACAAAACCCAAACTTTTACTAGCACGATAAGCTCATTCAATTAATTCATCTTTATTTGGAAAAAGCATTTCACTAGGAAAATGTGTTGAGACATCTACTTCGAATGTTTTCGGTTCCTACCCATTGTAAGCATCGGCGGCATTTCCGCATTCATTATACCCTACATGCCATAACTAACGCACAATGTAATTCATGCACATTTCACATTCAACAATCTTATACAAACAATCAACTAAAAAAACAAGGCAAATATTATACTCGCACAAGTGGTAGATCCGAAACCAAGATCTCAAATGTGTTGAGTAGTTGTAACCCGCACAAGTGCTGGAAGCGGCAGCAAGCTTGGGGGTGGGGACAGTCGCCGGCATGACTGAGCCCGATGAGTAGCGAGTCGACCCGATGAGTCTCCCATCTGCCGGCATGACTGAGCCCGGAGAATGGTCTCTAGTCGGGGATCTTATCAACTGGGGGTGGAGTACCCATCCACGTCCTAGGTGCTTACCTTCACTTGGAGGCAGAGGAACTCAACACCTTCCCAAGCCACTTAGTCAAGTAGCGAGCCGACCCGATGAGTCTCCCATCTGTCGGCATGACTGAGCCCGGAGAATGGTCTCTAGTCGGGGATCTTACCAACTGGGGGTGGAGTACCCATCCACGTCCTAGGTGCTTACCTTCACCTGGAGGCAGAGGAACTCAACACCTTCCCAAACCACTTAGTCAAGTAGCGAGTCGACCCGATGAGTCTCCCATCTACCGGCATGACTGAGCCCGGAGAATGGTCTCTAGTCGGGGATTTTACCAACTGGAGGCGGAGTACCCATCCACGTCATAGGTGCTTACCTTCACCTAGAGGCGGAGGAACCCAACACCTTCCTAGAGGCTTTACCTAAGATTCTATCTCTACCTACTTTTCATTCAACATGGGGAGGTTACATATCTATTACAATGCGCCTTCTTGCGCCTACTCGGTCACATGCATCTCGGCCATCTATTTTATCACCTACTCCACTTTCTCTGCCTTCCCATTCCTTCTCTTTGTCCTGGTCCTTCTTGCTTCCCTGGTAAACCTGGAGGTGGAAGTCTTGCCCCTGGAACCGATTTGCATAGCTTCCCTGCATCTCCCCATGCTTTTGTTGAATCAGGAACAGGGACTCCGCCCCCTTCCTGGTGAGACGGAGGCATCCTCCCTACCCCCTCACTCGGGGCAGCTGGCCCCAAGAGAGCTGTTGAAGAGTGCTTGCGCTTGGAGGTTCAAGCCTTCCTCCGAGGCTGGCCCCTTCCCTTGCCGACATGCTTGCTCTATTTCCATCAAAGATGGCGAGGCGAGCACAGGTGTTGGCGATGCCGAGCACTCGCCATGAGGGGGAGTGCGACCCGCTAGACTTCCTGGATTGACTTCCTGAACTCCTCGAAGTCACCTTTCTTTACGCACTCGTCGGTAGGGGTGAGTCCCCCAGCTCATCGCTCCCTGCCATGAGACTTGCCCAGAGCTTTCCGAACTAGCTGCTTCCACGCTCACCGCACCATAATGTTGAAACCAGAGAACTGGTCTCGACGTTCGCAAGGGGGATACAGCTAACCGTTACTTGACCCGAGTTATAACCCTTGACCAGTTGCTAAGAACTGAAAGACCTTCCCTTGAAGAACACTTGAGTCTAGAAACAGACCCCTTAAGCTGCTGCGTGGAGGTCCCGCCACACACACAGAAGTTCAACGAGAGCTTCCTCTCCCAAGCCAATGCTAAGCCTTGACACCTTGGAGGGCACTAAGGACCACCTCACCGTCAACCTTCACTAACAGGGGAGGGGGGTAGTGCTTGCTCACAACACTCACGCGAGGGAGGGGGTATCAACATCCCTTCCCAAGGTGCCCATGGGGGTTTATTTATAGACTTCCCAAAACTGGACTGCGGATAGCCAAAATTCTGGTATCTGTAGCTCAACCACGAACCTGGACGATCAAAACAAGAGGGGGGGGGGGGGGGGGGGGGGGGCGAGTGGAGGACGAGACGTCCACTCCCCCCTTGTCGGGGGTAGAACGAGTGGACCGAGGTCCACCGGGCGAGTGGACCTTACGGTCCACTCAACCCACCGGGCGAGTGGACCCTTGGTCCACTCGCCCAGCTGCACGGGGCGAGTGAACCATACCCTTGGGCGAGTAGACCCATGGTCCACTCCCCCCCCCCCACTCGGGCGAGTGGACCAATGGTCCACTCGCCCCGGGCCTTGGGCGAGTGGACCCAAGGTCCACTCGTCCAAGGAGGTCTACCCCCCCCCCCCCCCGGGCCATCTCTTTCTGGTCTTGACGACCTCCGACGGTTCGGTCTGTTGCGTCATGGTCGCCCTTTCTACCACGACCTCATCCGCGTTGGGTCACACCGACTCGAAAAATATGAGGGTTGTACAATATAGTTTGTCTTCATAATGATGGCAATGAAGGCAAATGATATCTAGACAACGGGTGCTCAAAGCATATGACAGGTGATAAATCTATATTTATTTTTTTCAAAGAAAAGGCTAAATGTGTTGTTTCTTTTGGAGACAATACAAAAAGGAAAGTTTTTGGCAAAGGTAAAATTCAAGTTCCAAATTCTAAAATTATTATTAAGAATGTGTTATATGTAGATGGCTTGAAACATAGTTTACTCTCCATTAGTCAATTATGTGATGTTGGCTTTAGTGTAGAATTTATTTCTTTGAAATGTTATATTAGAAAGGGAAATATTACTATTCTTATGGGTTTTAGGTTTGAAAATGTCTATATTTTAGATTTACATGCTAATAAGAATGCATCAATCATTTGTCTAAAATCTTGCTTAGATGATCTGTGGCTATGACATAAGAGACTTTGTCATGTTAGTATGGATACCTTACAAAGATTAAAATAAAAAGATTTAGTTTCTGGCTTACCAAAATTAGTATATGAAAAAGACCATGTTTGTTCTTCATGTCAAAAGGGTAAGCAAGTAAAAACTTCTTTTTCTAGCAAGAAAGAAATTTCTACATCTAGGCCTTTAGAAATGTTGCATATGGATCTTTTTGGGCCAATTAATATTGCCAGTCTAAGTGGTAAAAATTATTGTTTTGTTATAGTAGATGACTTTTCAAGATATACTTGGACTTTATTTTTATCCAATAAAAATGAGGCGTTTGAAAATTTAAAGATTCTTATTTCTCGTATTCAAAATGAAAAATCACTTTCTGTTATTTTTATTTGTAGTGATAATGGTGGAGAATTTAAGAATGAATTATTTGAATCATTTTGTAATTTAAATGGTATTATTCATACTTTTTTTGCTCCTCGTACTCCTCAACAAAATGGTGTAGTTGAGCGTAAAAATAGAAGTTTAGTAGAGATGAGTAGAACTATGCTAAATGAATATAAATTGCCAAAATATTTTTGGGCGGAAGCCATTAGCACTGCTTGTTTTGTTCTTAATAGAATTTCCATTAGACCTATTTTAAAGAAAACCCCGTATAAATTATATAAAGGAAGAAAGTCTTCTATTAATTTTTTCCATGTTTTCGATTGTAGATGTTTTATTTTAAATAATGATAAGGAAAATTTGGGTAAATTTGATGCTAAAGCTGATGTTGATATTTTTCTTGGATATAGTTTAAATAAAAGTGTTTATCGTGTTTTTAATAAAAGAACATTATCTGTTGAGGAATCTATTCATGTTATTTTTGATGAAGTTTATAAAGATTTTGAAAAATCTTTAGATGATGATATAGAAAAATTAGATGATATAAATATTAATGTTGTTCCTTCAGAAAATCCTGATTTGCCTAAGGAATTGAAATTTAGTGATTCTCATCCAAAAGAATTAATTATTGGTGATCCTTCTATAGGTATTAGAACTAGAAGTCAAGTTATGGATGAAATTAATCATAGTGTGTTTATTTCTCTTATTGAACCTAACAATCTTAAAGAAGCTCTTCTTGATCCTGATTGGGTAATTGTTATGCATGATGAATTGAATGAATTTAAAAGAAATAATGTTTGAGAATTAGTTCCTGAACCTGAAGATAAATCTATTATTGGAACAAAATGGATTTTCAAAAATAAATCAGATAATCAAGGTAACATAATTAGAAATAAAGCTAGACTGGTTGCCCAAGGTTTCAAACAAATTGAAGGTATTGATTTTGAAGAATCATTTGCTCCTGTTGCGAGATTAGAAGTTATTCGTTTGTTTCTAGCGTTTGCATGTCATATGGATTTTATTGTATATCAAATGGATGTTAAGTCAGCATTTTTAAATGGTTATATTCATGAAGATGTTTATGTATCTCACCCCCCTGGTTTTGAAGATCATTTGCATTCTGAATTTGTATATAAACGTAATAAAGCCTTATATAGTCTTCGACAGGCTCAAAGAGCCTGGTATGATCGTTTAAGTTCTTTTTTGTTATCAAAAGGTTTTACAAAAGGTAATGTTGATTGTACACTTTTTATTTTGCACAAAGATAAAGATATTCTTTTAGTTCAAGTGTATGTAGATGATATTTTATTTGGCTCTACTAATAGTTTTTTATGTAAAGAATTTGCATCTTATATGAGTAGTGAATTTAAAATGAGTGATGGGTGAACTTTTATTTTTTCTTGGTCTTCAAGTTAAACAAAGTAAAGATGGTATTTTTATTTCTCAATCTAAATATATAAAAAACTTTTTAAAGAAATATGATTTATCTAAACTTAAAAGTGTTAAATCACCTTCTAGTTTATCAGAAAAAATTGAAGTAGATGAAATTGGAAAACCTGTTGATAATACATTATATAGAGGTATGATTGGTTCTTTGTTATATTTAACTGCAAGTAGGCCTGATATCATGTTCAGTGTTTGTTTATGTGCTCGATTTCAAGCAAATCCTAAAGAATCTCATCTTATAGTAGTAAAACGTATTTTACGATATCTTTCTGGCTCTGTTAACTTGGGTTTATGGTATCCAAAGAATTATGGTTTATGTTCATTAATTGGTTATATTGATGTTGACTATGCTGGTAGTACTATTGATCGCAAAAGTACGTCTGGGACTTGTCAATTTTTTGGACAGTCTTTAATTTCTTGGTCTAGTCGCAAACAATATTCAGTTGCTCTGTCTACAACTGAGGCTGAATACATAGCGGCAGGTAGTTGTGTGTTGCTCAAATTCTTTGGTTAAAACAACAACTTCTTGATTATGGTTTAACATGTGATAAAATTCCTATTTATTGTGATAATAATTCTGTTATTTGCATATCTAAAAATCATTCTAATCATTCTCGCACAAAACATATTGATATTCGCCATCACTTTATTAGAGATCATATTACTCGTGGTGATGTTGTTATTTCTCATATTGATACTGAAAATCAATTAGCAGATATTTTTACAAAACTTCTCAGTAGTGATCGTTTCTTTTATCTTCGAATGAATATAGGAATGCTAGATCCATCTTTATAATTGCTTATACACCTTTTTATGATTGTTGTATCAAACATTGAATTGATATGAATTTATGATTGGTGTATGATTGCTCTATAAAACACCTTATGTATGCATTGCTGTATGATTATACATCTTCTATAATTTTGGTATGAATTGTTGTAGGATTAAGTCTGAATGACACCATCACTTACTTATAAGATAAGAAAAACTGAATTGAAATATCTTATTAAACATTGTTTAGGGATGTTACTTGCATAAGTTGAGAACAACCGTTGAATTGATTATACACCTTATTTTTTATTATGTAAAAATAGGGGGAGAAATTTAGAGATTATGGAGTTCTTATCATTTTTTATATTCATATGTTCACATATTTAGGGGGAGTTTATGGTTTTCATATGTTATTCATGTTATATGTTTTTTTCCTCCATAATCAACAGTTTGTCAGCATCAAAAAGGGGGAGACTGTTGACCCTCTAAATGAGTATGTTTTGATGATAACAAACTGGAGATTATTTGTTCTAATATTTTGTTTAAGTGTTTGTGATATGCATACACAATTTTGTGAAGTCCTTTCTGTTGGAGCATGCTTTCCGAACTCCTTGGTTTCCTAATAACAAATCTCGGGTGTGTTTGATCCTATTTTCCCCATGGTGTGTAGGTATAATAGGTATGCAAGTGTCGTCACCGACAGCTCAGCGGTTTCCACACGTTCTGCAAGTTCCGTCCACTGTCGAAATTCCGACATTGATATCGGAATCCGACAACCCACGTTTCAACCGAAACCGTCACGTCGCGCGCACACTTCGTTCGCATAGGACACGTGACAGCTGGAGGAGATAACGTCGGCGGACGACATCGACAAAATATATATTGACTCATTTTTCGTAGAGGAGGAGTTACACACTATTCTGGAGTACCAATTCCCGAGTGCTTTTCATCCAGAGAGCTCCAGAAATTCGAGAACTCCCTTTTCAGCAAGAACGTTCAAGATCGAAGGAGCGACGGTTCATGCACGGTATCTCAGGCAACCTTTGCAAGGATTCGACGTCGTTTTCAGAGCTGTGGATCTAGGGAGTTCTCATATCTTAATCTCTATTTTGTAATTTATTTTACCATCTTGTAATCCGTAGAGGAAATCGCCGTCTTGTGCGTGTCGTCTAAGTCCGTGTGTGGCTTAGGAGGAAATCGCTGCCTTGCGCGTGACGTCTAGGGCCTTGTGAGGCTTAGGAGTAAATCGCTGCCTTATGTGCAGTGTCTAGATCGTGGAGAGATCTAGGGGGAGGCTAGTAGTAAGATCTAGGAAGAGATACGCTATAGCCGGCCGGTCCTTGGTTGAAGGACCGGTGAATTAAAAAGAACTTTATTTTTATCATAGCCTTGGTCTTAAGCTTTATTAAGATCAATTGTTCTTCGTATTCATCACTTGTGAAAATAAAATTTGATTTCCAATTTCCTCATGATTTTCTAAGTGATTATTTTGGTTGTGTAAAAATCTACTTGATTATCATTGCAAAATTATCTTAATATTTAGAAAAAAATTCAAATTTAATATTTGCCCGTATTCACCCCCCTCTAAGGGCGCCGCAAGATCCAACACTTTCGTCGCAAGATTTGGATTGGGTTAGCTTAGCTGTGTGACCCATAGATTTGAATTGTAAAATTTTCAAGTTCAATTTTTTAATTAAAATTATTTGTCATCTGCTCTTAGGTTCATGCATTGCATTTTTTTTAATTCACTCTTTTTCATTTATCTATATGAATATCTATATTTATTTATTTTATCTAATCCCTCTTACTAAATCCCCTTAACTATATATATTAGCTCATATCTTGTATCCAGAAAAGATAGTTGTTTCCGGGAGAGTTTTATTTAGCCTAATCATTTTAGGTCTCGTTTTTTTCCGCGAGACTTCCTGTAGCCAGATCCGGTTGCGCCCTTCGTTCTTCCATCGCACAGATCTTTAGAGTTTCTTCATCGCATCAGCACCCGATCAGATAGGTGTTACCTTGCCGGATCGTCATCATCTTGCCGGCGTCCTGCGAGTTCCGCCGCTGATCTGTTCTTCATCTTACGGTTTCGCTCCTCTATCGCCCTCTTGATTTATCTTAGATTTAGATCAATTTCTTTTAGATTCATATAGATTAGATCATCCACGATTCAGATTTGTTCAGTAATAGATCCTTTCAGATCTGTTCAGTAAAAGATCCTTTCAGATCTGTTCATCATCTGGTCAGTCGATTACCAAATTCCCGCAGAAGTTCTGTTGCAGATCTGGTCTTCACCTGTTCTGCTTTGTTACTAGTTTTTCCGCAGATATGTTCATCTTCATTTCTCGGTTCTTATTTCCTCTCATTCTCAAATTACTGATGATTCTTGATCAGTTTTTTTTATTATCTTTCTAAAATACTGAAATTCATCATCCTCGTCATTACCCTTTCTGCACTTCGCAGATTGCCATTCAGTCTTCATCGTATTTCAAGAAACGCCATTATCTTACGGATCTTTATTATCGTTTCCTGTACATCACCATCTTAGTATTTTTTTTATTGTCTGTTTTATTTTTCTTAATCAACTCATTGACACAATTGTTTTACATTCTAGATCTAATTCTAGTCATTTTGCCAGAACATTATATCAGAGCATAGCATGACCCTGAACTTCATTCTCTGATACATCATTATAGTTACTTAATATCCTGATACTAAGTCACCCGTCCAGAATTTTATATCCTTCCCGAACTTCTTGTTCTTCAGGATTCACATCATTTTGCTGGCATTTAGCAGGACCCATTTTATTTTGCTTGATTACACTTACAGCAATATCCATCTATTGTTTCATACTAATCATTTCTTGATGATATTGGACTAGTATTATATTTTTTTAACCGTGACTTTATCAGTTTATCTCATGTTATTTGTATTCTGAGCCCATTCACAAGTCCTTTCTACATTTTTTTTAAAATTAGTTTTATAAAACATTATCTCATGTTTTCTTCATACAACATATAGTAAGAGCAGATATATCTTTCAGATTTGGCAAATTCTTTTAATTAAGTTTTTTTTTAATATTGAAGATTGTAGGGTAATTGCTGTAATTTCTTTTATTGTACTCTTATTTTCATAACCTATTCAGCTACTTGTGCGGGTCTCGAATGTCCCACTGGCCTTTGGAAAAAGGGCTGGTAAAAATTCTATTCTAGTGAGATTTTTTTGTTTGGGGGGTGCTAAGGTGAGCGGGAGGCCTCTTAGCAAGTGAGTAGGATCCTGGGAGATCCGAACACTTTATATCCTGGTGTCCCTTAATTCTTTAGCATTTCATTTCTTGTTGATTTTATAATCTTTGTGTACCTATTATACTTATCAATATTTTTATTATTATAAAAATTGGTACTCTCTCACCAAAGCTTTTTTAAAAGAATCAATAAAATTTAAAGTATACAAATAAATTTTAAATTCTATTTAATCCCAATTCACCCCATCCCCCTCTTGGGATTATTGTATCACTTCAACCAACAAGACATACTGTGTGAAGCCAATCTGGACAAGTTGGTCTAGATTGGTGATGTTGATATTGCTTTATTGCGCTTCGGAGAAGACTCTGAGTATGTATGCTTGTTTTGGGTTCTGGGTGTTGTGATGTGCTGCAGGGAGTTCTGGATGCAACCTCCAGAAAATACACGAAAGAGATGACAGAACTAAGTTATGTTAGCTAGCGCTAGTGCTAGCGTCGACGCTAGTGTCATTGATACTTGATATCACGTGGCGTGCTGTGATGATGACCCGGAGGTGGTCGTCCATGTGATCGGGATGAGGTGAAAGTTTACCCGCATCGTGTTGGTTGTTCGCGATGATTGAGCCGGGACTAGCTGGATCTAAACCCATCCATATTGGCCGGTGGTGAGGGCGCCCCTCGGTACGCCGTCTTATGGAAGATTGCTGGAAAACGTTGGTGTGTACGGCTTAGCTCAAATGACCATCTAAGTTGAAAAAGGACTCAGGATGGGGTGTGCCTTGAGAGCACGATACGTGTGGTCTAGAGTCGACATATGTGGTGATTGTTTCTATGCGGTGCTTAGACGCACCTGTGAAATATATGTTGTTATTGCTTGTTTGCAGGGAAGGAGTACCACCGCCCCGGGCATGAGGTGGAGTCGTTATATTCTTGGTCAGCTAAAGCTGACCAGTTACCTGTTTTCCTACTGCTTGGTGGATAGTGTGCTTTACAGGTCCTGGCGAGACGAGCGGGAAATAGCGAGTTGGAACCCCAGCTGCTGCGCTTTGCTGGCCCTCGAAGGCCCAAGTGTTTTGAGTGTTTTTATTTTATGTATTGCCGGTCTGCGCGCCGATGCTTGTAAAACATGTAAACAGATAAACACTTTGTGATGTATGGCCGTAGTGCCAAACTCTTTAGTATATAAATATATCAGACATTCTTACTTAGTGTTGTGGACTTTTGTTCTGGTTCAATATTTAATAATGTATTATTCCGCTTATGTGTAACTCTAAGATGTTGTTGGTTGGGTAATCAAATACGCAACCCTTTTACTTGTTCACTTTATATGGCGCGGGGTCCCAGCCGGACCTGTTATATACTGTTTAACGATGGGGTGTTACTGACGAGCACAAGTTCTTTCATATTTCCAAAAAAGGTTGATAAGTTTACAACAATGTAATGAAATAAACATATGAGGTTACCATGAACTATCGCGTGCTCGATGCTCTTCTTCAGATGTCAATTCAAGAGTAGAACCTTTTCAAGTCATGTCCACACCATGTGATCTTGAGGGGTTCACCATCGTAGTTTTGCAAGCGATATCCTCTGATTTTTAGAGCTTCTAGAACCATGAATGGTCCTTCCCATCTCGGGTCAAGCTTCCCGATGGTTGATGACCTGGCGGTGGCATCGACCTTCTTTAGCACCAAGTTGCCCTTCTAGAACTGTTTGATCTGGATGTGCTTATCGAAGTACTTCGTCATTATTCTCTTGACCTCCTCTTGCCTAGCCATGATGAGGTCTCAGATCTCTTCTATAGAGTCCAGCGATATTTTTAGAGCTTCCTCATTCCCATGCCGTCATTTCGCGCTTATGTCTTCAAATGCAATCACCCTGGGACCGCCGACCTCAAACTCGATCGGAATGAGAGCTTCCAATCCATGGGATAATTTCATAGGAGTCTCCCTCGTGGATGAGTTCGGAGTGGTCCTCAGCTCCCACAAAACAGAAGGGAGTTGATCCACCCAGTTGCCTTTGACATTATCATCATTCTTTTTCAAGAGGTTGAGAATGAGCTTGTTAGCTGCCTCCACCTGACCATTGCTTCGAGGATGGTGACCTTGAGCGAACTGGAGGTCGGTTCCGACTTGCCGATAGAATTCTTTCATCTGGAAGCTGGAGAACTGGGACCCATTGTCCGTGACAATGGCCCGAGGCACTCTAAAGATGTAGACGATCTCTCCACAAATGAAGTTCCTCGTTTGGTTTGGCTTGTTTTTTTTGCTTCCCTCTCCTTTTATAGAGCAAAAAAAATCAATAAAAAGGAGGCATGAAACATATGTCTTGACCATTTCCCTAGAAGCTTCTTATGCTTGTGCTCAATCAAAGCACATGATCAGCTAAGGGAAAAATCTTTATTGGCGGCGGGTCGGTGGGAAATGTGAATCATGAGGGTTTGAAATATCAAGCCAACTCAACATATTCTTCTCTGTTCCTTGATGCTCGGGTTGCACATGTTGATGATGCTCTATCTTGGGTTTCAAGCCTTGATGCCTGTTAGTGGTCATGAGTACCGTGTGACAGTTGGGTACACCAATCTTGTCATCTCCATGAGAGATTTCTTTTATTCGAAGGAGGATCTCACAAATGAGTTTAAGAGTCTTGTTTGTAAAGACCGTGAGATGCGCATGTATAGTATGATAGGCTCAATAGTTGCCCCTTGCTAATGATAGGAAAATGGATCTTGTGTATTCACAACTTGAACAAGGTAATACATATACATGAATAATAGAGCGTGATCCTAACACCCGAGGTGACTATATGTTAACACTACTACTCAATGTCCAACATATCTACCCCCCCCCCCCCCCCCAAACTCACGGGGGATCATACACCGAGAGTTTGGACAGTAGATAGGCATGCTGGGTCCTCGTCTGCGGCTTAGTCATCAAATCTGCAATCTGCTGCTCGGAAGTAATAAAGGAAGGGGCAAGAGTGCCCTGACTATAGTGCTCACGCAGGAAGAAGGCATCCACCCTGATATGCTTGGAGAGAGAATGTTTCACCGGGTTTAGAGTAATCTGAATGACACCGGTGTTATCACAGTAGAGGGGAGTGGGGATCTGGAGAAGAGACACCAAGGTCCTCAAGAAGCCAACAGAGCCAAATAATATCCTCAGCGGTGGTAGCCATGGCTCAAAGCTCAGCCTCAATGCTGGAATGGGAAACACCAGTCTGTTTCTTGGACTTTCATGCAATAAGTGAAGAACCCAAGAACAGACAAAAACCAGTGACAGAACAGACAAAAACCAGTGACAGAACGACGGTCAACAGGATCACTAGCCCAGGTGGAATCAGAGTAAGCACGTAGCTGTGGTGAACTACTGCTGGAGAAGAATAAACCACGAGAGGTCATCTCCCGGAGATAGCGCAGGAGCCACGACAGATGTCCATAATGCACAGAGGTGGGTGCACGAACAAACTGGCTCAACACATGAACTGCATGGGCAATGTAGGGCCGAGTAATGGTGAGATAGACGAGACTCCCTATGAGGTGGCGGTATCGAGTAGGATCGGAGAGTGGAACCCCATCATCAGGACGTAGCTGAAGATGAAGCTCCATAGGGGTGTCCACTATGCGAGAGTCAGAGAGAGCAGCCCGAGCAAGGAGATCTGATGTGTAGCGCTGCTGAGAGAGCTGAAAACCGCGATCTGTTGAGCTGACCTCAAGACCCAAGAAGTAGCTCAGCTGTCCAAGGTCAGTCATCTGAAACTGCTGCTGAAGGTGATGTTTGACGAAGGCCACATGAGAAGGATCATCACCAGTAATAATCATATCATCAACGTATAATAACAAAAGGGTTCGACCACGGGAGGAGGAGTGCACAAACAGAGCTGGATCATGTGGACATGGATGGAATTTGGCGGATGTAATGGCTGAACTGAAACGTTCAAACCACGTGCGGGCGCCTGCTTGAGCCTATAAAGAGCTCACCTCAAGCGACAGACAAGGCCTGGAGGCGAGGATAGACCCGGAGGAGGAAGCATATATACCTCCTGTTGAAGATCACAGTGAAGAAAATCATTCTTCACGTCGAGCTGTGATAGGGACCAGTGACGAACAGCGACAATAACAATAAGAGTTCGTACTGTAGTCATGTGAGCAACTGGGGCAAAAGGCTCGTCATAGTCTCTCCCCTGCTCCTGCTGAAAACCACGAGCAACAAGTCGAGCCTTGTACCTCTCCACAAAACCATCAGAGCGAGTCTTAACCTTAAAGACCCACTTGCAAGTAATAGGAACAACACCAGGTGGAAGAGGAACAAGCTCCCATGTACGAGTGTGCTCAAGCGCTTCCAACTCAGCAGACATAGCAACCTGCCACTCAGGTATCTGGGTAGCCTCGCGATAGGAAGTCGGCTCTGGAGTACTGCAGGCAGTGGCGGGAAGGGCAGGTAGGTCCAGCGGTAGGGTAGCAAGGATAAGACGATCGGGAGGACGCCTCTCACGAGGTGGGTTGCGGCGCACAGGAGGATCATCCATAGGGCACTCGCTGGAGGAGGTAGGTACTGAGTCTGGGGGCACTGGTGGTGAAGAGATAGGAGGAGGACGACGAGTATAGTGATAAGGAAGAGAGACACGATCCCAAGTGGACAGCTCATCAGAGGGAGAGGAGTGAGGAGGTGACGGAGTAGACTATGGCATGGGCAGAGGAGGGGGACATACCAGAAGGGAGGATACATGAGGCGGAGAGATGGGAAGAGTGAGAAACTGCACGTCAGAGGGAGTAACAGATGAGTGTGAGGTCGAGGAGACAGGGGACACAAAGAAAAGGTGAGACTCATCAAAAGTGACATCACGTGAAATGCGAAGTTGACGAGCAACAGGGTCATAGCATCGATAGCCCTTGTGCTCAGCACTGTACCCAAGAAAGGCACAAGGAATAGACTGAGCAGAGAGCTTAGTACGCTCACGTGGAGAGAGAATAACATAACATCGACAACCAAAAACGCGAAGATGAGTGTAACGTGGGGGGCGAGAGTACAGACACTCACCGGGACACTGACCCTGAAGGAAAGTGGAGGGCTGCAAATTAATAAGATAGACAGCTGTGGAAGCAGCCTCAGCCCAGAAGTGAGGAGGAACGTGAGAGGAGATAAGAAGGGTGCGAGCTGTCTCAATAATATGACGATGCTTCCTTTCAGCGGTGCCATTCTGAGCATGGGCACCGGGACAGGCAAGCTGAGGGAGAGTGTCGTAAGTAACTAGCAAATCTCGAAAAGCATGAGAGAGATACTCCCCTCCTGAGTCAGAATGGAAAATGCGTATGGAAGCAGAAAACTGTGTGCGCACCATAACAGAAAAAGTAACATAGATCTAAAAAAATTCAGATCGAGAACGCATAAAATAGACCCAACAATAACGAGAGTAGTCATCAACGAAAAGAACGTAGTACCGGTGTCCACCCTTGGATACAAAAGGTGCGGGTCCCCAGACATCAGAATGAACTATATCAAAGGGACGCTGAGACCTGGACTCACTAGACTGATAAGGGAGTTGTTATTGTTTACTGAGCCTACAACCTGAACATGAGTGAGACCGATCAAGAGAAACACGACCAAGGAAACCATGACCAATGAGAGAAGCTAGACGTGAACCATCGGGATGACCAAGACGGTGGTGCCACTGAGAGAAACTCACTGAAGGATGATAAAGGGAGGAAGCTGCAGGTGACCATGAAGTGGATGGAAGGTGGAGACGATCAAGGACGTACACCCACAATGACGATGACCAACCCCAAGGAGTGCCCCAGTCAGACGATCCACACGACATATGAACTCATCAAAGGTAACCAGACAACCATGAGATGTGAGCTGGCTGGAAGATATAAGGTTCATGGATAACTCAGGTATGTAGGTAACATCGGGAATGTGAAAAATGGGTGGTGTGAAGGAGCACGACTAGTGATGGGGTGAATGGTGTCATTTGCAACCATGATACTGAGGGCAGGAGTAATGGGCTGGCATGACAAAATGTGTGTAGCATCATAGGTCATGTGAAAAGAGGCTCCAGAGTCAAGCAACCAGTCAGAGGTGGAGATACCTGCAGGGGCGGGGGCAGCCAACTGAGAGACAGAGGCAGAAGAGCAGGCCAGAGAAAACTGCTGGACAATCAGTTGCACGAGTTCAGAGACGGAGAGAGACTGCGCTGGAGCCGAGAAATGAGCGGAAGGAACACCAGGAGCACACTGTTGAGCCCTCTGAAGCATGCGACACCCAAATTGAACGTGTCCAATGCACTGACAATAGTGACAACAGACCGGCTGGCGAGGAGGAGCACCAGACTGAGTAGTAGAGGACGCGGGAGAAAGAGTCCCCTCAGCAATCACCAAGGCCTTTTGGAGGAAGGCGGAAGAGGAGTGAGGAACATCCATTGAAGAGCAAGCAGGAGTTTCCAGCGGGCTGCGGGAGCAGCGGACGGGCTCGGCGAGACGAGCGGGGTCAACGAACGGGCTGCAGGGTAACCAGAGAAGCGGATGACGGGCGCGGCGAGATGAGCACGAGCGGCAGACGGGCGCGGCGAGAAGAGCACAAGCGGCTTCGTCGATCGGACCGGAACAACAGAGACGATCGGGAGCAGCAGATAGGAGCAGAGAGCGTCGTCGATAGGAGCGGAGAGCGTCGTCGTCGATAGCAGCAGATAAGAGTGGAGAGCGTCGTCGATCGCGAGGAGCAAGCAGCAGAGACGTGAGACGGCGAGATCGAGAGATCGATGAGGAACGAAGATCGGGAATCACGATCGGCGGAAGCTGACGAGCGGATGGAGCGGGATCGTCTTGTGGGCAGAACAGAAAAGCCCTAGATCTATGATACCATGATAGGAAAATGGATCTTGTGTATTCACAACTTGAACAAAGTAATACATATACATGAATAATAGAGGGTGATCCTAACACCCGAAGTGACTATAGGCTAACACTACTACTCAATGTACAATATATCTAACAACTAAAAAGTATTAAGCTTCATAATTTCATCAATTAAATTGTATGCACAAGTGAGACTACACTATTTTAAGGGAATCTATCATTTTTATGCATACCATTAGAAAACATCTCGTAGGCGGTCACATTCTTCCCTTGCACGCCAAGAGAAAGTTATTGTGTCCGGGAGAAAAGCGAGTGGTTTTGACAGTGCACGATTTCGGAACGGGTTCACCACTCGATTTGATTTCTTTAGTTTTGCATCTCCTCCGTTCATTCCTCCACACGACAGAAAATCACTGAGTCCCGGACTGTGATCTCAGGACCCGCATGCAATAATCTTCCCGAGAGCAATTTTTTGGTACATGTAAAACGCACCGTTGCGGGATCCGAAGATGCAGATTCGCGATCCGAAGATGCAGATTCTGCGCGAAAAAACGGGCAGAAGTATTTAGAATTCAAAAATCCAGCTGTATTTATGCGCGCAAATTTTGTAACTGCTTAATTCCGCATATTATATCACCGTGCAATTTGATCTTCGCGCCGAACAGTTCGGAAAAAGGAAGTTCTCAGTGATCAAATTCGAATCCTTTGGGCTGAAAATCGACGCTCACGCCTTTAAAACCATCACTATACCATCGCCCAGCGACTGCTCGACGGCGCATTACCCTCGTGTCGAGAGAGACGAGATCCCGTGCCCTTTCGCGCACTCGCTTCCCAGACGAGAGAGGGAAGATCCGTTCGCCGGCCGTCCTTGACCGTTGACGGCCATCACCTCCGGAGTTCCTCTCCGGCGACCTCGACTCAGCAACCATTCTAGGCGGCGTCCACGACTGCTCTCTGCGTCGTCCCGATCGAAAGGACCTTGAGGCGACACATCCCTCATTCGCGCACCTGCTGTCTGAACCTAAGCATCCCTCATCTGTGGATCTGATCTCTGAGCCGAAGCTCCCTTCTCGTACTCTGCATCGAACCTAGGGCATCAGTGTAATCCCTTCAGAAACCGATTGTTCTTCTATGAACTGCAATGTTTTGTTCCTACGCTTCTCTTTATTTTTTTCCATGACCTGCAATGTTTTAATCAGTATGTTCCCACGCATCTCTTCATTTTGTTCTTACGCATCTCTTCCATGATCTGCAACGTTTTATTCTTTTTTAAAGTTTTGCATTGTTTTGTTCTGCAGTTCATTCTCCATTCCTTTATCAGTTAGGCTTTGTTATTCAATTTTCCTATGCTTCTCCATTCATTGATATGATTACTGTCAGGGTTTGATTTGCATTTCTTTTTTATGTTCTTCTTGGACCTGCAATGCTTCTCTTTGCGCCTCTCCGTGCGTGATCTGTGGTCTGCAATATTTCTTTCATGCACATCTCACATAAAGTGCATGCAAAGAAAAGTATCATTGTTTGCTCTGATTGCTTTTTACCGCATTGATTTTCATCTTTTTGTAGCTTTACTAATGTAAATTTATTCAGATTCATTCTTCGATAAATTATGAGTTATGCAGAAGCCACATTGTGATTTCCTTCATACAAAATGATAATAGGGAGAGTGAATATGTATATCTTTATTTGTTTATATGAATGTGCATGTGTGTTGTGAGTGAATAGGTATTGTAGTGTACACTAAAATACTAAATCACAGATTCTCCAAACAATCTACTGCTTTCTCATCACAGCTTTTATTTCAACTCTATTCTCACTACTAAAACACAGATTTTCCAAGCAAAGATTTGCATCCAACGAAGATGTACGTGGTGAAGAGGGATAGCCGACATGAGGCAGTTCACTTTGACAAGATCACCGCGAGGCTGAAGAAGCTTAGCTATGGACTTAGCCAGGAGCATTGTGACCCGGTGCTCATCGCCCAAAAGGTCTGTGCGGGAGTCTACAAGGGCGTCACCACCACACAACTCGATGAGCTTGCTGCCGAAACTGCTGCCGCCATGACGACAAACCATCCTGATTATGCCTTGGTGATTAGACTTCCATCTCCACCTTTGCTCACATAAAATCCTTCTCTTTTTTCCCCTGCTCATCCATTGTTCTATTTCACTTAGCTTGCTGCTAGGATTGCCGTCTCAAATTTGCACAAGAATACCAAGAAATCGTTTTCAGAGACGTAAGGGTTTAGTTTCTTCATCGGATTTTACCTTGTTGTCTTATTGGTTCGAGATTTCATCATTTGTTGCTGGGTTGATTTTGAAATATTTGCTGTCTCAGGATCAAGGAGATGTACAATCATTTCAATGAAAGGGCTGGGCAAAAGGCGCCTTTGATTTCAGATGAAGTTTATGAGATTATAATGGAGGTGAGCTTCCTTGCTTATTCTATATTGTTGTTTTCAGCTCAAATCTGTAACTATATCAAGATTTTGTGTTGTAATATTGCCAGTAACTTCTGTCAACTGTCAGTGATATGAATATTTCTCTGTTTGAGTTGAGTTGTTTTGCGTGAACAAAAGTAGATTTGATCCTTTCATGATTTTTTTTCAAAAGGAGATGATTTACAAAGTATAAAAATAATTTCTACCCTAGGTTACACAATCACACACTCTCTTAAGATCCATTTATTTGGATGGATTTTGTGCCCTAGAATTAGAATTGAATGTTTATTTTCATTGAAATTGGACTCCAATTCCAATTCCATCCGACCAAACGGACCCTTAATGCGGAATGAACTTTGTGAATCAGATTTATGTATTGTAGTGCAGCCATCTCATGAAGCTTGGATTTTTATTTCCCCCCACTTATTTATGCACTGCCTATATGTACACTAAGATAATTTCCTTTACTATGTTGGACCAAAAACCACCCCGAAGGAGTTTTATGCAAACTTCACCATCATATCATTTGGTGGATGCATTTTCTTTCTTAGATGCCTTTTTTTTATAATCATGATAAATCTATGATTTCTATGCCACTCACTCACTCTTCATATTTAGTGATCCAATGTTTCATTGACATATTTTAAAAAATTTATTTTATTAGAATTTGTATATTTCTACACTAGCCATACTCCTTTATAGCTAAGCAAACATTAAATTGATTGATCACTCAAATATATGTTTCACATCATGCATGCTATGCTCAATTTATCATTCTCAATCCTTCAATTTCAAAACTTGTTATCAGTAACATTTTCTGTTCTTATGTGTATGCAGAATGCTACACGTGTTGATAGTGAGATCATTTATGATAGAGATTTTGAATATGACTACTTTGGTTTTAAAACTCTCGAGAGGTCCTATCTTCTAAAAGTATCTGGGAAAGTGGTGGAAAGGCCACAACATATGCTGATGAGAGTTGCTATAGGAATTCACAAAAGAGATATTGATTCCGCCATCAAAACCTATCACCTGATGTCACAGAGGTGGTTTACTCATGCTTCTCCTACCTTATTCAATGCTGGCACTCCTAGGCCTCAGGTATCTGTGAATCTTTCGACTTTTTCTAATTCCCTGACTTGTCAATATACTAATTGAGGGTTGGCTTGATTATGCCAGCTTAGCAGCTGCTTCCTTATTTGCTTGAAAGATGATAGCATTGAGGGAATCTATGATACTTTGAAAGAGTGTGCTATTATAAGCAAATCTGCAGGGGGAATTGGTCTCTCAGTTCACAATATTCGTGCGACTGGGAGTTACATTCGTGGGACAAATGGTGTTTCAAATGGCTTAGTTCCAATGCTTCGTGTTTTCAATGATACTGCTCGCTATGTTGATCAAGGAGGGGGAAAAAGGAAAGGTAGTATGATCGTATCTAAGTGGTCTGATTGTTGGCTTGCCTTACTTGCTCTGTTAAAATTAATACCAAACAAAATCTCCTAGGTGCATTTGCTGTCTACTTGGAACCTTGGCATGCCGACATTTTTGACTTCCTTGACCTCAAAAAAAATCATGGGAAGGTATGTTATGCTCTGCTTCATTGCCATTGATTTCTTGGTCACAAATACTATGAACCTATAACTGAAGCTGTACTAAAGCAAGACAAAGCTGAGGTGGGCTTTATTTGTTAAAAACATTATAAAGTATGAGTAGTAAGGTGATATAAAATTGATGGGTTAGGTAAGGTAGAAAATATTAAGAATTGAACTTAGACTTTAGCTAAAATATTCAATCTCAAAAAGTTTAAAGTGTCACAGTTTATCACAAACATCTTATTGATACCATAGATAATTTTCATTCTCAAATCATCTAAATAACATAATAGAGGTTCATATTAAACATGCATATTTGTAAATTGGGATTTTCATGACAAACCAGCAGATGCAATGCAGATGAGTAAAATAGTTCTCACATGGTAATATATTAGTAAGAAAAGTTCTCACAAGGTAATATATTTGTATGAATAGTTACTTGAAATAAGTTGAAATTTAGTAGTGTTCTGTGCCTTCATATGACAAATCTATTATTAAATTTATTTGAAATTAGTAAATAATGTGATTTTGCTCATCACTAACAAGGACCTTTACATTAGGTTAATTGTTAAATAATGCAACATAGTGGTGTTTAATTTGTGAATCCTTTGGGTTAGTTCTTTTGTACTGGAAAGAGAAAGTTCATATTAATTTACTGTAGGTTGCATAGTTAAATTCAATATTCTAGTAAAAGAAGACAAAAAACTTGATGCTGTCTGTCTCAGAAACCTAGGACTAAATAAAACATTCAAGGTGATGGTTGTTGCTCTTAAAAAAGGTGAAGTCACGCTTCACCAATACTAGCATCCATTTAATATTCATGCCATGAGTATGTTCTGTCTTCCATATTCTCTTATTGTTGAACCTTATTTTTACATTAATGAGGCGCGGAACAGGATTTTTTTCTCCTGCTTTTGTGTAATATTTATTTAGACATGCAGCTGTACCCTTGTAAATTAATGTAAAAAAGAGTGATAAGAAGTGGAAGTTCGATGGTAACAAGATCCAAAGCTGCAATTTATGATTTGTGCACGCTTCTTGTAATATTTGGACATTAAAATTTAAGATTTGCACACTATCCAAAGTTTTCTCATTCTGTCTTATGGTGTTTTCCCACTCCGTCTTATGTGGTATATCTGTACCATTCATAATTAGTCGGAATCAAACATCAAATAATAGTATTTCTAAACCTACATATAAAATTTTATAGGAAGAAAATAGAGCACGAGATCTGTTCTATGCACTCTGGATCCCTGATTTATTCATGGAAAGGGTCCAAAGCAATAAAGAATGGTCACTTTTTTGCCCAAATGAATCCCCTGGATTGGCTGACTGTTGGGGTGAAGAATTCAACAACCTGTACACAAAATATGAAAAAGAGGTACCTGGCATTTTTTTTCTAAACACGTTTATAATTTGCATTGATGAATACAATATAATTTTGTGACTTTATTCCTTTCTTATTTAAGGGCAAGGCTAGGAAGGTTGTTTCAGCGCAAAGCCTATGGTTTGTGATCCTTAAATCACAGGTTGAGACTGGAACACCCTATATGTTATATAAGGTATATTTTTAATTTTTTTTCCATGATCAATTTTGTTAATTTTGTTTGCTGCCACCTCTTCACCATTGTCCTAATTGCAAAGTTCCTTTGAAGGATTCTTGCAATAGGAAAAGCAATCAAAACAATCTTGGAACAATCAAATCCTCAAATTTGTGCACTGAGATAATAGAGTTCACCAGTCCTGATGAAACTGCCGTATGCAATTTGGCATCAATTGCTTTACCTCGATTTGTGAGAGAAAAGGCAAGTTCTCATGATTTGCAGGGTATCCCTATAGAGTTCACCAGTCCTGATGAAATCTGTTGGGTTATTTGCAGGGTATCCCTATAGAGTCACATCCATCCAAGCTGGTTGGAAGCATTGGCTCGAACAATAGATTTTTTGATTTTGAGAAGCTAGCTGAGGTTTGACTACATTTTGTTACAGCCACACTCATTTTTCACCTTTTTATCAACAATTTCATTTTTTTTTCTCTTCTTGTCTTTGTAGGTGACTGGAGTAGTTACAGAGAATCTCAACAAGATAATTGACATAAACTATTACCCTGTTGAAACTGCTAGGAGATCTAACCTACGACATAGACCAATTGGCATTGGGGTTCAAGGTTTGGCTGATGCTTTCATCTTACTTGGCTTAGCATTTGATTCACCAGAGGTAATGGTTATTTTGAAAGGGTTTCCTTATTTTTTTTAAATATGTATATATTGTTTATTGTTGTGTTTGTTATTTATATTTTTTCTAAAGGCCCAACAACTTAACAAGGACATTTTTGAGACCATTTATTACCATGCTTTGGATGCTTCTTCTGAACTTGCTTCCAGAGATGGTCCTTATGAAACATATCAGGGAAGTCCAGTAAGTAAGGTATGCACTAACAAATTGAAATATTTATCAGAGATGATTTCACTCTCCTAGTTGATGTAGTTATGTTATGGTAATGCCAAATATAAGTTATGATCACTGCTCCTTTTTCCAAAATAACATTAGTCACCTATGCTGGTTTGGTTGTTCAAATCATAATATATGTCATTCAATCAGATAAAAGTTTTTTTGATGTTGTTCCTATGTATGACATGATCATCATGAATATTTTTCTTCAGGGCATTCTTCAACCAGATATGTGGGATGTAACCCCTTCATCCCTGTGGGATTGGCCTGCTTTAAGAGAGAAAATTGCAGGGAATGGTGTAAGAAACTCTCTTCTTGTTGCTCCAATGCCCACTGCCTCTACTAGTCAGATTCTTGGTAACAACGAGTGCTTTGAGCCATATACATCAAATATATATAGCCGCGATGTTTTGAGGTTTTTTTTCTCTGACTATATTGAGTATTCATCATATTTAAATTTCTACTAGTGGTGATATATGCTTAATTTTTTCCAGTGGAGAATTTGTTGTTGTGAACAAGCATCTACTGAATGATTTGACTGAAATGGGTGTCTGGTGTAATACCCTTAAAAACCAGATAATTCATGATGATGGTTCCATCCTTAAGATACCACAACTACCAGAGAATTTAAAGGCCATTTACAAGTACATACCATCCATCTTTTCGAATTTTGTAATGATTTCATTTACTTTATATTGTAAAGTTAACAGAAATGTTTGGTCAGAACTGCGTGGGAGGTGAAGCAGAGAACTATAGTTGACATGGCCATAGATAGAGGATGCTACATTGATCAGAGCCAGAGCCTGAATATACATATGGATCAACCCGAGTTTGGAAAACTGACTTCATTGCACTTCTATGCCTGGTCTAAGGTACAGTTACAAAATGATATTATAAGCTGTACTTCTTATATTCTTCCGAGTTTAATCCTTTAGATGTATATATTTTTTATTTCAATTGAAGGGTCTTAAGACGGGCATGTATTATCTTCGATCACGTGGAGCAGCTGATGCAATCAAGTTCACAGTTGATACTTCGCTTCTCTCGGTAATTGTTTGACACGTGATCCTATTTCCATACTTCTTAACTCTAATCTGTTGCTCTGACATTATGGGTACTACAAGATTGTTAGACAACAAGTTTAAAAAAAAAAATAGGACACAAATATGTCATTGACATAATGACATCACAAAAATAATATATTTTTAATACTGCTAAAATAAATGAATCAATAATTAATATTTGAAAAATCATTAAATTGCATACTTCACCAAATTTTGTTGTTAGAATGGTTAAATAGAATTTCAGCATAATTCTTCACAAGTACCTATAGATTTCAAGAAGCTTCATATAAAAAAGAAATAAGAAGGCAAACATTGCAGCCGCTCTTAATAGATAAAATTCACAACCTTTTATTCATCATGAATGTTTCTATTTATTTTCTTTCAACCACTTGAGCTCTTATAGCTACCATTAAAAATCATGTGATTTTTCTTTTCTGGCATTTGTGCCCATAATCTCTTGTTTGTTTTACTATTGCCCTATATATTTCTAGTCATGCTGATGTCTCTACCTTGATGTGGAGTAATTTTATTCTCCCAAAGGAAAATTTTGAAAAAGTTAGAGATTTTATAGTTTTTTATTCCCTAAAGCTTATGGGGCTATTTGACTCACCTTTTTTATTGAACTAGAAAAGCTTGAGGCACAAAAAAAATCTATAAAAATCCACATGAAATTATTGATTTTATTTTGATATTATTAAATAATAGAAAATCATTCAAAACTAAAAGTATATATTTGTATGTTCTTTTCTAAATTCTTTGTGCAATATGCAGAAGAATCATCAGCCAGAGAAGAATGATCAACCAGAGGAAAATAATGACCAAGATAGTATTGCACAAGTTGCTTGCTCTTTTGAAAATAGAGATTCCTGCCTAGCTTGTGGAAGCTAACCTCTTTGCTTCCAGTTTAAACCCCCTTCCAAGTGCTCAGGCCATATCTTCAAGCAGAAGTCTTTGCTGACATGACTTATAAGTTGAAGCTTCTGTCATTTTGTTGCCTCTTCTTCATAGTTGAGTAATTGTTACAATTTCTAGTACAGAAGTTAGTGAACTGCTGCAAATCCATGATGCTCCTAATAAAGATATGCTCATTATTCTTGACTTTTAATTGAATATTTTGGCTTTCCTAAATTACAATGCTTATCTCAATAGAAGTTGATATGGTTTTGATTTACTATTTTAGTATAAGGTGTTGGTTTGTTTATAATTTTCAGTATATGCATATTCTATGATTTTAGTCTCCTCCATATTGTTGTTTTCTTTATAAATAAATGCATTTGGTGTGAAATATAAATGCATTGGTTATAATCACACAATATACATGTGCTAGACTTTCATTCAAAGCTAATGCATGTTTGTAATCCCATCCATGTTTCTTATAATCATGCAAAATGCATGTGCACACACTAGTCTCTGATTCATATCTGATTGGAAAATGAATTGGGTGTGATTCGAATATTGATTCATCATCTCATCCATGATTGCACTACTACATGTCACTTGCTTATGGCCTAGTTTTTTGTGAATCTTGAGATATAATTTGTAATATAGAAAAGGAAAAAAATGTCATTTTGGTGATATAAGTGAAGTTATCACAGTTCCACTATACAAAAAAGAACTCAATTCTAGTGTCAAATTCTGCACTTCTTTGTTTTGTTGCTATTAAAATGATGTACATTGGGGACTTGTGCTCTTTCCACTCTTTAGCTTATAAGAAAGGAAGTTTTTTGTATTCTATTTAATCTATTTCTCATCAAAATTAAAATGATCACACAATTACAATTTTGCAAAGGTACTTGTATGCCATGGTCAAACCTTTGTTTTTCTTAGCATTTGATAGACTGAGATGAAATTATTTCTTCCTTTTTTAATTAAGCTCTAATGGATATTTAAATTCAACACACATTTGCAAGAAGTGTTCACACAATTGAACTAATTAAAAATTATCAAATAAATACAAAATTATAATTTCCATAAAAGATTATTTGTATGAATTAAATTTTTTAATTAACTTATAGCTAAAAAATATTAGGCCCTTTATTCTTGATGTGTAACATTACATCTTTCCCTAACTTCCCCTCAAGCTTGGAAGAATGATCTAATGGATGGATCATTTGGTTATTTATTTTTTGTCAGATAAGTTACATGTAAGGATGACTTGAAGCCGATGTGTCATCACCAAGCACATAATCCTTTTCCCTTAATCATGAAAGAGATGATTGCAGTTAGTTGGTTCTTGCTTTCGAGAGAAGGGATCAATTATAGTGCGGGTCGGGCACGGCAGGAGCGGGTGCTCGGTGATTGAGAGCGTGAGATTGGCATTTTGAGAGGGGTTCATTGGATGATTATTCCCGGGGTTGATGATTGAAAGGATTATTGGAGGATAACTAATATGGATGATTGTGAATGGACTTTAGTATTTGGTGCGATGTGTATCCCGTGTGGGGCTCAATAGAAATATGCTACATGTAACATATCAGGTTCTTTAGATCGATAGAAAATTGTGACTTCATCACTAGGGAGGATGGTGTCACATAGCCTGCTGGAATGTCTCTTCGAGTGCGACTTTCAGACGGATCAAATATGACCTCGACTAAGCATTGTGCATTTAAAGTTAACCTCGCATGGAGTTATGTTGTAGCTAATGTCTTTCCAAGCACAAGGTTTGACATCATTCTTGGATATATTGATTGGCGGAGCAGGGAAACCAGATCGAATGCACGACTAGGGAAGCTATTCTTTGGAACCCCAAGGGATGGGTTGTCACCATTAAAGGTATACCATATGCTCCATAGATCGACTTATCAACAAGAGGGGTTAGACGAGGGGATGAGATTTATATGATCTACTTTGAGATGTTATAATGCATATATTGTATATATATTTATTTATTTATTTATCATAGTTTGGGTTTTCATTTTTAATAATTTATTAGTGTTTTATTCAATTTTATGCTCAACTTACTTTGCTTTGTGTCTTCATGGATTATGAGAATTTCTGGAGTAATTCCAGCAATTTGGTTTGCGGATAGCAGAATTTTAAAATTACACGACGTCAGGTCAGGGCGTGACCTGAGGCCATGTCTCCATGTCACGCCCCCGGACATGTCAGTGAGTCGTGACTGCATGTCATGCCCGTGTTCCAGTACACGCCCTAGGTACACGACCTAATCAAGTCAAGGCGTGACCTGAGACCATGTCTCCATGTCACGCCCCCGGATATGCCAGTGAGCCATGAATGCCTGTCAAGCCCATGCTCCAGTATTCTTTCAAGGTACATAGCCTCTGGTCAGGGCGTGACCTGAGGCCATGTCTCCATGTCACGCCCCCGGACATGCCAGGGAGTTGTGACTGCCTGTCATTCCTATGTTCCAGTACACGCCCCAGGTACATGCCCTTTGGTTAGGGCGTGATCTGAGACCATGTCAGCTAGTCACCCCCTAACGAAGTTATTTTCACTCGCATCAGACACGCCCTAGGTACAGGTCAGAATCTAAGGCCGTGCACCAACATTTTATGACGAATTTGACTGTTTTTTCCAGAACTCTTCCAGACATTTATTTGGCAGTTTTTCTAAAGTTACACGTCCCCATGTCAGGTCGTGGCTTGAGGGTGTGTACTTAGAACTTTTCATCTATAAAGCCCAGCTGATTCCAGAAGTCCAACATCTAGTCTCTGCTTTAGATTGGATCATTCTATTACACTTCCTGCACTTTTTATTACATGTACTTTTATTTCAAGCCTTGCAAATTTCAATTCCTAGTGTAACCTTTATTTTCTAGCACTTGTAATTTCTTTTTTAATTTATATGACTTGTCTTTCTTTTTCTTGCCTCTTCTTTTTCATAAAATTAGTTGTCAATTTTCTATTTACAAACCAAATCATGATTCACTGATAAAATAATAGAATATAGTGAGTAGAAGTACTCGACAAGCCTCGTGGAGAGGAGGCGTCCCTTTTTGGTGAGCTGCTCTCTAGCGATTTTCATCGTCCTCACAGAAACGGAGAACTCGCGATATAATATATTGGCTTCAGTTGAACAGAGCTCGCTCCTCTTCTGGAGAGGAGGCGACCTCTTTGCCATGTCTCCTTGACGGTTTGGCATCCCCAGTCTGGGTGACGATGGGCGGCGAGGCTGCTGCAAGCTTGGCGGGTGGTGTCAAGAGTGTTGGATCTTTATGCGTCCTTAGAAGGGGGAGGGTTGAATAAGGATTTTATGAATTTTATTCTTAAATAAAATATTGTTGTAAATAAAAAAGTTTCCAAATATTTTATAGCAAACTTTAATTTAATATTTCAGAAAAGATTATATTGAACATTTCTTTTTAGAAAAATGCGGAGTTCAATTTATATTTACTATCGCTGGCAATAGGTGCTACCACCCGACGTTAGTTCACGAAAATTGAATCCTAAGAGTTATAGAACACACAAAAATTCGCAATGTATTTTTCATTTAAAGTTTTAAGAAATTATAATTTTAAAAAAATTATAGCATGTAAATAAAATCAAGATAATTAAACAAAGAAAGACATGATTTTATTTCTTTAGAAATTGAATACAAAAATATTTTCAGAAATATTATTTAGAAAATTTTACTTTCACTTTCAGAGATGATAATATAGAAGATTCTTTTTCATATGATGATCAAAAAAGAAGTTAAGTTTCCGTTCACCACCGCCGACGATAGGTGTTGCCGCTTGGCGTTAGCGCTCAGAGAAAAAATCTTCTCGAAAATTGTGCTAAAGAGATTTTTCTTTGATTCAATTGAAGGTAATAAAATCTTAGTAATAAGGCAAAGACGAAATGAAGATTTCATATCAAAAAGATAATTACAAAATTTTGATTCCAATGAGGCCTAACGAAAAATCATTTTGGTTTTCTATACCGATCCTTCTCCCAATGATCGGCTGGTTCTAGCCTATCTCTCCCCAGATAAGACCTCGAACTGCCCCTAGATCTAGTCGCCAACACACGCGGCGAATTACCCACCCACAGAATCCTTCTTGGAATCCGACGTCCTCCCCAGATGATTTCTCCACGCCAAATACAAAAAGGTAAAAAAGAAGATTATAAAATAAAATATGTAAGAGAGAATCCCTAAGAATATTTGAAAGTGAAGACAAAGACGATGTAGAGATCGACGTTCTTGATGCGTTCGGCCTTCATGTTGAATAAGCGTTGTATCACTTCCCCTTTAGATTTTTGTTCTGATGATCGTGTTTGCCCAAGGTAGTCCTCTCTATGTCTGGAGACGAGCCTCTGACAAAAGATTCGGAGTTATGGTTTTGGTAGAAGAGAAATCCATAATTTAGAAAGAGCCAAGCCGGTCTTTAAATTATCCAGGGAGCTACCGCCGGCGGTAACGATACCGTCGGCGCTATCGTATCGTGTAGAATCGTGGCTGACATTGTTCGGTCGTGGTAGACGTGGCAGAACGTGGCCTTCCCGCGTCGCGTTAAGTACTAGCGCGCCACGTTAGCTCAATGTGCGTCGCGACATCTCACCGACACTCCCTTCTCGTCCACAAGCTACCGTCCGCGGTAACGTTACCGCTACGCATTACCTCTGTTGGGAAAAACATCATCTGAATTTATCTTACAAATTATGTAAAAGTGATTTCATCATCTAAGATTCATTACACATGTTGTATAGTGAGGGTAATATGGTCATTAGATGTCCTAGGATGTCATACTCACATTAGGGTGTCAAAGACCAGTCCAAAATAGTGCAGAAATTCAGTTGAGTTAATTCTGCGTCGACTAGAAGTCGACACAGCTTCGACTTCAAGTCGGAGTAACTTTGAATAGAAGTAAGGATAACTCAGACCGGTAGTCGATGCATCAGTTGAAATCGACGCAACGTCGAAATGTACTCGACGCAGAAGGCAGAGTCAGTCAAAGAAATATTGAAGTCGACGCAACATCGAAATGTACTCGACGCAGAAGGCAGAGTCAGTCAAAGCAATTTTGAAGTCGACGCAACTTCGAATTACAGTCGACGCATAAGGAAGAACTCAAAGTCTAGGCCTTCATCTCGACGGATACGTCGATAAGGACTCGCCGCAACGTTGATATCAGAGTTTATTTCAAAGCTGGGGAAAATTTCGAAGCAGCTTCTATTAAAACTCAGAGGTGCGTCGATAAGAAGGCAAATGTATTCGATGCAGCGTCGAATACAAACACAGAATTAGAACACTTTCTATATTCTATTCTGAAGCTCATTCAGATGACATAAATGGAAGTTATTTGAATTTCAACAGATCGTCCATAATTAAGAATGGAAAGAAAAACTCTAGAGATACAATAAAGATATATTTGGATGTTATTCAAATAGGTTTGGACGGGTTGTCAACATAAATAGAAAGAGAACAATTCTACCTCTTGGATATTCCTACTAGGGAAATAACAAAAGAGGGAAGGAATTTATCATGATTCGACAGAAGAATAAAGAGACAAATGAAGAGAAGAAAACAACAATAGTCTTAGAGATTTCCAGAAGGACTCGCACTAGAGTTTCTTCCTCTGATCACGATCCAAGCTTACCGCAAAGTGTTGGAACCAAGAAAATCATGGTCCCATTTGTTCGGACCAAAGGGGACTGAAGGCTACTTGTCTAGAACTCAGCCCAAGCCGAATAGGACTAGACAGGGGCTGGAAAATCTTGAGAACACCTACAAATAGGATCACGTGCTGCAGCATGGAGGTCCCACCTCTTACTCGAAAGCCTTTATAAACTTCCAGTCCAATGCTAAGCTTGGCACAAGAGAGACACAAATTGGTTTTGGGGAACTTTGGGGGGGGGGGGGGGGGGGGGGGGGGTCAACGTGCATTTCTACTTGTACACTGAGGGTCCTATTTATAGGCAATCCAAGAGGATATCTGGTCTGCGGATAACCACCCCGCCTTTTGGAAATGTGGAATACCTAGCGACCTATTTCACAAAAGCGTCAGAAGGAGGCATGTTGATCCCAGTTATCCTGAGCGTGGTCATTTGCCTTGGGTCGTTGCTCGTGGTACTCACCGACGAGTTTGACTCTTGAGCGGCGAGTTCGAAGGTAAGCCCTTGGAAGGCTTTTTAGCGACGTCTGAGAATCTCCGCCTTGAGGGCACACTGGCGAACTGATTATTAGGCCGGCGAGTTCTCTGGTGAGACAAGCTCTAAGGTAGGTGAGCTCGTGAATCAGGCAAATTCCTATTCTGGGGAGTTCCCTCGGTCTCTTGTACAATCTCATTTGCGGGCCCTCTCGGGCGCGGGGCCATCATCTGGGGCATAGGGCCCTGTGGTTGGGGTCGAGCCTACTTCGTTGAATATTAGTTGTATATTTACCGCTGCGGCTAATTTATTGTGCCCCTGCAAGACTCGAATCAAGCCCTACTGAACCAGTATATCATTAACGTGAATTTGCCATAGGCTAAAGTTCCAGCTACTATCGAACTTCTCCACTAAAAATCTCTCTAGAATTGTGTTCTTCTTTGCCATAACTGTCTTCGGCAAACTAGAAGACCGGATTTGTTCAAAATCTGGATTTGAAAGTATGGAAAGAGGACTTAGTCGCTCAGCATCGCATTTAGACCCTTCCTGGAACGCCAAATCACGGCCGCCTACCGAACTTGACTCTGATACCACTTGTTGGGAATTAAGCAGAATAATTCCCCAGGACAATCTAAACGCGGAGAAAATAAAATGCGAAAACTCGGCAATATTTTGTAACAACAATATTGCCACTACTCAAACACGAAGAAAGTACAACCGCCCGATAATTACTGCAGATGAAGGAGGACAACTAGAGTAAAAATGCAATCATATTCAATACATGTGAAACTAAGAAAAGATGATGAAAAAATGTGTTGAAAACTGAGTGTAATAATGTCACCTAACATTCCATTTGGCTATTAATCTGTCTCGTTGAGTGGCATCCCAGATTCCCCGACATATAAAGTCTATATTGCATGTGCCTTAATTTATTGAAAGACACTGGCTTTCAAGAATCAAGATAATTCTACTTGAAACATTGAGTAGGTATAAAAGATTTAGGCTCTTGTTATACATCCACAAAGGTCTTGGGGTGCGTCTAGAGAAAACTCCACTAAAGAGAGGTGGAGTCAACGGTCAACGCATGATCGCTCGAGTTGAAGAAACCGAACCCGCCATTTCCGCCGCCAACCGTCAGTGCGAGAACACGCACGAAACACGCCGCGCGCCACCATGACCGAACCCCACTACTGGGGTGCGATTAGCCCGCACCCCACTAGTGGGGTGTGAATAGCCACACCCCCATAGTGGGGGGGTACGGCTAGGCCGCACCCCATGTGGGGTGCGGCCAAGCCGCACCCCCTTGGGTGCGGCCCGGCCGCACCCCCTTGGGATGCGGCCAAGCCAAGCCACACCCCCTTGGGTGCGGCCTGACCTCGCCCCCTTGGGGTGCGGCCAAGCCAAGCCGCACCCCTTGGGTGTAGCCAAGCCAAGCCACACCCTCTTGGGTGCGGCCCGACCTCGCCCCCTTGGGGTGCGGCCAAGCCAAGCCGCACCCCCTTCGGTGCGACCCGGCCTCACCCCCTTGGGGTGCGGCCAAGCAAAGCCGCCCCCTCCCCCCTCGGGTGCGGTCGCGCCGCGCCCCCCTTAGGGTGCGGCCGAGCCACTCTCCTCCGTAACGGGGTTAGGGCGAACCCCCCCTCTTCTGACTCGCCACCCGCTCTTCGGGTTCCGGATTCCACCAAGAACGCTTCCCTTCGCGCCCAGAATGCTTCCTCGTTCGTTACGCGCTCAGAACACTTCTGAGCGCGCTCAAAGCACTTTCACATTTCGGGCACGCTCACTTTTTGTCTTTCTAATTTCTCAGATTGCAGGAACGGCTTGTCGCCTTTTTCGCCTTCAACTAAGCTGCCCAAACTGCCCGAGGGCGAGACGGTCATTTACGAAAAATGGCGATCTGTGTGCTCCGAACCGGAAAACGTGATTCGTCCGCCAGGTGGTTGCGGTGGTTGCAACAGCGAAATTACCAGGCTACCCCCGACCAATGCTATAAAAGGAGCTCAGAGCCTTCATTTGATGGGACCTTGCCTTCTGCACCCGGAAGAGCTTGTCACAACCCGCATTTTCCCAACATTTAAAATGCTATCAGAGTAGGGAAAGCTACGCATTGTGATGCCACGTCACGTAGGGGACACCTACTGACGTTAAGGCAACTCATCATCCCTCGCAGTTCAAAGAATTTATATTTAATATCTCCAAATAATTCAAATATTATTTATGCAGAAAATTAACAAAGCCGTGTCCCTCGGCTAGGTGGATCAACTAGTCCACGCTTTTAAAATATAGTTTTACGCAGCGGAAAAATACTTGATTTAGTTACTTAGTGACCTAAGTGTACATGAAGACCAAGTGAGGTGCACTATGCATGATCGAACGTGTAGATTTACTATATATAAAAGTAGATTTATCATGCACAGAAAATAGTGAGATTAACATTTCAAAACATGATATGCAATGCTCCAAATACCTTAGCATAACTAAGAAAGGGCTATAAAACCAACCCACATCTAACCATTCCAGAACAAGTGGTCAAAAGTAAACAACAAGTAACAACAGCAGTGCAACAAAAGTCTAACCAAACGGCACCATGGGCGTCGACACCTGACACGAACCCATGGGCCGACGAGTTCTTAGAAAAACCCTACCTCAAGAGGGTCAGAAAACTGCCACCAACGCAGCTCCACACTTACACCTGCTACTGTCCAGAACCTGAGACATTCAAAGAAAGAACACCTCAGAAACAAGTTACAAGTGGTGCAGAAAACAAGAAAGTAAGCAAACCTCCGCGAGACCGAAGGGAAACAGTAGCTGCAAGGATCAGTGATAACAAAGCTAGCCGTAATAATCAACATGAAAAGATACAGCAGAAGTAGCTAATAATCAGCAGAAAATCACTCACCAAACAAAGGTGGGAAAAAAGGCAAGGTCAAACCTCGCCATCAGCAAATAACCATCAACATTCACATTATTAATCATGTTACTCTTATTCAAAATTATAGAGACTGATCAGCTCATCAGAAAAGGAGAAGCCGTGCGGGGATAATATCATCTCCATCGTCACGACCCTCAGAGCACCGCACCGGTGGCACCGCTAACATCGTGTATGACCTCCAACAGGATTATCATTTTAAAAGAGCATCGCACCGGTGGCACCGCCAACATCGTGTACGACCTCCAACAATATTCACATTTTCATAAATCTTTCATTGAACAAAGGGCGAGACCCAACAGATCATAACCTACTATATTGCAAGTAGAATGGAGATACAAAGGAGATGTAATGCTAACAAAAATCCTTTTATTAACTGGCAAAATGCCAAGTTATTAGCAGAAAAATTAGAGGATAAAAAGGAAATATAGCACAGCTAGATAAAGGGAGCCAGCTTGGAGCTATTATATGGCAAAGAGAAAAAGGCAGAGCAAGATCACCACTTGCCTTAGGTTTTGCTGGAAAAACTTCCCGAATAGCTCCACGTTGTAGATCGGGGTAAGAGAAGGCGGGAGGAGTCAAGATCTACAAGAGATCGGGCTAAAAGAGGTTAGGGCACGAAAAACCTAACGAAAAAGACTCACAAAATGGAAGGAAATTACCACGAGTGCGAAGCCCTCGTCGAGAGCTTTCCGGATCTATGCTCGGTTCGCGATTTCGACCACCGGAGCTCCGTCGGCGACGACCAGAAGATTCAAGAAAATGCCGTCCTCGTCGCTCGTTTTTCTCTCTGGTTCGGACAGAATGAAGAAGAAGAAGAGGCTGGGTTCGGTTTTCTTTTTATGCAACATAACATATGTTAATAATAGTAATAATAATAGTAATAATAATAATAATAAAATAATAAGGCTCAGGAAGGAGAACCGCAGAGAAGGAGGGGGCTAAAGTCAGACGGAGGGGTTTTCGTCAAGCGGCCAGATTCGTCGAACGGGCTGATTCGTCGAACGGGCTGATTCGTCGAACGGCATAAAGGGGCTGGTGCGTCAAACGGCATAAAGGAGGCTGGTGATCAGGGGCGGATCTAAGGGGGGGCCAGCGGGGACCCAGGCCCCCCCAAGATTTTTGAAAAAATATTAGTGGATTTGGACTCCTCTCGTCGAGCCAATGAATTTTGACTGCTTAAACGTCAAAAACGGTGTCCGAATGAGGGAGAAATGTCTCCGAGAAGATGGAGATTTTCATTTTTTTACGAGAGGAAAACGATGTTAGCCCACCTTCTACGAAGCCGCTGCCATTCGGATTCGCCCTGTTTTGATTCCTGCAAGCGTGCAGTGGCCTCTACGTCAGTAGACGAGCACAAAAATATTTGCGTCGTATACAGCAAGAACGTCGACGCCTCCCAGCATGGCCGACATGTTCGTTCTTTGCATTTGCCGTCTCCTGCGCCTCCACGATCCTTATCGTCGTCGACGAAGACATCCATTTGGTAAACGACGCACTTGTCAAGGGAAAGCAACACTCAAGCCTTTATCCCACTATAGTGGGGTCGGCTATATGGATCCTTTGTCGCCATTGTGCCCTCTCTTTAGTCATAATCTCACTAATGCCTAAGTACATCATGTCTTTTCTTATAATTTCATTCTAAGTCTTTATTGGTCTACCCCTCCCTCGTTTAACATGCATAGTGACTAGACTCTCACAACGCCTAACATGTGCCTCTAATTCCTTTGTACGTGTCCAAACCATCTTAGTCGAGCTTCTCGCATCTTCTCTACAATTGGTGCTACTCTTGTCTTATCCCTGATACATTCATTCCTAATTTTATCCAGTCTCGTGTGTCCATATATCCACCTAAGCATACTCATCTCTGCAACTCCCATTTTTTGCTCATGTACACAATTCACTGCCCAACACTAAGAACCATAGAGCATCGCTGGTGTAATTGCAGTACGGTAAAACTTGCCTTTAAGTTTTAATGGTACTTTACGATCACATAAGATTCCTGACGCGCCTCTTCACTTCAACCAACCCGCTTGGATTTTATATTTAATATATTATATAAAAAAAAATTTGCTTCACCTTTTGATTAGGCCCCCACAAGTCAAAGTTCCTGGATCCGCCCCTGCTGGTGATCGACGAATGGTGATGGCAGGTTGGAACGTCGAATGGAGATCGACGAATGCTTGTATGGAGATGGACGAATGGAGCAGGCCGAAGAATGGAATGGGCTGATCGACGCATGAAATGGGCTGATCGACGCATGGAGATGGCAGATCGTCGAACGCATATCTTTGCATGAATATATATATATATATATATATATATATATATATATATATACGAGCATCTTCGCACGGGCTACGCCCGTGCTCGATGCTCTCGGGCGGCCTTCGGCCGCATCAATGCGGGCTTCGCCCGCAATCAAGCGGGCTTCGCCCGCAACCAAGCGGGCTTCGCCCGCTTGGCATTCAAGGCGGGCTTCGCCCGCCCCCTCGGCGTCGGCGGGCTTCGCCCGCCCCTCGCCGGTATTCGCCCGCCCCTCGCCGGTCTTCGCCCCCGTCACATATTTAAAATTGTAAATAATTTTACATTCATTAAATTTTAAATAATCTTCGCCCCCTCGCCGGTCTTCGCCCTCCCGACACGGCCTCCGGCAGTTTTTTTTAAAAACATTAAACAATATAAGTTTTTTTAAAAGAATATTTTAAATAAAGTTTATAAAACAATGAAACGGCGGATGAACAGTGGCTCACGCCGCCGCCTGAATTTTAAAAAAATCTCCTAAAAAATTAAACAATATTTGTTTTAAAAAACAAATAAACAAAGAATTAAATGACAGATCAACATCATCCGCCTGAATTTAACAAATCATTCCGTGGTGTTAGCAAGAATGACATATTCCCTTTATATAATTTGGGCAGCGAATATCAATCAGGTTGTGAATATCTAGTTGGTGTAGTGTGAATATCTTTGGGCTGCGAATAGCTAGCAATACGTGGCTGCTAATATAAACACCCATCAATTTCGATATTTAAAATAATTTTCAAATGTTATTTATCTTTATTAACCAATATTAAATTCACATTTGTGTATCGATATATAAATTTGACATTAAAAGTTTTTTTCTGATAAGAATTATTAGACGCGGTAAATGGATTCCCGTGCATGAGTGGAGTTGATCAAAATAGATCGACGTAATTAACGCACTGCCCACTAAGAACGTGCTATCACTAATTTCTGTATTAATATATAATTTTAATTATTAATGTGCGGGGCCCACAGGCGGGCCCCGCCCACATTAATTTAATGGCGATGTGGGACATTTTTAGTCCCACATCGCCAAACACAGCGGCTTTCCGCTGTTTATATAGCCGAAAGCCGTTAGTAGGTGGAAGATCCCAGCGGGCCAGGCACGTGCGCACTCGACCCAAGCACCTTAGCCCGCACCCTCGCGCACCCGACCCGAACTGATCGCCCCAGCCCGCTGGCAGTCGTCCGCGTTCGCCCGCAACCGACCCACCCCGCGCGCGTGGTCCTAAATTTTCGGCCGTGTAGGGGTAAAAAGGTAATTTCCTGCGATTAACGATCTGATAATCTTATATATATAATAATAATATTATTATATTGCGAATTTTAAATACATACAAATCTTCTAAAATGCGCTGAGGCTCCAAAATGGCTCGGATCGCAACGAAACTTGACGGACAAGTCTAAAATTAAATAATTTAATTTCCTAACGTAAAATTTTTCAATTCCGGGTCATCTCAAAATTTGGTCGACTTGACCCAAACGGACTCGAAAACGTGCAAACGGCGACGCGCCGCTAACTCGACGTTAAAAGTAAAGCTCTGACGTCATAAACACGTCATCACTGAATTAAATAAATACCGAAAAAAATCAGGAGCGTTACAACCACTCCCCCTAAAAGAAAGTTTCGTCCCGAAACTTGACGTATGAGCAGGAAATATCATTTGGACAAAATAAATGGTGCAGGAAAAGAGATTTACTTGAGCTATTTAAATGAAGAGGTGAGGATGAGACTCTCGCATTGCTGACTCCAGCTCCCATGTTGCGCTCTCGACGTCATGATTCCGCCAAAGAACTTTTACCATGGGGATAGATTTCCTCCGCAACACCCGCTCTTGGGTCTCTAAAATACGAACAGGCTCCTCAACATAAGACAAATTGGGCTGAATCTGAGGCACCGAATCGAGAACTTGACGATTGATGCGGACACACTTCCTTAACTGACTCACATGAAACACATCATGGACACCAGGGAAGGTAGCAGGTAACTCCAATCTATAAGCAGACACACCCCGATGCGCTCAACAACCTGAAATGACCCAATATATCTGGGATCCAACTTGTGGTTCTTCCCAAATCTTTTAACGCCTGACATCGGAGAGACTTTCAGGAAAACACTGTCCCAACTTCAAACTCCAGATCTGCCCTTCTTTGCTTGGCATACTTTTCACACCGCTCCTGAGCAACACGAAGCTTCTCTCGAATATTAGTCACCGCCTCTTCCATTTCCATCAAAGCTTCCGGACCTAGCAACGGTCTCTCACCGACTTCGGCCCAAAACAAGGGAGTCCTGCAGCGCCTCCCATACAACGCTTCAAAAGGGGTCATCTGCAGACTTTCTTGAAAACTATTATTGTAAGCAAACTCCATAAGTCTGAGGCGCTCGTCCCAAGCTCCACCATGCTCCAATATGTAACACTTGATCATGTCTTCAACAATCTGATTAACTCGCTCCGTTTGACCATTGGTCTGCGGATGGTATGCGGTCGAAAACCTGAGGTCGGTGCCCAAAGCTTCCTGTAAGCTCTGCCAGAATCGCGACGTAAACCTGGAGTCTCGATCTGACACGATACTCATTGGCACTCCATGCAAACGGATGACCTCATCCAAATATAACTCTGCTATCTTCTTCATAGAATATTCAATTTTGAAGGGGACGAAATGAGCACACTTCGTCAATCGATCAACTATAACCCAGACTGAATCATGTCCACGAGGGGACCTTGGCAATCCTGTAATAAGGTCCATCGATATACTTTCCCATTTCCACATGGGAATTTCCAAAGGGGTCAATTTTCCTCCAGGCCTGCCATGACCGGCCTTCACCCGCTTGCACGTGAAGCACTCCGATACAAATTTGGCGATGTCGTTCTTCATGCCCGACCACCACACGATTTGCTTCAGATCTCTATACATCTTGGTGGAACCCGGGTGGTAGGCCACACTAGATCCGTGAGCTTCCCTGCAAATCATAACTCGAATATCTCCCACCGCCGGGATACAAAATCTACCTCTATACAAGAGGGTGCCAAGCTCATCAATGGAGAAATCAGATAGTTCTCCTCTCTCGGTCCTTCCCCGGAGATGCTGAAGATCTGGGTCTTCTTTCTGATGTAACCTTGTGAGGGTGATCCACGAAGGCTCTTCTGCCTCCAAGCGAGAGGGCTCGCCACGACTCACCACCGAAATATCGATCAAAAGAAACTCCTCAACCAAGGCTTGAACAGATAAATTAAAGATCTGAGCCGTCTTCCTACTCAAAGCATCGGCCACCACATTGGCCTTACCAGGATGATAGAGGATGTCCACTTCATAATCAGCAACATACTCCAACCACCGGCGTTGGCGCAAATTCAACTCCTTTTGTGTGAATACATATTTCAAGTTTTTTATGATCGGTATAAATCTTGCACACAGCACCATATAGTAGGTGTCTCCACAGCTTCAGGGCATAGATCACCGCCGCAAACTCCAAATCATGGGTAGGGTAATTCTTCTTATGAACCTTCAATTGCCTAGATCCATAGGCGATCACCTTCCCCTCTTGCATCGAACGCCACCAAGTCCAATGTGGGAAGCATCAACATTCACCGCATACTCCACTCCCTCAATGGGCAGAATCAGAATTGGGACAGTACACAACCTTCTCTTCAACTCTTGGAAAACCTCCTCACACTTATCACTCCAAATGAAGGCGGCATTCTTTTGCGTAAGCCGGGTCATCGGAGCGGACAATGTGGAGAAACCAGAAGCTAAAGTTCGGCGGGCACGTACCGCAGAAATAATCGGAGAACTCTCCCGAGGTAAACCATAAACGCTCGATGGACGTCCGTCGCCCAACTTGAAATCTAGCCGCTTCTCCTTGCACTTGATCACGACATCATACTTGGACAACCAGTCCATTCCGAGGATCACATCGAAATCTGCCAAATCTAGCATCTTCAAATCCGCTAGAACCTGGACACCACCCAAAGAAATGGGGCAATCACGGATACCCCGATCTGACGTAACCTGATCTCCAGACGGAAACTTAACGGACAAGACATCATCCAACCGATCAACAGACCATCGGTGCCTATCAACAAAACTCCTAGCAACAAAAGAGTGAGACGCTCCCGAATCAAACAGGACACGCGCCCACTTATTCTTCACCTTGAATTCACCTAAATAAGCATGCACCACTAGACAACTAGTAAGCTAAATCTAGAAGACGGAGAACAAGTTTGGAGGAAAGAGACTAACCAGAAATCACATGCGCTGAGGCTTGAACTTCCTCTCTAGTCAGCACATTAAGCTTGCCTTTAGCCTTGCTCACGAACTGAGGGGGCGGCGGCAAGGTCTGCAGAGGAACCGCTGAAGTCACGGTCTGAGAGTTCGTGTAGTCGGCCCTACGATGTCCTTTTTGTCCACATAGGAAACAACAACCAGCCTTCTTGTAACACCGGGCCGCCTCATGCCCGGGATTAGAGCAGAATGAGCACACTGGGACCGCCTTGGGTGCGTCTTGAATTGCACTAACCTTTAACGGCTCCAGCGCCTCGAGCCTCTTGAAACACCTCTCGAACGGGTGGCCCCGCTTGCCACAGAAGCTACAGTGCCCCACACCCCTCTTCTTTAAGTCCGAGTGAGATGTCTTGGAACTCTCCTGATCATCCAATTTTCTCTTATCACTCTTTGCCTGCTGCCCACGAGTCTTCATCTTTTCAATCGACTCGGCCTTCAATGCGGCCTCCACCGCTTCAGCATAAGTCTTTGACCCATAGGCGCTAGCCCACTGCTGGACGTCGCCAGTGAGACCACCCAAAAAACCGCTTCACCCTTCCTTCCTCCGAGGCCACCAACTCGGGGGCGAATCTGCTCAACTTGCTGAACTCGATCTCGTACTCACTGACGGTGAGCTGCCTCTGCTTCAGATGCAGAAAGTTGTTCATCAAACGGTCGCGCTCAACCGAAGGGAGGAACTTCTTAAGCAACAACCTCTTAAACGTCTCCCAAGAGCATCCCTCGCCGAGACCTTCCTTTTCCCTAATCCACCAACCTTTCGCCAAACCCTTCAGCTGATATGCAGCCACCATCACCTTCGAAGCCTCAGAGACACCTGAATAGGAGAACATCTCCTCCATGCTGATCACCCAATCATCCAAGGCCATGAAGTCTGCCCTACCATCATAGGTAGGAGGTCCCAAACGCTGAAAGTGCGAAATGAAGTTCATCTCCGGTGACAATGCCACTGGAGGCACTAGGGGAGCAGGAACGGCTGGACTCACCACCGGTTCTTGCACAATAGGCTGCTGCACCGAGGCAGCAGACACCAGAGACTGAATCTGAGTCTGCATCGCAACTAACTGTCTGGTCAAAGCCTCATTGCTCTGTCGCAGACTTCCGATCACGGAATCACTCTGACCACCAGAAGACTCTCCCTCAGGCAGGGGAGTCAATCGTGTCACTCTCCTACGAGACATGTCTACAAGATAGATGGACATTCAATCAGAAACAGGCTTAAGACACTTAAGCCAAACAGACTCGAAAATATCACGGATCAATTCGGAACAGGAATGAAAACAACCTACTATTGCTGTTACCTTGTTCTGGAATTTCATGAAATGATGCAATGATTAAACTTAGGATGATGCACCATCATCCTATTGACTCTTGTGCTATGACATGAGTGCATGAACATTTAAATTCCTTTTTCAAAACATGTGTGTACATATGTCATCTGATATGTCTTTAACTTGGCACGCGTGCTTATGCGATGATATGAATGTATGCAGTGCTATGCATTCTAGAAAGAGGCCTTAATGCATGTTATGAGCGGCGTACACATGTAATGTTATGCATCCGATACTACATAACATGACATGTAACAAAAAAAAAGAAAACGTGATAATGGACATCCATGTAATGGTGGTTATGCATCTCATACTACATAACCGTCACATGTTGCCACCTATGGTGGATTCATATACGAACACATATTATGCATCACATACTACATAATATGCCTCGTATACTTCTTATTATGCTATGAGTGTAGTGATCATGCTTCGGTCAAGACATACTGATGACATATCGGTGTGTGTATACAATGAAATGATCTTATGAGGTTCTGCTTAGGATAGCGGTCGTTTGGCTCACACGCCAAACCACCCAACTACCTTTTTCACAGAACCTCCCTCTGATACCAACTGTCACAACCCGCATTTTCCCAATATTTAAAATGCTATCAGAGTAGGGAAAGCTACGCATTGTGACGCCACGTCATGTAGGGGATACCTACTGACGTTAAGGCAACTCATCATCCCTCGCAGTTCAAAGAATTTATATTTAATATCTCCAAATAATTCAAATATTATTTATGCAGAAAATTAACAAAGCCGTGTCCCTCGGCTAGGTGGATCAACTAGTCTACGCTTTTAAAATATAGTTTTACGCAGCGGAAAAATACTTGATTTAGTTACTTAGTGACCTAAGTGTACATGAAGACCAAGTGAGGTGCACTATGCATGATCGAACGTGTAAATTTACTATATATAAAAGTAGATTTATCATGCGTAGAAAGTAGTGAGATTAACATTTCAAAACATGATATGCAATGCTCCAAATACTTTAGCATAACTAAGAAAGGGCTATAAAACCAACTCACATCTAACCATTCCAGAACAAGTGGTCAAAAGTAAACAACAAGTAACAACAGCAGTGCAACAAAAGTCTAACCAAACGGCACCATGGGCGTCGACACCTGACACGAACCCATGGGCCGACAAGTTCACAGAAAAACCCTACCTCAAGAGGGTCAGAAAACTGCCACCAACGCAGCTCCACACTAACACCTGCTACTGTCCAGAACCTGAGGCATTCAAAGAAAGAACACCTCAGAAACAAGTTACAAGTGGTGCAGAAAACAAGAAAGTAAGCAAATCTCCGCAAGACCAGAGGGAAACAGTAGCTGTAAGGATCAGTGATAACAAAGCTAGCCGTAATAATCAACAGGAAAAGATACAGCAAAAGTAGCTAATAATCAACAGAAAATCACTCACCAAACAAAGGTGGGAAAACATGCAAGGTCAAACCTCGCCATCAGCAAATAACCATCAACATTCACATTATTAATCATGTTACTCTTATTCAAAATTATAGAGACTGATCAGCTCATCAGAAAAGGAGAAGCCGTGCGGGGATAATATCATCTCCATCGTCACGACCCTCAGAGCACCGCACCGGTGGCACCGCCAACATCGCGTACGACCTCCAACAGAATTATCATTTTAAAAGAGCATCGCACCGGTGGCACCGCCAACATCGTGTACGACCTCCAACAATATTCACATTTTCATAAATCTTTCATTGAACAAAGGGCGAGACCCAACAGATCATAACCTACTATATTGCAAGTAGAATGGAAATACAAAGGAGATATAATGCTAACAAAAATCGTTTTATTAACTGACAAAATGCCAAGTTATTAGCAGAAAAATTAGAGGATAAAAAGAAATATAGCACAGCTAGATAAAGGGAGCCAGCTTGGAACTATTATATGGCAAAGAGAAAAAGGCAGAGCAAGATCACCACTTGCCTTAGGTTTTGCTGGAAAAACTTCCTGAATCGCTCCACGCTGTAGATCGGGGTAAGAGAAGGCGGGAGGAGTCAAGATCTACAAGAGATCTCGGGCTAAAAGAGGTTAGGGCACGAAAAACCTAACGAAAAAGCCTCACGAAACGGAAGGAAATTACCACGAGTGTGAAGCCCTCGTCGAGAGCTTTCCGGATCTATGCTCGGTTCGCGATTTCGACCACCGGAGCTCCGTCGGCGGCGACCGGAAGATTCAAGAAAATGCGGCCCCCGTCGCTCGTTTTTCTCTCTGGTTCGGACAGAATGAAGAAGAAGAAGAAGAGGCTGAGTTCGGTTTTCTTTTTATGCAACATAACATATGTTAATAATAATAATAATAGTAATAATAATAAAAATAAAATAATAAGGCTCAGGAAGGAGAACCGCTGAGAAGGAGGGGGCTAAAGTCGGACGGAGGGGTTTTCGTCAAGCGGCCGAATTCGTCGAACGGGCTGATTCGTCGAACGACATAAAGGGGCTGGTGCGTCGAACGGCATAAAGGAGGCTGGTGATCGACGAATGGTGATGGCAGGCTGGAACTTCGAATGGAGATCGACGAATGCTTGTATGGAGATCGACGAATGGAGCAGTCCATCAGATCAAAGAATGGAATGGGCTGAGACGCATGGGGATGGCAGATCAGACGCATGGGGATGGCAGATCGTCGAACGCATATCTTTGCATGAATACATATATATATATATATGTATATATATATATATGTATATATATATATACGATAATCTTATATATATAATAATGATATTATTATATTATTACTAAAAATTAAACGAACGTCGAACGCAACGAAAATTTCGTCTAAGGTGAACGGCGGCGCTACGAATCCAACAGTGAAGTCATAATCAAAATCCGACGTGCCGTTCTCGAGATATAAATGGCCGAAGTTTACGGCGAACGTTAAATACATGCAAATCTTCTAAAATGCGTCGAGGCTCCAAAATGGCTCGGATCGCAACGAAACTTGACGGGCAAGTCTAAAATTAAATAATTTAATTTCCTAACGTAAAATTTCCAATTCCGGGTCGTCTCAAAATTTGGCCGACTTGACCCAAACGGACTCGAAAACGCGCAAACGGCGACGCACCGCTAACTCGACGTTAATAGTAAAGCCCTGACGTCATAAACACGCCATCACTGAATTAAATAATTATCGAAAAAATCAGGGGCGTTACAGAGCTCCTTGAAGATTTTCACGGAATTCTCCTTCGGCGCTTGAAGATCTCCTTCGTGGACTTGAAGATTTCATTTCTCCCGGAAAGGCGACTCAGCATTCTCACTTTTGTTCTCCGGAAAGACGACTCAGCATTCTCACTTTTGTTCTCCCGAAAGACGACTCAGCATTTTCACTTTCGTTCTCCACCATTCTCAGAAGGAAAAAGACTTAGTTTTCTGAGAGGTGGCCTGTCACCTCCAGAACTCTCTCTCTCTCTATTTGTAACGAGCGGCGGCCTGTCGCGCTCGATTTCTAAGTACCTAACTGTAAACTCTCAGAAGATAGTGAAGTTTGGTCGGCACAGCTCCGGCCGCGTGGTTTTTTACCCTTTCCGGGTTTTCCACGTTAAAAAGTTCCAGTGTACTCAACGAACCTCTAATTGACTATTTGCGCGCTCGGTTCGCTTCCGAGCTAAGGTGGTTCAATTCGACCGGTCTACCAAAGCACCTGAGCGACCCGTAACAGTTTGGCGCCGTCTGTGGGGAACGAGTTCCCGAAATTCTGCAAAGACTCACTAGAAGAAGCACTAGCCGCCAATTGCAATGGCGAGAAGAAGTGCCCGCACTACTGAAGGATCAATCCCGGAAGGGCGCGTCGACCCAGCTCCCTCCCACTCGCTTATCAATGCGCCTCTCGCAGAAGAGGCAGTGCTTACGCCTGCGACAGTGCTGGAAGGGCGCATTCGGCAGATGGAAGAGCAACAAGCCGAGATGCTGACTCTCGTAAGAAATCTTGGGGCTCCTCGAGTTCCCGTTCAGCCTCCAGCATCGAACGTTCCGCCGCCCCCAGCTCCGAATCATGCTCCGGTCGAGGGAACCGATCGGGAAGATGAAGCTCAGAAGATTTCTCCGACGCTGCAAGCTCCGCTCATCCTGCTCCGCCGGTCAGAGGACCAGAGGCTGACCCCCATCACCATCGCCAAGGAAGAGCTGCTCCTGGTCGAGCAGTAGAAAAAACCACGTGAGAGGAGATATGTCACATGATAGCGGAAGCGTACAGTCAGGCAGGGCGGCGCGCAGCTCTTGTCCGCCGTCCCGTGCATCACGGCTCCCCACTATCGCCTCAAGTCTTGGCCCATCCAGTTCCAAACGGCTTCAGGCTTCCCAGCATCGAAACATTCGACGGGACGGATGACCCGTTGGAACATGTCAATCACTTCACCACTATAATGAGGATTTACAGCGCCCCCGATCAACTCCTCTGTCAAGTGTTCCTGGCAACCTTGAAGAGACAAGCGCGCACTTGGTTCCACTCCCTGCGAGATGGGTCCATCAACAACTTCCCAGAAATGGCGCAGCAGTTCGTGGACCAGTTCATAGCCAATCGTAGAATTGTCCGAGATCTCTCCCATCTCTCGGGAATCCGCCAGAACGACGAGGAAACTCTGAAGGATTTTTTCCGACGCTTCACCTCTGAGGCTCGACAAATCCCGGGAGTCGACCCCGAGCTCTTGCGAAGAGTTTTTCTCGGAGCCTCCGCCCAAGTGGTTTCTACTCAGCTTTAATGAGAGAAACCGTGCCAAGTTATCCTGACCTCGTTCACCGAGTTGAAGCTCAGATAGTTGCCGACGAGGCCATCGAAGCGCACCGTCGACAGTTCGAAGGTAGCCAAGGAAGGAAGAGGGGGTCGGATCAAGCCCCTCGTGGACGAGAAGAGCGGCGTGGCGAGGGACGCCGCAACGATGAACGTCGCCGCGACCCCCGAAGAGACCTGGGTCCGCAGCCTCCCAGGGTCTACACCCCATTGAATACCACCAGAACAAATGTGATCTACGCCATTCAGAACAACCCAGAGCTCCGCGCACCTCGGGCGTTAGCCCCATACCCAAGGGGCGATCAGTCCAGGTACTGCGAGTTCCATCGGGGGACCGGGCATACCAGTGAAGAGTGTACCAGACTTAAAGACGAAATCGAACGTCTCGTCCGCCAGAGACTCCTAGGGAGATTCCTACAAGGCCAGGTTCCCAATCAGCCTTAGCAGCCTAGGGAGGCAAGGGAGCAGCCTCCTGCTCCCCGGGGCGCGGGAGGAGGAAGGCCGATGGTGGGAGAAATCGAAACGATTGCTGGACCTCCCGTCCTAGCAACGCAAATCCTCTTGATTGCCAAACCCCCAAGAGACTACAAAGACAAGAATCTCAAACAGGACATTACGATCGCTTTTGGGAAAGAAGACCTGCAAGGGTTATGGCTACCGCATCAGGATCCCCTCGTAATCAGCGCAAGGATCGGGGACCCTTACTTTAACGTAAAAAGGATATTGGTCGATAACGGAAGCTCAGTTGATGTTCTGTTCCTTTCCACTTTGCAAAGTATGAAGCTCACGAAGGATCAGCTCAGCCCTGCAGCCGGACCCGTCTACGACTTCAACAACCGACCTGTTCCGGTTCAAGGAATGATCACTCTCCCAGTCACATTGAGTGAGTTTCCGAGACAGTCAACGTACAACATCCAGTTCGTGGTGGCGGAATCCACCTCCGCTTATAATGCCATCTTCGGGAGACCGCTCCAATCTATCTTTGGAGCAGTTCCATCCATTCCGCATCTAGCTATGAAATTCCCGACCGCCGCAGGAATAGGGGTCGTAAGAGGAAACCAAGAAGCAGTCAAAACCTGTTATCTGAAGCAAGCTCAACCGACAAAGGCAACCGCCTTCAACATCAACAACTTTGACCTACGGGACGAAACTACTCTGCGGCGGGGTGCGCCCGTTAAAGGATTAGTGGAAGTACCACTCTCTCAGCAGGACCCGACTCGAACCGTCCAGGTCGGATCCCTCTTGTCGCAGCAAGAACGAGAAGAGTTCACAACCTTCCTACGGGAGAACAAAGACATTTTCGCTTGGAGCCCGGAAGACATGCCCGGGGTAGATCCTGAAGTCATTTTCACTCCTTGAACATCAACCCTGCCTACAGGCCGGTGATTCAAAAGAAGAAGAACTTCGCCCCTGAGCGGTTGAAGGCAATCGAAGAAGAAGTGGCTAAACTCATGGAGGCGCGGTTCATCCGCGAAGCTAAATACCCCACGTGGCTAGCTAACGTGGTTATGGTAAAAAAGGCCTCGGGAAAGTGTCGAATGTGCGTCGACTACAACAACCTATAACCAGGCGTGCCCAAAAGACAGTTTCCCTCTCCCGAGGATCGACCAGCTCGTCGACGCGACGGCTGTCCATGAGCTACTCAGCTTCATGGATGCTTATTCATGCTACAACCAGATAAGGATGAACACCGCAGTCGAGGAGCACACCACCTTCCGCACCGACAAAGGAGTCTACTGCTATAAGGTGATGCCATTCGGCCTTAAAAACGCCGGGGCTACCTACCAAAGGCTGATGAACAAGGTCTTCAAGAACCTCATTGGAGAAACGATGGAGGTATACGTGGATGACATGTTGGTGAAGAGCGTCCATCGTTGCGACCACTTGAAAGACTTGGGAAAGTGCTTTCAGCTTCTCCGTTGCTTCCAGATGCGGCTCAACCCCAACAAATGCGCATTTGGTGTGACGGCGAGAAAGTTCTTGGGTTTCATGGTAACCCATCGGGGAATTGAGGCCAACCCCGAGAAGATCAAGGCGTTGGAAGATATGTCGCCACCTCGCTCAATTAAAGAAGTGCAACGTCTGAACGGGAGGATCGCCGCGTTATCTCATTTCTTGTCACGGACAGGAGACAAATATCTCTCTTTCTTCAAAATTATTCGGAGAGCACGCCACTCTGGGTTCTAGTGGACTGACGAATGTCAGGCTGCCTTCGAACTTCTCAAGCAATACCTGGCCTCACCACCACTTCTGTCAAAGCCCATCCCCGGAGAGACCCTGTTCCTGTACCTGGCAGTTTCTCCCACGACTCTCAGCTCGGTGCTGGTAAAAGACGAAGAGGGAGGGCAACGACCAGTCTACTACCTCAGCAAAGTCCTCACCGACACAGAAACAAGGTATCCGGCAGCGGACAAGACAACCTTAGCTCTCGTCTTCTCAGCGAGAAAGCTTCGGCCCTACTTCCAGGCTCATACAGTAAAGGTGTTAACTCAGCTCCCGCTATGAGCAATTCTCCAGAAATCAGAAGTCTCTAGAAGGCTAGTGAAATGGGCCGTAGAGCTCGACGAGTTTGACATCCAATTTCTGCCCCGGCCGGACATCAAGTCACAAGTGCTCGTCGACTTTGTTGTAGAGTACACCATTCCATCAGAAGCGGCTCCTATCAAAGGCATCGCTGGTCCCCGCTGGACTCTCTACGTTGACGGTGCGTCGGGAGCTGAAGGGGCCGGAGCAGGACTGCTCCTCATAAGTCCCGACGAGATCACCTTAGATTACGGCCTCAGGTTAAAATTCCCGGCAACCAACAACATCGCGGAATACGAGGCACTGATCGCCGGTTCCGGCTCGCCATCGATTGCAAAGCAGAGAACCTGACGATTTACGCAGATTCCCAACTCGTAGTCTCGCAAGTTAAGAGAGACTACGAGGCCAAGAATGACCAGATGACGAAATATCTCGCGCTTGCGAGAGTGCTCCTTCAGAAGATCTCATCGTATCAAATCCTGCACATACCCCGGGAGCAGAATTCCAGGGCAGACGCTCTGTCTAAGCTTGCAACTTCACCCACCAGCTACCAATCTCGAAGGCGCCGAGTGGAAGAGATCGTGGTTCCAAGTATACAAGGGCCATGGGAAATCGCGGCCATCCACCAGGAAGAGTCGTCCTGGATGACCCCACTGCGAGCCTACCTTGAGCACGGACACCTCCCCGAAGACCGTCTAGAAGCGCGAAAGTTACGGATGCGAGCGTCATCATTTGCCATCGTGGACGGGGAGCTTTACAAACGGGCATTTTCAGGGTCCTACCTAAAGTGTCTACCGGCAGGAGAGGCGGACTACGCCCTAAGAGAAGTACACGGGGGAATCTGCGGAGAGCACCTAGGCGGGAAAGCTTTGACCCAGAAGATACTACACCAAGGTTTTTATTGGCCAACAATGAAGAAGGACGCGACCGAGATAGTCCAAAAGTGCAAGAGCTGTCAGCTGCACGCAAACGTACCTCATCAGCCCCCGGTCGCGCTCTCCACTCTCCAAAGTGCGTGACCATTCGCGCAATGGGGAATCGACCTCCTCGGCCCCTACCTCTAGCATCTGGGCAGAGGAAGTTCATCATCCTATCCATCGACTACTTCACCAAGTGGGTGGAAGCGGAGCCCCTGGCCAAGATCACAGAAGAGAACACCAAACAGTTTGTCTGGAAGAGCATTATCTGCCGCTTCGGTATCCCAACAACGATCATTGCCGACAACGGCACCTGACAAACATATTGTGACTCAGGAGCTCCCTACACTCATACGAGGCCAACCCCACCCTGTCATGGCACTCACCGACAATGGCTATGCGACACACTTGTTGATCATCTCCCATGTAGCCCATCCATGTAGCCAGCACCCCTTCTAGCATCAAGCTAGATCAAACTCCTCTTCTTGTTATCCTCTTTCAGTTAGATGTAGGTTCTACTCTTTCAGTTAGATCTATAAGTAGGTTCTAGATCGCCCCTTCAGTTTACCGGGAAATCCTTCACCAAGATGTGTGAGGACCTGAAGATCAATCTCCGTCACATAGCCGTAGCACACCCGCAAACAAACGGGCAGGTGGAAGTCACGAATCACACCATCCTCAAAGGGTTGAAGACGCGCTTGGAAGAAGCTGGGGGACAATGGGTAGACGCACTCCCAAATGTACTATGAGTATACCGCACAACAGAGAGGACCCCTACAAGAGAGACGCCTTATAACCTCTGTTACGGTACCGAAGCTGTCATCCCCGTCGACATCGGCATTCCAAGCACCCGGGTGCTAACTTTCAATCCTACCAAGAATGACGAACTGCTTCGAGAGAATCTTGACTTAATCCACGAAGTCTGAGACGCCGCCGCCCAGCGTGCCGCATCCTACTAAAGGCGCGTAGCCCGGCTCTATGACAGAAGGGTGAAGCCCAGACCAATCAACGTAGGAGATCTCATCCTACGCAGCATCGAGGCGGCCGGAAAAGGCCCCCAAGGAGATAAACTCTCACCAACTTGGGAAGGTCCGTACGTTGTCACTGCGGTCGTAAAACCCGGAACATACAGGCTCAGAACAGCGGAAGGAAAGACTCTACCACGCACCTGGAACGCCCAGAACCTGCACCGTTTTTATCAGTAGTATCAAGTATTCTATCACGAAGAAAGCCGCGAGCTCAGACTCGTGCAAACTTATCTTATATTATGTATGCAAAGCCGCGAGCTCAGACTCGTGCAAACTTATCTTATATTATGTATGCAAAGCCGCGAGCTCAGACTCGTGCAAACTTATCTTATATTATGTATTGTATGCAAAGCCGCAAGCTCAGACTCGTGCAAACTTATCTTGTACTACGAAATCCACACACAAAATGATTTTCAACTATGAAAAGTATGTTTTAGACACCTACATTAAGAAAATTTATTATTATCTTCTTTAAAAAAGGCTTTCTATCACCCATTTTGGGGCCCTGCCCCGGGGACTTTGCACCGCCGTCGATTGAAGGTTCTCCCTTCTCCTCTGCTGTCGAGTCCCGGCGTCGTAGGGGCCTGCCCCCCTTACGTTCGCCCCCGGTTTGAATACACTCGCTATTTACCGGCCACTTTGGGGACCTGCCCCGGGGACTTTGCGTCGCCGTCGATTGAAGGTTCGCCCTTCTCCTCCGCCGTCGAGTCCCGGCGTCGTAGGGGTCTGCCCCCCTTACGTTCGCCCCCGGTTTGAATACACCCGCTATTCACCGGCCACTTTGGGGCCCTGCCCCAGGGACTTTGCACCGCCGTCAATTGAAGGTTCGCCATTCTCCTCCGTCGTCGAGTCCCGACGTCGTAGGGGCCCGGCCCCTTACGTTCTCCCTCGGTTTGAATACACCCGCTATTCACCGGCCACTTTAGGGCCCTGCCCCTGGAACTTTGCACCGCCGTCGATTGAAGGTTCGCCCTTCTCCTCCGCCGTCGAGCCCCGGCGTCGTAGGGGCCTTCCCCCTTACGTTCAACCCCGGTTTGAATACACCCGCTATTCACCGGCCACTTTGGGGCCCTGCCCCGGGGACTTTGCACCGCTGTCGATTGAAGGTTCGCCCTTCTCCTCCGTCGTCGAGTCCCGGCGTCGTAGGGGTCTGCCCCCCTTACGTTCGCCGCCGGTTTGAATACACCCGCTATTCACCAGCCAAATCTATATTATAAAAGCCGCGAGCTCAGACTCGCGCAAACTAATTTTCTATTATGTAAAAGTCGCGAGCTCAGACTCGCGCAAACTAATTTTCTATTATATAAAAGCCGCGAGCTCAGACTCGCGCCAACTGATTTCTTATTATTATTATGAAAAAGCCGCATGCTTGGACCCGCGCAGACTCATCCGTTATTTTGTAAAAGGTCATCAAGCTGTTCAGGTATCAACGCTAAATAGCAAGTCATCAACAATCTCAAAGTGCGAACATCCTTCACCGACCATCTTGAAGCGTCTTCCCTAAATCGACACTGCGACAACAACCAGGGTAGTGGGGCCACGAGAGTGCTATCACAACGCAGCGCAGAGCGAGAAACGCCTAGACAGAACAAGAAAACAAAAGCAACCACACACTCATCCTCCGACAGCAATTCCTACCCAAGGCACCGCGAAGAGAGCAATGATCAAAGCTGCCACAGAAAAATTGAAACCTCTGAACTCCTCCGCGTCGAAATTCGGACTCCGAAGGTTTTTGGGGCTTATGTTATACATCCACAAAGGCCTTGGAGTGCGTCTAGAGAAAACTCCACTAAAGAGAGGCGGGGTCAACGGTCAACGCATGATTGCTCGAGTTGAAGAAACCGAACCCGCCATTTCCGCCGCCAACCGCCAGTGCGAGAACACGCACGAAACACGCCGCCATGACCGAACCCCACTACTGGGGTGCGATTAGCCCGCACCCCACTAGTGGGGTGCGATTAGCCCGCACCCCATAGTGGGGGGTACGGCCAAACCGCACCCCATGTGGGGTGCGGCCCGGCCGCACCCCCTTGGGTGCGGCCCGGCCGCACCCCCTTGGGATGCGGCCAAGCTAAGCGCACCCCCTTGGGTGCGGCCCGGCCTCGCCCCCTTGGGGTGCGACCAAGCCAAGCCGCACCCCCTTGGGTGCAGCCCGGCCTCACCCCCTTGGGGTGCAGCCAAGCAAAGCCACACCCCCCCCCCCCCTCGGGTGCGGCCGAGCCACTCTCCCCCGTAATGGGGTTAGGGCGAATCCCGCATCTTCTGACTCGCCGCCCGCTCTTAGGGTTCCGGATTCCACCAAGAACGCTTCCCTGCGCGCCCAGAATGCTTCCCCGTTCGTTACGCGCTCAGAACACTTTTGAGCGCGCTCAAAGCACTTTCACATTTCGGGCACGCTTACTTTTTGTCTTTTTAATTTCTCAGATTGCAGGAACGGCTTGTCGCCTTTTTCGCCTTCAACAAAGCTGCCCGAACTGCCCGAGGGCGAGACGGTCATTTACGAAAAATGGCGATCCATGTGCTCCGAATCGGAAAACGTGATTCGTCCGTCAGGTGGTTACGGTGGTTGCAACGGCGAAATTAGCGGACTACCCCGGCCAAAGCTATAAAAGGAGCTCAGAGCCTTCATTTGAGGGAACCTTGCCTTCTGCACCCGGGAGAGCTCCTTGAAGATTTTCACGGAATTCTCCTTCGGCGCTTGAAGATCTCCTTCGTGGACTTGAAGATTTCCTTTCTCCCGGAAAGGCGACTCGGCATTCTCACTTTTGTTCTCCGGAAAGACGACTCAGCATTCTCACTTTTGTTCTCCCGAAAGACGACTCAGCATTTTCACTTTCGTTCTCCACCATTCTCAGAAGGAAAAAAACTTAATTTTCTGAGAGGTGGTCTGTCACCTCCAGAACTCTCTCTCTCTCTCTCTCTCTATTATTGTAACGAGCGGCGGCCTGTCGCGCTCGATTTCTAAGTACCTAACTGTAAACTCTCAGAAGATAGTGAAGTTTGGTCGGCACAGCTCCGACCGCGTGGTTTTTTACCCTTTTCGGGTTTTTCACGTTAAAAAGTCTCAGTGTACTCAACAAATCTCTAATTGACTGTTTGTGCGCTCGGTTCGCTTCCGAGCTAAGGTGGTTCAATTCGACCGGTCTACCAAAGCACCCGAGCGACCCGCAACAACTCTGTTTGGGGGGGGGGGCTTATTTTCATCGGTCAAGCGGTTGCGACCGCATGAACCAGACCTTAATTAATAAAGGTCCGGTTCATGCGGTCGTAACCGCTTGACCGATGAAAATAAGTCCCTCTAAATGGAGCCTTATTCCATTTTTTTAAATCAACTGGAATTTCTTCCATTCTTTTTAAATCGATTATGAAGCTCCATTCATGTTAGCCTTGACATTAAAGATATTTTCTCCTATTGTTTGAGTTAAAACTTAAAACAGTCTCAGCTGGAAGGTCATGTTATGTTTGTTAAATAATAAATGATTATATTTCTTCTTATTCATTAACATCCTCTGTTTCTCTCTCATCTAGCATGACAACATGCTCCCAAATCCAAGTTCAAATATGCATTAATTATTATGAAAATCACCCTTGCAGCTTCCTTAAACTAATTTCTATAGGTGTTATAGGACTTAAGTTCATCTAATAAAATAATTAGAAATTGAGAAATAAAGAAACTAGGAGAAGTCCAACAAAAATGGTAAACATTCCTAAGAAACACAAACTGCTGCATAAATGAAGACAACAATATTATACTGAAATTAGATGCTGAATCAGTGGGCACAATTATTATACACAACAAACTTTGTTTTTTTCATCAAGTGCTTGCAAATTTGAAAATATAGGAATTAAAACTAGTTTTGGCTATAAGCAAACCATACAAAAATTAAAACTCATTTATACGAGTGGTTTATGTATCTTAAAAAAGATAGTGCAAACCAAATAACCCTTTCACCAAGTGCTTGAGTTGTGACACCTTCAAGGACAATATCTTCAAGTTGGAAATGTTCAACATACACTCTCATCTTGAATTAAATTAATTTAGCCCAATGTAAAGGCTCGCTATAAAGGCACATTTATTCGTTTTATTGTTTTTTAGTCCCACACCTCTATTCTTGTTTTGGGATCACTCCATTTTGTGTATATATAGAGGGGTAACTCTATTGTTTAAAATGAATAATAATTAATAATCTCTTTGACTGCATTCAACTCAGTTTTACCTTGCACTCAGAGATTCCAAAATTAATGATTAAAAGAAGAATAAAGATTGGTGGAAAAAATAGTAATAGAACACTTGAATGTGTTTCATGCAGATGTAAAATGTGAACTATAAATACTAGCATAAACATGTATTAACTTCAAACTCCATCGGGATGAAAGCACTGCGCAACAACTAGGCTGAGCGCTTTCAATTAAACTCAATTGGTCTGCAATAAGCAAGCATTTGTATACCAGAACATTTTCTCAACTATATACAATAAAGAGTTCAAGGAAACAACAAAAAAAAGTCTTTTGTTCTTAACTCCGCACAAAACAGAAGATACTTTATTAGATACTCATAATTCATTATCAAGTTTGCTGTTTTCTCAAAGAATGCAAATAGAGATTTCATGGCCAAATGGATGGATTTTGTTTGTTAGTTTTTAAGAGGGAGAGAATAGAACATATGTTAGTTGTAGAGAATATAATAGTGGCTTTATCGCCTCCATTTTGAAGCGAATACAAAGGACTTGAGTCAAAAAATATTGGCTGAATGCACGAGAAAATTGCGTCCATCAATCCCTCCATAGGATTTGTATTACAACCAGTGAGAGCTTCATGCACTGGATACAACTTTCTCCCGTACACAGTTGTTAGATAATGTCTAGTTATAGTTTTGTAGAGCAATTCTCATGTCGAGGTCCTAACCACTCAATATTTCTTATGCTTATAAGTATAAAATTAAAGGAACTTGGAATTTTTCAAGTTGTATCAAAAAAAGTCTTCAAAGAGATACAAGATGTAGAAGGAAACATAAGAAATAATAGAGTTATATAGTTCATATTCAAAGTTTGAATTTCATGGCCAATTTTTTCCAAAAACAACCCAAAAACTCCAAATAATGAGAGCTGAAGCAAGAGCACCTACAGCTAAAACTAATAATTGATCCTTTTTAGAACATAGACTCAAATTTTTTGAATTAAAAATTCATTCCAAACTCAATTCTAACACACAAATAAGTATACCATCAGATATTTGTAATATTTAAACCTTTCGGAAGGTAGTGAGACTGAAGCATTTCAAAAACTTTAATGGTAAGCAACCAAAAGACAGAGGGAAAAAACAATAAATGTCAGCAACTAAAGAAACATACAAAGATCAGGCTCAGAAATCTGTATCCAATTTGAACTCATGAACTCCTCCGCAATTGTCCTTCAAGCTCTCCATCACCGACGCCTGCTGGTACTCCATGTTCCTCTTCTCGAAGAAGTTGGTCTTTCCATGAAGGGAGATGAGCTCCATCCAATCGAAGGGGTTTGTCACCTGGTACATCTTCCCATACCCCAACGCCACGAGCAGACGATCGGAGACAAATTCGATGTACTGGCTCATGAGTTCGGCATTCATTCCAATGAGAGCGCAGGGGAGGGCATCACAGACGAACTCCTTCTCGATGTCGACGGCGTCGGCGATAATACCGCGAACCCTGTCCTCGGAGAGCTTGTTGTTGAGAAGGCTGTAGAGGAGACAGGCAAAGTCGCAGTGGAGGCCCACATCGCGGGCGATGAGTTTGTTGGAGAAGGTGAGGCCGGGCATGAGGCCCCGCTTCTTGAGCCAAAAGATGGAGCAGAAGCTGCCTGAGAAGAAGATGCCTTCGACGCAGGCGAAGGCGAGGATGCGCTCGGCGAAGGAGTCGGAGGAGTCGATCCAGCGGAGAGCCCACTGGGCCTTGCGGGCGACGCATGGGATGGTCTCGATGGCGTGAAAGAGATGGGATTTTTCTGTGGAGTCTTTGATGTAAGTTTCGAGCAGCAGACTGTACATCTCCGAGTGAATGTTCTCGATCGCAATCTGGAATCCGTAGAAGGCGCGGGCCTCCGGAAGCTGCACCTCGCGCATGAAGCGCCCGGCAAGGTTCTCCAGCACGATTCCGTCGGAGGCGGCGAAGAAGGCGAGAACGTGGGTTACGAAGTGACGTTCGTCGGAGGTGAGCGTCTCGCTCCAGTCACGAAGATCTTGGGAGAGATCGACCTCCTCCGCCGTCCAAAACGATGCTTCAGCCTTCTTGTACATCTCCCAGATCTGCGGGTAGCGGATCGGAAACATGCAGAATCGGTCGGGGTTCGGAGCCAGGAGGGGCTCTTCATCCTCATCGCGGCAGCCGGAGACACTGTTGGAGACGAGCAAGGCCGGCATGGCTGGAAGGTGGAGGAGATTCGTCGATCTTGAGAAGGGAGAAGAAGCAGACGGAAGAAGATGAGAGGCAGAGGATGGCGCGGAGAAATTACAAACCTTCGATCGAAATTTATAGCGGGGATTCGGGCGAGAGATGGAGGGAACCGAAATTTCAAAGCTTTTTGGGATTCTTGCGAAGCAAGATACGATCATACGAGATATCGGCGGATTTTGTGTGAAATTTTTTCCTTTCAAATACATTATATACATTATATTAAGAGCAATGTTAATAGCCTCTCATATATGGCTAATAGGTAATAGCCGTCATTTTATAAGGTGATTTATATAAGCAGCTCTTGTTTGGCTGTTGGCAGCCCCCATTTCTATTATTATAACACGCCTTTTTAAAATATGCATTATACATGCATATTTAGGAAAAATGTTCAACATGAAAATTGTAGATCTCATCGAGATCTACAACTTTCGTGTTGAAAACTTTTCCTAAATATGCACGCACAATGCCCTAAAATCGTCCTGATCGTAATTGTAGCAAATTTTTGACGCGCCTTTTGAAAATACGCTTTGTACATGCATTTTTAGGAAAAGTGTTCAACACAAAAGTTGTATATCTCGATGAGATCTACAATTTTCGTGTTGAACACTTTTCCTAAATATGCATGTATAATGCATATTTTCAAAAGACGCGTTATAACTCATAGAAATGGGGGATGCCAACAGCCAAACAAGGGCTGCTTATATAAATTCCCTTTTATAATAACGCCTCTTAAATTTATATTTTCACACCATGAAGCTATTAGCACCCCATTCAAAAAACAAAAAAAATTTAATTTTATTCATTCTTTTCAAAACACAAAATATTAAATCATTCATAGTAAAACAATAAATAGTCTCCAAATTTTTTGTTAGTCTATAATATGATGATAGCAAATAAATCAAAAACCACTTGTTGCGGCTTCTCAACGCCCTCGGTAGATCGGTTTCAATTCGGTCCGTCTTAGCCCGGGCGGTCGAGTGCGCACACAGTCAGAATGTTGCAGAGAGAAAATGCTGAAAATGGTACACACAGATCTTTAGCGTAGAAAACCCTCCAAAGGGTGAAAAACCACGTGGTCGGGACGGTGCTGGCCGAAATCCACTATGTTGTGCTGTTACAGGGCTTTCTTGGAGAATGCGAGGGCGACAGGCCGCGCCACGTTACAATTGTGAGAGAGAGAGAGAAAGAACTCCGTGGGTGACAGGCCACCGCTTAGGAGTTGATTGCCTTGCTGCGCGTCTGGTGTGGCTGCGCGCTCGCTGGGTGAGCACTTCACTGAGCGCCTTGACTTTGCTGCTCGGGTTCCGGGTGCTCGTCTTGAACGGCGTAGTACTTCTTCCTCGGTAAGAGGCGTTCGCAGGAAGAACCTGTCAGTTAGTAAAAAGAGATGGCGGAGTGTAGAGAGAGAAGCTCTGAGGAGAGGAGGAAATGAAGAGAGAGAGAGTCTGAGAGAGAATCGGAGATCGGATCCAAATGAAGACCCTTGAGGGTCTATTTATAGGCTTGGGAGGTGGAAGTTACGGTGGTTACGGTGGTTATCGCGGATAACCACCAAATGGAGGGCCGAGATCGTTGGCGACAATCGAAGGGTCGTAATCGCGCGAGACGATCGGGGGGCCGCGAGGGCTTTGGAGAGATCCGACGGTGGAGGGTGAAGGGCGGCGACGGCGGTGGCCGGCCATGGGTGGCCGGCCATGGGTGGCCGGCCATGGCCGCCGGCCATAAAGGGGGTGGCGGCCGGCGGCGGCGGCCGGCGGTCGGCCGGCCGGCGGCGGCCGGCTGGCGGGCGGTGGTCGGCCGGCTGGCGGGCGGTGGTCGGCCGGCTGGCGGGCGGTGGTCGGCCGGCTGGCGGGCGGTGGTCGGCCGGCTGGCGGGCGGTGGTCGGCCGGAGGCGGCCGGCCGGCGGTGGCCGGCCGGTGGTTGGCGGCGGTCGGCCGACGGCGGTTGGCGGTGGTTGCGATCCCGCGCGGGGCGATTGGGATCCCGCGCGAGGTGGTTTGGATCGATGCATGGTGGTTTGGATCCGCCGCGCGGGAGTGGGATCCGGTGAGCGAAGGTGGGATCCGGCGTGCGGTGGTTTCGGGATCCGCCGCGCCGTAATGGGATTTGATGTGCGGGAATGGGATCCGGTGTGCGGTGGTTACGGGTTTTTTCATAAATAGAGGGGGAACTCATCATTTGCCCCCCAAATCCATTTGTTTGGAGCGTACGGAGAGCAATTGGATTTCCCCCTGAGACTTGTATCTGTGAGCGATGGCCGGAGCGAATTCTAGCGTGGAGGTTGGCGGTGGCGACGGCGGCGCCAAGGTGAGCATGAGGTCCAAAGGTTTAATTTCCAAAAAAGGCGGGTGAACGGCGTGCTAGAGGCGCGAGGAGTCGCACGGAGGGGAAGGGCGGCACTCGCGTGCGCGGGGTCGCCGCGTGTGCGCGCGGAGAGCTGCGCGTGGGTCACACCCGCGCGGGCTTGCGCGGCCGGGCGTGCGCCTGCGCGGCAGGGCGCGCGCCCGCGCGTGCTCGCGCGCGCCCGCGCGTGCTCGCGCGCGCTCGCGCGCGGCAGGGTGCGCATGCCCACGCGTGCTCGCGCGCGGCCGCGCGCTCGCGGAGCAGGGCGCGCGCGTGCTCGCGCGCGCTCGCGCGCTCGCGGGGCAGGGTGCGCATGCCCACGCGTGCTCGCGCGCGGCCGGGCGTGCGCATCCGTGCGTGCTCGCGCGCGGCCGGGCGTGCGCATCCGTGCGTGCTTGCGCGCGGTAGGGTGCGCGCGTTCGTGCGGCAGCGTGGGGGCAGTCGTGCGGGCTGCTCCGCGGGGTCTGCTGCGTGTGTGTTCTTGGGGCTTACCTGTGTGCGAGGTTTGCGCGGCGGTTAGTCTCTTATATTTGTATGTGGTTTGTACTGACGCTTTTTCCTTTTCTTTCAGGCTTCTCGGCGTGGTGGGCAAAGTCGTCCAATGCGACTGGGTTCGAGTCTTACTCTCGATCATGTTGCCATATGGAGGAGGCGCTTCAACCTGCCCCCCGAATTGGAGATTCGAATCCCAGGTCCTGAGGAGCGAGTACAGAATCCGCCTCGGGGTTGGACGACCCTTTGCGAGTCGTCACTTCGGAGTGGCTTTCGCCTCCCGGTGTGCGAGGAGTTGATCCAGATCCTGAAATTTTGCGGCGTCCCAGTGTCACAGTTTACGCCTCAGGGGATGGTGCGGATCATGGGGCTGATTGTCTTCTTCCGAGAGCATGGTGCGAGGTTCTCCTTGGGCCTTTTCAAGGAGTGGTGTGAGATGCAAGTTGACGTCGGAGGTCGTATTGAAGTCCTTAGCAACAAGAGATGGCTGGAGTTCGAGACCCGGGTGGACCGCCGTCACGGGAATACTTTATTTGGCTATGTCAGGAACCCGGAGGGATTACCGGAGGTGTGGAACTCTTTAGCAGATCGTTGTCGGCGGCTTAAAGGACGTGAGCGGGAGTTTTCTCCTGTTCTCGGATTTTCAGATGCTCGAGAGCTGGGGAATATTCTGCACAGTATTTCCCTGTTCGTGGACGAGAAGCGCCTGCTTTTATGCGGGCTGTCTGTTGATGTTGGTCGTGCTGCTGCTGTTCCTCTTGTTCGAGACAGAAAGAGGATTCACGAGAGCTGGCTCTTCGCCAGGGAGTGTCGAAGGCTCTTAGGATGGTATCCCGGAAGCGGGGCTATGATGTTAGTGGCCTCGGGTTTGATGACCTGTCAGAGGAGGAGGGCCCTAGCCCTGATGAGGAGTGATTTCTTTAGCTGCTTGTAGCTGTGTTCGCCGGATGTGGCTCTACTTCTTTTATTGTACTTGTCGTATTTGTTCATCTGTTCGATTTTGTAAATCTGGTTGTTGTTATCTGCATAGTTTGATAGTTTTCAAAGTTACAGATGAGTTTCTGCGGATTTGAGCTCGCGGGTTTTTCTTTATAGAATAGGAGCACGGATCTGGCCCGCGGCTTTTTGCACGGGTCTGGCTCGCGGCTTTTCGCACGAGTCTGGCTCGCGGCTTTTTGCACGAGTCTGGCTCGCGGCTTTTTGCACGAGTCTGGCTCGCGGTTTTGCCGTAACGGGGGCAGGCCCCTACGGTGCACGAGTCTGGCTCGCGCAACAGCCGCTCCGGATCCGATTCGCTAGACAGACTAGAACTAGCTGATGAATGCTCACTAAGCCGCTTGTGGATTGCTTTCAATAATGCTACTGCCCGTACTGGCTTGTTCAAGAATGCTACTCTTTGCCCGTTGGACAGCTACCGAACTGGCTTGCTTGACTGGTCTCAGTCTATAGATATAGAAGAAGGAAACAGAATCTATATTGAGATCTCTCTTTCTAGATTGATAGGCGGTTCAATCTTCTCATAGGCTGGAGTAAGCAACCCCCACGGTCCATCAATTCAAGCCCTCAGAGAAGAAGAGATAGCAACCACAGAAAAAGCCCACTAGCGCCACAACTGAAGTTGAGATTCCAGACCGGTTCGATCGAGGGGGTTCCTCTTCACTTCCCACGACTCTGACTCCTTCTCCTCATTTCTTCTTTGAGTGGACTGGGACCAGGTTGACGAAAGGTGGAGACGTAGGAGGACGGCTCGCATAGCTCATATAACCAAGTAGACTTTCCCTAGGGTTTTTTGCTTTCGTTAGCCTGATCTTAGATAGGGGAGCTTCCCATGTCATTGACGAATCAGAGCTTAGTTGACAGGTACGTACAGGGTTCTTTTCTCAAGCGATTGTACCCAAGCAACGCTGAGGCGAGGCGCCCAAGCAACGTTGAGGCAATGCGCCCAAGCAACGCTGAGGCGAGGTGCCCAAGCAACGTTGAGGCAATGTGCCCAAGCAACGCTGAGGCGAGGTGCCTAAGCAACACTGAGGCAATGTGCCCAAGCAACGCTGATGAATTTTCTCTGCCCCGATGCCAGTGGTAGGGGGCCGAGGAGATCAATCCCCCACTGTGCGAAGGGCCATGCACTCTGGAGCGCGGTGAGCGCAAATGGGGGCTGGTGAGGTACATTTGCGTGAAGCTGACAGCTCCTGCACTTCTGAACGAGCTCTGCCGCGTCTTTCTTCATTGTTGGCCAATAGAAACCTTGGCGCAAGATTTTCTGGGCTAGCGCCTTTCCTCCCAGGTGCTCTCCGCAGACCCCTCCGTGTACCTCTCGCAAGGCGTAGTCTGCTTCGCCGGCTGGTAAGCATTTTAAATAGGGACCTGAGAATGCTCGCTTGTAGAGTTCCCCATCTATGATGGTGTACGATGCTACCCGCATTCGTAACCTGCGTGCTTCCAGGCGATCCTCGGGGAGGTGCCCCTGCTCGAGGTAAGCTCGTAGAGGGGTCATCCAAGAAGGTTCTTCCTTATTGATGGCTGCAATCTCCCACGGCCCTGGGATACTTGGGGTCATGATCTCTTCCACGCGGCGTCTTCGCGACTGATAGCTGGATGGTGAAGTCGCCAACTTAGAGAGCGCGTCCGCTCTAGAATTCTGCTCCCGGGGCACGTGCAGGATTTGGTATGACGGGATCTTCTGAAGGAGCGACTTTACGCATGTGAGGTAATGCGCCATCTGGTCACTCTTGGCCTCATAATCTCCCTCAACTTGCGAGACTACAAGCTGGGAGTCGGCGTGAATTGTCAAGCTTTCTACCTTACAATCGATGGCGAGCCGGAGGCCGGCGATCAAAGCCTCGTACTCCGCGACGTTGTTGGTTGCTGGGAACTTCAGTCTGAGGCCATATTCTAGAGTAATCTCATCGGGGCTTATGAGGAGCAGTCCTGCTCCAGCTCCCTCAGCTCCTGAAGCGCCGTCGACGTAGAGATTCCAACGGGATGTGGTAATGTCTTTGGCAGGAGTTGCTTCCGGTGGGATGGTGTATTCTACAACAAAGTCAGCGAGCACTTGCGACTTGATGTCCGGCCGGGGCAAGAATTGGATGTCGAATTCGCCGAGTTCTACTGCCCACTTTACAAGTCTCCCCGAGACTTCCGGCTTTTGGAGGATTGCTCGCAGCGGGAGCTGAGTTAGTACTTTCACTGTGTGTGCTTGAAAATAGGGTCGAAGCTTTCGCGCTGAGAAGACGAGTGCTAAGGCCGTTTTTTCTGCTGCCGGATACCTGGTTTCGGCATCGGTGAGGACCTTGCTGAGGTAGTAGATCGGCCTTTGCACCCCTCCTTCATCCTTCACAAGAACTGAACTGAGGGTCGTATGCGAAACTGCGAGATACAAGAACAGGGTCTCCCCGGGGGTTGGCTTTGAGAGAAGCGGCGACGAGGCCAGGTATTGTTTGAGGAGTTCGAAAGCCGTCTGGCACTCGTCCGTCCACTGGAACCCAGTGTGGCGCGCTCCCCGGAGAACTTTGAAGAAAGGGAGGTACTTGTCCCCCGTCCTTGACAGGAAGCGGGACAGTGCGGCGATCCTCCCATTCAGGCGTTGCACTTCCTTGATTGAGCGAGGCGGCGACATGTCCTCCAACGCCTTGATCTTCTCAGGGTTGGCCTCGATTCCCCGATGGGTTACCATGAAACCCAAGAACTTCCCCGCCGTCACACCAAACGCGCATTTGCTGGGGTTGAGCCGCATCTGGAAGCGACGAAGAAGCTGAAAGCACTTTTCCAAGTCTTTCAGGTGGTCGCGACGGTGGACGCTCTTTACTAGCATGTCATCCACGTATACCTCCATCGTCTCCCCGATGAGGTCTTTGAAGACTTTATTCATCAATCTTTGATACGTAGCTCCGACTTTTTTAAGGCCGAATGACATCACTTTGTAGCAGTAGACTCCTTTATCGGTGTGGAAGGCTGTGTGCTCTTCGTCTGCGGGATTCATTCTTATCTGGTTGTAGCCTGAGTATGCATCCATGAAGCTGAGCAGCTCGTGGTCGGCCGTTGCGTCGACGAGCTGATCAATCCTCGGGAGAGGGAAACTGTCTTTCGGGCACGCCCTGTTCAGGTTGCTGTAGTCGACGCACATCCTCCACTTCCAGGACGCCTTCTTTACCATCACTACGTTAGCGAGCCACGTGGGATAATCCGCCTCGCGGATGAACCGCGCCTCCAGGAGCTTCGTCACTTCTTCTTCGATGGCCTTTACTCGCTCGGGGGCGAAGTTCCTCTTCTTTTGGATCACGGGCCTGCAGGCGGGGTTAACGTTTAATGAGTGAAAAATGACTTCAGGATCTACCCCAGGCATGTCCTCCGGGCTCCAGGCGAAAATGTCCTCGTTCTCTTGCAGGAAGGTTGTGATTCTTTCTCGTTCTTCGGATGTCAAGAGGGACCCGATCTGGACAGTCCGGGTTTGATCTTGCTGGGAGAGCGGCACTTTCACTACTCCTTCGACGGGTGCTCCTCGCTGAAGGGTGGCTTCGTCTCGTAGGTCGAAGTTGTCGATGTTGAGAGCCGTCGCCCTTGCCGGTTGAGCTTGCTTCAGGTAACAAGTCCTGGCTGCCTCCTGGTTTCCACGAACGACTCCGACTCCGGCGGCGGTCGGGAACTTCATGGCTAAATGCGGGATTAATGGGATGGCTCCGAAGACGGATTGGAGCGGTCTTCCGAAAATCGCGTTGTAGGCGGAGCTTGATGCTGTGAGTTATCTGCCTGGGGAACTCGCCCAGTGTTACCGGAAGGGTGACCATGCCCTGGACCGGGACGGGGCGATTATCAAAACCGTAGACGGGCCCTGCCGCTGGGCTGAGGTGCTCCTTGGTGAAGTTCATGCTCTGCAGAGTGGAGAGGAATAGGACGTCAACTGAGCTCCCGTTGTCGACCAATATCCTTTTGACGTTGAAACAGGGATCCCCGATCCCGGCGCTGATCACGAGCGGGTCTTGGTGTGGCAGCCGTAACCCCTCGAGGTCTTCATCTCCGAAGACGATGGCGGCGTCTTGCTTTAACTTCTTATCTTCATGGCCTTTCTCTGGCCTAGCGATAGAGAGAATTTGCGCGGCGAGGTTAGGAGACCCGGCTATAGTCTCGACTTGCCCTACCATCGGCATTCCAGCCGCTGGGCCGTGAGGTGCAGGAGGCTGATCTCTGGGCTGCCTGGGTTGTTGTGGCTGATTCGGTAGCTGGCCTTGCAGGAACCTTCCAAGGAGTCCTTGCCTGACGAGGCGTTCAATTTCCTCCTTTAACCTCGCGCATTCTTCGGTCGTGTGTCCAGCTCCTCTATGAAACTCACAATACTTTGAGTGGTCGGTTCTTTCATTCTGGTTTAGTGGCCTCGTCATACGGAATGCCGGATTTTCTTGAATGGCGTAAAGCACGTTGGTTCGCGACGTGTTGAGGGGAGTGTAATTCAGCGGTGGTCGGGGACCCTGGTCCCTTCGGAGATCCCGACCGCGATTAGGGTTCCGGCGCTCTTCTGTATGCCGCTCTTCCTGCCTTCTGGGAGCTTGCTCTGATCCTTTCTTCCTCTTCAGACTTCCCTCGAACTGCTGGCGATGCGCCTCGATGGCCTCATCCGCTGCTATTTGTGCCTTCACTCGATGCACGAGGTCCGGGTAATTTGGAACTGTCTCCCTCATTAGAGCGGAATAGAAGCCGCCCGGGCGGAGCCCTCCCAGGAAAACACCGCGCAGAAGCTCGGGGTCGACCCCTGGTATTTGCTGCACCTCAGTGGTGAAGCGACGGAAGAATTCTTTAAGGGTCTCTCCCTCGTTCTGGCGGATCCCCGAGAGATGAGAGGGATCTCGGACGATTCTTCGGTTGGCGACGAACTGATCTGTGAACCGTCGGGCTAGCTCGGTGAAGTTGTTGATGGATCCTTCTCGCAGGGAGTGAAACCAGGTGCGGGCCTGCCCTTGAGTGTTGCTGGGAACACTTGACAAAGGAGCTGATCGGCAGCATTGTAGATCCTCATGATGGTGGTGAAATGATTGATGTGCTCCAGCGGATCCTCCGTTCCGTCAAACGACTCGATGCTAGGAAGCTTGAAGCCGTGCGGAACCGGATGGGCTAGGAGTTGCTGCGCCAAGGGGGAGCCGTGATGTAGAGGGCGGCGGGCGAAGATGCCCCGGTGTCCGACTTGTCCATACTCTTCAGCGATTACATCGCGGATCTCCTCGCGGGTGGGCCCTCTTATGGCTTGGTTGATCCCTGCTCCTTGCTGATGGTACAGGGGTTCTTCCCTAGTTCATCTGCCAGGACGGGCTAGATGCGCAGAGCTGGCTGCATCTGAGTAGTCTTCTTCGTACATTTCTTCTTCGCGAGCGGCTTCCCCAAGGGGGGCGCGATTAGGGACCAAGGGAGGTGGGATGACCGGAGCGGCAGGTGGAGCAGGTGCTTCAAGGTTTCTGAGAAGAGCCAGCATTTCGGCTTGCTGTTCCTCTATTTGACGCATGCGTCCTTCTAGTGTGATGACAGGTGCCAAAGGGACCTCTTCGACGAGAGGTGCGTTGATGAGTGAATGGGATGGAGCGGGCTCAACGCGTCCTTCAGGAATGGAGCCATTAGTGGTGCGAGCACTTCTTCTCGCCATTGTTGTCGGTCACGAGTATTGCCGCGAGGCGAATACTGTCTTCAGAGAACTTTTGCAGAGCTTAGGGAACACGTTCCCACAGACGACGCCAAACTGTTGCGGCTTCTCAACACCCTCGGTAGACCGGTTTCAATTCGGTCCGTCTTAGCCCGGGCGGTCGAGTGCGCACACAGTCAGAATGTTGCAGAGAGAAAATGCTGAAAATGGTACACACAGATCTTTAGCGTGGAAAACCCTCCAAAGGGTGAAAAACCACGTGGCCGGGACGGTGCTGGCCGAAATCCACTATGTTGTGCTGTTACAGGGCTTTCTTGGAGAATGCGAGGGCGACAGGCCGCGCCTCGTTACAATTGTGAGAGAGAGAGAGAAAGAACTCCGTGGGTGACAGGCCACCGCTTAGGAATTGATTGCCTTGCTGCGCGTCTGGTGTGGCTGCGCGCTCGCTGGGTGAGCACTTCACCGAGCGCCTTGACTTTGCTGCTCGGGTTCCGGGTGCTCGTCTTGAACGTCGTAGTACTTCTTCCTCGGTAAGAGGCGTTCGCAGGAAGAACCTGTCAGTTAGTAAAATGAGATGGTGGAGTGTAGAGAGAGAAGCTCTGAGGAGAGGAGGAAATGAAGAGAGAGAGACTCTGGGAGAGAATCGGAGATCGGATCCAAATGAAGACCCTTGAGGGTCTATTTATAGGCTTGGGAGGTGGAAGTTACGGTGGTTACGGTGGTTATCGCGGATAACCACCAAATGGAGGGCCGAGATCGTTGGCGACGATCGAAGGGTCGTAATCGCGCGAGACGATCGGGGGGCCGCGAGGGCTTTGGAGAGATCCGACGGTGGAGGGTGAAGGGCGGCGACGGCGGTGGCCGGCCATGGGTGGCCGGCCATGGCCGCCGGCCATAAAGGGGGTGGCGGCGGCCGGCTGGCGGGCGGCGGCCGGCTGGCGGGCGGCGGCCGGCTGGCGGGCGGTGGTCGGCCAGCGGCGGCAGGCCGGCGGCGGCCGGCCGGCGGCGGCCGGCTGGCGGGCGGTGGTCGGCCAGCGGCGGCCGGCCGGCGGTTGGCGGCGGCCGGCCGGCGGTTGGCGGCGGCCGGCCGGCGGTTGGCGGCGGCCGGCCGGAGGCGGCCAGCCGGCGGCGGTGGCCGGCTGGTGGTTGGCGGCGGTCGGCCGACGACGGTTGGCGGTGGTTGCGATCCCGCGCGGGGCGATTGGGATCCTGCGCGAGGTGGTTTGGATCGGTGCGTGGTGGTTTGGATCCGCCGCGCGGGAGTGGGATCCGGTGAGCGAAGGTGGGATCCGGCGTGCGGTGGTTTCGGGATCCGCTGCGCCGTAATGGGATTTGATGTGCGGGAATGGATCCGGTGTGCGGTGGTTACGAGTTTTTTCATAAATAGAGGGGGAACCCATCACCACTCAAAATTATGTCAAGCATCGTTGTTTTAGCCTCCTGAAAGCACAAAATAAATATGTTAGTCTTTACCGAAATATCAACTAAAAAGAAAAGTTATATTGAAATTGAATTTATTATACCTTAACTAATGATAGACTTTTTGTAACATACGCCTTCCAACTTTTAAAAGCTCCATATTGTATGAGTGTACCTGATTTGACAAAACATGTGTTTAGATAACGGTTGTGAGACTGACGTTAGTATTGCATTATCTTTGGTCATGGATAAGATAAATTGACGATTTCCTCCGTTTTATTCTTGGTTTCCCAATGTCTAACACGTGAGATATATGACAAGTTTCATGTTTCCGCCACCGCACTATGATATCTTCTCCAAACAGTAAAAACTAGGGAAAGCGGACAATCCTTTTCTCTGACTAGCACGTGGAAAACGAGCTCTATCGCAACCAAGAAAGACTTTAGGTCTCAGAATTTCTGTAATTTTATCTGTTCTTTGAATTGTCACTACAAAACCCAAACTTTTACTAGCACTATGAGCCCATTCAATTAATTCATCTTTATTTGGAAAAAGCATTTCACTAGGAAAATGTGTCGAGACATCTACTTTGAATGTTTTCCGTTGCTCACCCATTGTGAGCATCGGCGGCATTTCCGCATTCATTATACCCTACATGCCATAACTAACGCACAATGTAATTCATGCACATTTCACATGCAACAATCTTATACAAACAATCAACTAAGAAAACAAGGCAAATATTATACTCGCACAAGTGGTAGATCCAAAACCAAGATCTCAAATGTGTCGAGTAGTTGTAACCCGCACAAGTGCTCGACACGGCAGCAAGCTTGGGGGTGGGGACAGTCGCCGACGATGTACTCAAGGTTGGAAGGAGGTGAAATGCCTGCGAGTTCCGGCGAGGCCCCGCTAGGGTACAAGAGCAGTCATTAGGGACGCTGAAGGAGGGCTACCGAAGAAGAGATCCGGCCGCCGGGGTAGTCGTCATTGATGCTAGATGGTGGCGTGCCACCGACTGAGAGATTTGCAAGTGAAGAGGAAGAGTAATCTAGCGGCGCTGGGTCGCGAATCAGAGAAACGACAGAGTCGCGGAAAAAAGAATCACGAATGGCGGAAGAAAATTTCGGCTAAGTCAGGGGTGCTTGAGAACTTGGCAAAGCTTATGAGGAGACTTTTGAAATGCTCTTCTTAGAGGCTGTTCCAACTACGACCTATTTTGAGACCACAAGCACCTCCCTCTATCTCCTACCGCTCTCAGTTCCACAACTCCCAACTCTCCTTGGCGTCCCGCCCAAACAAATAGATCCCTCATCTCATGTTGGTCGCATGTATGCTATTGACGTGTCTCCCGCCAATGCACATATGTGATTCATCGTGGCACGCAGAGGGAACCACCTTCAGTGGCCAGTGGATGCGCGTTAGTCAATGGTGCTGAAAAGCACATCGGTCATTTACGCGTTTTGTAACGATTGTGTTATTTCCTCTCTCATTACAAGTACATCTTGCATGGCTATTGCACGCATTCTTCTACCATCGGTCAAATGATTTATGTGTACATTGTGCGCTTCATCTTATGTAGCACCCATCTCGTGCATTATTTGTCTTTATTTTTTGTCAATCGCGCTTCTAGTACGAGGTTAGAGTGTTAGACATTTCTCTTTGTTAGTCATGGATTCAATACAATTGCAGCATTGCTTCTTCGCTCACTGGCGGCATGTCTGTGCTCTAATTTTATAGACTTTTGAGAGAGAAATTATATAATTTCACCAAAATATTTAATGTTCGACCAATTTAGCCGCTAAATTAGATCTCTACTGTCACCAACTTGCAAGTTTAACGTCCTAGGGTAGGAAACATAGAAAATTTGCAGGTCTCGTGTCCTAGATTGCCCCTTAAGCTAGAGTACAATCCCTAGCATTGTAGGGGCATACGCAGGAGCTAATTGTTTAGGGTTTATATTGGCAGCCCCTATTTGGCTATTGGCACACCAATTTTTATGAGTTATAACGCGCCTTTTGAAAATATGCATTATACATGCATATTTAGGAAAAGTGTTCAACACGAAAATTGTAGATCTCATCGAGATCTACAACTTTCGTGTTGAACACTTTTCCTAAAAATGCATGTACAAAGCGTATTTTCAAAAATCATCAAAAATTTGCTATGATTACGATCGGGGCGGCAATACGTGCATTTTTAGGAAAAGTGTTCAACACGAAAGTTGTAGATCTCGATGAGATCTACAATTTTTGTGTTGAACACTTTTCCTAAATATGCATGTATAATGCATATTTTCAAAAGGCGCGTTATAACTCATAGAAATTGGTGTGCCAATAGCCAAATAGGGGCTGCCAATATAAATACCCTTCTTTTATGGCATTGGGTCACCGGGGAGTAGGGACGTCCTTCTTCCACAAGGTTAAGGTCACAAAAAGTAATATCGCCTCAATTTAATGTGAGGGCTTGCCTTATAGATATGGCCGCTCTCATTCTCATCACTCACAATGTTGATGGTGTCGTTAACCGTCCCCAAGATCGGCCAACATAATATATTAGATATGTTGTCAACTAAAGAAAATGACCATAGAGAGACGCCACGATCACAAAGAGAAAGAGGCGGCGGAAGAAATAGAGAATTTGGTCGGCATGAGAACAACTGTGTCATGACATCTAGTGATAAGAAAAGAGAGAAAAAATTTATGGACAAAACATGATAAATTTGAGTCAGAGATTATGGATTAGCAAGCAAATAATACATGGAGTATGTACAAAGGTGGGCATATGCTCTCTATATACAGAGATGATGAAAAAAAAAAATAGAAGGAAAAAATAAAATTAGCCTTTCATCTTCTTCAATGCCCAACAGGAAAAAAGTTTGCAGAATCCAACCCTAAAGAGAAGCTTCCATTCCTCCCTCTTTGTCTCTCTAGCAATCAGTTGAGCATGGTGGGATGTCCGGTCTGGAGCATCCTCTTGAGAACATCAGTGTGCCAGCCGAACGAAGAATCCGACGAACTGCAGAGCAACCCAAGCAAATGGTGTCACCTGATATGATGAAGTTTCTTCAAAATTATATTTGAATTATGAACTAAATGAAGGGCATAACTTGATCAAGCCGGCCCGAATTCGATTGATAGATCGATGAACCGACGCCAACAACATTCAACAAAATCGTCGTTTTGAAGGTAAAATAAGGGTCCATTTGGCGTGGCGTTTTTGCTCCGATGAGTTTGGACAAAAACGTCAATGTTATTAATATGTGTTTGACCCGACAACGACTATGACCGCCGCCAAGAAAAAAAAGTAATTTTGAACATAAAAGTGGACGAAGTTACTTAGATGAGGTCGGGCATTCATGAACGACGGTTCATAACCACCGCATTTACAACTGCCACCGCCGTGCCAAACGGACCATAAGTTTTGTTCGGAAAAAACTTTACATTTGAAAATTGTCACCACCGCGTTTTCTATCTGCTACTCTGCAAGCATCTGGGAGAGCTTCGCTATCTCAATAACAGATCTAAGCATCGAAGGTAGAACGGATTGGTTGTCGCTGGAGAAGCTTATGAGATCTATATTAAGTGCACAAGACTACATTAATTTTCTGACATGAGGTTATTTTCTCAACACGCTCGCTCAATATGGAGGGTCTTTGGCCTATAGAGTTTTCTTTTTACTGGGTAATGTGCAGGTGAGTTGTTATTTGGTCTGTTCTGATACAAACTAAAATCAATTGGTTGTAGGTGGATGTTACAAGCCTACTTCGTAATGCGTTGTTATGTCGTCGAAGGTGGTGGTGGAGGCGGAGATACAAGGAGCCGACCTCAACCTACAGAAAATGCGAGGAGAAAAAAAAGGGGGGCGGTGCTCAACCCTAGAAGGGGGATGAGGAGGAAGGAATTAGAGTGAGAGAGAGGAAGAAACAACGATTCATAATCTCATTCATGCCCCCAAGGGGCCCGCCCATATATAAAATTACAAAGTGGCGTCCTCGTAATAAGTCCGAATATTTGGACTTATATAAAACACTTCAAATATTAAAAGACATTGAACGACTCCTAACGACTTAAATTAAACATACAAAAAATATTTAAGGCTAATTAGTGTGATCCCATAACAATGGATGAACTCGTGATCTATATTAAGTGCACAAAACTACGTGATTTTTCCGATGCAAGACTATATTCTCAGCACTAAAAAAACTTGAACAAATGGAGTTAAATCAACCGAGTAAAGGAATAAGAAATTCAAAATCATAAAACATCTCTTTCACTCTCCTAATCTGTCATTTTCAGCTCCTCAATTTAGCTTCAGCTGGCTCAAACTGCTATAAGTTGTTCACTTCAAATTTTCCTCTCTTTTTTTCTTCAACTTTTATGCAAAAACAAAGTTTTAACAGGGAAAAAAAGGGGAAAACAAACCTTGGTATCGTGATTTCATATGGGAAGGATATAACTTCGTTGTTGGGTATCGGAGGGATGTGATCCTTCTTATCATTAACGAATCTTATGATGTGGAACAAAACTTCGCGCAGTGACGCCTCCAGGGAAGCACGACGTGAGCTGCTCTCTTCCGACGTTTCCTCTGAGATCACAAGTTATAAAAGCTAGTTACTGGAAGAAAACAAAACACAGGATACTTGCTAATAGGCAATAATTGCATAAATGAGCTAAGTGTTATTTGGCGCTGAAACGGGATGGAAATGGATCCAAGAACGAGAAATCCATTTTTATTTATTTATTAGGGTCGTGTACTGGGATCTCACCTTTAAGTTTGCAAAATTACAGGTTGCACACCTCTATCTTGAAATTACAAAAACCTCCGCTGTAAGTTACGTTTCATAACATGCATGCACAGAAATACTCCCCTAGAGGAAAGTCAGATGCATATTATAAAAGGAAACTTACAGGGGAGGTTTTTGTAATTTCAAAAGATAGAGGGGTGCAACCTGTAATTATGCAAACTCCCAGGAGAGATTTGGGTAATTAATAGTATTTTTTATAGTGATACATATATTACTTTCAATAAGTGAGATTCTTCAAAACAAACAAACGTCAATACAACAACTCCAACGTGAATAACTTTCGGAGTAGAATCCAAACATTTACGCTAAACGAATTGGCCCAAAGTGTCTGAAGGTGAAATGATCTAAAATATGGATTAGGAGCATCATTCGGAGCGTGCACGTCAGAACCCGGTCAGAACTCCTTATTTTTTTGGATTTGTATTTGAAGGTTTAGGTTAAGGACATGATCAGGGAATTTGTACCCACCGAATCACTTAGCATAATCAAAACCCGTCTATCACAAACTTTGGCGCTAAAGACAAAAACTCCATGGGTGCCGAAGCGTAGGTTAATATGATCTCCACCTACCGCCTCACACGCCTTTTGCAATCAACTCCTCCCTATAATTGCAGCATGTCTCTTCCCCTACAACCTTAACCGCAGCCGCTCTGCTACACCTCTACCCACCACCTTTCCCATCAGCCGACCAACACCCACAAATACTAAAGCCTTTGTTTACCTTATGTTAACCGCACGATGACACCTATGTTTCGCTCCCCAACCATCCAAGCATGTCTGCTACATCCTCCTCTACACACATCATAGTCGATTACTTGGTGAGTTTCGTATTTAGTTTCCTAATGGTCTGCACTATTAGTTCTGAATTTACTTATATTGATCTCATAATTTGCAAAGCTTATTTGCACATATTAATTTCAAACCCTCACCGAGTGTGCTATTAGATTTGTGAACCTTATAATAATTAACTGCGAATAATTGTAACTCTTTAGTAAGTTTTAAATTTCAGAATTAAATGCGCATTGGAAATATTTCATGCTGACACAGGTGCATTGCATTAGAGTTTAGTTTGTTATCAAGTCTAATCATGTTGTGCGACATGCATCCCATATAGAAATAAGTTAGTTTCGATCCTTACAGCCTTGTCCTACATAAAATTTAGTATAAGAGACACAGATTTAAGACTTCATGTAAGGTGTATAAAAATTCCATGGCAGGTTCTATTCCCTACGGCATGGGACTATGTCCATTACCGATTCGACAACTTAGTACTAAGGAGTGAAATTTAGGAAGATTCTATGGAAACTACTTACAAATTTTAATTTGGGCCCCATACCGATATACACAGAGAGTAGATTCCTCACTGCTTATGTAGAGAAGAAATTTCAACTCATCATTTAGTATAAGCATTATTTGAGATTCGCAGAATTGAGGCGAGTAGAATAACAGACTGACAAACCCATTATTAGGAACCCTCCCCAATCCAAGGTTATTGTTGTGTTGGTTGTGTTCCTACAGGTAAGAAAGGCAAGGCCCCAGACATAGGATCATCTCGTCCCAATAGATTTCAGTGCTTTAGATGTCACAATAGATGACATGTAGGATCTCAGTGTCCTACGAGGAATCTACTGAATGATGAGAGTGAATCTGGCTTTGATTTGGTAGCAAGGGATAAGGGAAATATCATAATGACTATTGAGGATGGATAGAGTGATGTGGATAGAGACCTCGAGGTAGGTGTAGTGAGGTTCCTATTGTATACCTCCATCTAGACGAGGATTGCATATGTACTACTATCTTATATACCTATTTTCCAAGTGTTGGTGCCTGCAAGCTTGTCACTAAGAACATGAGTTGTGAAAATGTGGTAGGCGAAGGTTCTATAGCGTATGAGGTTTAAAGTCAAGCCCATCCCCATCCTTAGCATGTTGTTTGGGTTGACAAGATGATGTTACAGATCACACAACTGTGTCTTTTTTATTAATTTGTCTTGCCACATTTGAGGATATTTTTTGACATAATGTTCTCTCCATGGATGTTATCCACGTATTTTTATGTAAAACTTGGCCTAATGATCATGATGCCATGTGTCATGGATGACTGAACAAAAATGTATTTATGATAAGGGTCGTAAGAATACTATATCAAAGTACTAACCCAACGATCGCAATAATGATAGGATTCAGATCAAAGAATCATCTTCAAGTGCAGGATCTCGAAGTCTCTTCATGTTACCTCTACGAATCAGTTCCTCAGTAAAGTCAATTGTTGATTATCTAGTGGACATCTCACTTGCATTGAGGACACTACGAATCTGTTTGGAGCACCGGTACGGCTCCATTCCGGTGGCAAAGTGATGCAGAACAGACCCACCTTGGAATCCACCATGAGTCGGATAGCCGGAATCCACCGAGATTGCAGTCCGTACACCCCAAACAGCTCTCCGCACCTGCCACAGTGCAGTAGGTTGTTGAGGCCGGGGCTCGAACACCCAACCTCCTAGATAAAGAGTTCTCCATTGAATTCTCATCACCAATTGAGCTGCACTTTTATGATGCAGGACAGGCCCACCCCGAAATCCACCAGGCCTAGCCTTCCTGTCATTATCAAGACTGCAGCCCGTACACCCCAACCAGCTCTCCGCACCGGCCACAATGCGGCAGGTTGTTGAGGCCGGGGTTCGAACACCCGGCCTCCTAGATAAAGAGTTCTCCATTGAACTCCCATCACCAATTGAGTTGTAGCAGTGTAGAACTATTTATCTAGGAGGTTGGGTGTTCGAGCCCCGACCTCAACAACCTACCGCACTGTGGCTGATGCGAAGAGCTGGTTGGGGTGTATGAACTGCAGTCTTGATAATGGCAGGAAGGCTAGGCCTGGTGGATTCCGGCCAACGGCCCCCTGGTGGATTCCGGGGTGGTCCTGTCCTGCATCATAAAAGTGCAGCTCAATTGGTGATGGGAGTTCAATGGAGAACTCTTTATCTAGGAGGTCGGGTGTTCGAGCCATGGATTCAACAACCTATCGCACCGCGGTCGGTGCGGAGAGCAGGTTGGGGTGTACAGACTGCAGTCTTGATAATGGCAGGAAGGCTAGGCCTGGTGGATTTCAGCTAACAGCCCCCTGGTGGATTCCGGGGTGGGTCTGTCCTGCATCACAAAGGGAGCTCAGTGGTCAATGAGGGTGTTGTTTGGAAAAACGTTTTTTCTCCGACTCCGATCATACTCCCTTTTTCATCGAATTTTAGCTCTTTTTGGTACTAGAACTTGGAGCTCCATTCTCCCTTTCAAAAGGAGCTCCATTCCCACCGTAAAGGAGCTTCAACGCCAAGGGTGTCCCAAACAAAGCCTACCAAAGTCTTGGTATTCATTAGGATGTTCATCGCACTCTCGAAGAATTCTCTAACACCCGGGCTTATGTGCCTCCTGATGAATTACCTCTTCTGAGAGATATTCAACAAACAATGAAGTCGCATCCTATTGAGTTCATAGGATCAGCTACTCGCCATTCACATCATTTGCATGTCATATTCTGACGTAACATTACATTAAATAAATCAGTTATAACCTATACACTTAGTTGTACAGAAGAAATAAAATCAAAGAAAGTGATCGGGTGATGATTCGTACTCGGCCTAAGATGTCCCCATTGGGAACTTATGTGAAATTAAGGGTTATTTGAGCCCACCCCAGCCTAGTAACTGTGTGTCTAATAATCCAGAGAATTTTATTCTAGATTATGACCCGCATCCCGAGACTCCGCACCAGTCACAACCATACCTTCACCTAGCTTCAACCAACCCTTCAGCTGCATTTTCACCTCTTCTGTGGCTTTCAACATCTTCGATAATGCAAAAAATTTCATACTGCAACTATTCTAGGTCACAAGATCGCATCAATATCACATGGATCTGCAGCACGGTAATTGACATATTGGATAAGATGTTGGTCTTTGTACTTGTTCTTTTACTTTCCCTTTATATTGCGAATGCACTTTTCAAGGATAAGATGCCCATTCGGTGTTGATACTTAGGTAGTGTCTGAGGAGCTAGATCAATTTGCATCCTAGCTTGCACCAAGATTATGGAAGACTTCATTTATTGGAGGTAAATGCTTCTAAGTTGGGAGAATTGATAGAGAATATGAGCACCATTTAGAACGCTCACCTCAGGCCCACTCTGGGTCGATTAACGTTATTGAGAATTATAGGATTGCTATCTGGAAGACTGGTGCCTCGCGATCAACACATTGTTTTCATATTTTAATCCTCCTTTTCTTTAAATACCTATATTAGACATTAGGAATGGAATCAAAGATTTTGAAAGGATTCCAAAATCCACCGGTCACACGTTTCGGTGTTGTACCCGAGAATTCCTTGTGTGTCGAAGCCTAGCTTAATCTATGACAACTGCCTCGCTACCCCCATGCAGTCGACTCCTCCCTACAACCACAGTTCGTGTCTGCATCTCTAGTCTCAACCGCAACCGCCTTGCTACACCTACAACCACATCCTCAATTCCCATAAACCGACTAACCCCGCAAGCCGTAAATTCCTTGTTTACTTTCGCTAACCGCACAATAACACCTACACTTTAGTCCAACAACCAACCAGGACAGTATGTTGAATCCTCTCCGCATCAAAGCCGATTACATGGTGAATTTTTGTATTTAGTTTTTATATGTCTGCATTGTATGAGAATACTTATATGATTAGTGATTATCATTTTTAGAGTCTACTTATATTTGTCTGAAAATTTGTGTTGCTTATTTGCTATGTATTTAATTTCAAACACTCTCGCCGAGTGCGCAATTAGATGCCCGAATCGTATTTAAATTAACTACAACCAATTGTAATCGTTGCATAATTTTTAAATTCTTTTACTTAATTAAATGTGCGCCGGAATCAATGCATGTTGACTCACACATGTGAATTGCATTAGACTTTAGTTAGTTATATTCATCAACTGCATATTTGTCTGCTTTCTTTATAGAATTAGATAGTCGTTGATCCCTATGGCATTGTCCCGCATCTTGATCTCTCTTCAAAAAATGAGCTCGAGTATTGGTTTGATTAACTAAATAGAACAGATAGTCATTCTTATACTCACTTTAAAAATGAGAGAAATTAGTTTCAATCTCGAGGGCGGGGAAATCAACTTCAAATTTATGTTTTATTTGAAGTTATATAATAATTTGAATTAATAGGATGAGAAATTAAAATATTAATCATCCTCATAAAATAAATAATGTAATAATGTGACTAAAAAATGGAACTTATTGGAAGACCAAAGAAACATACTTTTCTATAAAAACAAATAAATATCACTGCAACATGACTTATTTTTTAAACTGAGATCCAATGCATAGGAATATATAGTGAAAGTGAAGCAAATTGGACCTAAATGTATGGGACCGATACCCTAGTTGTTTTGTATAGAGTGGCCCTCATCAATCTTAGAACATTGAAATGGAATTAATGGCCCGTGCGAGATTGCAACCCTAATTTGAAGATGATTAAGGCCATGGAATTTGCAATGTGTACTTATAGGTCAGTGAAGAAATAAGAGAGGAATACCTTCAGAATTTACAGGTATTTTGCTGTGAAGAGATTTGCCATGTGTTTTGGGAGTTATCACATGCAAATTAATGTGCCATTGTTCCCAATATAGGCGCTCAATTTTGGTGCTAATAAACCAAGTTGGCTGCTTGTTTTTTACTTCATAAAAAGATAGGGATACCTGCGCCATTAGGTCTTCGTTAGAATTCATTTTATAAAACAAATGCATCCATAGTAAAGAAACTAGTAGTAATAATGATTTGATACGAGCCAATCCTGTTCCGGTTTGCTTGAGGGTATACACAGCAATTTGAAATTGGCTCACGGTATGAACGATTTCGATTTTGAACCGCTAGAATTAATTAAGCCAACATGAAATTAGATTATTTCCTTATTATCCAACTTTCTGAAATTATTTCATATGCATGTATACATAGTAATTGTTAGAACATAAGCAAGCCCACTGGGCCTTCTTTCTCTTAAGCTTCTTTAGTCTCACATTGTCTATTCCTTTTTATTTCCTTCTCCTTTGTTCTATATAAAGGACCTCGTGTACATGAAATATGGTAACTTGAGATTAATAATATTCTGAATATTTAAATATTATGTCTTCCTTCAGATTTTCTACATGGTATCAGAGGGAGGTTCAATTCCTAAGTTTTTTTCTCTCGCTCGGCTTGAGGCCCTGCCTCGCCTTTCCTGCGGTCTCCTCTCTTCTAACCGCAGTCCTCTCCTGCGGTCTCTGTTCTTCTACCCGCACTCTTCCCCTCCCACGATTTCTTATCGCATCCTGTTTCCCGTGGTTTTATAGCTCTCGCCTGCCATCCTGCTGGGTCCCACTGCTGACGCTCCACGCTTCGGCCCGTTTTTCTATCCGCACTTTCCGCTGTGCTCGCCCGATGTGTTCGCGCTTGGCTTCCGTTCTCATTAGTGCGCCTGCCGCTGCGTACCAGTCCGCTTGCTCGCACGGTCCCATGGTCACCGTGATCTCCACTGCTTTTGATCGCCGGTCTGGTTGATCTCCTCGTCTGTTGTCCTTGTCGGGCGGTCTCTCTGTGTGTACTCCTGCCTAGTCTGTTCGTCTGTTGTGACCGCCTCTGCGCTGCTTTCTCGTGTGCTCTTTTGCTTCGCCTTCTCGCGCGACCTCTGCTCGCCCTCGGCATCAACTCGCACGCTCCTGTGATCGCTCCGCCAAAGTTTTCTGACTGTGCTCCTTGTCTGCCCGCGCGGTTTGCTCGCTAGTAATCAAGTCGTGCGGTCTGCTTGCCAATCATCAAGCCGCGCGGCCTGTTGCCCGTCCATTGGAGCATGGGATCGTTTGCTGCCCTGCTTCCTCCTCTCTTCCGACCCTTGCTCCAGCCCTTCCTCAAGCACTTGTCTCTGATTCTCGAGATGAACTCAGGATCACTACTGTCTCCCTTGCCGTCAAGAAGAATTTTGTCGAATGGGTCAACTCCGTCCATCAAGTCTTGCAGACTAAAGGTCTCCTCCACCATCTTACTAACACCCCTTCTGTCGTACCCACCGAGCACTGGCTTCGCAATGATGGCCGCGTCCAATCTTGGCTCCTCAACTCCATGGATGCTGAACCGTATCGGATGGCAATGTATCGTGAGACCGCCAAATCTATGTGGGATGAGCTCCACTCTCTCTAGTCCGACAAAGATAGCCTTCAGCACTTGTTTGTCCTTGCTCTTCAGCAACTTGACCCGGGACATGATGGTGATCTCACCTCGTATGTCGCTCAGTCTAAAACTTTTGTTGAAGCCTGGATACAACATCAACGCCCCACTCAGGACTTAGCGGCTCAACGGGCTCAGAAGGAAGTTGTCGGTATTGCCTTAATGATGGCTCGGGTTCCTCCTCATCTCCATAGTGTCCGAGCCAACATTCTCTCCTCTCCTACTATTCCCACCATATTTGATGTCTGCTCGATGTTGCTCAAGGTGACGCCGCCTCCTATCCTTTCGCTCCCTTTTCTGGTCCTTCATCGTGGCTCGGATAACAAGCCCCCGCAGTTTAACCCTCGGGGTGCCCGCTCCAGTTCCCGAGGTGGTGGGCGTGATGGAGGCCATCGATCTAAGGGTCGGGATTCCCGTCTTTGCACATTCTGTGGGTGAGAGGGACACATAGAAACTACCTGCTTTAAGAAACATGGATTTCGTCCGCAGCATCCTTCCTCTATACCGCGGACCTCCCCTACTCTTGGGGCCACCTCGTCCACTTCCAGCTCCGACATTGAGACCTTACGAGGTGAACTCCAGCATCTTCGTGAACTGCTCTCCCATCTGTCTACATCTGGTGCTTCCGTCTCCCATGAAGGTATCTCCTGTCTCTCCCATTGTCACTCCTGGATTCTGGACTCAGGTGCCACCAACCACATCACTCCTGAGCAGCCCGCTCAGTATTTGGATTGTCCTTGTCCAAAGTTCATCACCGTGGCCAATGACGACACTACTGTTACTGGTTCTGGTCATATGATGCTCACTCATGCTCTCCCTGAAATCTGTTCTACATGTTCCTGGCTCTCACTTTAATCTGCTCTTTGTTAGCCGTCTAACCCACGATCATGATTGTCTCATTACATTCGCCTCTTCCTCTTTTGTGTGCAGGATCGGCAGACACAGACTATCATTGGTAGCGGACGGCTGTCTAACAGGCTCTACATCACGGATCTCCCTACTCCTGCCCTTTCCTCCGTCAGCTCTGTTGACTGGCATCAACGTCTTGGTCATGCCCCTCTTCCAATCCTCCAAAAGGCTCTTCCGGATTATCGTTTTTCTTCTTTTAATTGCGAATCTTGTATCTATGGAAAACAACATCGCTCTGTCTTTCCTCCTAGTTGTAATCAGAATATTGCTCCTTTTGCTTCAATGCATCATGATATCTGGGGACCCTAGAAAATTGCAAGGATATTTGGCTATCGCTACTTCGTTACCTTTATTGATGATTACTCTCACATGACTTGGTTATATTTGAAGCATGATCGTTCTGAGCTCCTCTCTATTTTCCGCTCCTTTCTGAGACCAACACTCAATTTTCCCGCACAATAAAGCTTCCTCGCACTGACAATGCCTGTGAATACACCAGCCATGCCTTTCAACAGTTGTGCAACTCTTTGAGCATTATCCACCAAACCTCATGTGCTTATACTCCTCAGCAAAATGGTGTCGTTGAGCGAAAAAATTGTCACCTTCTCGAAGTGGCTCGGTCTCTCCTCTTCTAGATCCAGGTCCCTACATCCTATTAGAATTTTGTTGTCTCCGCTGCTTGTTATCTCATCAACCGCCTGCCCTCCTCGGTCCTCAACTTTATCAGCCCCTTCTCCCAGTTATTTCCGGAGTGCGACCTATTTCCCCTAACTTCGCGGGTCTTTGGTTGTGTCTGCTTCGTTCATCATCTGGGACCCCCTGTTGACAAATTGGCCCCTCGAGCCACCCGCTACATCTTCGTCGGGTATTCCCGCACTCAAAAGGGCTATGTTTGTTATTCTCCCTCTGCTCGTAAGATGGTCACATCCGCGGACGTTACTTTCCTCGAGCATTAGTCCTTCCATACTATCGTCCCCACGGTGACACCTCCTCCGGATCTCCCACGTCCTCTTGTTCCTACCACCTCCCCTTTACCACCGTTACTCCCAACACCACCTCCTTTCCTTCGTGTCTATTCTCGCCGCTATCCTCAATATGCTGCCCTGCCACAGCCCCTGACTACCACGGATCCTCCGTTGCCTGCTGATCATACCACACCCTCCACTGCGCATCCTCTCTTTAACTACGTCTCTTTGCATCGTCTCTCCTCTGATTTGCACAGGTTTGCGACCTCTTTGTCATCTATTTCTCCTCCCACTTCTGTGCAAGAAGCTCTTCAGCATCCCGGTTGGCGGGCAGCCATGGATGAGTAAATGACTGCTCTCTGCGCAAACAACACATGGGACCTTGTTCCCCTCCCCCCTAACCAGTCTGTGGTTGGCTGTAAGTGGACCTTCTCCGTAAAATATCACCCCGATGGGCGGCTCGGCTGCCTCAAAGCACTCCTTGTCGCGTGAGGATTCACTCAATAATATGGTCTTGATTATGAGGAGACCTCTCTGGTTGCCAAGCTCAACACTGTTTGTCTTCTTATCTCTTTTGTTGTCTAACGACAATGGCCGTTGCATCAGCTCGACATCAAGAATGCCTTCCTCAATGGAGACCTTTTGGAGACTGTGTTTATGCAACAACCTCTTGGTTATACAACCACGAGGGAGACCCTAGTCTGTCATCTCAAGAAATCCCTATACGGCCTCAAACAGTCTCCGCTGGCATGGTTTGATAAGTTTAGCCAGGTGGTTCGTGAATGTGGTTTTACCCGAAGCTCGGCAGACTTCTCCTTGTTTAACCGTCGATGTGCCTCAGGAACTGTCATTCTTTTAGTCTACGTTGATGACATTCTCGTCACGGGAGATGGCTGTAACGCCCCGGTCTACTGTGGATGCGCTACAGGTCTGCAGACCAGTGACCACAACCCATCTCCAGGGATCTGATCGGACGCAACCGCTAATTCCAATGGCGGGTTGTTGAGGCCGGGATTTGAACCCCAGACCTTCTGGATAAGGGAGCTCTAAACTGGTCCTCATCACCATCTGAGCTGAGCTGGTGATGAGGACCAGTTTAGAGCTCCCTTATCCAGGAGGTCTGGGGTTCAAATCCCGGCCTCAACAACCCGCCACTGGAATTAGCGGCTGCGTCCGATCAGATCCGTGGAGATGGGTTGAGTCATTGGTCTGCAGACCTGTAGCACACCCACAGTTGTCCGAGGCGTTGTAATGACCTATCTGGCATTATTCAGATCAAGAAACATCTTGCCTCTCAATTCCACACTAAAGACCTAGGTCGGCTACGGTACTTCTTAGGGATTTGAGATAGCTTGGCGTTCATATGGTTTGGTTCTATCTCAGCGGAAATATTGTCTTGATCTTCTTCATAATGCAGGCTACTATGGGTGTAAGCATGTGGATACACTTATTGAAGCAAATCATCAACTGAGTGCTCATAACTCAGACTGATCAGCTCCTTCCTAATCCAGAGTATCATCGACGACTCGTAGGTAAGCTTATCTATCTTACTGTCACACGACCCGACATCTCCTTTGATGTCGGTGTGGTCAGTCGCTTCATACATGCTCCTCGGACCTCCCATCTTTAGACGGTCGAGCGTATTCTTAGATATTTGAAGAATGCTCCTGGGCAAGGTCTGGTGTACAAGCCTTCTACGTCTCTATCTCTCGTTGCATACTGTGATGCTGATTATGATGGGTCCCTCGATGATCGACGGTCAACCAACGATTACTGTACTTATTTTGGCGGAAATCTGATTATTTGGTGAAGCAAGAAGTAAACAGTGGTTGCTCGTTCATCTGCCGAAGACGAGTATCGCGGCCCTAGAAGCTCCCCTTATCTCATTATGTCTAATGTGGTGGATTCTTGTGATGTCTCGCAACTCGCTGGATCTACCCGGGTTGGACACGATCATACCACTCCTCAAATTACCATTATTCGTCTTGATGCCAAGGTTTTAAATGTCGGCCGACATGTCCGACATGTCGGCCGACATGTCCTGTTTGATAAGAAAACGACTTGCATAATCAAAATATATAGGTTATGGCGTTTTCGAAAATGTCGGCCGACTTTTTGTATAAAACCCGACATTTCGGCCGACACGCAATAATCATTATAGCCCGACATTTTGAAATGTCTCCTAAATTGAATTAAATTAAAGTGAACCGTTGTTTAGCGCTGTCCATCGCTGTTTAGGGTTTTTATACAGATGAAAATAGATGAATGATTAGAAAGATAATAATATTTGAAGATAGATTTGAGTATTTAGAAAATATATACAAGTATACAACTACTAATAAAGCTAAGATATTATGTTAAGTTACAATATAAATATTTTTTAGAAATCCGACATATTGAAATGTCCCCGACATGTCTCCGACATCCGACATCTAAAAACCCAATCCGACATGTCTCCGACATCCGACATTTAAAACCTTGCTTGATACTACAAACTATCTGTCTTGATCTCGATCTATTGCTTTGGCTCTTAAGAGTCGCTGATTGTTTAGATAAGTGAACCGTACTATTATGGAGCCAACGAAGACTGCGTCCAGTTTGGACAACGGAAATCAGAGAACTCAGTGGTTATGTCATGATTGATTAATTCCATGCAAGAGGCTATTGCACGAAAATATCTATTCTTGGTTACCGTTGCGGGCATTTAGAGCCAAGTTGAATCCACATACTCCCCAAAAGGAAATACATCTTAGGTATTTCAATTGCGAAGGAAGGTCTTTCTCGTTCGACAGGGCGATAGACCACCATCCACCTATTATTCGGAGTTCACCCAGCTATATCAGGAGTATGACCATTTTGACTCTCTCAACTTTATTTACTCCGTTGATGAAATCATTGTTTGTGCTCGTGAAGATTAGAACAAAGTGCTTGAGTTTCTACATGGTTGACACAGAGTTTTTTCGATCAAATCATTGTTTAGATCCTTGGTCGCACTTCTGTCCCTTCTTTGACAAAGAACTATAACATTGTCCAGTAGAAGTATGACGGTCGACAGTCTTGGAGTTCAGAGGTCACCTTTGGTGGTTCTGCACTCGATGCTTTTCATTATTCTAGAGGTGATAATACTCGGGACTTTAAACTTAGGCCTACTAACAAAGACCACCTGTTGTGTGACCACAATGGCAAAAGTCGGCATACTCATGATACTTGCTTCAAATTGCATGGATTTCCCCCACCTATAGGTGGAATCTTAGTTATTAAAGGCGCAAGGCGCACCAAGGCGCAAAGGGGTCTTGGAGCCTAGACGCAAGGCTCAAGGTGCATGCGCGCGCCTGACGAAGACAAGGCGCAACCACATTCATTTTAAAAAATAAGCATCAAACATCAGTTCATCTTCTTGATCAGATTTTTCATCTATTCTACACATTAATCATTCATTGCTATCATTTATAACTCTTAAAAAAAATAGAATTAATGTGGTCATTTGCATCATATATAAGTCTTAACACTCGATTATGTTACACAAATACTAAATCATGCAAAAAATATTGAGTTCTTACATTATTTCTTTCTTTCTTTTGGGGGAAAAATGTTTGCAACAAAAATCGCTCTCAGACGCGCCTTTTATACTCCAAAGGCGCAAAAAAGGCGCACGAAGGCGCAAGCCTCTGAGCCTGGAGCCTTAGGCGCGCCCGAGGCGCGCCTTTAACAACTCCGGGTGGAATGGTACCTCGTGGAGGATGTGAAGTACGTGGCCATGAAAGATTAAGCTTTATCTCTCCTCGCTCTGCTAATCTGACAAAGCTCATTGATGACAGTATTTCGGGTGGCCAGATATCTGATCCTCCTTCTCTACCATGTTCTTTCTCCACTTATGAGATGATGACTTTCCAATGCATAATGCAGAGATTATCTTCTGAGCCCAGTCCTGGTTCATCCTTGTCCTTTTCCCATTTAGGTACTCCAAATGCTCATTCTTCCATTGCGTCACCTACCACTTATCAGATCATTGACTCTAGGGCCACTAACCATATGGTTGGGTCATCGGCTGGTTTTGTTTTATATTCTCCATTTCTGACAAAGACAAGGTAAGCATTACTGATGACACTCTTTCCTCTATTGCAGGAAAGGGATCCATCAATTGCTCCTCTTACCTTGACTTCTGCTTTATACATCCCTTCTTTTACTCACAAGCTCTTATTTGTTAGTCATATAACAAATTCTATGAACTGCTTTGTCACTTTCTTTCCTTCTTACTGTGTCTTTCAGGACCTACAGACGAAGAAGGTGATTGTCTTTGGTAGGATGCGAGATGGGTTGTACGTGTTTGATATTGTTGTTCCTCAAGCTCTTCATGTTTTCCAGCTTCCCCAGTTGACTACCTGAAATCGACGCTTGGGTCATCCCTCTACTACTACCATGCAATCTTTATTTCTTAGTTTTTATCTTCTGTGTTTCAAACTTTTATGTGTGATGTCTGTGAACTTGCTAAACATAAGCGTGTTTTCATTAATCGTACTTTTATGCCTTGTAGTGTTCCTTTTCATACTTTCATACTAATGTGTGGGGCGCGTGCCTGATTGCTTCCATCTCCAGTTATCATTGGTTTGTAACATTCATTGATTGTTATCCTCACACTACCTGGGTTTACTTGATGCGTAGTAAGAGTGAAAATTTTTCCACACTTCCAAAATTTTCAAAAAATGATTTATACTCAATTTGGTGCAATGATTAAAACTTTTCTCAGTGATAATGGTCGTGAATATATTGATTCCAAATTCGGAAGTTATCTGAGTGATCTTGGAAATGTAAGTCAAACCACTTGTGTCCATTCTCCCGCACAAAATGGTATTATTGAGCGCAAAAATCGTCATCTTCTTGAAGTGAAAAAAAGTTTATTATTTATCACATCTCTTCCTAAATACTATTGGGGATATGAACTTACTGCTGCATATATCATTAAGTGTATGCCTTCCCGTCATCTGGGCAATCACACCCCTCTACAATATACCTTAGGTATTCTTCCTAGAAATATTTCCCTTATAGTTTTTGGATGTTTATGCTTTGTTCACATACATAGCATTGCTTCAACAAAACTTGATCCTCACTCCATGCAATGTGTCTTCATTGGTACTCTCATACACAGAAATTATACAAATGCTATCATCCTCCTAGCAAGAAGATCTTTATCTTTATGGATGTAATTTTTCATGAAACTACATCTTATTATAAGTCCTCATCTCAGGAGGAATCTATATCACACTTGTAAGTAAGTACTACTTTTCCTTTGCCTATTCCACCTCTATACAACACCCTGAATACTACTAATCAAGGAAGAATGTGAACATCCTAAGGAAAAGGAGTTGCAAGTGTACACTAGGAGAAGCAAGGAATCAAACATTCAGTCTCATTCCATAATACCAGAGTCAATGTCAGATTCATCTTCAGCACCCATTGAGTTACTTATTGCTCTCAGAAAAGGTATTCACGCATCCACTCAACATCATTTATCTAATTACATTTCACATTTTTCTCTAACCTCATCCCATAAAGACTTTATCGCTTATCTATCCTTCGTGTTTATTCCCATTACATGGCAAGAAGCACTTGAACACCCAAAATGGACAAAGACAATGATGGAGGAAATGAAGGCTCTTGAATGAACCATACATGAGACCTGGTAAATCTCCTTAAAGGCAAGAAAATAATTGAATGCCGATGGATATACGGTAAAGCAGAACTTTGAAGATATTGTGAAAAGTTCAAGGCACAGTTGATGACACGAGATTACGCTTAAATTCATGGTATTGACTACAAAGAAATATTTTCTCCGGTGGCAAAAAAGAATTCAATTCGTGTCTTATTATTTTGTGTCGCCTGCAAAGTGTGGGATCTTCAACAACTGGATGTAAAGAATGTCTTCCTCCACAGTGAGCTGGAAGAGGAACTCTATATGTCAATGCCTCTTGGTCTTGTCCCAAAGCTTGGTTTGAGAGATTTCACAAAGTCATGACCTCCTTAGACTATACCCAAAGTTATGTCGATCACACTCTATTCATCAGACAAAAAGAGATGAAGGTGACTCTCCTTATTGTGTATGTTGATGATATGATTATTACAGGTGACAACCTAGATGAGATCCATGCTCTAAAAATAAAACTTGCTGATAAATTTGAAGTGAAAGATTTGTGAAAGTAGAGATATTTTCTAAGAATTTAGGTAGCAAACTCAAAATATGAGATTCATATTTCAAAGCAGAAGTATGTCCTTGATTTACTTGAGCAGACGAGAATGAGTAGTTGTAAATCTGTTAATACCCCCAAGTGAAGTCAACCACAAATTAGGAAGAGATGATGTGAAGTAGTGGAAGATCTTAGAGTTATCAGAAGCTGATAGGAACATTGATCTATTTGTCTCATACTCGCCCTGACATTGCATATGCAGTGAGAATTGTAAATCAATATGCATTCTCATAAGGTCAGACATCTCGATATTGTCCACATAATTCTAAGTTATTTGAAACCTCAGCTGGTAGAGGCATTTTATTTTCACAATATGATAACTTAAAAATTGAGGTTTATACTCATGTTGACTGGGTTGGATTAATTGGTGATAAGAGACCTACAACAAGATATTGTTCCTTTGATGGTTGGAGAAGCAAGAAACATGTACTGGCTCGTTCTAGTGCTGAAGTTGAGTTTAGAGTCATGGCTCATGGTATATGTGAGGGGATATGTCTTTGTACTCTCATGAATGATCTTGACTTACTGAAAATTGGCCCCTTCAATTTGTACTGTGATAACAAGATTGCAATCAACATTGCTCATAACTCTGTCCAGTATGATCGCATCAAGCATGTCGAAGTTGACCGACACTTCATCAAAGAAAACATTATGAAAGGAATTGTATGTACTCCTTTCGTACACTCTAAGGGACAACTTGCAGATGCTCTTACTAAGGGAATTAGCAAAAATAATATTTGTAAATCTTATTAGCAAGTTCGGTATGAATAACATTACATGCCTAATTTGAGGAAGGTGTTAGAAGTATTAATATTTTATTTTATTTTATCTTCAGGTTCATGTAATAACCTCTACTATAAGTAGAGGGTCCCCTTTTTTTCATCAATTAATCAAGTCATTTTTCCTAACAGGAACCATAATCACGAAGATCAAAACTTTGGCTCGTGACTTGCCTGATTCTCTAGCTCGAACTAAGCCAAAAATTGATCCAAACATCAAAAGATCTATGACTTGAGCTAAATTCATAGCTAGTATTTCAAAAAAAACTACAATTTAAGATTATTCAAACCTCCTTCGAGGAAAATTACATCTAAAATCATTAACTTAACCTGGCATTTCCTGTTAGGATGTTTCTCCACCCAAATCATAAACTGGTCAATCTTCTCTTCTATTTTCTTCTCCAAATCTGAATCTCCACATTGGACCTATAAGACAAAACAGGCCAAACACATTAGGATTTGTACAACCAAGCTTGCTAATGAAGTCAAGTAACAATGCACCACCTCCAGAAGTTTGCTCATATTTCAAAAAGAAATCTAGAGCTGCTAAAACTAATAGAAACTCAAATTCTAAATCAGCTCAAAATTAATTACAAGAAATAGATGCAAATTAATTTTAAGTTGATCTTGAGCTCCAAACTTGAGATTAGTTCGAGAAATTTTAAATTTTATCAAGTTCAGTCTAATATAGAGCAAATCGAACCAGAATATGATTCAAAATGATTATATACATGTAGAATATAATATGCAATATCATATATAAACTTAAATAGAAAAAACATTTCGAGTCAGAGTTACATAGCGAACTCAAATAAAGTGATTCTAGCAGAGTCGACAAGAACAAATTAATTATGAATTTAATTCTATGATCCAGAAAGAATCAAAATATTTTATTTACAGCAGGGTAATATAACAATCATACTAAAAAGGTTTGCATAGAAGAATAAAAAAAGGATGCAGTAAACTGTTGGGGCGAATAAAGGAGGCAATTTGGAAATGGTTGTGGAATATGTTGAGAAAAATAATATGTGGTTGAGAAAAACAAGCTATCAAATTTCAAATACATTTATTTCTGAAACATTCTTAACACATAAGACATGGTTACACTTGAATCAGTCTATATTCAATGGCTAATAATGCCCAGTTTATAGAAGACAAACCACAGGTTCTCCATCAAAATTTAAATGCATGCATATGCTCAAATTGTAATCTTATCCTTCAAATTTAAAAATTCTCACCCGATAGTCATATCATACGAATATAAATATGTACAAAATTCGCCTTAATCATATTGTTACTTACATAGGTTATTTCAAAAAGTTCACAATCAACATCTCTTGGCCGAACAAGACCAAGAGCTCTGTGAAAGACAATTGTATGGAGCACACCTGAAAACAAATTATCAAGTTAAGAAAGATAGGTAATGAATGCCAAATAATTCAAAAAGAAAGAACACAGTATTAAGTAGAAGATGCAGACAAAATAAAGGCTCCACAAATAACATTACATGCACATAACCTTTCAGTTGAAACAACACTAAGTAAGATAAGTACATGTTCGGGAAGTAGGATACGTTAAAACATATAATATCTAGGAATGAGGGAAAAAACTCTCATGCAACTACAAATCCTTATGCAGATATAGAAGATTTAGTATAAATTTATTTGATAAATAAGATTCATGATCTACTTCTTATGATTCCTTGGAATTCTATTGTTAGTCTTTCTGGAATTCAATATTGAATTCTATAGGGAAAAATTGATTCAAAAAGTCAAGTAAATTATTTTGCAATTTATATTTAATGTAATTATAATGTATATAGAGATGAAGAAGGCGCTCTTCAGGCACTTGAACCTGTTTTGGATCACAGCTACACAAAAAGAAGCATGCCAAAGCAATGACCTCCATATTCATAAGCATAAGAATAAATACGTTGATTGATTTGATGTCTCATAGAAATTGTTTGGGCAGCAAGAACAACATAATTCTCCATGGTGTAATAAAATATCTCTTATTAGTCATTTCCAACTTGAATAGATTCTCCTTTTTTATTTTCAAATGAGTTTAGTCAAGGGAATTTACACTTCAATCCAACTATAGGTTCCCCTACAATTACCTTGTAGTTTTCCTCTAGCTTACGCTCTTTTTATCCTGCCTAGCCGCTTCTTCACTAGATTGTCATTCTAAATAATAATAATTTTAATTACTAAAATTTGAATACAAATCACTAAAAATATCACTCAACGGTCATACAAATTAGCCAATGATTCAAAAGAAGAAGAAGAAGAAGAAGAAGAAGAAGAAAAAGGTAGAAAAGCACTGGAAGAGAAAATTGCTTCAAAGTTGAATCTTTTCACATGCATTAGTCAATAATTCTTGATGATATCGAGCTGGAACAATCTGTTGCTCATAAATACCCAGATTCAAGAGACCTAGTAATTTCATGTTACTACCATATATTATTCATCTCTATTTGGTGAGAAATAAATTGTATGAGTCTCTTTTGATCTCTCAAATAATTCATAAAGCAAACACTTTTATGATCTTCAATAATCAAACTCTACATGAATAGCTAATGATCCAATAAATCTAACCCAAAACATTAACAGCTCTTAAGCAAGTAAATTAATACTCACGCAAATACGCCTACATGTGGCACCACTCACAAGAAAATAAAAGAAAATAAAAGAAAATTGCTAAAGAATCTTATAGGACTAATTAAATAACCACAATAAAAGAACTGGCTCCAATAAATTGTGCTAGAAAATGTGAAGATGTCCTCTCTTATGAGGCTCAAAAATGGATTATTAAAAGTTTATACTCAATCAATAATATGTGAAGTGTCTTCTTTGGCTCAACCCAAAGCTCACTAATTTCAACCTCAATGTTTTCCCTTCCCTGAGGTGGTCCACAAGAATTTCCTACCAGAGCACAGTTAATTAAGTTCTTAACTGAACTCCATCGTACTCTCAAAAGGCGGATCACATATGGTTAGTCTTGCTTCAACACATTTCAATAATGGAATTACGGATGCACAAAAAACCGTCAACCTATTTTCATGGCAGAGAAAATAAACCAACAATTTTCTTCTATGATTCCTATCGAGTGGTGAACGATGCCTCCATAAGCTTTATTACAAACTTTTATTTTCTCCAGTTTTTCATGTTGTTCTCCCTTTTCCTACTTATGCATATATTCCTGCAGGAATTATCCAAACTCTAGAAATATGGGGTTTATATAACACTCCGTACATTTATGAAATACCCAAAATACCTCTGATAACTACCCCGGAAAAAGTTCGGCCCGGACCCCGCAGGTCGAGATCAGCGACAATCATCATCTTTGGGTTAGGGTTCGAGGCATATAATTAACAGAAACAATTGACATGCAAGGGAGTAAAATTGCCGTAAGTTTACTAGAATTTGCATCACACAACTTAACAGTTATAAAATGAACAGCTCTAACATCATTAAGAATAGCAACACTAAACCAAATTATAGCACTTGATGAATAAAACCGACATCGAATAACACAATCTGAATAGCACTTAACCAAATAACCCCCCTAGTATGGGTCAGACCAGATCACAAGAGATCTCCATTTTATGTTCTCTAAAACCCATTCAAATAGTGAATTTGAGCATATCAATTTTTTCATCATAGAGACCCTTGTAATGCTTCCAAACAGTACATCCTGAAAAGGATAAGTAGCTTAATGGTCTCCTGATTTTCCAACATTGAATTTCAAACAAGACCAACATTAGTAGAGGGCAACTCCAATGGATCCAATTTAGCAACGAATCATAGACACAAAATGCACACACAAAGCTATAAGACCCTACAAAACTATATTCACGGTAGAAAAATGAATAATCTTACAGCGCAACACTTCCCGAACCTCATGCGGCTCCAGTACCTGAATACGCAACCAAATTATCATCAACTGAACAGAAAATAAGCCAAAAAAAGAAAATCTTCCTGTAACAATCTCAGGATGGAAAAAACAAAGGCAATGACAGCAATCTCAATACCAATCGCTAATAGATACTGTAGATCAGTTAGAATACCAAGGAATGAGATCGAAAACTCACTAGTTCTTTCAGCTGGCACGCTTCGCAGTTCATGATAGGACTCCAAGTTTTGAGCGGGTGAAGGATACAGATTGGGTGATGGAAAATAAATTTGATGAGAGATCGGAGACGGGTGACTTAGGTTTTGGGAGATACCGGAAAAAAGACGGAGCGAGCGGTGGCGATCTTTTTCGGTGTTTTTCCCCTGAGGTATTGCTTAAGAAGGTGGGTAACGCCAGCAGTTAAAAGACGGGGCTCCACTCCATTAGGAGTGAAATGGCCACTATCCATTTGACCGTGGACAGGCGCTCATCCGCAATGACCAATATTAAAGATGATTATTAGCAAATCGTATTTTTTTAGAGATGTTAAATGCAGGCCGATTTTGGCTATATGCAGGCCGCAGATATATGAGGCTAAAAATTATTTATGCAGACCAAATTTCACATTTACATACCATATTTAAAAATCAAATTAATATTTTTCTAAATAAATCACCAGGCAAAATAACATTCATAAGATAAGTAAGTAAAATATCATGCGTGCGAGGTTACGTTGAATGTCATTGTTTCGTCAGTAAATCTGGGAGAGCTATTGATGGAGTATCCCAAAAGAGCTAACCGCACCTCATCCATGGGGTGCGGTTATCCAAAGAACCTTCACTAGCGAACTACCCGAAGTATAACCATCGCCGTCATGGCCGCCATCGCCGTCATCGCCGCCATCGCCGCCATCGCCGCCATCGCCGACGACGCCGACGTCGTCGCCGACGCCGACGACGCCGACGTCGCCATCGTCGTAGCAAATGCCCATGAATAGCTTTAGGCCAGTTGTAATTTAAAAACACATCGGACTCGGACAAACGAGTAAACTCCTTGGGGATACGGTTGCATGGAAGGAAAAAGCACATAATACATGAAGTATTAAACTACTCAAATCATTTTTCCTAAAGTTTTAAAAGAAAAAATGATATCTTTTTTTAAAAAACTGTGGCCTGCATATAACCAAAATCGGCATGCGTTTAACATCGCTCTTTTTAAAAAATTGTGGCCTGCATGTACAACCATGTATTCGCCAAGTGTGCCCCTGGGACCCAAGTGGTCTTTTAAGACATTATTTTCCAGCACGGTCCAGGGCATGAAGAGAGAGGAGGCGAGCGGTGGAGGCGAAGGCCTCCCGCTCGCACAGCTTGTGTAGGAAGCATGGGGGGCGAGCCTAGGGAGCTACCCCGCGGTCTCGCCCCCGCCCCAGCAGGGGGGCGAGCCTAGGGAGCTGCCCTACGGTCTCGCCCCCGCCCCAGCAGGGGGGCGAGCCCAGGGGGCAGCCATGCGGTCTCTCCCCTCCCCAGCAGGGGGGCGAGCCCAGGGGGGCAGCCCGCGGTCTCGCCCCCGCCCCAGCAGGGGGGCGAGCCCAGGGCGCAGCCCTGCGGTCTCGCCCCCACCCCAGTAGGGGCGCGCCCAGGGAGCAGCCCTGCGGTCTCGCCCCCGCCCCAGCAGGAGGGTGAGCCCAGGAAGGAGGTCAGTCCCCTCTCGCCCAGCCCCAGGGGGGGTCGGTCCGCGTTTAGCGTCATAGAACAGCGGGATTTGGCTATTCGCAGGCCAAATTCGGGGGGTATTTTCGTAATCTCGTAGGCCAGAATCTGATTATTGGCAGACCAAGTTCAAAATCCTATAAATAGGACCAAGGGGGCACCATTTGGAGGGATCTCTCTCTTGGCTTCTCTCTCATCAAGTTCCTTTGTTGGGTGGAGAGAGCCTCCAAAGGTGCCCAAGCTTAGCATTGGCTTGGGAGGGGAAGCACTCTAAGATCTTCTGGGTGTGTGGTGGGACCTCCTCGCTAAGCCCTTCGTCTCATTCCTAGTTCTTTAGCCTCTTAGCCTAGAGCTCTCCCTTAGGAGAAGTAAGTGTGAGGTCACCCCCAACTTGTTGAGGGCCTGGAATTAAGGGAGGCGGGGGGATCCGAGGCAATAGCAGCAGCAACCAGAAGAGGTCGAGGAAGATCAGACCTGGGAGTAGGAGACCAAGTTTTAGTTTTCATACTTAGTTTTTGTTTAAATCAATGTAGTATGATGGTTTACTTTCAGACTTGGTTTTTCTTTCATGTAATATGATAATCAAAGTTATGAAAGTTTTCCAGGTACTTAGCCCTGATGCTGGCCTGCTGACCAGACTCCCATCAAGCTGGCAGGGCCGGGAACCACTCGGTGGCCGGATGTTTCAGAAGTACTTAGCCCCGATGCTGGCCCGCTGACTAGGCTCCCATCAAGCTGGCAGGGCCGGGAACCGCTCGGTGGCCGAATGTTTCAGAAGTACTTAGCCCCGATGCTGGCCCGCTGACCTGGCTCCCATCAAGCTGGCAGGGCGGGAACCGCTCGATGGCCGGATATTTCAGAAGTACTTTGCCCCGATGCTGGCCCGCTGACCAGGCTCCCATCAAGCTGGCAGGGCCGGGAACCGCTCGGTGGCTGGATGTTTCAGAAGTACTTAGCCCCGATGCTGGCCCGCTGACCAGACTCCCATTAAGTTGACAGGGCCTGGAACCGCTCGGTGGCCGGATGTTTCAGAAGTACTTAGCCCCGATGCTGGCCCGCTGACCAGGCTCCCATCAAGCTGGCAGGGTCGGGAACCGCTCGGTGGCCGGATGTTTCAAAAGTACTTAGCCCCGATGCTGGCCCGCTGACCAGGCTCCCATCAAGTTGGCAGGGCCGGGAACCGCTCGGTGGCCGGATGTTTCGGAAGTACTTAGCCCCGATGCTGACCCGCTGACCAGGCTCCCATCAAGCTGGTAGGGCCGGGAACCGCTCGGTGGCCAGATGTTTCGGAAGTACTTAGCCCCGATGTTGGCCCGCTGACCAGGCTCCCATCAAGCTGGCAGGGCCGGGAACCGCTCGGTGGCCGGATGTTTCAGAAGTACTTAGCCTCGATGCTGGCCACCTGACCAGGCTCTCATCAAGCTAGCGGGGCCGGGAACCGCTCGGTGGTCGGATGTTTCAGAAGTACTTAGCCCTGATGCTGGCCTGCTGACCAGGCTCCCATCAAGCTGGCAGGGCCGGGAACCGCTCGGTGGTCGGATGTTTCAGAAGTACTTAGCCCCGATGCTGGCCCGCTGACCAGGCTCCCATCAAGCTGGCAGTGCCGGGAACCGCTCGGTGGCCGGATGTTTCAGAAGTACTTAGCCCCGATGCTGGCCCGCTGACCAGGCTCCCATCAAGCTGGCAGGGCCGGGAACCGCTCGGTGGCCGGATGTTTCAGAAGTACTTAGCCCCGATGTTGGCCCGCTTACCAGGCTCCCATCAAGCTGGCAGGGCCGGGAACTACTCGGTGGCCGGATGTTTCAGAAGTACTTAGCCCCGATGCTGGCCCGCTGACCAGGCTCCCATCAAGATAGCAGGGCGGGAACCAGTCGGTGGCCGGATGTTTCAGAAGTACTTAGCCCCGATGATTGTCCGCTGACCAGACTCCCATCAAGTTGGCAGGGCCGGGAACCGCTCGGTGGCCAGATGTTTCAGAAGTACTTAGCCCCGATGCTGGCCCGCTGACCAGGCTCCCATCAAGCTGGCAGGGCCGGGAACCGCTCTGTGGCCGGATGTTTCAGAAGTACTTAGCCCCGATGCTGGCCCGCTGACCAGGCTCCCATCAAGCTGGCAGGGCCGGGAACCGCTCTGTGTCCGGATGTTTCAGAAGTACTTAGCCCCGATGCTGGCCCGCTGACCAGGCTCCCATCAAGCTGGCAGGGCCGGGAACCGCTCGATGGCCGGATATTTCAGAAATACTTAGCCCCGATGCTGGCCCGCTGACGAGGCTCTCATCAAGCTGGCAGCACCAGGAACCGCTCGGTGGCCGGATGTTTCAGAAGTGCTTAGCCCCGATGCTGGCCCGCTGACCAGGCTCCCATCAAGCTGGCAAGGCCTGGAGCCGCTCGGTGGCCGGATGTTTCAGAAGTACTTAGCCTGGATGCTGGCCCGCTGACCAGGCTCCCATCAAACTGGTAGGGCCGGGAACCGCTCGGTGGCTGGATGTTTCAGAAGTACTTAGCCCCAATGCTGGCCCGCTGACAAGGCTCCCGCCTAGCTGGTAGGGGCGGGAACCGCTCGGTGGCCAGAAGTTCTCTAAGTGTTTATTTCCCCCGAGGTGACTCCGCTAGCCGACAAGGTAGGAAGGCCTCTCGGGGAGGGTAAGTATTTTTCCCCCGAGGTGGCTTCGCTAGCCGGCGAGACAGGATCGACCTCTTTGGGAGGCTTAGGTAAATTTTTCCAGGGGTGATGTGGAGTTTTCTCAATTTCACTCAGCGCCACTAGCCGATTACGCAGGGTTGGACTTTTCTTTCCGAGCGTGTACCTCGCTCGAAAAGAGCGGGGATTGTGTACAACCCTGTATTCGCCGAGTGGGCCCCCGGGACCCAAGTGGTCTTTTAAGACATTATTTTCCAGCACGGTCCAGGGCATGAAGAGAGGGGAGGCGAGCGGTGGAGGCGGAGGCCTCCTGCTCGCCCAGCTTGTGTAGGAGGCATGGGGGGCGAGCCCAGTGAGCTGCCCCTGCGGGTCTCGCCCCCGCCCCAGCAGGGGGGGCGAGCCCAGGGAGCTACCCTGCGGTCTCGCCCCCGCCCCAGCAGGGGGCGAACCCAGGGAGCTTCCCTGCGGTCTCGCCTCCGCCCTAACAGGGGGCGTGTAAGACCCCATTTTTTTTTTGCAAAAACCACCGGGTCTTAGGCCCAGAACCGCCGTTTTGCGGTGACACCTTCACTCGGGAAGGTCGCCACTACAAAACGCCGATCCTGCCGGCCAAATCGATCACGAAGAAAAGTACAATAAAGAGAAGACAAGTCCACAGAATCACATGAATTATAAACCTTAAAGGCAAATGTCTACGTATATTAACTGAATAAAGAGACAAGGGTTACAAATAATAAAAGGGGCTCTTGCCCTGTACATCATTTCCTCACTACAAGATCACTCGCGGAAGCTAACTACTAATCACTCACAGATCCTGAATCCTGTGCTCCTGTACTAGACTGGCCCGCCTCCGTCTGCTCCGGCCTCTGGTGCTGCTGCGTCTCCTCGATTTCCTAAAATGATATGGTCCACCGACCGTTAGTCAAAAAGACTAAGTCAACAATCCCCCGCCCCTAAACCCGTGGCTCCTAGGCACCGAGCGGGGAGGAGTGAAAAGGAGGACCAAAGGCAGAGTGGAAACAAGCAGGTGACAGCGGAACTAGAACTACACAGGTGCATATATATATGAAGCATTAAGTAAGCACAGTAAAGAACAGTAAGCAGTATATATAATTGGCAAGTAAAGTAAATATAACGGTAACCATTGATTTATAGGAATGCCCATACAAACCTATAGACCAAGGGGTCGTTTAGCAGGGCCTACCGTATAAGAAGTCCCATAACCGACTTATACGTTAGGGGTAGGTTGAATGCAATGTTTATGCTATGACATGCAGGGTATGCTGTTATGCTATGCTCATACAAGTGCAACTCACCCACCACGACTCTATGCGCATAGACCTTTAGTTCCCCCTTTTTGGAGCGAGCTAGACTCCCAGGATACTCCCGTAGTGGCAAACGGAAGCGGTGGGTTGGGCCCCGCCCACCTCTAGGTTGGTATTCACACTACCCAACCTAGACCTATTGTACGCCTCCACTATACCCGCGGAGCGTCTGCGTACTCTTGCTGACTGGACCGCCAGACTATCAAGGCTAAGTGTAAAACCACACTCGCCGAGTCAACGTATTGACGTCGGTGTGAACGACCGTCCAATACCGAAGACCCACCACCTTCAGTGCACATGCAACATGTTCTACTTCCTATCTCTGAGCCATGAGTTCCCCGGGCTAACCCGCCCGCCATCAATAACCTTCCGAGCCAAAAGCTCCCCGGGCTAACCTGCCCGTCATCAATAACCTTCCGAGCCATAAGCTCACCAGACTAACCAGTCTGCTGCAACAGCCACCGAGCCCACCGCTCGGACAACCAATCCAACTAAACTTCCGAAACCACAGGGTGTAGATGAGTGTATTATTAGTTAATCTTGTACAATGTCTTACTCCTATGAGTTAGGGTTAGTCTTGGACTTCCCGAGGGTTACCCTGTGAGGGGCTCGCTACGGTACTAGGAACCACTATGGGATGACACCCCAAGGTTCCCACTCCCAAGACACTTAATTTTATTAGTTACTACCCTTAAGAAACCCTCTTAACATTTCACCTGGTCTAAACCTAAGTGCTTTAAGACACTTAGGGGAAAAGACGATCTTTCGCCAAATCCCAAGATGACCTACCCCATGGGAGGCACCCCACCATCCCAGAACTCATCAACCTTAAATCTCTACAAGTGTCCTTTCATACCATACAATCACCATTCAATTCCCACATCTCCAAACAATGTATTGCAAATTGGCCTGTAACTCCAAAACTGTCAATTTACTAAACGCAGACCACCCTTAACGTTTTGATCCTCATGAAGGGAGGTACTCTAAATACTCAACTCCATGACCTACTGGATTTATTGGGAGTCCATGCTACTTAAATCAGATCAAATCCAGGGTTTCCTAATTTTCCCCATAATATTAATATTTTTAAACAATTTCTCAAAGGGCAATTTTCTCAAGTTTGAACTACAAGTGCACTTTTCTGACTCCCAGTGCCTACCCCAATTTTTACATAAATCATGAGTACCTAGATATCAGTAGGTATAAACTTGTAGGAAAGACCAGCAAGATTTACTATTTTTAAAAATTCCAAAACTCATTTATTTCCAATAAATTCCAAAGGAGGCACACTCATATGGACTCCCAACCTTATGCAAATTCATACAGTGGTGAATCATACTAAAATATTGAGGTCTACCAAGTTTGACCACATAAAACAGAGGTTACATTTGTAATTTCCTCAATGGATATATTTGTAAATAATTCCAAAATGAACTAGAGATACCAAAAATAATGATCCATAAATTATGCGAAAATTACAGTGGGTACATATTGGTATGAAAAGACATCCTGCAAAGTTTCATGCAATTACAGTAATTTAACACCCTAAAATTGATCCTCCCAAAAATTGTCTACAATGTGAAATATTACACTTTGAACCCCAAAAAGTCTTCTCATGGTCTAACAGATTCTTCCAGAGATCAATAGCATTAAAACCAAGTTTGTGACAGAAAATGGTAAACCATTAAGTAATATTTCTCCCTAAAACCCAAAACCCTAATTATTTACAAATCTACCCAAGGGTTTATTACCTAGGTTTGACAACTCCAAACCTCTTCAAATTCACAAGGGAGGCTCCTCTGGTCACTAGGACCTACCATACAAAATCTTAGGTCAAACCAATAATGTTTGACCCCACTCCCTTCATTGACCTCTAATTGCACCCCATTAGGGTTTAACCTAGGGTTAGGGTCTAAACTTCTCCAAATCCACCCAAACTTCTTGTGAGGGTATCCTATCACTTATAAAAGTCAGAGGAGTCCAATACACCCCTCTCCAAGGACAAACTCCCATATGTCCTTCACAACCCCAAATTCCACTACATAGGGGTCAACCCTATGACCTTGAGCAAAACAACTCCAATGCTCACCAAACCCTTCATGGGGTCTCAACTTCATCCCACTGATCTTCCTAAGAAGTATCAAGTCTCAAAAGACCTTATTGGCCAAAGATTCTCTACTTGGCTATTTGCACCCCAAGGTGCTCTTACTCCAAGTCCTAGGGCAAACCAACTCCCCATGACCCCAAAACTCTCTTGGAGGTATCTTGGGTGATATTAGGGCAGTGGACAAGGATCCACTCCTTTTGGAGGTGGTTTATCATGAAAAACCCTAAATGTCCCCTAAGCACAATTTTTCCCCTTAATGAACAAAACTTTGGTCTAAAGATTACCCAATCAAAAGAGCTCCAATTGAGTTGATATTTTAACTAGGGGTTTATCATGACCCTAATAACACTCCACCAAAAGTTGGTGGTGATTGGAGGTCATTTGACCCTCCAAATAATTTATGTAAGGATTATTAAATTTCTACAAAAACTTTAGGAAAAGTTTCTCCAAAAAATCTGATTTTTGGATATTACATAGCCCTAGGTATGACTCACCACTGGTCCAAATCTCAAGTCATTTGGACAAGTGGATTGGTGTGGGCACCCATTCAAAGTTCAGTCAAACTTTGCACTAAAATGGGTGCTGAGGTCAAACCAGGACTCCAAATCGAGTGAAGTCAATTTTGTATGACTCTAGGGGTCAAGGCCTACAACTTTTATGTTGGGCACTTTTTCTGTAGAGGGCATCTAGTATTTTTAGTAATTAAAATCAAGTTCTGCTAAAAATAATGCCAATTAAATCACATAATATCAATTAATAAAACAATGGCACTGTTCATCTTCTTCCATTGCCCGAAAACAGTCCAGAAAAACGCCATTTCCGACAGCTTTTCCAGGGCCATTTCCCGGCCACCCGGCCACCTCCCTGGCCGGCCACCACCGCCACCACCTTCGTTGAGGTGGGGGCTATCGCCGGGCGGCGACACGGCCGCCGGAGGGGCGGTTTCCGGCGAACTCAAGAGGGTGAATTTCCATGAAAATTCCGAATTTTCAACTCTCCGATCGGGCTCTTTTGAGCCCGATTTCTCACCTAATTCGATCTAAGATACTAGCACGAGTAAGGAGGAGGAGGATCGGACCTTGTTTGGGGGTTTTGGTGGCTCCAATCGCCGGCCACCATTTTTCCTCCTTGGAGCTTTGGGTGCCATGGGATCTCCTCCTCTGAGTGCTGGAAAGGTCGGGAAGATGGGGGTTTCAACTCCTTGAGAGCTTTTGAAGCTAATGGAGGCCTCAATTTAATGGGAGGAGGGCTCCATCAAGAGATCACCAAGTGACCCCTCCTCTCCCCCATGGCCGGCCACCCTAATGCATCCCCCCTGCCTTCAATTCCTCCAGAAAACTCCTGGAATTCCCTCCACATTCATCAGGGAAGATGAAGGGAGGCACCAATGGGGATTCCAAGGGGTGTATCCTCTTAATGGCCATGAACACCACCTTCTCTCTCCTCCAAAATTGGGTTTTTCTCTCTCCTACTCATCATGGCCGATTTTTACCTCTCTCTCATGTTTAATATCAGTCTACTAGGCTGGTCAAGAGGTCAATTTGGGCTTAGCCCAAAGGGATTGGGCTAGGTTTAAGAGATTTGACCTAATTTGGGCAAGTTTGACTTTTGGTCAAATTGAACAATTGGGTGACCCTAGGATGGGGCTTTTGGGTCTACTAGGTCTCTTATGGTATTCTAGACCTAGATGAGTGGTCAATTTGGCATGGTGAGGGTTAATTGACTCTAATTAGGCTACTTTGACCAATTTAGGGTTAGGGTTGACTTTGGTCAATTTGGCCTCTTTGGTTGACCCCAATGGGTCCTTGGTGCCCTAAGGGGACCCCTAAAGGGTTAGGGATACCATGGTGGGGCCAAATGGTCAAGTTGAGGCCCTAAAGTCCAACCCTAAGCTTGGTCACTAGAAATTGCTATTTGCAGTCCAAGGCACTTTCAACCCTAATCTTGCCTAAGTCAAAGGGATTTCTACACTACCAATGCCTTGTCATGACCTTGTCAGGACAGATTCACCTGGGGGGTCTAGCTGTCTGGGGGATGTTACAGGGCGAGCCCAGGGACCAGCCCCGCGGTCTCGCCCCCGCCCCAGTAGGGGGGTGAGCCCAGGGAGCAGCCGTGCGGTCTCGCCCCCGCCCTAGCAGGGGGGAGAGCCCAGGTAGCAGCCCTGCTGTCACGCCCCCGCCCCAGCAGGGGGGGCGAGCCCAGGGGGCAGCCCTGCAGTCTCGCCCCGCCCCAGCAGGGGGGCGAGCCCAGGGCGCAGCCCTGCGGTCTCTCCCCCGCCCCAGCTGGGGGCGAGCCCATGGAGCAGCCATGCAGTCTCGCCCCCGCCCCAGCAGGGGGAGAGCCCAGGGAGCAGCCCTGCGGTCTCTCCCCTGCCCCAGCAGGGGGGGGCGAGCTAGTGGGCAGCCCTGCGGTCTCGCCCTGACCCAGCAGGGGGGCGAGCCTAGGGAGCAGCCCTGCGGTCTCGCCCCCGCCCCAGCAAGGGGGCAAGCCCAGGAAGGAGGCCAGTCCCCTCTCGCTCAGCCCCAGGGGGGTCGGTATGCGTTTAGCACCGTAGAACAACAGGATTTGGCTATTCGCAGGCCAAATCCGGGGGTATTTTCGTAATCTCGTAGGCCAGAATCTGGTTATTGGCAGACCAAGTTCAAAATCCTATAAATAGGACCAAGGGGGCACCATTTGGAGGGATCTCTCTCTTGGCTTCTCTCTCCCCAAGTTCTTTTGTTGGGTGGAGAGAGCCTCCAAAGGTGCCTGATGAGTACTTTTTGTACTCATATTTTAGTATAATTTTAATGTAGTTTTAATATGAATTTATATAATTTATTTGTATTTTCTTATTTAAAATGTTCCATTTTAATTTTATAAACTAACTTAAGCCTTTTTTGTGTTTTTTCAGGATTTCTGGGCATTTTGAGCAAAATTGTCAAGTACACGCCCAAGGTCACGGGCGTGACAGCCTAAGATGTGTTCCAAACCTGCTGCTGCCACTTCGGTCCCATTCCGTGAAGATTCGCCAAGTACACGCCTCAGGTCACGGGCGTGACCAAGGGCGTGACATCCAAGTCACCGCCCGAACCGCTGAGATCGACGAACTGCGCCTGGCTGCTGCGTTCGACGAAAACATTGAGATCGACGAAATGGCTAAGTTCGACGAATGTTCAGAATTTGCCAAGTTCACGCCTCAGGTCATGGGCGTGACCAGGAGGCGTGACTTCCAGATCACGGGCGTGACTCATCCCGCGCCACTTCCCGCTTCTTCCCGCCGAAGATTCCCGCCAGAAGCCAGATTTTAAGATTACACGCCCCAGGTCACGAGCGTGCCACGCAAATTTCTCCTACATTAAAGACAGTCGGCGTCCTTTCCGCACCGAGAAGATCGCACGCCTTACACGCCCTTGGTCACGGGCGTGACCGAGGGCGTGTAACCTCAATTTTGCAGCTATATAAAGCCAGTTCCAGCAGATGTTTTGGGAGGAATTTTTTTGTACGAATTTTTAGGATTAGAACTTTCATTTCATGTCTTTATTTCCATGTTTTAGTAGTTCTTGTACTTCTTTTCTTCTCGCAAATTGTTCTTTCAATTCCTAGCATGTAACTTTCTTTATCATTTTAATAAAATAGTTCTTTTCTTTTCTCATTCTCTTCTTTCTCCTTCATGAACCTTTTTTATTTCTTTTGATACCAACTCCAAAGTTTTAATTGATAGAATAATAGAGATTTTCTTGAAGTAAGAGTACTCAACCGCCCCGAGTCTAATACGACCTTCGTTTCTTATAACCTATACTACAATCGACACGGTACACTTGCCGTTGTCGTTTGCGGATATAGTTTTGTGCATCAAGTTTTTGGCGCCATTGCCGGGGACACAGTTGATATTTCGAAAAAAGAAATATTTATTAATTTTATCGTTCTCTTTCTTCTCCCCCTTCTCTTTAAAATTTTAAAAAAAATCTTAAAAAACGTAATCTAAATTCTTGGAAAGGACGTTTTGGGCTTGAATTCTCATCATAGCCTCTAGTACCTTGCGAGCCCATCACCGGGTTGACCTTGGGAAGTCCGGGACTAATTTAACCCGTTTTTTGAAAAAAAAAATTATATAATAAAAATATTTTTAAAATTCCATTCATTTGAGTAAAGGTCGTTTCCTTTTTATTTTTTATTATGCAATCACTTGAATTGGACGTAAAAGTTGCCGAGCTTCAAAGCCAAAAATATCTTTTGGAAGCGGCACAAAAACGTCAAAACTGTTGTTATTATTGTAATGCGCCTCATCAAAGTGAGGAATGTTATTTACATTCATATGCTCAAAATAATTATTATGAAAATAATTTTTCTCAATATTATGCAAATAATTTTGATAATAATTATGATCATAATTTTTCCTCTTTTAATGAAAATAATTTTTCAAACTTTAATGAAAATAATTTTTCAAACTTTGATGAAAATAATTTTTCTAATTATAATGAGAACAAATTTTTGGCATTTAATAATTGTTCTTCTAGCTCCAAAGTTGATTATTTTTGGTGGCAAGCTCACCAGGATAATTCTCGGAGCGACGAAGATAAATCTTTAGACACAAATTTTTGTTTTTCTTCTTATACACCGCAGTTTTCGTTCTCTAATTTGGGGGAAATTCCACAGATACAAATAGATACTGCCCCCCCCCCCCCAATTTAGAGGAAAATATTTTTTCTAATTTTCACGAGAATAATTTTTCGGTTTCTAATAATTTGTCTTCTAGCCCCGAAGTAGATTATTCTTGGTGGCAAGGTCACCCGGATAGCTCTCGGAGCGATGAAGATAAATCTTTCGATCCGAATTCTTCTTCATCCTCTTTTGCGCCGCAATTTTCGTACTCTAATTTTGGGGAATGTCCGCTTTTTCAATTTGATACTCCACCCCAGAATTTAGATAAGAATTTTCTTTCTTCTAGTGTTTTTTCCTTGTCTTTGGAAAATTTAGTTATGGAGGAACATGATTGCTCATGTACTCCCATAGTTTCTTTTCCCAAATATGAAGAAAAATTCTCTTACCAAGAAATTCTTAATGTTTTGGGCACCCCGGATGAACTAGAAGAAGAACAAGTTTCTTCCCCTACTTCACCCGGATCTTCTTTTCTTTATCATGAATTTTCGCAAATCTCTTCTATTTTAATTCAACCAAAAATTCATGAAATATTAGTGTCCGAAAATCTTATTTCGCTTGGTAATACACTAGATTTTCCTAATGAAAATTTAATTTTAAAAAAGAAACAACCGGAGCTTAATCTTATATTTTCGCAAGCACCTCCTCCTTGCGAAAAATTTTCTGACACGTTTAAGTGTGATTCTCTATATACTAATAATCTTCAGGTTGAAGGTGAGTTGTTGCTTCCCCAAAGAATTGATGATCCATATGCCGCTCATCTTTATATTTCCAAATCACCTCAGGTATGTATAAGTGATTTGGATTTGCATATTCAAGAACAAAGACAAACGGAGAATCACACGTCAAGCGGAGGAGTTGTCGTGCGACTAACGCCGGCACATTCACCTACGCGTGAATTAGGGGAGTTGCCTGTTCACTTCTCTTTTAATTTTTCTTTTTCCTAACACTAACTGTCTAGCTTAAAGACGGGAAAAAGAAAGCGCTCTTGGGAGGCACCCCTTGCTTATCCTTAATTTTTAGTATTTTTCTTTTAAAGTTTGTTTTCTTTCAAATGTTCTTCATACTTAGTCTTAAACATTGGGGACAATGTTTAATTTTAAGTATGTGGGTGTAGCTTCGCATTCATTGTATCTTTATTTGAAGAAAAAAAATATAAAATTATAAAAATCTAATTTCTTGGAAAGGGCGCTTTGGGCTTGAACTCCCATCACAGCTCCTAGTACCTTGCGAACCCTTCACCGGGTAGCCCTCGGGAAGTCTAAGAAATATTATATAAAAAAATAATAATAATAATAATAAATATGCCTAGCCTTGTTGTTTTTATTGTTCTAGAAATTTAGTTTGAGGTTTGATTATAAGTATTCTTACATTTTTAATTTAGCTAATTTTTTGTTTTATCAGAATTTATTAAATTTAAATTTGAAGTAATTTAGTTTTAAGAAATATTTTATGATTTTAATTTGATTAGAGAATCTATTTAGCACTACTTCTCCTTTTAATTTTAAATAGCTTCACTTTGTGGTAAATTGGCTAAACACATCTAGATTCCTATTATATTCTCTTTTAACTTTAAGATCTTAGGAAATTTCATTCCACCAAAAATTTGCTCTCAAAATAGTTTAATTTATAAACTAGAAGTATTTCGTTACCCTTACCCTTTGTTGGCAAAAAAAGTAGAAAAAAGATCATATGTCATGGGAATAAGAGGATAAAATGCATTATTTCCTAAACATATGCACCCAAAATCATTTAAAAGATTATATGTCATGGTGTAAGAGGATAAAATTCATTACATCTAAATATATACATTTTGGGATTTTAATTGAAGAGAATTCTTAAAAGATTATATGGCATGGAAAATAAGAGGATAAAATTCATTATTTTCCTAAACATATACAAATTCCTATTCAAATGAGGTGAGAGGATGAAATTCATCACCTCTATTCAAGAACTCTTCATTTTGCTATTTCGTTCAAACTCATCCCTAGCCAATTTCATTGTTTCTAGTCCTAAACTAAATTATTAAGAGAGTAATATTTTGGTAGATGTCTTTTCCTTAAGTTTCTTCTATGTTAGAGTGTCTATAATTTCAATCTAATTTTGTTTGAGAATTTCTATAATTTCGATTGCTAAATAGTTATCTTGAGAAGTAGTTAACTAAATAAATTTCTCTTTTTAAATTATCAACATAATTTATGACTTAATTCTTGAATTCCTAAAATTTGCTTTTGACTTATTCTTGGTTTAATAAAATTTTAGTTAATTAGAAATAATATTGATATCTTGTAATTCTTTTCTCACTCTTTTGCTCTGGAATAGCAAAAACCCAAGTATGGGGGTGTTTGATAAGTACTTTTTGTACTCATCTTTTAGCATAATTTTAATGTAGTTTTAATATGAATTTATATAATTTATTTGTATTTTCTTATTTAAAATGTTCCTTTTTAATTTTATAAACTAACTTAAGTCTTTTCTGTGTTTTTTCAGGATTTCTGGGCATTTTGAGTAAAATTGTCAAGTACGCGCCCAAGGTCACGGGCGTGACCAAGGGCGTGACAGCCTAAGATGTGTTCCAGACCTGCTGTCGCCACTTCGGTCCCATTCCGTGAAGATTCGCCAAGTACACGCCCCAGGTCACGGGCGTGACATCCAAGTCACGGCCCCGAACCGCTGAGATCGACGAACTGCGCCTGGCTGCTGCGTTCGACGAATATGCTGCGTTCGACGAAAACATTGAGATCGACGAAATGGCTGAGTTCGACAAATGTTCAGAATTTGCCAAGTTCACGCCCCAGGTCACGGGCGTGACCAGGGGGCGTGACTTCCAGATCACGGACGTGACTCATCCCGCACCACTTCCCGCCTCTTCCCGCCGAAGATTCCCGCCAGAAGCCAGATTTTAAGATTACACGCCCCAGGTCACGGGCGTGACCGCGTGACACGCAAATTTCTCCTACATTAAAGACAGTCGGCGTCCTTTCCGCACCGAGAAGATCGCGCGCCTTACACGCCCTTGGTCACGGGCGTAACCGAGGGCGTGTAACCTCAATTTTGCAGCTATATAAAGCCAGTTCCAGCAGATGTTTTGGGAGGAATTTTTTGTACGGATTTTTAGGATTAGAACTTTCATTTCATGTCTTTATTTTCATGTTTTATTAGTTCTTGTACTTCTTTTCTTCTCGCAAATTGTTCTTTCAATTCCTAGCATGTAACTTTCTTTAGCATTTTAATAAAATAGTTCTTTTGTTTTCTCATTCTCTTCTTTCTCCTTCATGAACCTTTTTTATTTCTTTTGATACAAACTCCAAAGTTGTAATTGATAGAATAATAGAGATTTTCTTGAAGTAAGAGTACTCAACCGCCCCGAGTCTAATACGACCTTGGTTTCTTATAACCTATACTACAATCGACACGGTACACTTGTCGTTGTCGTTTGCGGATATAGTTTTGCGCATCAGTGCCCAAGCTTAGCATTGGCTTGGGAGGGGAAGCGCTCTAAGATCTTCCGGGTGTGTGGTGGGACCTCCTCGCTAAGCCCTTGGTCTCATTCCTAGTTCTTTAGCCTCTTAGCCTAGAGCTCTCCCTTGGGAGAAGTAAGTGTGAGGTCACCCCCCAACTTGTTGATGGCCCGAACTCCACAAGAAGCCAATTTATTGGTTTCAACACTGCATATAGCCAAAACTGGCCTGCGTTTAACATTGCTCTTTTTTTATTCGCAGATTTTTTTTATCCGCAGCTCTAGAAAAAGAACGTATTCCGCATTACGGTCCGAATATTAATTTGCACCGTTGGATCTCGCGATCCTACGGCCGGATCTGCTCGTGCACCTCCGGGAGGTGCGCATACCTACCCAAAAAATTTCGCTAGAAGAAAGAGGAATTTAATTTTGTTATTTGCAGATATTTTTGTTATTCACATATTAGTAAAGAAGAAAAAAACAACATTGATCGCCTTCCTCACCACATTGAGGGAATAACCTGAGCAATCTAAATCTTCCCAGACAAACCCTAGCTATCTAAATCTTCCCAAATAAATCGAAATCGCATGAACAACGAAGAAATCGTCTTTCTTCCTCAACTCGGTCTCTATCTGCGCATTTATTTTATGAATCACGATCTGTACACACATTGAAGTGCTCGGAAGGTCGTCGGAGATGTTTCTTAGTTGTCGGGCCCTGCTCAGAAAAATTAAGACATCGACTACTCAAGTTTAAAATTGGTTTGCAGGTAAAAATTTGTAAACTCAAATAAAGTGGGAAAAAGTTGGTCTGCGGATAGACATTTATGGTCTAAGAATAACAATTGTCATATATAGGGACTAAAAAGGAGTTTTTTTTAAAAGCTATAAGTATATCGATATTGGTTATTTACAGCAAAATATTGCTAGTTTAAATAATTTTATTTACAAATCAACATCTATGGGCACGTCATCACAATGCCATTAAATTCTAAGTATAGATAATTTTTTCCTCAAATAAATTCATATAAAAAGTAAGAAAAATACCTAGACATAATGGAGCGGTTCCTTTTGCCGTCTTAAATAAACTTAGGCTCCGTTTGGCACGACATTTTTGTTCAGGTGAGTTTGGACAAAAAATGTCACCATCATAGAATGCATGTTTGACAAGACAGTGATTATGACCATCACCAAGAAAAAAAATTAGTTTCGAGCATAAAAGACGGATCGCGCACACGAGAAGCGCGTGTCGAGCGGGAGGTTGAGCGTCGAGTAGGTTTTCGTGCCCTGGAGCTAGACTAAGTCTGCAACTCTTGGTCGAAAAACCTTAGAGCTCTCTCTTCTCCCCTTTTTTTCAAGGCAATTGTTAACCGCACCCCAGTTTTGGCTATCCGCAACCCTTTTATATGAAGTATTACGCGTTTTTTTTTGGAAATACGCCTTCTACAAGCATTTTTAGGGAAAGTGTTCAACACGAAAGTTGTATATATTGTCGAGATTTACAACTTTCGTGTTGACCATTTTTGCTAAAAATGCACGCACAAGACGTATTTCCGCCCGAATTGAAACATGGGCATAACTATAACGAATTTTTGGAAATACGCATTGCGCATTCATTTTTAGGAAAAATGTTCAACACGAAAGTTGTAGATCTCGACGATATTTACAACTTTCGTGTTAAACATTTTTCTAAAAATGCTTGTAGAAGGCGTATTTCCAAAAAAAAAACACATAATACTTCATATAAAAAGGTTGCGGACAGCCAAAACTGGGGTGCGGTTAACAATTGCCTTTTTCAATCCCCTTCAAACGAAGGCTTGAGCCCCCTTTTATAATTTTGGATATGATGCTCTTGCCCCTTGGACAGCCCGGTCAGGTTCGCCGGCAGTGGCGGCGGCGGCAGGCAGGGGTGTGTGCGCGAGCGCAGGGGCTGGTGCACTGGGGCGCGCGCATAGGCAGTCGTGCTGCACGCGCAGGCGCGCACTATCTCTATGAAAATTTGCCGTAAGTGCGCACCACCACCGCCTGTTGAACATTCGAAAACAACTTACCCTTAGTATTTTTTTTATGCTAATGTCAAAAATGAGCTTCTAAGTTTCATAATCTCGATGAATTTTTCCTAAATACTGGAAACATATGCATAATATATTTAGAGCTCTATATTTAATGGTTTTTATAGAAAATAAAAACTTTTTGATCATTGCGACGAAGCGAGACAAATTTGTGCTTGTCGACACGCAATTGCAAGGCAACTAGTGTGTATATATGTACATATAATAGCCATGCACCAGATCCTAGTGTACAGTGTGAAACAGTAACACTTGCAAACTATCTTTTCTCACATATTGATCATTAATTTAGGGCATAATATATCAATTATATTAAAATAAGACCCATTTTGGTTGTGTAAAACACACAAAAAAACTCATTTATATGAGTATTTTATTTATAACTAAAGAAGACCAAGTGCAAAGCAAATAGCCCTTTTATGATTTCATCTCCTACTTTGATCCCCTCGCTGCCTTCGATCTCTTCATCGCAGCCGGACGCCGATATAAGAGCGGGTATCCAGGAGGACATGGATGGCACATGCGTTGACGACGAGCCTTAAGACAAAGGAGTCGGGGGAGAGCGAATCATGAGATTCAAGGGTGCATTGCGTTTTAGACGAAAAAAAGAAGGCTGACAACTGCATAGCGATTGAAAGGGTAAAAGAATGGCTTGCTTGATATCGTTGGACATAACTCTGTTTAGACTTAATGCTGCGTTTGGCGCGGCTTATCGCAGCTTATTTGTTCCGGCGAGATTGGACAAAAACGTCATTGTCATATAATGTATGTTTGGTATGGCAAGTGCTACTACCGTTGTCAAAAAATAGAAACTAGTTTGAGGCATACGATTTTGGTATCACAATGACATTTTTGTCCAACCACACCGGAATAAATAAGTCGCGATAAGCCTCGCCAAACACAGCCTAAATATCCCATAGTTAACAAAAGAAAATTTTAAGAGTTGTATATAGCTTCAAGCAAACAGCAGTGTTCACATTGTTAAACACTATAAAATATGCATATGATAATATTTACAATAATTAGCCTCAAACTGCAATTTTACTTTGGCCCACCATCCAAGCATGCCCTTTACTGTGTGTATGTATATATATACATGCAGCACTTCTGAATGCCTGCAAAAGCATTGATCCAGTAAAGTAAATCTCAAATAAGCTATGAAAAACAATCAGAAAGAGAACCTAGAAAACCAGAGAGTCAGTCTGGCTGGGCTTCTCTGAAGGTGCGGCGCCTACCTCTGCCGCCGCCACTGAATGCGCCGGTACGTATGCGGCAGGAGTGGGAATTAAACTCATGCTCTGAGCATTCCAAATGGCGCAGACCCAGTGGCGGCGGCTACTGGGCGCCCAAACCGTGTAAAAAAAGCAGCCACACAAAGAAACTTAATTAGAAATTATTCTTCCCACACTGTGAGCAGAAAAGTTATGTCCTCAACTCTCAATCCTAAATGAGAAATTATTCTTCCCACACTGTGAACATTGTTTTAGAACTTTTACCATTGTAAATAAAAGAAGCCGTTTTTGAATTGAGGATGTAACTTTTTTGTCAACTGTGTGGACACAATAAATTCTCCAAAAAGAACAACCCCAAGAGTTACCTTCATGGCCGTGCGTGCATCTAATGAAATTTATTGTATGTATGTCTACACGCTACGCGAGGTTTCATGTCGCATAGCCCTTTTTAGCAGCGACTGGTACTCTGAACTCCGGGACCACTCGTCGATTTCTCGTGCACGGAAAATAGGCAGTGGATGAGATAACTGCCTAGTTTGAGCATTCCTGAGAACAGATTAATTTCCCAAGTTACTACCAGTAAGTACATAGAATGTCATCGCTTTGAAGTACTAGATATTTCATCATCAGCTCTAACTTTTAAGCAACTATTAAATAAGTCCATGAGGTTTGACAAAATATCAAATACTCCCTTGTGTTGAGTTTTCCATGAACCTTGTAAAATTTTTTGTATAGTGAAGTGACTTTTTTTCCTATTAAAACCAATTGGTTGCAGGTGATAGAGCTTGGGACCTCTATTGAGTACACATGCCTATGTGAGTTTTCTAAGGTGAGACTATATTCTTAATGTAACATCCGAAGTTCTAATCAGTTTATAATTTTAATTTCATGGTTTGATCAATTTTAAGTCGATGTCGACGCCATCGATCGAGGGAATTGTACTCGTTATCTTAATTTAGCGCGTTAAGTATATAATTATTTCATCTGGTGGGGGCTCTAAGACTTTAATTTTGACGCTAATTAGTGGTTTGCGGAGCATTTCATAGTAAGGTAACACATTTTTCATTATTTGATGGCATTTCCGTAATATTAGAAACCTAGTCTCTTTCAGACTTTCACATGTAGTATAAATGAGTATATTTCCGGTTCAGTGCATCCAGTCGCTCGGGGCCGCCCTCTGCCTTTCGAAATCGTAGATTTCCATTTCCTGCTTGTGTGGCATGCATAACCGTTGTGACCCCTCGCCTCTAGAGGAATATAAACAGTAAGGTAGGGTCTCATTATTCTTATTCACAACATAGCAAGGACTACTCGACACTCCCTCTCCCTAGGTTCGGTGCAAACAACCTCTGATCCCTTCTTTTCCAGCATGGTTGGTCGTAGACCTTCATCAGCTGGAAGTTGTCAGGGTCCAAGCAAAAATCAACGATGGGGAACTAAGATAGCGAGCGGGTCGATCCTTATCGAAACTCGCACAGGCTCACGTACACAGGAGGCATAGTTAGGATTATCGTATAGACGATTTGAGTCCGTGGTCGCGTTCAGGGCGACGACGGGATATTTCTACGTATTTTTTTTTAATTTCATGTATTATTAGGGGTTGAAATTCCGGACGATCTAGACCATCCATAGTGGCCTCTAAATTTATAAGGGGTCTAAGGGCTGATTTCAGAGATCGTAGAATTTTGACAGATTTTCAGGTTCTTGCGATCGCTCTGATGTACTGATTCCGTAGGTTTTAGGTGTCAAAGCCTAGGCTATCTCCCTCCCAGTGATTGTCCAGCCACCACTATTCCTCCACCGCTTCCTCGCTGCTGGCCAACCCATCCCAAGTGCTGTCCAGTCACATCCCTACTTCCCCTCCTAATTACCATCATAACGACCTACAACTGCTAAGAACCGCTGCTTACTTCTGAAACCACCCAGCACGTCAAATTGAATCCAGTAACCATCCACTTCATAGCCATTAACTGTCTTTCCCTGTTCCGAACCCCCATTTCCAAACCATCAACATCCCTCCAATAGCTGCGTTGACAGCTCCATTGCCGAAAAATCTTCACATTTAACTGATTTCAGCCTCCTGTCCGCTAGCTGAGCCTCTATCACAGTTCTGGATGGAAACTGCTGCCTGAAATACTGCAATACTTGATTTCCGTCACTGGTCAGTGATTCCCAGCCCCTCCTCCATCTCAAATTGTCTCTACAGCAAACAGCCCCTGGAAAGGCTTGGAATCAGTATAGAAATACAACAATTCAGCTGTCCCCATTCTACCCTTCAGGATTCCTATTATTTGTATGAGTTCATGTGCGAAATATTTATTACTCATTGTTCTTTTGTGAACAATCAAATTATTTTAAATATTAATCTGTATTTGTTCGTCCAATACATGTTCTATTTGCGAAATTTATTCTTCTAGTATTTAATAGAAACACACTCTCTTTAATTTAATTAGATCTTACTTATGTTTCTAATGTCTAACCTCTGGTGTGAATGCTTGCGAACTCTACTAATAAGTTCAAAATTTGTTGTAATTATTCGTCAGATTATTGTATGAGCATTGCATCATTTAGACATATCATCAACACCATTGGCTGTATATTAGAGTTCAATTATGACACAATTGCACAAACTCCCTACATTCGCCCTGCGTCACGTCACCTTTGACGGATCCTCAATTGTTAAGGCAGGGTGAGATCGTCTTCCTCCTCCCCGATGTATTCATTTTTCTTTTGTTTCCTTCTTTCATGGAATATTCACTAGAATTTCAGTAAACCCTAGGAGAAAGGAGATTACTTTTATAGTTTTAATGGTACTTTCATCTAATTGTTTAAAGGATTTTGGAGTGGAATGAGGAAGAAGAGGGATAGGGCATCTCTGTGTTATCGAAGAGAGAATACTTCGTCTTTTCAATTCACCTTTAGAAATATGCCTACATGTCATGTCTATGAATATCAGAATACCAAGGTAAGAAATTATATTCCTTTGGTTAGACATACCACGAATTTGTCTTAAGCATTAATTAATGGATCTACGCATCTCCATGCATGCGTATAAAGATTATGAAAACCTTTAACATAATATAAGTTATCATTTTTGAGATAAAATTACATAAATACCTAGTGTGTTAATATAGATGTTATAAGTTAGTTGCAGTAATACATGAAACAGACAGATGGTAAACAAGAAAAAATGATAAGTCCTTAGACTGGTGGGCATATACAGGTGTCACTTTAGTTGAACATGTCATTATATATATATACTATTCTAAAAAGAAATATGGTGGCCTACGAATAGCGTGAGATCAAAAATCCCCAAAAAATTAGGACCGTCGGATATATGGCTTCAAAATACAGGAGCCGTCCGATCAAATACAGTTGGACTGCAAATAGCTATTCTTCAAAAATCCAAAAACTCCTCTCCTCTCATTTCCCCGATACCAGCCCGCCAGCCTCGCCTCCTCCGCCATTACCCTTCCCCGCGGCCGCGGAGTAGCCACCGGCTTGACCGGAGACCCCCGGCGAGTTCGCCGGACCCCCGGCGAACCTGCCGGGGTGAGTCCGGCCGCGCTCCGGCAGGGCCACCGCCGGCGGTGGCCCTGCCGGAGCGCGGCCGGACTCACCCCGGCAGGTTCGCCGGGGTCCGGCGAACTCGTCGGGGGTCTCCGGTCAGGCCGGCGGTGGCTCCGGCGGCGGCGGCGGACGGCGAAGTGGGGGGCGACGGTTGCGATCGGGATTTAAAAAAAAATCAAAATTTAAAAATCCTGCATTCGACGAACGGCGAATCACTCCTGCGTTCGACGAACGGCGGCACTCCTGCGTTCGACGAACGGCGAATCACTCCTGCGTTCGACGAACGGCGAATCACTCCTTTGTTCGACGAACGGCGGCACTCCTGCGTTCGACGAACGGCGACACTCCTGCGTTTGACGAACGGGTGCACTCCTGCGTTCGACGAATGGCGAATCACTCCTTCGTTCGACGAACGGAGGCACTCCTGCGTTCGACGAACGGCGGCACTCCTGCGTTCGACGAACGGCGGCACTCCTGCGTTCGACGAACGGCGGCACTCCTGCGTTCGACGAACAGCGAATCACTCCTTCATTCGACGAACGGCGGCACTCCTGCGTTCGACGAACGACGGCACTCCTGCGTTCGACGAACGACGGCACTCCTGCGTTCGACGAACGGCGAATCACTCCTGCGTTCGACGAACGGCGAATATATATATCTTATATTTAAAATAAAATGAATATATATAATTTCATTTAATTTTTAAATCATAAAATATATATATATATATAATTAGTTAATATATATATATACTTAGTAAATTAAAAGGGGCGGCTGCAGGGCGGGCGAAGCCCGCCGGGGGGGGGGGGGGGGGGGGGGGGGGCGAAGCCCGCCGATTTCCCTCACGTAGGGCCGGAGGCCCGTGCCGTTCGACTCGTATATATATATAGGGAGAGAGAGAGAGAAGTTAAGGGGCATGGTAGGTGTTTTTCTCTCATGATTGATAGACGCACATCATCATACTCATAAGACACGGTAGACCATATGAGCCTCAATATGGTCGATGACCCATTCTTCCACGTATGAAAACAGTTAGATGAGAGTCTGTGTCCACCGCTAGGGACGCAACAGAGCATCTTTAGTTACCACTAGAGACTCAAATCACAGGATGCGCTTAATAACTATGAAACTTCAAGTTAAAAAGGACATCAACATGAAAATTCTCAGCTATAAGTAAGAAATCAGAATTAAGGAATTTCAACATAGTGCCTCCCGGGCCGGGCCGAGGAACAGAATTTCGTGCTGCGCGAATGAGCACATCTCCAGTTTCACATACAAGTAATTCTCCCTCGATCTCTCAAAGATTGTGCAGAGATGGGAGAGGTGCTTTTAATGAATTAAAGTTACGTCTAGAATTTGAAGTCATGCTTTAATGGCAAAAAATGTAATTTATGTTATTATGTTTATTTCATGTAAAAGTATGTACAGTTTATGCTTCAATTATTGCATATTTAGACCCACTTGCATGTTTTACTTATATTTTATTAGTGTCATGCAGGGGAATTTTTCTTACTCATCAGTGGGCTAATCTCCTCTTCGGACCTTTCTTTTCAGGGACATTCTGTACTTGTTTGGATTGATTCCCTAGTACTTATGAATTATGTTGTATCATATATTGTTTAGATTCCAGTATTCAGGTTTGATTTCAAGTACTATTCTAGCTGGCTTTGTGATTCAAATTTTGATATACTCCTTATTACCCTAGCTCTAGTCACTCTTTTTCCGTCGTGTACTTTAGTTTCATTTAATGTCTTTATGTTGCTACCAATTTTATATTGTTATTTGGTTTGCTTCACATCACGAGTGTCAGCTAGGCTTTTGAAATATTCTTGAACTATGTAAGGGTGTTACACTCAACATCACGTGTTTGGTCTTAGCCTTGGACATGTGGATTTTTTTTAATTGGTTGATGTGGGAGTGAGCCGTGAGGCCCAAATTACACTGATATCTTGTTAGAAGATCAACATTCAACTTAAAACCAATTGATTGTCAAAGGAGAGTCAGGATCTTTATTAAGTTCACAAAGCTATATGAATATCCCAATGTGGGATTATAGTCTCAACCAAAATATTATAGAAATGCCATTAGATATCTTACCAAATAAAATTCATAAAAATTAAACATCAAATACCCCACATTCCTTGGCTTTTATGTTTTCATGACCTTTCTTTGGCAAAATATCAAATACCTTTTTTTCATGAGCCAAAAGGTTATGCATTTACTATTAGACTAGTGGATAATGGTTGAAAAATGTAACAGAAGGGAGAAATTTGATAATTAATCAAACCACAGTGGAGATAAATAATACTTGCAGGGATTTTATGATACCAACCTTATGTACCATCCAAATGGACTTGAAGAAGCCTTGTCATAAGACCGAGCTTGTTCTAAGAATGCATCAACATTAAGCTGGTTGGAAAGGGATGGTGATCCTCCAGCAAGTTTCATCAGAACAGAGATAACAACCTCTTAGATTGAAGTAGAAAGTTATCAGAAATTACCATCATACTAAAAGAGAGGGGTTGATATGCACAACACTACCAGCATTATAAAAAGGTTAATTTAGAGGATCGTATTTAAGTGCACACTGAAGTTTTAAAAATGGAGGGACATGATATTCAAGAACATCACAAACTCAAAAATTGTTCAGCCCTCAAAACTTTAGTCAAATTGGTTAATACCGGTTAATAATTTTGAATCATACGATGCTTGAAATTCATTTTAAGTTGATTTTATATTAGTTACTGGTTTGAATTTTGATTCAAGTTGAAATTATTTATTCTTGCTAGCTTAACAGGAATGGCTCCCGTATCTAGCCAACAACATTAGTAATTCAGTCGTCTCGGGTATTCTTCGGGTACAGCGTTTGATGTAACTATGCGTTCAATCACCGAATAATTTTCTACTATGTGATAGTTTATTTTTCTCCGTCTTTTGTATTTGTCTACTTTAGTTTACTTAATTTTATTTTCTTTTATATTTATATTTTATTCTCTCTCCTTGTATATTTCTTTATTTTATTTTACATTATTTTAATTTAATTTAATTCAAGTAACTATATTTCATTTTATTGTAAAACTCATAGATAATGATGGAATTAAAAAAACTTATTGGACGGCTAGTGAGTTTGGTGGTATAATACAGACTTGTCTTGTTAATAGTAATAAATATGTATGATTCGGGAATTGTTGAAACTAGCATATTGGAAGATCAATCGGCCAAACTACGCGCCTTGAGTCAAAGAATTCATTTCTTTTCTGAGATGAAAATGTCTGACTCAATGGGAACTTCACTAAAAGCGGGGAAGAAAGTAGCCGGAAGACCACATGTGACGGACTTCAAACTGGGAACCACCTTACTTCTCATCCCGGATTCGGAGCATATAAGAGCGTCGTGGTAGTAGGAGATTTGTGACTTTTCAGAGATCTTTTTAGGAAGACCTTAAACGCCGAGGCGCTTCTAGATAACTTATTGGTAAATGTTTTGTGATACTTAAAAGAGGTCATGGATTCAATCCCTTCCTCCAACACCTAGTTTCAGTTCAAATTTACTTTTGATCGGCCTGTCTTTGAGTGCCTTCAAATCAGGAAAGCTTTGAATTGAAATTACACCTCTTTTTTGTTGAATTCAGTGAGAGTTGAAAACATTTTCAAGTCGTTATCAACTAAGACTTCATCTTGATCTTCCTTATAAACAACATCCATGTGAAATCGCAAATAATACCCTAAGCCTGTACAACTTTATGTAACCAAATCAAGTACAAATAACACCCAAAGATTCCAAAGTTGATCAGTAACATATCAATGTCATCATTATATTAATTACCTAAGAGTAAGTTTGTTGGCTTGTATTAGAGTAGTGGTGTGAGTATATGAGTGGTGTGCGTTTAGAGATGTTGTAGAGGTATATATACATGTAGGGGGGTGGGGGGGGGGGGGGGGGGGGGGGGGGGGGGGAACAGGGAAGGAGAGCGCTGGAGCATCGTCGGCGTCGTCGCTGGAGTATAGTCGTCGTCGTTGGAGCATCGTCACTGGAGTATAGTTGTCGACGGGCGAGGAGCGAGCGCCGGAGCATCGTCGACGGGCAAGGAGACTTTGCTCGGTCAACGGGGAGCGGGTCATCGTTGTTGGAGTATAGTTGTCGACGGGCGAGGAGCGAGCGTTGGAGCATCGTCGACGGGCAAGGAGACTTTGCTCGGTCGACGGGGAGCGGGTCATCGTCGATCGTGACGGGAAGATCCCTCACTCGTGCGATAATCGATGAAGATTGGTTTCCTCGACGAAGATTGGTGATACCAAGTCACTCGTGCGACGAAGATTGGTTTCCTCGACAAATTGCTGCTGATACTCGCCGAATTGCTGCTCTCGACGAAGAGTCGACGAACTGTAGAAGACCGCCGACGAAGAAAGAATGGAGGAAGTCCTCAAGAAGTTAGATCCGGATGAGGTGGTTACCTTGATGAAGTTGTCGGGTTCATCACCACGCCCGGTGAAGTTGGACCTTCCACCGGTTGACCTGAAGCTTGAAGGACCGACTACCTATCTGGGTTGGTCGCGCCGTGTGAGGAAGACTCTTACAGCGAAGAAGGTTGGAGGTTTCTTGACAGGGGAGTTGAAGAAGCTAGAGAACCCAACTGCAGGAGATGAGTGGGAATCAACCCACATGACGGTGTTCATGTGGCTTCTCAGCTCTGCTGTCCCATCAATTGCTGCCACAGTTGATGGCCTGGAGAAAGTCATAGAGGTTTGGGACAGGATGCGAAGTACATATGATGGAGTGTGGAACACTCTTAGAGTCTTCCAGGTGAAGGGAGAAATCGATGACACTGTTCAAGGGGAGAAGACTGTGCAGGAGTACGCATCAGAGTTAGAACGTCTATGGGTGGACTATGACCATGCTTCTGGTGGTATGTGTTGCAGTGACCCACAGTGTAAGGCCTCCAAGATTATAATAGAAGAGAGGACCATGAGGTTCTTGAAGGGGATAAATGAACGGTTCGACCAGAGGAGAGCCTTACTTTTGTCAGGTACGAAGATCCCCACTCTGGCAGAGGCCATCTCGGCCATGATTCAGGAGGAAACCCCGTTTAAACTCCAGGCAGGGACGGGAGATTCTGCTGTCGTAAAGTCCGCACTAGCGGCTACTGGCACGGGTATTCCAAGACCACGAGAGGAAACACGACAGTGCTACAACTGCAGGGAGACAGGTCATCTGTTGTATGCTTGCCCCAGACCACCAAAGGAGGGGGATTTTGGTGGTCGTGGACGTGGTCGTGGACGTGGTCGTGGTCGTGGACGTGGTCGTGGACGTGGACGTGGTCGTGGACGTGGACGTGGCCAGGGTCGTGGTGGCAGAGGTGGTTATCGTGCCAATCTAAGCATTAGTGGATGTGATGAGAAGGCTGGTGTTATCTACACTGAGGAGGAGCAGACTCTTCTGAGTCTAATGAACAAGATGGAGGGCCTCAAGAGGAGGCAAGCTGGAGACGTCATTGAGGGGCCATCTCATGCTATGTATGCTCATCCTTCTGGAACGACGGAGTGGATTGTTGACTCGGGTGCATCCCGACATGTGACCGGGGACTCGGGGAAGTTCACTTCCTACTCACGCCTTGCATCTCCAGATGGCATCCAGACAGCGGATGGGACCTTTCAGTCAATGGTTGGTGAGGGTACGGTCGATTGCACAGGTTCGGTAAAACTATTCAATGTCTTGCATGCTCCCTCATTTCCAGTTAGACTTTTGTCTATCAGCTCTATTATACTCCAACTAAAATGTACTGTCTCCTTTGATATTCCCAAGGTGACCTTCCAGGAGAAAGAGACGAGGCGTATACTTGGGACTGGTACCTGGCGTGATGGGTTGTGGTACCTGGATCAGCAGGGATTGGACACTTCACTTGTATATGCGACGGAGAAGATAAAGGAAGGGAACCTGGAGACAAGTATAGAGGAGGCAATTCTGCTCCACCATCGACGTTTAGGCCATTCGTCTTTTGATGTTTTAGAACGATTGTTTCCTTCTATTTTTAAAAAAACATGTAAAAATAAACTTGTGTGTGATGCTTGCGACTTAGGTAAGCTCACAAGAAACTCTTATGCTAGTTCTGGTTATATAAGCTCTTCTGTGTTTAAAGTTGTGCATTCAGATGTTTGGGGGTCGTGCGCAGTTAATTTCTCTAATGGCTATAGATACTTTGCGACCTTTATTGACTGTGCTTCCCGTGTCATGTGGGTATATTTAATGAAAGCTAAGAGTGAGGTCCCCACTTGTTTCCAGAACTTTCACAAGCATGTCCAAACTCAATACGGTGCAGTATTCAAGGTACTTAGGTCGGATAATGGGACGGAATATACCAATAAGACCCTTGCAGAGTACTTATCATCTCACGGGATACTACACCAAACCACTTGCGCATACACTCCTGAACAGAATGGCGTCGCTGAGAGGAAGAACAGACATCTGATGGAAGTGGCAAGGAGCATGATGCTGCACATGAAGGTTCCCCAACACTTGTGGGGGTATGCAGTGTTAACGGCATCACAGTTAATCAATAGAATGCCATCGAAGATCTTAGGGTGGAGATCCCCGTGTCAGGAGCTGCAAGGACATAACGGAAGTATGCTTCCACTTAAGGTTTTTTGGGTGCGTCTGCTTTGTGAAGGATAATAGGACAAGTGTTGGCAAGCTTGATGCCAGGGCAATTAAATGTATCTTTGTGGGGTATTCTGGTACTCAGAAGGGATATGTATGTTGGAGTCCAGTCGAGAAAAGGTGTTTCGTGAGCATGGATGTTCACTTCCGAGAGCAAGAGCAGTACTACCCACAGGAGGAGATTCTACTCGTACCTGAAAAGCCCAATTTTAGGGATGGAGGCCGAGAATGGGAGAGCCTGGTGACAGATTTAAGTAAAGACGGTGGAAAACCCGTTGAGAAGCAAGGGACGAATGAGGAGCAGGAGGAGGTGAGAAGTGTGATACCCACAACTTCAGGGGAACTTGTCACATATCAGAGAAGAGAAAGGAGAACTCCTGACCTCGTGCATGCACCCACAGCGACAGTGCCTAGTCCTTCTTCTATGCCCGTCTCAATCCCGGAAGCACCTCCGGTTGAACCACTGTCACCTCCCTGTGAGTTTATCTCTCCCACATCCCTGACTACTTCTGTCAGAAGAAGCACTCGCAACAATGCGGGTAATCCTCCTGATCGATATGGTTGGGATCTTGCTTCATTTGTCTCCTACGACGCTATCTCTTCTTCTCACGGTGCATTCATGCATCCTTGGATAGTATTATTGTACCTAACAGTTGGCAGGTAGCTAAAGTCGACCACAATTGGCAAGCAGCAATGAAGGAGGAGATACGCACTCTGGAGAAGAATAAGACGTGGGAACTAGCACAGCTCCCGACAGGAAGAGGGTTGTTGGGTGCAAGTGGGTCTTTACCATAAAGCAGAACCCGAATGGCAAAATCGAGCGCTACAAGGCTAGATTGGTTGCGAAAGGGTATAGCCAGACATACGACATCGATTATGACGAGACGTTCGCACCTGTTGCAAAGATGAGTACGGTTCGTACCCTGATCAGACTGGTGGCCAATGGTGGATGGAAGATGCACCAATTGGATGTGAAAAACACTTTTCTGCATGGCGATCTTGTTGAGGAAGTATATATGGAGGTCCCACCTGGATTTGGTACAACCATGATGGAAGGCAGAGTGTGTAGGTTGAAGAAGGCACTGTATGGACTGAAGCAGTCCCCTCGTGCATGGTTTGATCGCTTCAGAAGGACCATGGTCGGGATGGGATATCAGCAAACCAATGCCGACCACATTGTGTTTTTCAGACCTAATGAGAAACATCATATCACCATACTTGCTGTGTATGTGGATGACATGATCATTACGAGAGATGACGAGGAGGAAATTGTGCGTCTTAAGTGTGACTTGGGGAAGATGTTCGAGGTGAAGGACTTGGGTTCTCTTAAGTACTTTCTTGGGATAGAGATCGCATATGGTGCGAAGGGAATTGTTCTGTCTCAACGAAAGTATGTCTTGGATCTCCTCACCGAGACAGGGATGCTCGGATGCAAGCCAGCTGCAACGCATATCGACACTAAAGAGAAAGTGAGTGATGAGGCAGGGGAACAAGTTGATCGGGAGAGATATCAAAGACTTGTCGGGCGATTGATCTATCTGAGCCACACACGTCCAGACATCTCCTTCGCTGTGAGCGTGGTGAGTCGTTACATGCATGATCCCAGGAAGGGTCACATGGATATTGTGTACTAAATTCTTCGATACGTGAAATCTGCTCCAGGAAAAGGGCTGCACTTTAGACGGAACAGACATTAAAGATCGAAGGATATTGTGACTCAGATTGGGCAAGCTGTGTTGATGATAGGAGATCAACCTCAGGTTATTGCGTCTTTGGGGAGGCAACCTGATCTCATGGAGAAGCAAGAAGCAGTCGGTTGTAGCCCGATCAACGGCTGAAGCTGAGTATAGGGCTATGGCTCTGGGGGTCGCTGAACTCCTTTGGTTGAAAGGAATGCTAATGGAGCTGAAGTTGGATCGAGGAGACAGGATAAAGCTATGGTGTGACAATCAAGCAGCAATCAGCATCGCTAACAATCCTGTTCACCATGACAGGACCAAGCATATCGAGATTGATAGGTTCTTTATAAAAGAGAAATTGGATAGTGGACTCTTGGAGCTTAGCTATGTCACCACCAAGAATCAAGCCATTAATTGTTTGACAAAGGGGCTCAGCTCAAATGACATGATGAGGAATTTTGACAAGATAGGCTTAGTTATCATCTTTCGCCCACCTTGAGGAGGAGTGTTGGCTTGTATTAGAGTAGTGGTGTGCGTATAGGAGTGGTGCGCGTATAGGAGTGGTGTGCGTTTAGAGATATTGTAGAGGTATATATACATGTATGTATGTGTTAATAGAAGAATGAAGCCCTAATTCTACAAAGTAAATTTTGGAGAATTAACTTACATCATTATATCAATGCCATCATTATATTAATTACCTAAAAATATATTATGGGAATTAAGGGTGATAGGGAACATCAACATGCCAATCGTCTACATACGGCATAGATATGTCATAGAGTCTTGGTGTATCTAAACCACAGTTTGGACACCTAATATATTTTTCTTTTTATTTGAGTCATTGTTATGAGTGTATCATGTCAATATGTCATAGTATATGAAATTATCAGGTGACTTATTGAGTTGATAGAATGTTACCCAACTCCACCTTCGTCATACACTATCCCATTTCCAGCTCTCTTTGATTCCCTAGATTTACTCTCATTTTAGACAATCATTCACCTTCCCTTGGCAAATTCCATACATCCCCTTAATGTGACCTCATAGTTTCCCCTTAGACGACTTAAAAGCCCTCTCCATCCATTCCTTACACTCTCCATGGACATCAACTCAAGCCTTTTTTTATTTGATGTCTTTTAGTCTCTCATCCTTACATCTACAAATAGGAGGCCTAATGTACTTGTTTTAGTATGAAATTTATGAAACACCGGTCATAGGAGGATCCTGCTTTTTTATCTTTCCAGTATTCCATTTACTTTACTATTATTCTACCAAATCTCTTTTCTTCTATAAGTGTTAATGAAGTTCCACATCAGATTTTCCTTTTTAACATTTTTACTTTAGTTATTCTTCTAAATCTTTAAATAAATTTCAAGAAGAATAATATTAAAACTTATGTATTCTATTTTAACACACTGAGGACCATTCTAGTGACTAACCACAAGTTTATGCTTAATAACTCGTGAGAAGTTACTTCGAATTAAAAATAAAAAATCATTTTCATAAATTTAGCTAGGGCAGGTTAAGCCTTACATCATCCTACATCAAATATGACCAACATTTTCCCCCACAGGACTAGTAATTAATCTTACATTGTCATCTTCCCCTTAGAATTGTACATGCAGGGTACAAGTCATCTTTCAATGTGCCAGTCATTTGAAAAAAAGTTCATTTTTTCTACAAGCTACCAAAATACATCAAGATATATGTATGAAATGGAGACTGGTGATGTAGTCGACATACCTTGGGATCTTGAGCAACTATAAGTGCAGCCCTATCACAAGTTAGTTCTGCAGCTCGAAGCCATCTCAATAGTTGTTCTTCCAGCCACTGAGCTATAAACCCTCCGAATCCTACAAGCACCAAGAATATTTTAGCTGCATTTTCTATATAACCTTCTCAATCCCTTACCCACTAGTTTCTCTCGTTTAGAAAGTATATATAAAAATTTGACTTATATATATATTACAAATGAATGTTTGGCACGGGGTTTCCCCGTGCCCTGGCAAGGATAGTACCCCCGCCGCTCCCGTCCACCACAAAATTCTGTTTTGCCGAATACAAAATAGGAGACGGCGAGTGGTAGGGGGACTGCCGGTAAAGAGAAACCACGTGCCATATTGCACATATTTAATAAAGAAAGATGTAAAGGGCCTACCAGGTACACTGTAAGCTCCCAGTGTCAAGATGTTCGCAAAGCTAAGCCACACGCCATGGTCACATTTCAAATGGCCAAGTTCATGAGCCAAAACAGCCTAAGAATACAAGTTACATCTAAATAGGCATGAATAATTAATATGGGATGGTGTTTAATAAACCATAGAATGTTGAAATGTTTATCAAATATGACCATAATGGAATTAATTTTGGCATTCTATTTTGGGAAGAAAAGGATAAGAACATAACAGAAACTACAATAATGAAAGAAATGAACAGAAAAAGTTGCTGAAGAGATGAATCTAAGATTCAAAATAATGTGGACAAGCTTCTACGTGTATGATTCATTTGAGGGATTTATTTCAAGGGATCTCCAGCTATTGATGGACAAAAAATCAAGTGAGAAATGGTGTATGTGCATGAATTTTATAATTTTAAACTGCTGTTCAAGGATTCTCATCAATTCACATGCATAGGCACACTTGTTGTCTATTTTGAGCTGTGTAAGACTCATTATGTTTGCTTTGTTGTTTGCATATACTCAGTTGTATTTGTTAATTATCAGAGGTTGTTTTAGAGCGATTGGTTAAGACGATTGAGGTTAACTTGTGTTTTGGTTTGCTTTGTGGTGGAGTTGGAGCTCTATTTCTGAATTCTAGATGGCAGAGTTGTCACAGACCCGCATCATGGATCAAGTCACCGGACGAGATGAGACGGAAGGAGGAGGTTATCTTCGTCGGTTGTTTCCCTTTGAACCCCTCGGTCGACCTATTGTGAGATAAGAGATTTGGAATTGTTAAAACTCATTTGTAAAAGACCCAAAAGGAAGCCCGTCGTATATTTTTCTTCTTCTTATATTTAGGGCCTGTTTGGGAGGGCTTTTTAGCTCCTTTCAGTTTTCTGAAAAACGTCACCGCACATATCAAACCGTTTGGATTGTCTACCGGTGGAAAAAGCTACCGCGAAAAACTCTTTTTTCTCTTTTTGAAAAGTCACTTGTCTCCTACTTTTCATCCTTTTCGAAAAACACTTCCTCATCCCGATATAAGGTTAGCGCATTTTCCGCCCGAGCGCAAATTTTTCTCCCGTGCGAACATTTTTCTGCCCGGGCGAGCATTTCTTCGCCCATGGGCGCATTTTAAGCCCGGACGCGAATTTTTCGCTCGGTCGCGTATTTTTTCACGGTCGCGCATTGTTTCGACCGGGCGCGCATTTTTCGCCCGGGAGCACAACTTTGGCGCGAGCGCACATTTTTCACGTGGGCACGCATTCTTCGCGCGGGCGCACATTTTTTGCCCCGACGCGCATTTATCGCCCGGACTAGCATTTTTTCGCCAGGGCACACATTTTTCTCCGGGGCGCGAATTTTTCGCGATGGCGCGCATTTTCGCCCTATGCGCATTTTTCACCTCGGGCGCGCATTTTTCACCGGTGCGCGCATTTTTCGCCTGGGCGCGAATATTTCGTCCGGGGGCGCATTTTTCTTCCGAGCGCGCATTTTTCGCCCGGACACGCATTTTTGCCCGACGGCACATTTTTACGACCGGACGAGTATTTTTTGCCTGGTCGCGCATTTTTCTCACGAACGCTCATTTTTCGCCCAGGCGCGCAGTTTTCGCCCGACCGCCCATTTTTCGCCTGGGCTCGCATTTTTTCGCCCGGGTGCGCATTTTTCTCCCGGGCGCGCATTTTTCTCCCGGGCGCGCATTTTTCGCCTGAACTCCCTTTTTTCGCCCGGGCTCGATTTTTTTCACCCGGGCGCACATTTTTTCGACCGGCGGCGCATTTTTTGCCCGGACGCGTATTTTTCGCACGGGCGCGCATTTTTTGTCCGGGCGAGAAGTTTTCACCCGTGCGCGCATTTTTTCGCTCGGGCGCTCTTTTTTCTCCCGGGCGTGCATTTTTCTCCCGGGCGAAAAATGCGCGGTCGGGCGAAAAATGCAAGCCCTGGCCAAAAATGGGCGTTCGGGCGAAAAATGCACGTCCGGGCGAAAAATGCGTGCACTGGCTAAAAATGAGAGCACGGGCGAAAAATGCGTGCCCGGAGCAAAAAATGCGTACCCCGAAGAAAAATGCGCGCCCGGGCAAAATATGCGCGCCCGGGCGTAATATACTCGCCCGGGCAAAAATTGCACATCCGGGTAAAAAATTCGCGCTCGGGCGCTCATTTTCCCTCGGGCGCGCATTTTTCAGCCCGGGCACGCATTTTTAATATAAAAAATCACCGCAAGGGAGATTTGCCAAACAGTTTATAAAGTGCTTCTCATTTTTAAAAATCTCTGCAAAAGGAGTTCACCCAAACAGATCTCCTTTTGCAATAGACATTTTCGAAAAGCACCTTTTCCTACTATCCTTTTGCCACCACTCCTCCTTTCTGAAAAGCCCTCCCAAACAGGCCCTTAGTCTCACATTTCCAAGCGGAGATTCTTTCTCCTCCTCTACTCTATATAAAGAGCTGAGTTCCTATGTTTTTTTTTAGATTTTTTTGGGAATAATAATTATTCTATATTTCAAATTCTCACATGCTATCAAAACCTGGCGAAATTTCACAATGTTCTCCTCTTGCATGAATACTCATGGTCTCGCACGAACTTCTTCAGTCTCGCATGAACACTCCCGGGCTCGCATGAAAGCTTCCTTCTCACACCCGACAGAATGCTTGCGATCGGATCCCCTTGCGACGGGCTCCTTCTCTGCTTCCGTTGTCTACTCCTGCAACAAGTTCTACGCCAGTCTTAGCGAGTCCTCACACTACCGGTTCCTGCGAGTCCCGTATGCAAACTACTGCAAATGGCGAACTTCTCTCGATGACTTCATCTCTCTCGAACTCCTGTGATTTCCCATTGCAACTGTGAACTCCAGAAATCTCCAACTGTAGTTGTAACTTCCAGGGAACTCCTATGATTTCATCTCTCTACTTCATCTAGTACGATCTCGCACGTCTACGACTTCACATTCAAGTATTTGCACATCGTTCACGTGAATTCCACCGCTCGCTCCTGACACTTCACCCATCCGCGAGATCTCTACTTGACGACTTATGCACCCGACTTTTGCCCGTGGGTTCATCCCACTGTCTTCTTCTTCTTCCGGCTCCACTCTCGTCGAGCTCTGCTCATCCCCGCCCCCACCCCCACCCCCTCCTTTTTTATAAGCACTGGTTGTCTATCCCTCTCCCTCTTCCTGCTCCTGTCGAGTTCATGCATTCACTCGTGCTAAATTATTGGGGCACCCTCAATCCCTCCTGCTCCAACTACAAGTGCTTCCCCACTTGTACTTTACAATGCATCTAGATATCTCAAAATGACGTTCAAATTAACTAGACCCAACTATCCTGACTAAAGTGTCTCATTCACCTTCCTTCTGCACTCTCAATGCTAAAGACGTCATCTCAATACGACTAGGGCACCCAAATCAGACGACTCATAATGTCGGTGCCGATCAAATGTCAAATACAACTCAAAAATACAAGTAAATATATGAAACTGACTCAGACGGACCATACGGACACATGCGTGAACTCGGATTGTCCGGATGGACAACGGATCACCGCCTTCTGCAGGAGTAAAGTGTTTGGGTCGTCAATCCCCATCAACTTGTTGATGGGGATTACCCACCCGTTGTGACTCTCCGCAAGGTAGGGCCCATGTTTGTGTATTCGTGAGGGAGGACTTGACTAAATCGACGATCCGACTCCACGAATGCGTCTGGAATTTCGTTTACTTGCATTTCATATATTATATTGTATTTTTCATTCTTTATTTAATACAATCGGGTCTGTTACATTAACGGTCAATAATAGTCGTTGATGTAAGGGATGCCCTAGGGTAGTTTATTATAAGTATGTGTAAGGGGGCAACCACCAATTCATTTTGGATTTTGGAGAGAAAAATTCCCGGAATCCAGAAATCCTCTCACGGCGACGACTCTGACTCCTAGGTTTGTTCTTGTATCCCCTCATATCCCCTCCCACCGCCGCTCATCCCCGCATCCAAAATCCCACCGTAAATCAACCACAAAACCTTCACCCCCCCCCCCCCCACCTTGAACCCTCACAACAATCCATCGACCACTGTCCTCCACCGACTAATCCTTGCAACCCGCCTAAAATCCTACACTCCTCGCTACTTCCAAACCCCACTGCCCTCAACCAAATCCTCCATGCAGCCCGCCTAAAATCCAACGCTCATCATTGCTTCCAAACCACACTGCCTCCACCAACGCTACTCAAATACCTGCCTTCGATCACACCACGCTTCTCCACGATACTCCCCCACGTCACCCCCCCCCCCCCCACCACCACCACCACCACCACCACCACCGCAAATCCCTTTAGGAAACCCACGCCCAACACCCCTACTCCAGATCCCTCCCTTCCGTTACCCGCCACCTACCATATGCAACCTATGTCATCATTCCGCCATCATTGCCACCCTGGGACAGTACACCTACATCTCCTACTATCAGATCTACCACGCCCACGGCTATGTCCCTTAGTAAGTATTTTATTGTTGTATGAAATTGTGTTCTTCAATATTCATATATATGGTTATGTGATTTCATGTTTGATTGGATCTCCTGTTTAGTAGTCATTTGCCTGGGATATCTTGTGATTTGTTGGTGTTATTCGTCAGGTGCTCTTGTTTTGGCCCTCCACACGGAGGAAAGCTAAAGTAAGCTTGCTTAAAAAAATTTGTTTTGCTTAAATTATCAAAGTGTGATTTAATCATTTATTGTTATGTTTTGATTTCGACATCGATTTGTGCATGTGTATCAAATCGTAGTACTCAGGGATATTAGAATTTTCTCCCCGCACTTCACATATATAAAGCCCTTATGACTGAATAAAAACTCATAGCTTCCTATAAAAAAAGTAAAACAAAAATAAATAAGACAACAAATGCCCTGCAATCAGCATAAAAACGAACTTGCAATTCATTATTTAGTTTAACAAAAATAAACAAATCAAAGGTTTAAAGCACAATAGAACCACCATACCTGCAACTCTTTTTTGCTTAGAAGTTCTACAAGGCTTGTATGGACAACAATGAACGGCTTCTTACCACTGATTGCCAAAGTATATGCATTTGGAACAGGATTTTGGCGGAGATACAGATCAGGAGGTTGAATACTTAATACTTTGGCAGCTTCGAGCAAGAGCTGATGAAGATTGGAAAGCTGAAAACAGACAGGATAATATCAAAATATCAAATCACTATGACTAAGAACTGATGGCTAACACGGGATAATCAATGTAATCTCAAATCATAGTTTGTCCACACAGGCACTATAATCTTAAATCTTAGTTAAAACTGCTGATGTACTTAGATAAAACTTTGTTAATTTCTCAATACAGCCTAATCACTAGTAGTAATCTTTAAATGCAAAAAAACACTATGTAAAATGATGTAATCCGGGATCTCTAAATCGCTTTAAATAATAAATTTCATTTCATTTTTAAATATGTAATGCAAGAGAGGTTTTTACGAGTAATTATAAGCGGCAATCGACCTCGGGCTCGCATACGAGCATAAAGAGCCACCTATTGAACGTAATTAACAACACGCAATAAATCATCCACAAGCATAAAGAAACGAACAATAAAGGATTTTGAATTAATGACAAAGAGATCTAGATAATTAAGGCAAGCAAATTCTGAATTTTAAAACCAAATAAATATTAAGCATAATTTTACCCTAACATGATATGAGCGGGGAATTTGGCGAGAAGTATACCCCCGGCAACGAATGGAGCAACCGGATCTATCCAAACAAGGGAAAAGAAGAAGGGGGAAGGTTGTAGGTACTAGCAGTTATGGCTGACAGGAGAAACGAACTGCAGAGGTGACAAATCCGAACAGGACTTAGTCGATCCCGTCTGGAACACAAGTGGGAAGGTCGTGGGAGGTTCACGATGGGACTGAAGGGAGTTGAAGGGAGGTCGTCGTTCCCTGAACCAAGCGCACTTTCGATCGCAGGACTCGTCGGGGAAGGCGTAAAACAGGCGGAGGCGGGTCGTCGATGCCAGCAACAGTAGTGGAGGGCGGAAACAAGCTCTGGAATATCTTGTCGACGGCTGGAGGAGGGGGAGGAGCAGAGGTTGGAGGCTAAGGCTTTTGGTGGGACTATCGGGAGAACAGAGGAGGCTTTGTTTCCCAATTTCTTCCCAACTGCCTTCACGGGAACCAAGGGGGCTGAATATATAATGGAATATTTCTTTTTAGGCATTTAAAATAGGACAGCAATAAATGGGTGGGGCAGGAAATATAATTGAAATTTGCTTATTTAGGTTTTTTTTATATGATCTGGGTAACAAAGGAATGAATGAAGAGAGGAACCTAATTTTAAGGCTTTTTTTCTTTCATATTTTAAAATGATTCCAAAAACGGGTGGAGAATTAAATATTTTGTTAGTCTCATTTTAATTTGAATATATTTTGCTATATCCATTTTTGCTATGCTTGCATTAATTAATTTGTTACCTAGTTTGACGGATCTTTTCATTCATGGACTTTTTGGACGATCACCCCAATAAACCGGAACAACGAGCGCGAATGATGTGCACGTTACAAAATAAACGAGTATGTGCATGATAAAAATAAGTGTGTGCTAAAATAAAAACATGCGAGTAAAATAAAATAAATGCGATGATGCGACGCAGATTGCGTCATACAAAGATAGCAGAATTGATAAGCAAAGAAAAGGAACGGCTGTAGTAATAGCCTTTTTTGTTCCACCTATATGAGATTGTCCACATGAAGTAGGAATGGCATGTTTTTCTAACAAACTAAGAATTCTGTGGAATATTGACAATGTAGTAAGCCTAAAACACGGCCATGGGAGAGGGAAAGAAAGATAGAGAGAGCCCTCATAGAATTAATACACCTGAATCACTATGTGAAACCAAGATTGAGGCAAACAAAGTAAGAGATCAGCAATGTGAGAAACCAAGTACATGGACTGGGTGTTGATAGTCCGACTTATCATTCGTGAAAATCAATTTTCTGAAAACAAAAATAAAGGTAATAAAATTAATTTCAAAGAAAACTTGACTGACAAAAGATGAACGAAGAGTTCAAGTCACATTAGGTATATTGAGAACTTAACTGCATGGATTTTAAAGTTCATTTCTATTTTGAATGGATATACATAAAAAGCATGATGGGTTTAACTATGAATCAGTACAATCAATTTAGTAACACAATTGTACTGAACTCTAAAACCAAGGGAAGGCAGAAAAAGGGTGTTTAGAGAAACCACCTCCAGGTTTGAAGCTCCCATTATAGTTCCATAATGTTCCATATTGGCATTGTTAATTTATTTATGGAGGGCATACAAGCTGTAACTATATGGCAAGTGAATTGAGAATTTTATTGGATGGTACTCCATAAGCTATGATAATTAGATGACCTAAAAACTAAAGCTCTTCAGCTGCAAAACCCAATGACTTCAAATTCAGAATATTTTCAAGTCATATGCAAGTACTACTACTTATTTATTGAGGGCTTTGTGAGAAAGAAAGTGCCAAAGAGATTCTGTGTGCATCATACTAGGCGCATTAGCCGCCTCCTTAAGCTCCATAAAAAGGGCAGGTCAGTGCACAGAGCATCCCCGCGCAGCGAGGGTCCGGGGAAGGGTCCCACCACAAGGGTGAAATGTAGGTAAACCATACCCTGCATTTTTGCAAGAGGCTCCTTAAGCTCCACGTGAAGAAATTTTATAAAAGGGAATATCTCTAACACTAGTCAAGCTAGAGAGTAGATATCATCAAATCTAAGCTTAGTTTTGAATGCTCGAAATAACTTCGGAGGTAATGACTTGGACAAATATCTGCCAATTATCCTGTGGACTGAACAAGAGAGAAGTAATAACTTTTTTCTCATGCATCTCTATTAAAAATTAAAATTACAGTCGATCTCGATGTACTCAGTAGCAAATGAAACACAAGATTCTATATAATATGAATGTGATTGTAACATAATAGAGAAGCATGATAAGATTGAACATTCCTATCTCAAAGAAGTGAATGAATCCAAAGATTCTAGACAGATAATCAATAGCTCGATATTCAGCTTCTAAATTGGAACGAGCAACAACAATCTGTTTTTTTTCTATGCTATAAGATTACATAAAGAAGACGCAATACCAACTAGTGAATTTTCTTTCATCGAGACATCCAGCCCAATCAGCATCATAAAATCCCTTTTCTAGGTTCGAACATAAGGCCTTGTCATGGAAATTCCTTTAGATAGTTGAGAATAAAAAGGACATACTCCCAATGAGTCTCAATAATAGCAGTAAAAGTGACGACATGCTCACAAGGGCATACTCCGGAAGAATTTCATTCGCAAGAGTTTGAGTCTATGCGTCTTTCCAACACTTCTTACCCCGAAGGACGGGAGTTGGCGCATGTGCATTGATAGCCATGACATAAATAAGATAATGGTGAAATATCATTTTCTGATTCCTCGCCTCGATGACATTTTGGACACGATGATCAGTGCCCAGATCTTTTCGAAGATTGACCCCCGCAGCGAGAACCATCGTCTTAGGGTTTTGAGAGAGCGATGAGTGGAAGACGACCTTCAAGATGAAGGACAACATATACGAGTAGTTGGTGATATTGTTTGGCCCACTCAATACCCCCAACACGTTCATGAGAGTGAAGACTCGGGAATTGCGGCCCTCTTTGGGTAAGTTCCTGGTGGTGTATTTCGATGACATCTTGATATATAGTCAGCTAAGTTATTAAAAGCGCAAGGCGCACCGAGGCACAAAGGGTCCTGAAGCCTAAGCGCAGGCGCGCGCCTGAGGCACGTGAGGCGCAAAAATGAAAAAAAATACAATTTATTAAACCAAAAAAACACAAAATGTATCTATCATCATATCAACACACTAGAATTACATATATCACAACCCCAAATGCTACTTTTTAGATTGTGTTTTACAAATATTTATCGTTTATAGGTGCAAGTGCTACAACTTGTTGCAATCACATAGATTTTATGTTGTTATTTTTCATCAGTGGAGTTTATAAGTGTTGTAACTTGTTATTCTCCCTCTCAATCTCTCGCTCTGCATTCTTCTCCCTACCTCTCCCTCTCATTCTCTCGCTCTGCATTCTTCGTTTTCTCGTGCTTTGTTGGTTGCCTTGCTGGTTGTGGTTGCTTTGCTGCCTTATTGCCATGTTGCCTTAGTGCTTTGCTGCCTTGCTGCCTTGTTGTAGCATGGTGGTTGTTAAAATAGGTTGCTTTGCTATCTTGCTGCGTTTTAGCCTTGCTGGTGGTTGTAGCCAGTTGTCCGTGGATTGGTGGTTGCATTGCTCTTTGCTTGGTTGTCGTGCACTCTTGTTGCTTTGTGCCTAGTAACTAGTTGCTTGAAATATATCTGCCCGTTTATGATTTTGTTGGACAACAAATGATTTGAAATACCCTTATTAATAGTTATTTATCCAACTTCATTTTGCAATCGATGATGTATGTATATCCAACTTCATTTTCTAGTTGCATTGTTGTTTTGTGCCTTTTGATAAATAAAATGTTGGATGCTTTGTTGGATACTTCGAATGATAATTGGATGCTTAGTTCCTTTTGATACTTGGGTTCTCGACTTCGAATGATAATGATAACTTTGTATACTAGTATACTGCTGATGATGCAAAATGACGTTGGATAAATAAAATGTTGCGTGGATAATTTGAAAAATGACTAAAGATCTAACGATCTAATGAAGTTATGGGGGTTTTGTGATGTTGATTTTTCAACTAATCAAGTAATTTTAGTTATTTTTTCTCATGATGCAATTATGTAAAATATTTATTTCATTTCATATAACTAATATTTCTTTCATTTCATATTCCCTAGAATGGCTTCTTCTACTGGATCTAATGAGGTGTCTGTATCGATGGTACCAACTGGTAGAGATCCGTTCTAGGAATTTGGTGAGAAGTTGGTTGTAAACGACACCAACCGAATCAAATGCAACTACAATGGTTACACTATCATGACCGATGCATGAACAGATCAAAAAGGTAGAAGTGTGATGAACATCATGATACATTGCAGTTCCGGAGTGGCATTCTGGCTTACAAAGAATGTCTACTCCACACATGATGGAAAGTTCAACATTAACTTCTTGGATGAGGCGATCGATAGCACTGAGAGCCCAGGAGAGGACAGTATCTTGTAGATTATGACGGATAGCGCGTCCAATAATATGGCTGCAACAAAGCTTATGGCTTTGAAAAGGCCTAAGCTTTTTTGGACTAGTTGTGCAACTCACAATTAATCTATTGTTACAAGATATAGGAAAACTGAAGCCAATAAAGAGTGTTATCTTCTTGGGCCGCCAACTCTCTGTCTTCATTTATGGTCACACCATCTCTTTCGACATGTTTAGAGAGTCGACGAAAGAATTGGACTCTCATGAGCTTATTCGACCAGGTGTGACTAGATTCGCTACAGCGCTTCTATCTTTAGAGAGTATCTTCGAGAAGAAGAATCAGTTGAGGGGTCTATTCACATCTGCAAAGTGGGTTGCAACAAAGTTGGTCAGTAGTGTCGGGGGAAAGCAGGTAAAAATACTGCATATTTATTCAACTTATATTAAGAAAATATGTTTGAAACTGACGTTTTATAGTATTTTCTTATTTATTTATTTTGCATATGGTAGGCTGCAATGATAGTGATGAGCGCTAGATTTTGGGTGAATGTCGAGATGGTTGTTGGTATATTCACACAATTTGTGAAGGTTTGGAGGAGAGTCGACGGGGATACACCTTCCATGGGGTGGTTATATGGGGATATAAAAAAAGCTAGGGAAGATGTTGTTCTCGATCACCAAGAGAACAAATATTTTCCTATATGAAAGTTGATTGATAGCAGATGGGAGAATAAGATGAGCAGCCCTCTACACCTTGCAGGTTATTACTTAAACTCATATTTTTATTATTTCCGCCGAGTGGAGATTAAGGCTGATGGAAGGTTTATTAGTGGTTTTGTTGAGTGTCTCTCAAGGATATATAGGAAAGATCCTTCTAGAAAGGATCACATCAGTGTTGAGCTTGATCTTTACCAATATCAACAAGGATTATTTGGTAAAGACATGGCAAAGAGACAGCTATAAAATCCCAACTTAAATCCAGGTATATTTTAATATATTTTTTATTAACACTAATTTTTAATGACGTATTATGTATAATTGAAATGTATTGTCATTTTATTTTTCACAGTACATTGGTGGAGGCTTAACGGTGTTGATACGTCACACCTTAAAACTATGACTATGAAGATTTTGAGTCTGACTACTTCATCCTCTGACTGTAAGAGGAACTGAAGCACCTTTGAGATAGTATGCATTAATTTAGTTATTTAGTTAAACATAAATATTTTAATGTATGATTGTATGCATTATTTAGCATTTTTTAAAATTTTATAGATACATTATAAGAAGAGGAATAAACTCGACAGCAAAAGATTGAATGATCTTGTTTTTGTAAAGTTCAATGCGTTGTTGAAGTCGAAATATTCAGACACATCTCGAGATTCATTGGCAGCTAAGAGCTTAGATACAGGGAAGGTACAAGAGTGGATGGTGAATGTTGATCATGATGAGGATGAAAATGATGATGGAGGTGATAAAGTCTTTCCTGGAGAAGGGTTCACATGGGGGCAACTTGGAGATATAGTCGACGATGATCAGATGCAAGGAGGCCTCCTAGACTAACTATAAGCAAAGACGTGTCAATTAGTTATCAAAAAAAAGAGAGAGAAAAATATCTAAGGTGGACGAGGCAGATCTAGAGGGTTCATCAGATGATGACCATATTTTATCTATTCTGCCATACTATGAAAGGAGCTCGTCAGCCTACCGGGTTATACACGCCCTTTCTCATCCCGCACAGGCCTTAGGTCAACATTAGCATGGACTTCATACTCGAGCTTCCCTACAACTTGAAGAAGCGTGATTCAATTTTCGTTGTCGTGGACCATTTCTCAAAAATACCCACTCTATCCCATGTCGCAAGATTGTCGATGCATCTCACGTTGTGGCCCTATTTTTTGGGGAGATATTCAAGTACCATGGACAGCCTACGACTATTGTCTCTGGCCGCGACGTCAAGTTTATGAGTTACTTTTGGAAAATGTTGTAGAAAAAAACTAACACGGCACTTAAGTTTTTCACCGTCTATCACCTATAGACGGATGGTCAAACTGAAGTTGTGAACCGTAGTATAGGTACCCTTCTTCGGTGTCTTGTTGGTGAGAGTCTGTCCACATGGGATTTCGTACTACCCATGGCGGAGTTTGCATACAATAGTTCGCTCAATAGGACCACGGGTTTGAGTCCATTCCATATCATGACCCCAGGAAACCAGTTGACCTAATCCCCATCCCGATTGAGTCTCGACCTAGTAGTCTTTCATCCAAATTTTGCAAGAGCTTCATGAATCTGTCCGAAGAAAAAATGATGTGAGTAATGACAACTATAAAGTCTACATATATAAACACAGTAGGGAGCAAAACTTTGAAGAAATTAGATGGTAGGCAATTGGGCCTTTATATGATCTTACGAAGGATTGAGGTAAATGCGTATGAGATCAACATCCATCTGAATATGGGATAAACTGGGTGTTCAATATAGAATACTTGACTCCATACTTTGAGGAGCGTGCGCATCTGTGCCTCGTCCTTGTCCATACCGCTGAGATAAATCCTATCCAACTTACCCCCATGCCATCTCGTGTACGACCTATGGAGTCACCACCCGAGGGCCACTTGGCACCACTGCCGACACAACTAGTCCAGAGTTCGGACAAAGATACATTACAGTCAGAGACGCCAGAAAGAATAGTTGCATTAATGCCCGCGACTTCACTATACGGAGATACATTGAGGTAACCCGTCCATTGGAGAGTTCAGCCAACTTCTAATGACAACTGGATTTCAGTTAAGTAGCTCGAGGGGCTCACCCCCAAGTTACGTCAAAGTATAATCGTCTGCATTTTCTAGAGATGAATGTTTTCAAGTTGGGGGGAGTTGATGAAGATCACCATACGTGAAAAGATCAACAGTCCTGATGGCCCACTCGCATTTATGTCTATAAGATGTGTTTGATCTAGTCTCGTCCGAACGATCTGAGTCCATGGATGCGTTCAAAACGGTCGTTTCACCATAGTCTCATGTATTTGTTTATTTGTTGTGTTTTACTTAAGTTGTTCGCAACAAATATGAACGCACATTATGAGCCGTCCATATTGGTTGTCCTAATCTTCATTCTCTATTTATGTATGTGTGTCCTAGAGGTGAGGGCATCGAGTTGTGGTTCAGATTTTCTAGAGCCGACGGTCCACCTCACGATGTCGATTCGGTGAGCCCCTCTAGGTGACAATTCCTAGGGTTATCCCCACTAATTTCCCCTCATCCTTACCCTTACCCAGACATCATAATCGTTCCCTCCATTAGTCCCTAGCCACACCCCGCCTTCCATACCTCGAGCCGCACCCCACCTTTCATACCTCGAGTCGGGGCCCCCTCCCTTTCCCCTTCCCCTCCGACGATTGTTCCTGACGCCACAACTGTTCTCCCAGATCCCAAACCGTAGTTGCCCCTTCTTCCTGATCCTGAGCGGTCGAGCCACAGCCGTCTCTTCCTCTGATCCTGAGCCACCGCCACTCCATCTCCCTTCTCTGAACCAACCCCTCGACCTAAGCAACCTCCTCAGCCTTTGCTTCCCTTAATCCTCCCTAACCGACCCTTACTCACCCGCAGTTAAACCTACAGTCGTCTCCCCCCCCCCCCCCTCACAGCCCCGTTCCTCGTCATTAGGGATTGTCCAGACAAGGACAATCCTTATATTCGCCCCACTCTCCCGCCTTCATCATCTCTATGTCGTGCCTGCCACATCGTCATCACCTCAAAACCACGTCTCTACATACGCACGAAAGTCATTTTCGTTCTTATTTTCTTTTCATTGTATGTATGGACAATATTCCTATGGATGGGACACTATACACATTTTGATTGGCATTGTTGAGTTCGTTTAACATTCACCACATAGGAGTGCATTAGTGTCGGCACACCCTCGTCACACGGCCTACCCAGCGTCACATTTGTTCCATGATTTCAAATTGATTTACATTCGCATTGCACTTAAAAGTATTTGCGCTCTAATCGTGGGTGAGCCAAAATCACATTTCTTGAATCAAAGTTCTTCTTTAAAATTTTTGTGTTCATTTTGTAAGCATATAATTGCCTAATTAATCACTTGCAATTTAATTCGGACTCCCCATCCTCTATATGCATCATTTAGACTTGGTTAAGGACTTCCCTCTGCACTGCACCTAGGTTTGCATTTGTTTAGATTCAACTTTCACGGCCTAACCTGCGTCAATGAGTCTCCAAGGAATCACAATTTCTTGGTAAAAAAATCTCTAATTTTGACATAATATCAGAGTCACAATTTTGATTACCTCGCCCTCTCACTCTTCTAAGTCCCCTTGGACTCAGATCTTCAGACAAGTATAAGACCCTCTAGATTTGCTTTAATGGCAAAACTATGAAATATGGGCATTCCATTTTGAAATACTTCTCAAAGGCAAGGAGTTATCGAGTCACCTTGATTGAGGTCATCCTTGGAAGAGCACGCTGCTAGTAAGCCAAGAATGCACAAATCATTACATGAATTCTAAAATTGTTGAATTTAACGCCATCTTGAAATCAGCAGCCCTCAACTAATTCTATTCCTGAAATCTGCAGCCCTTAATACTCATTTAATTTTATTGGCATTAATAGAACATTTTATTAAGCTCCTTGCTAAACAACAAGTGAGAATGACATGACATAAATGAACAAGCGGGTGATATGTTGAGCAAACGGTTCGGTAGACTCACTGGGACGTGAATCTATGTTAAGGGGAATGAGGTTAACAAACTTCCTAAACTCATAACTTAACACTATATGAATTGAAATCAAACAATTTGCAGAATCACTAGGACATGAATGTATGTGCAGGCTGTTGGAAAGTAAAGAGAGGGAATACTTGATGCAATATATTCATCCACTTAGGGGTATTGTATAGAACATACATGGACACTTAAAACCGGACAGACAATGTGGGACTAATACCCACTCGCACACAATTACTAATATAACAATAAACTCATAATCTCCAACACTCCCCCTCAAGCTGGAGGGGAAGGCTTCAGCTTGGACACATCAAATAATGGCAACGGAGGTAAGCGATGTGGGAGAAAACATCAGACGAGACACCGGGGGAAATTCCAAACCGGGGAATCAAACCGGGGACATAGCCAAACACGACGCAGACCCACACACGACGCAGACCCACACACGACGCAGGACTCAGACACGACGTGGACTCGCTGGAAACCGATCAACCAACATCACCTACACACACAACATGCGAAAGAGAACGAAAGATGTGGAACAAATCATCAAACGGGCAACCGGGGATAAACCGTCGGGGATAATCTATCAGGGATAATCCGCACAAAGGGCGGTCTCACATGACACAGTCCCGCACAACACGGTCCCACGCAACACAACCCGCCGAGATTAGAACACAAACATCAGTCGTGTCCCAACACACGACCAATCGAAAGAAATATAGGGAGACGCATAACAACATACGACATAAGCATATAGGACATGTGGAATGAAGGCGAAAGGTCGAGAAAGATCATCTGAGTCGCCTTCGTCCCAATCACTCCCCCTCGCATGGAAAGCACGTGCATATAGGCATAACAACAACAAGAAGCAATACAATAATAAAAACACAGACAAATGACCGAAAACACACAAAAACTTCAACTTCGGCGAGAGATCAGCACACCCTGAAAGGGGTAGCAGCGACTTGAGGTGTCAGAATCACTAGGGGCAACGATCGGAGCTGGAGCAGCAGAGCATTGGGTCCGCATCGAGAGAATCGATCGTCGTCGTCGAAGTAGCAAACATCAGCGGCAGTCACAACGGCTGGATCAGAAGCCGAGAGATGAGAGGAAACCGAGTGTCGACTGGATCGGTCGACAGGACGACGGGAGCAGCGTCTTCATCGTCCATGGTGTTAATCAACCGTGGCGAGATCAAGAAGGAGATATTAAGCACGGGCGAATGATCGACAACACCTTAAGACCGGATCGATGATGGAATAGCGGTCATAACCAGCAGCGGCTGGAAGCGAGATCGTCACTGGAGTACGCAGACGGGATCGATGACAGCCTTCACAACGGGATTGACAGGCACGACGGGATCTCCGTCGTCGTCGAGGGGAACACGAGCCGGGCTGCTTCTTCGTCAATGGCAGTAGCAACGCAGACGGAGAGAAATCGCGTCGATGGAAGCTTCCGTCGGGAACGAGGATAGAGAAGCGGAGACGGGAAAGGAGAAATCACGAGGAATCGAGAGAGGAAACCACCGTGAAATGTACGTTGCCCATAATTAGGGCAACCGAACAGGAATGAGTCAATTCCGGCTCTGATACTATGTTGGAAAGTAAAGAGGGAGTACTTGGTGCAATATATTCATCCACTTAGGGGTATTATATAGGACATGCATGGACACTTAAAACCGGACAGACAATGTGGGACTAATACCCACTAACACACAACTACTAATATAATAATAAACTCATAATCTCCAACAAAGGTGAATGAGGTCAATAGGCTTCCTAGGCTCAATACCTAGTACTATATAAAATGGAATCAACCCAGCAATCATATTGATCGAACTATTGTACGTGAACTCCGCCATAGATAAAATTGCGTCCCAACTGATTGCATGATCACTTACCAAACAACATAAGGGATTTTCTAAGCTCTTATTGACGGCCTCAATCTATCCATCCATCAAAGGATGGTAGGTTGTGGAGAATTGAAGTGTCATGTATGTTTCTTCCAGGGTCTCTTCCAAACATTACTCATAAATCTGACATCATGGCCAGACATGTTATGATCTAAGATGAGTCATGAAGCAAGAAGACATCTCTCATAAATAGGGATGCAATACGGGGAGCGTCGACAGTCTTACTGCATGCGATGAAGTGGGTTAGTTTAGATAATCGATCAACTACCACAAAGATGGAGTCGTGCTTCCTAAAAAATGTATGGAAGCCCTAACATGAAATACAAGCTAATGTCGATCCACGGCAGGTGAGGGACCTGAATAGGGTATATAAATTAGTATTATGTTGCGACTCATTGGTCATCTAACAGATAGGACAGATGCGAATTAGTCGAGCCACATCCTGCTTCAAGCTCTGACAATAAAATAGCCCTCAACTAACATTGTTTCTTAACCTCTCGAATGGTTGGTGGCTCCACCAGCAGGAATATACCAAACTAAATGATCACGAAAGGACATCTAAGGGATGCATATGTAGTAGACACAAAAAAACTCTCAACGATCAAAAATTTCTCAACGTAACCATGTGGATCTCTTAATAGCGAGGAATAATATCGTGGAAATTTGGACAAGTGGGATAATATATGATCACACTCCAACCACCTGCACACTCAGGGCGTGGAGCAAGCTCATACGGCGACTCAAAGCATCTGTTAGCTTATTCAACATCAACTCAGTGTTTGAAAACATAGTGATAGTCTTGCAGATACCCGACCCAGTTAACGTGGCAGTGGCCTAGCTTCTTTTGCGAGTTCAGCTATAGCAGAGCCTGATTGTACAACCCAGTGTTGGTCAGGGGGTAAAAATGGGATTCGAGTATAGGCGAGTCAAGGAGCGACTCGCCGACTCGCGGCGAGTATCTAGCCAAGGCGAGGCTAACCAGATGCTCGATCTCGCGAGTGGCGCATGGCGAGGGCGAGGCATGTTCCAACACCGCTTTGGGGTGCGTTTAGCCATAGCGAGGCGAGTGAGGACTCGCCGCGCCAAGGAGCGAGACGAGTAGGACCTCTACTCGCAAGGGGAGATCTCGCGAGCCCTACTCGCAGGAAGACTGGCGAATGGCGCCTTCACAGACCACTCGCCCAATGGGGTCTGCAAGTAAAATTACCCTGATACCCTTTGTGGGCTGTCAATAACCCTTCAGAACAGTGGAGTTTGGCTGTTAGCACACCAGTTTGGGGTGCGATTAGTGAAAATAAAAGGCGGAGTTACGCTATTAGCAGACCAGAAGAGAAACTATATATAGACCCTGAAGGGCACCTTTGGAGAGGATGCACTTCTTTGGCTTCTTCCTCCTTAGGATATCCTTGGTTAGCTCCTCAGGCTCTCCAAGGTGCCCGGCTTCAGTTTTGGCTTAGGATGGGAAGCGCTCTAAAGATCTTTCGGGTGTGTGGTGGGACCTCCACACTGTAGCCAAGGGTCGGTGTTTTAGCTTTAAGTCTTCGGTCAGGTTCTTCCGTGGGATCAGTAAGTGTCATCTGCCCCCTTTCAGGGGTCCGAACTCCTCGTTGGAGTCAATTCTCGGTTCCAACATTTTTGGTGCGGTGAGCGTGGAGTGTTGTTGGTACAAGAAATTCTCAAGGAGGCAACATGGCTGGAAAGGATGAGCGAGAGCCCGGCTTTGGCGGTTCGCCACCATCTGGACCGCTAGTGACAACAGGGATGCCGGCAGATCTCCGAAGGGAGGTACTCGAGACAATCAACCTCGCCTTCGCCGCGGCGAGTTCTCAACCCCAGCGCCACAGGTCGTCCCGCCATCGGGGAGGCCGCCCCGGGGCAGAGAGCAGGTAAGGAGACGGTTGGAGGGACTTAAGGGCGAGATCTCACTGGGCGAGAGCTCTTTCCCAGCCCGGCGAGTGCTTACCCGACGAGTGCTTGCCCAGCGAGTCCTTGTCCGGCGAGAGCAGGCCCGGTCAGAGAGCTCGTGGGGCGAGTCGAGCAGGCGAGAGCAGCGAGCGGAGGAAGCCCGTTCTGCGAGCTGATGCTCTCGGCACCACTCCCCGAGGGGTTCAGGGAGCCGGACATGGTGTACTACACCGGCAAGGATGACCCCGTCTAGCACCTGCAATGGTTCGAGGACATGGCCTCCCTTAGGCCCGTGTCGGACGCTTTTAAGTGATGATTCTTCGCCACCACCCTGAAGGAGAAGGCGCGGGACTGGTTTCACCAGCTCCCGGGAGGATCGATCTATGCGTTCGAGGACCTGCGTCGTAGCTTTTTGCTACGCTTCTCGACCTCGAAGAAGAGGAAGAAGGATGTTGAGGCACTCTTCAAATCAAGCAGGGGTCAGGGGAGTCGATGGCCCACTATGTGGACCGATTCCAGGAGGAGGTCCTGGTCACCTAGGAAGTGCCCGGATTCGCCCTCCAGCTCGCCTTCACGGAGGGGCTTCGAGAGGGATTCTTCAAGATGAGTCTAAAGCGGAAGGCCCCCCGTATCCTTCGAAGAGCTGATGGAAAGGGCGGCGGAGGAGATCGAGGGGAAGGCGACCAACCTGGAGTTCGCAAGAAGGCTGGCAAAGCTGAGTGAGCCGGAGGTTAGGCAACAGGAGGTCAGGAGGAGAGAAGAGCCGAGAGCCCTGGAGTTGGGGTAGAGACAGCAGGGAGGAGGCGCGCAGGGTCCGGGAAGAGGCTTCGCCCCAGGAGGGGGTAATTTCCAAGGTGGTCAAGGAAGACCTCACCAGTTAGGGTGGAGACAGGGTCCTAGGCCACCCCCTCCCCCGCCGCAGCAAGCCATGGCGATCGGAAGAGGGAGGCGAGGAAGAGGAGCAGGAGCAGGAGGACCAGGGGCTCGGAGAAGGAACAGGGTCGCGGAGGCCGAGAGAAGGGAGGTGGTGTTGCCCTATTGTGACTTCCACCAGGAGGAGGGTCACGCAACGGCCACCTGCCCGGAGTTCTTGGAGATGAGAGCAGCGAGAGGCCCGACGCAACCGCAGCAGCGGCCGGTGAAGATCGAGGAGGTACTACCCAGAGAGGGGGAGGAGGAAAGGTGTAGGATCGGACTGACATAGGGAGCCGAGGAGGGATCGGGGTGATCCACGGGGGAGTGGGGATTGAGGCAACCCGGAAGGCGAGCCTCCACACCATGTATCGTCGGAGCGTAGCTTCGACTTCTCAAGCCACACCCCCAGCGGAAAGGATCACCTTCTCTCAGAAGGATATGCCGGGTCATGAGGACCCGTTCTGCGATGCGCTGGTTATCCAGACGGCCATCGAGAACTTCACCGTCGCCCGGATCCTCGTGGACAACGGGAGCTCGGTCAATGTCATTTTCAAGAAGGCATTCGACGAGATGAAGGTGGAGGCGAGGAGAGTGTTGGCCTCGGATAGCCTTCTGTTCGGATTCTCAGGAGAAAGGAAGGAGGTGGAAGGAGGAGTGGGGCTTCATGTCATCTTGGGGGGGACAGTCCCGCAACTGCCGGTTCGTCATCGTCGACGCTCCGAGCAGCTATAATGTTATCTTCGGACAGCCCCTCATCAGCGCGTTCCGATGCGTCTCATCCTCATTCCACCAGTGTCTCAAGTTCAGCGTGGGTGGAGTTCAAATCTGGGTGAGGGGGGATCCAAAGGTGGCGAGGCAGTATTACGTCACCGCGGTCAACACCGACACCTGGCAGGCTGAGGCGGAAGAGATGGATCGGGAGCTGGAGAGGCGGAGCGTAGGGAAGGGGTCGTTGAAGGGCCCGAGGCTGAGCGTATGGGAGAGGAAAGGGGAGAAGGAGACCAAGCCCAGGAGAGAGGGGCTAGGGAGTTATAGGAAGTCCGAGAGGAGAAGATGGAGGGAGAGGCCGAAGCATTCGGTTGCGGAGGAGAGAAAGAAGGTAGTTGGGGGGGAACAATCTAGGCTGGAGGCCGTGGAGAGGATCGTGGAGCTGGAGGTCGTCTCCCGGGCAGGAGCGGTAGAAAAGGAGAAGATCAGTGGGGAGCTCAGCCCCGAGGACCAGAGGAGGATCCTGGCCTACGTCCAAGAGAACGTGGACGTCTTCGCTTGGAGTGCGACAGAAATGTCAGGGATCGATGCGGATGTGGCTTGTCACCGCCTCAACCTTGACCCCGGCACTCACCCCATCCGGCAGAAGAAAAGGTCCATCGCCGACAAACTGGAGGAGCCCATCAGGGAGGAGGTGAACAAGCTCCTCAAAGCAGGTTTTGTATCTGAGATCCAGTATCCAGGTTGAGTCTCCAACGCGGTGATGGTAAAGAAGGGGGATGGAAGGTGGAGGATGTGTGTCGATTTTCCTTGTTGAATAAATCATGCCCTAAGGATTCATACTCTTTGCCTCGAATCGACGCGCTGGTTGACTCAGCCGTCGGTTTTCTCTAATGAGTTTTCTAGATGCCTTTTCAGGTTATCATCAGATTCGCATGCATCCCCCCGACATCAAGGATGTTTCGTTCATGACAGGGGATGGATGTTGCTGCTACAAGATGATGCCCTTTGGGTTGAAGAATGCAGGAGCAACGTACCAGTGAATGATGGACAGGGTCTTTCGCGAGCAGAAGGGGAGGAACCTTGAGGTATATGTGGACGACCTCATGATCAAAAGCCGAGATCTCGAGTCCCACCTTCGGGACCTTGAAGAGACCTTCGGTGCCCTGAGAAAATACAAGATGAGACTCAACCCCCAGAAGTGCGTCTTCGGGACAAGCCGAGTAAAGTTCTTAGGCCACTTGCTCACCCCGGCCGGGGTAAAGCCCAACCCCGACAAGGTGAAGGCAATCTTGGAGCTGGGGTCGCCAAGGAACACAAAGGAGGTCCAGCGCCTCACGGGGAAATTGGTCGGGCTGAGCAGATTTCTCTCCAGGGCAGGGGAGAAGTGCTCGTCTTTCTTCAAAGTACTCTGAGGGAGCCAGAAGTTCGAATGAACCCCTGAGTGTGAAGGAGCGTTCCAAGCGCTAAAGGAGCAATAAACCCAGGCCCCGCTGCTCCTGAGACCTAGGCAGGGGGAGGACCTGTCCCTGTACCTGGGGGTGGGGGCCGAGGCAGTAAGCTCTGTTTTGGTCAGGGAGGACAAGAAGCAACTCTCAATCTACTACGTCAGTAGGGTGCTAAGGAAGGCAGAGCTCAGGTATCCCATCTTAGAGAAGTTAGCCTTCGCCCTGGTGGTGTCGGCCCGGAAGCTCCGACCATACTTCCAGGCACACTCCATTAGGGTGGTGACCGACCACCCCCTCCACAACATCATGGAAGGGGTGAAGCATTCAGGAAGGTTGGTCAAGTGGTCGGTAGAGTTGAGCGAGTTTGATATCTCGTTTGTCCCTAGGCTTTCAATAAAGGCACAAGCGGTGGCGAATTTCTTGGCTGACTACGTGACCGAGGTGGAGGAGCTTGGGTCACCACCCTCGCTGGCATGGAAAATGATGGTTGACGGTGCATCAGGAAAGCATTCCTTTGGAGGGGGATAATCTTAGTAAGCCCTCAGGGAACAAGGATTGAGCAGGCTATTAGCATCCACTTCCCGCTCACCAACAACCAGACCGAGTACAAAGCGGTAATAGCGGGGCTCCGCCTGGCCCGGGAGCTGGGCGTACAGGATGTGGAGGTCTCGACGGACTCCATGGTGGTTGCGTGCCAAATCAAGGGAGAGTTTGAAGCGAAGGAACTGACTCTCCAGCGATACCTGGAAAAGGTCAAGGGGATCATCGGGCAATTCCATACTTTCTCGATTCGACATGTGCCGAGAGAGGAGAGCCTCCCGGCGGATCTCCTGGCCAAGTTCGGTACCAAGAGAGGAGGAACGGTGTCGGAACTCTTTCGACCGTCCATCGAAGAAGGCGAGTTGATGGAGGTAGACCGACGAGATTCGTGGATGGAACCCTTCATCACATTTCTAGCATCGGGGCAGTTCCCAGAAGGAGATATGGACAAGCGGTGGTTCAGGTACAAATCGGCATATTATTCTTTGCATGCAGGAGAATTGTACCGGAAGACCCTCTCGGGGCTCTTAGCCCGTTGTGTGTCGGAGGAAGAGGCCCTGAGGGTCCTGGAAGAGATCCATTCTGGAGAGTGCGGCAGCCACTCGGGGAGCAGAACCCTGGAGGGAAGGGTGTTGAGGCAAGGTTTACTTCTGGCCTACCCTCAGCAAGGATGCGGCAGAGTTCGCAAAGAAGTGATCCAAGTGTCAGCTATATGCTCCCCTCCAACTCCTTCCAACCCAGAGGCTTCGGACCATCACGGCTCCATGGTCGTTCGCGATATGGGGGTTGGACTTGGTAGGTCCATTCCCCCAGACCAGTGGTCAAAGGAAGTTCCTGCTAGTGATGATCGATTATTTCTCCAAGTGGTTGGAGGTGAAGGAGCTGGCTAAGGTAACCTCTCAGGTAATAAGAAATTTTGTATAGGGGGAGATAATTTGTCGGCATGGGCTTCCATTAGCCATCGTCACGGACAATGGGCCGCAGTTCGCCAGCGAAGAGTTTGTCAGCTTCTGCAGCAAGTTGGGCATAGACCTTTGTTTCGCGTCGGTCCATCACCCGAGGAGCAATGGGCAGGTGGAAGCGGCAAACAAGATAATTGTGAACTTGTTGAAAAAGAAGGTCGAAAACCTAAGGGGTAATTGGGTAGAGCAGCTACCCTCGGTCCTCTGGGCCTTGAGAACCACACCAAACACGGTCACAGGGGAGACCCCGTTCAAGCTCTCCCACGGGTCCGAGGCCGTCCTCCCAATCGAATTTGAGGTAAAGTCGCCCAGGGTGGTCTCAGCAGGAGAAGGAGACGAGGAATGGTGAGTGGAAAACGAAGAAGAGCAGAGGCTAACCTTGGACCTGGTGGAAGAACTTCGGGACCTGGCGACCATCCGACAGGAAGAGGTCAAGCGGCGGATGGCTCGGTATTTCGACAAGCACATCCGGGTGAAGCAGTTCGAGAAAGGGGACTTGGTCCTGAAAAAGGTCGATGCGGCCGGAAGGGGAGCCGCAGTGGGAAAGCTCAATCCCAACTGGGAAGGTCCTTATATTGTAGAGAAAGCACTCAAGTCGGGGGGTATCACCTTCGGGATGTGGAAGGGGTACCCATCAGCCGAACTTGGAGCAGTGACGATTTAAAACGTTTCTACCCTTGAATTCGTATGTTGATTTATTATAAGTTAAAATTGTTGTCTTTTCTGATAATCGGCCCATGCAAGGTAATGAGGTACTGGAGTGCCCCAGATCAATTCCGCTGTCTGGCTCTCACTAGCCGGTGATTTCAGGTTGATCTCTGGAGAGGTTGGCAAGGTAATGAGGTGTTAGAGTGCCCCAGATCGATTCCGCTGTAGGGCTCTCACTAGCCGATGGGTTCAGGTTGATCTCTGGAGAGGTTGGCAAGGTAATGAGGTGTTGGAGTGCCCCAGATCGATTCCGCTGTCGGGCTCTCACTAGCCGGTGGGTTCAGGTTGATCTCTGGAGAGGCTGGCAAGGAAACAAGGTGTTGGAGTGCCCCAGATCGATTCCGATGTCGGGCTCTCACTAGCCGGTGGGTTCAGGTTGATCTCTGGAGAGTCTGACAAGGTAATGAGGTGTTGGAGTGCCCCAGATCGATTCAGTTGTCGGGCTCTCACTAGCCGGTGGGTTCAGGTTGATCTCTGGAAAGGCTGGCAAGGTAACAAGGTGCTGGAGTGCCCCAGATCGATTACGCTGTCGGGCTCTCACTAGCCGGTGGGTTCAGGTTGATCTCTAGAGAGGCTGACATGGTAATGAGGTGTTGGAGTGCCCCAGATCGATTCCGCTGTCGGGCTCTCACTAGCCGGTGGGTTCAGGTTGATCTCTGGAGAGGCTGGCAAGGTAATGAGGTGTCGAAGTGCTCCAGATCGATTCCGCTGTCGGGCTCCCACTAGTCGGTGAGTTCAGGTTGATCTCTGGAGAGGCTAACAAGGTTGGTAAGTTAGATGGCCCCAGGTCGACTCCGCTACCGGGCTCTCATTAGATGGTGGGTCGGGTTGATCTCTGGAGGGGCAGGCAAGTGAAAGCATATGAGTTGGATAGCCTTAAGCGGGCCCATTAACCAGGCTCTCACCTAGTTGGCAGGGTCGTAGGCTCTCTCGGTGGCAAGAAGGAAAGGAAAATTCAAGAAGGGAAAACCTTAAAGGCCAAGGTATGCGAGTGGGTCCATCAAGATAGGTACTCGCTCGGCGAGAGCACCCGAGCGTTGACCTATCGGAGAGAACGTAAGAACCATTCGGATAAGGCATTCTCTCGGCAGAATCATTGCGACTACCAAAGTCCTAAAAAAGATACAGGCGGGTACGGATGAAATTAGGTAACACCACTGTGGGGCAAGAATGCTTTGGCCATCGCCCAGGATTAAAGACCGCCGGTACACATCCGAAAGAGATGCGCGAGTGTGGAGTGCTCGAGCGAAGCACGGATACGCGTGTGATGCGTGAGCGCGTCAGCGAGGCACGAGTGCACGAACGAGCGTGCGAGAACACGGAGAACGGCGTACAAATATGCGAGCTGTTAGCGAATGGCAGCAAATAAAACAAAAAACGAAAAATAAAGGAGACTTAGACAAAGGAACAGCTTTCATTTCATTCTCAAATAAGAGGTTTACAAGAAAAGCGATCTCGCCTATCAAAAGGTTGAAAATTATTACATTTGAATTCAAGAATCCTCAGCAAACTGCTCGCTCTCGCTATCTTCATGGTGTGGAATCGGCTCGAACAACTCCGGGACCACCTCCTCGATAGTGAGTCGCGCCGCTTCGGCAGTGAGAAGCCCTGCTCCCTTCAGGGTGGTGAAGATATGCCTCGCTGCCACAATCGTAGTCTCCCGCATCGCCTCCTCCTGCGCGTGCGACTCGTTCCTCAGGGTCATGGGGTTGCGAGGAGGCGGAAGGAGGGCAGCCCGAGCCAACTCGTGGTTCTGGGTCTTCAACCCGGCAATCTCCTTCTCTAGCTAGGACGTGCGGGCGAGAAGCTGATTGGCGGTCTCAGCATCCTGTGAGAGGTGAATCAGCTAAAAGAAGAATATCAGGGAAGGTAGGCGAGTTCTCAATAAGCTTACCATCCCGCCGTGAAGACTGGCGAGGAGGCCCTCGAAGACATCTTGCTTCTCTTTTAGGTTGGCAATCTCCTCGGTTGCCGCCTTCAGCTCGCGCTTGAGGTCCTCGGAGTTCCTCTCCACCTTGAGGCATCGGCGACCAGTCATGTGGGCGAGCTCCAGGGCGCGAAGCTGGGCTTGCGCGCTTTCATGCGCGAGCGCTCGGGATGAGAGGGCGTCGAAGTCGGCGGCGTTCTCCCGGCCGTAGAGCCCGAAGGACAGAGCGAAGGTGTGGCCTCCGATGGTCTCCTGCTCCACCCAGGAGGGGAGAAGGGTTGAGATCGAAGTCATGTTGGCCTCCGAATCCCAATCCAACAGAGGCTCGCCAGCCTCATCCCAATGCCTGTTGCCGAGACAGAAGTTTCTATGGTCCGGCGGGCCAGGCGCGCCCGACTCGCCGGCGGCCACCTCGACGACCTCGCTGACCCCCTTGTCAGTTGGCGGGACCACCGGGGGTTCAGCCCAGGTCTGGTCCTCGATGACCCCTTTCCCCTTGGCCAGGGGCGAGGCCCTCTTCTTCTTAGGCGGTGGCGGCAGGTGGAATGATCTGCGGCTCGCAGGTGCGAACCGCTTCTTGGAAGATGCGGAGGTTCTGGGGATCTCCTGGCATGCGGCGGCAGCGAAGGAAGCGAGCAGGAGGCCGAGGGAGATAGTCCCGGCCCTCGCATAAGGGGGATGGAGCGGAAGGTCTTGCTCCACTGCGAATGATAGTGGTCAGAGGTTAGAAAAAGTACGGAGGGCGGAATGCGAGATAGGGAGCAAACGCGAGTCAAACCTGCCCCGGGCGGCACGGGGAGTAGCGAGTTGACGTTCCCTCGGAGGTAGGCGACCTCGAAGTTCTTCGTCGCCATGTATTTGAAGAGGTCGGCCTCGTGGCCGCCGAGCGTGGGGGGGCGGTAGGTGGACTCGTCGTGCTGGATGAGCGAGAAGGGGACGTTGTCGAAGGGCCCCTTCACGAACAAGAACTTCTGCGGCCAGTAGTGGCTTTTGTTGACCGTCTCATGAACCTTGGCGTGTTGGCTCGCGAAGAAGGCGGTCCCATCCTTGTTGGCCCGGAAAGAGAAGAGCTTACAGAAAACTGGCAAGCTGAACTCGATCCGCTCCTCCCTCAGGTAGCATGCGAAAGCTACCATGGCAGCGACCGAGTTGGGGGTCATCCGACCCGTGATCACGCCAAAATACTTGAACATTTGACGGGTTCGCGGCAAGCGGTTAGAAAGAAATATTAGGCGAACGCGAAAAAGGAAACAGAAGAGCGAGCGAGTACCTGGCTGATCTCCGACCAGAGAGGAAGTCGCAGGCCCACATCGAAGTGGGCCACGGAGATGGCGAGCTCGTCAGGGAAGAGGTTGTTGATGGCCTCGGTCTTCGCCGGACGGCGAGCCGAGAACCCCGGCGAGATTTGGTTCGCCACAACGGATTGGTACTCGCCTTCAGTAAGTGAGCAGTTGAAAAAGGAGTGGTCGCAAAAGGTCCAGGCGCACTTGGCCCGACCCTCGGCGTCGCCTCCATCGCCACCCATAGTTTTTGAGAAAGAAGCGAACGCGAGAACGAGAAAGCGCGAGCTCACGAGAACGAAGGTAGCAGAGGTCGAGAGTGATAAATGCAGTGGTTAGCTTTGATGACGAGGCCTATTTATAGAAAACTAAAGACGGCAGGGAGGAATCGAGGCATCAGGGGTGCGATTAGCCGAATCTCGTTGCGATACACCTTGGTACTTGAACCAACCCACTTCCCCACCCACTCGCAGCGATAAAGCAAGGTCAGTTCGCTATCAGGCGAGGCGAGTCTCATGCAAGCCGCAGGCAAAAAGCATTAAATAAAAGTAGGAACTAGTGAGTACAGTACAGACAATAATATCATGGTGCGAGTGAACATAAAGAAAGAAAAACCCAACGATGGGCAAGAAGCATCAAATTTACAGCAGAGTTCGCAGATTGTTAAGAAAAAATAATTAAAATTACACAGTTCGTCGGGCGGGTGCGAGCGCGAGAGGGATCAATATTGGATCCACCTCCATCGGCCTCGACCTCGCACCCCCGAGCTTGGCGGTACGCGCGGGTAATGATATGCGCGGACGGCGCGGAGCTCGCGCTGCAGCAGGCGGACTTGATCTTCTGCCCGCGAGAGGTGCACCCCAGGGGAAGTGAGCTCGTCGCGGGTGTCCAGCTGCAGCTCAGCAAGGAACCTCGCTTGCTCATCCTCAATCGCGGCGAGACGCTCCTCGGAGGCCGCTCTATCCTCTCGCGCTTGGTTGTACAGGTCCCGCAGCATGAGCCCGTACTTCTGAAGCACCTCGGTGGTCCGCCGCTTGATCACTTCGGGGTCCGAGGATCGCCTAGGAAATCAGCAATCTTGTCCGGGGAGGGCGGGGGCGACATCTCCTCCTCCCCAAGGTCCAGCTCGGCGGAGGACTCCTGGGCACCTGCAAGAAGAGTCAGCGATGAAAGCGAGACGCAACCCATCGATAGTAATTGACCAACCTGACAGGGCCAGGGCCGCTTTATCGGGGCGCTGACGGAAGGAACTCGGTTGCCCCTGGAAGGCCTCCGTGTAGGTCAGCGTGACGGACTTCCACAGGCCCGGGGGGCAGGGGACGTTGCTCGCGATCCAGACGATGGCGGGAAGCGAGCTTCCAGAACTCTGGTGGCCCAGAAGACCAAACCCAGGGTGGGGATGGTCACGCCCGGTGGGGGCAGCGAGCCAAGAGGGGTCGGCAAGCCCGATGGAGTGGCGCACCTCCCGGGCATCACGAGGAGGGTCTCTGCAAGGGACAGCATCACGAAGAGATCAGTCAAGGAATTCGTGGACAGGGGAATGCAAGAAACTCACCAGGTCGCGGCGTAGGGGGACGCAGGGTGGCGACGCCCACATTCGCGGCCGCCGAGACGATTCTTCCAGGAGAAGGGGATGAGCGCCCGCCAGGGCCTCGCTCGCGATGGCTCCCTCCAGGGACGCGCTCTGCGAAAATAAGTGTTAGCGCAATGATATGAGTGACTAACCTGCAAACCCAAGTACCTGCTCAGCGAGCCTGATGTCGAGCGACGGGTCCAGAAGCGAGGACCCATCCTCCCCGGGATGTCGTCGCACCGTCTTCGCCCTCTTTAGCTTGGGAAGGGTCGGAGGGGTCCGCCGGGCGAGCCGGACGGTAATGGAGTGCTCGTTCTCCCGGGACACGTCCAGGCGTGCTTGGGCTTCTTCCGAGAGAGGCATTCTGGCGACTACAATAGCAGGTGGCGAAAGAAGTTGAAGAGAGAAGGGGTTACCCATCGCCCAGAAGCAATGGTATTTATAGCGCTGGGGATGGGACCCACCAAAGATTCCTGCCAGGTCAGCAATCGTCCGGCGAACACCAAGGGTTGGATGTTTCTTCGCGAACTCAGGATAATCTCGCAAAGAGCGGGGATTGTGTATAACCCAGTGTTCGCCAGGGGGTAAAAATGGGAATCGAGTATAGGCGAGTCAAGGAGCGACTCGCCGACTCGCGGTAAGTATCTAGCCAAGGCGAGGCGAGGCGAACCAGAGGCTCGATCTCGCGAGTGGCGCATGGCGAGGGTGAGGCATGTTCCAACACCGCTTTGGGGTGCGTTTAGCCATAGCGAGGTGAGTGAGGACTCGCCACGCCAAGGAGCGAGGCGAGTAGGACCTCTACTCGCAAGGGGAGATCTCGCGAGCCCTACTCGCAGGAAGACTGGTGAATGACGCCTTCACGGATCACTCGCATAATGGGGTATGCAGGTAAAATTACCCTGATACCCTTTGTGGGCTGTCAATAACCCTTCAGAACAGCGGAGTTTGACTGTTAGCAGACCAGTTTGGGGTGTGATTAGTGAAAATAAAAGGAGGAGTTACGCTATTAGCAGACCAGAAGAGAAAAACTATATATAGACCATGAATGGCACCTTTGGAGAGGATGCACTTCTTTGGCTTCTTCCTCCTTAGGATATCCTTGGTTAGCTCCTCAGGCTCTCCAAGGTGCCCGACTTCAGTTTTGGCTTAGGAGGGGAAGCGCTCTAAAGATCTTTCGGGTGTGTGGTGGGACCTTCACACTGTAGCCAAGGGTCGGTGCTTTAGCTCCAAGTCATCGGTCAGGTTCTTCCGTGGGATCAGTAAGTGTCAGTTGCCCCCTTTCAAGGGTCCAAACTCCTCGTTGGGGCCGATTCTCGGTTCCAACACTGATGATCCGAGTAAAGTATGAATTCTCGAGGCAATAAATAATGCCTTCAATAGCTACATAATGTAGTATCGCATAAAACTCCTTATCATATATGGAGTACTTTTGTCGGGCCTCATTCAACATCTCATTGAAGTAAGAAATTGGATGACCCTCCTAGCAAAGAACTTTGCATATCCCAATGTCAAATGCATTGTATGCTACCTCAAATGTTTTACTAAAGTCGAGGAGTCTCAGGATTGGGAGAATAGGTCGTCGAGCCGGGATGGAAAATCGATACTTTAAAAGTAATTTTATTGATGGCTCAACTATCAACATACATGCACCAGTGACCGCTAAAGCTTCCATCCATCATAAGGGTAAGAACCACACAATGGCTCTCTCTCTCTCTCTCTCTCTTTTGAATAAATTTTTTCTAAGCAAATCATCAATTTCCCACTTCAGGTTTGCACGCTCATCCGGATTCATACGATTATGAGGAAGGTTCAGCAACGAAGCTCCAAGAACAATATTTATAGCATGTTAGATGTCCTGCATGAGTGCCAGCTCATCAAGGAGTTTGTATGGCATGATGTCGAACATCTGTATGAATAGTCAAAACATATGTCGTGTCCTCAGCAGACTGTGAGGTAGCCACTACATAAACAATGCATGTATCGTGACTCTCGCAAAGAAATTCGTTGTGTCTTAAGATGTGAAAGGACATGAAATCGTCTAAGTTAAAAGATGAGTCAACCTTCCCCTTCGACGGGTCCTTGGGTTAGGTGAGAGAAAGCATAATATTTCAACCTTTGTCGAAAAATACATATGTGTTCGATCGACCATAAGATGTATCGTCATGATCTTAAAGTCAGGGTCTACCCAATGGCATGCGTGTGACATCCATGGAAATTACATCACTGCACACTCGATCCTCAAAAGAAGCAAGACTGATCAGTACAAGACATTGTTAGATGACTTGTATCACAGTCTTGTCAGCCCAGATGAATATATAGAAATGATGGTGCGGCTCCCCTTCACCTTCATATGCTCAATCCCCACCTAGACTACGATATTCACACAGTTGTCGTTATCAATGGTGAGCTTGCAGGCACTACATGCGTTAGGGAAGTATAAAAATTGGTGGTGTGTCTCCAATCCTCAACCATGGGTGGAGTGTATAGCAGGTGTCTAATAACTACTATCTTTAAGGCTCTATCTCCCTCACTCTCTGAACCCTCTTCAACGATCACAACAATCTCCTGCTCTGGGGACTCAACTAAATCAGGTCTGAGATCCAGCTCCTCGTCTATAAGTAGATTCCACATACAACATTGGGTTTCTATGTGCCCCCTATTGTAGCATCTAAAACACTGAATTCCTACATGTTTCGGGAATCCCACAATAATTGCTTTGTTTTTCATATCTATGGGGGCACGACTAGGCAATGATGTGTTGGTCCAAGCTAGGAGGATTTCCTAAAGGTCGAATTATCATGTTGCAAGCTATCTCGCACCAAACCCATGGTCTGCAAATTTTGTTCATGCTCGCAGGTGAACAGGAATATTTTCTCAACCGACTCTTTGTGATGGGGAATGAGTTTCTTACGAATATGTGACTTCAAACCAACCCGGAAGTGGGAAGCATGCACAATAACCTCCTTTCTAATGTAACTCTTAACGATAAGCTCGTCAGAACGAGTATACACTATACTACAAAGATAGTCCCTTGTCATAAGTTTGAGATACTTTTCTTCGAGTTTTTGCTTCATATCAACCCATCAAGTGATGGGAAGGTAGTCCTCTCTCAAACTACCTCTCCAGACTCAGCCAATAATTTTTGGCATGTCGGTGTAATTACATTTTGACAAATTGAACACTACGCTCGTCAATCGAAAGAGTAGCCCATATCGCAAAGCCTATTGCTAAAGGCCTTCGGGCCAAATTGGCGATTGAAAAAGAAAACATCATTTCAAACATAAGGAGTGATATCGTCTCCTTTATAGGGTGGCCTCTATTGGGCTCCTGATAATCATCATAATAATCATCTCTACCATAGTCAAATCATGCCCATAGGATAGCATGCTCACTTGGGTAAGGGATATTGAGGTTGAATACGCTCCCTCTTAGGGTGGAGGTGTCTGCCAAAAGAGGATCCCTAATAACGGTCATATACAGGCCCAGGTTCTCTCCGTAAGGGTAGGAAGGGATCCTGGACGAGAGGGTACATAAACTGACATCTAGGGGTCTGTCGACATCATTAGCTTCTTCCTAATGAACCTGAGGTCTAGCGGCCACTTGAAGACGAGGTGTAGTATGATTGGAACTACTAGGAAGTCTAAATCGCGGAATCTAGTGGACAGAATCCTAATTGATCTCATAGGTCATCAAATTGCTAGTTCATTTAATTGAAAAGGACAATCATGAGTTTTGGAAATTGGATGTGGGCATATCATTTTTGAATTGGTCACTTGACCATCCATGTGACTAGGACCTTTCATAGTTCTCCTAAACACTTTAACACTATAGAGCTTACATGTGGCCCAAGCCTTGACTCCAATACCCAAACTAACGAAGGGTAAGGCAATGTTTGTGTGATGATAACCTAAGGGAAATATATGGTGCACTGTCAGGCGAGACTCAATTAAAACCAAATAACGATGCACATGCATGTAAGGACAATTTCTGACACAAGATTGCACGTAATAAAATAAATCAATAAGCAGATACAAGATAATCACAATTAAGATTAGTAACCAAGAAAAGACTTGCAAGTAATTAGTTCATGCCCAGTAAGAGTGATATAATTAAATGCGCGGGGATCTATGACCTACATGTTACAAGATTTCAAGGGAACAAATACTTTCAAACAAGTATCACTAGAATATAAGTTCAAACCGTACAATGAAAAAAATACAAGACTTTAAACATAAACTCACATGCGCATAGAAATCCCTGATGATGAAAAAAGTATTGATGGCATGGTGATGGTATGCACTGAGGGTTGTCAACTTCAGCGGGAAAGAATGCGCGTATAGAGGTCGGGGAGGAGTATGTGGATATAAGGGCTCGGGGAATTATGGGGCGCCACAATGGAGGAAAGTAGTGGGAAGAGAGGGTATGGAGGGAAATGTCTAGTATTGGATTTTTGAAGAGGGGGAGGGGCTTTGGTGGAGATATTGGAGCCAATGGAGGTGGATGACGATTGTGGAGGGTTCGGTTGGAATGTATTCAGGGAGAGGGTCTGGGTCCTGGAGGCTCTGGTGCAAAGGGAGTGGGCAGTAGGGGGAGGGCTGCAACGAGGGAAATTGGTAGTTATGAAGTTATTTAGGAATATTGGGGAGTGGGGTGGTTATTTTGGGAGGGGTAGGCTAGGTAAGGTGGTTTGGGCTTCAGCACCTATATTGCATGGCTTCGGTGTCGTGTGGAGACAAAGCGATCCTGGGAATTATGTCCAAAAAAATTTATGCCTTCAAATGGTCCTCTATGTGCATATATATAGGGGCGACGAATGCGGACGACCACTATGGACGATATTGATCGTCCCATCATAATGGTCGTCGCATGTACATAATAAAATACATAAAAATAACAAAAATAAATAAAATATCTTACAGTCACTCTGGATGTGACTGTAAACCTCGATCGTCCAAATGATGATCTGAGCTCCATCTCCTATGAGTATATATCAACGTGGGCCTCGGTGGGTGATGATTAGCACTCATGAGGTGATTTCATCACCTAACCTATAGTATTGGTTGGTATTTTTTTCTTAATAAAGAAAATTCTAAATACTTCTATATTTAAATGATAGTCATACTCATTGATTATAAGTCAATAACGGAATAATCATCTCACAGTCACTGCAAGGAGTTAAAGGTTCTAAGGCACCTATCCATTAGAGCGTGATCTTGGTTGGTGGCTCCATTTGATTCAAGACGAAAAATAATGATAAAACTAAAGAAAATGCCTCATAACACAAGACTCGAGGATAAAAAACTAAAATAAGATCACTATAGTATTTCTTTTCAGTCATTAATAATTCACAATAGAATTTACTACTATTAGTAAATATGGCAGGACGAACCTGATTTTCAGAGACAAGCACAGATGTTCCTATATTTTCAAGAATCATGAATTGCTCTGCAACAGGACCTGTATAAATAAGATTAATCATCAGACATTATGCGCCACAAAATTGTATATATATATATAGAGAGAGAGAGAGAGAGAGAGAGAATATATACACACAGAGAGAGAGATTGCGTGCCATAAAACTATATCTATTTGTATGTATGTGTGTAAATCCTTTTTTCCTCGAGAAACATATATAGTAAATTCTTCATCCACAAAAATATTCATCAAGCTCAAGCTTTATATATATAATTTATCAACTTAAATATTAAGTTTAAACAAGACACATAATAAAATATTCGACGAGCTAAAAAAATAACGCGGGACTTGAATATTGGGAAATTTTATTGGAGTTTATGCAAGATTTTTGTTACCTCTAAGATATGCGCAATAAACCTCAATATAAAGATCGTTTGGAGAGCAATCATGTTCACGTCATAGCAAGAAATAAACAAAATGTTACGGATATTCATGGAGACGACCAACCATGGCGGGTGTACACGCGACGAGCAAGTGCGGTGCAGCCCGGGGACGGCAATACTAAACCGGACCAAGAGGAGACCATGGAGGGGCCGGCGGTAGTGGGGTCATAGCGGACCGGCGAATGCGGAAGGATATTATTTCATTTCCAAATTATCATTTCCTAATTTATTTATTCCCTAATTTATCATTTCCTAATTTATCATTTCCTAATTTATTTCGTTTCCTTTTTATGTATTTCCTATTCAAATGTTTCCTATTTGTATGTGGTCTTCCCCTCCTATATAAAGGGGCTGATTTTATGTTGTATGCATCTTGGAAGTAATATCAAAGGGTTGTCCCTTGTTCTTCGTCTCTACCCTGTCTCCATCTCTCTCTCTCCCCACCGCCGGCTCTCCCCCTAGTCCGGATTCTCTCTAGCGGTAATATTTGGTCCGACCTGCCCGTCCGCCCGCTATCGTAGCCGCCGGCCTTTCAACATCACCGCCGACGGCTTCCGTTCCCATCGATCCGCCGCTACCGCCATGGCCCCGTCAACGCGACTTCACCCGGATGCTTCTGGCGCGGATACCTCCGACGAGGTAGTCCAACGTCGCCTCGACGGCCACGATACCCAATTCGCCGCTATCCAGGCCACGCTCCAAGTAATCCCCGCCCGCCTGGAGGCCCGTCCCGCCTCGCCCGCACCTACCACCAGCGGAGGGTGTACCTCCCCTGCCGACGGCGGCTCACTGCTCGGCGCCCCCCCCCCCCCCCCCCCCCCCGCAGACAGAGATTCCGATGCCACTCACGGGCCGCGGCCCCCTCGCTCTCGCCATTCCGAACTTCTCCGGGGCCGACCCCATGGGCTGGATCGCGAAAGCTGAACAATACTTTGACCTCCACCTCACACCAGAGCACGACAAGGTTGGCACAGCCTTGGTCGGCCTGGATGGCTCCGCCCTCCATTGGGCGCGATGGCTTCGCCAATCTCAGCCCCTCATCTCATGGGGCGAGATGAAGCAAGAGATGGTCCGCCGCTACGAGCCCCGCTATGCTGGATCCGCCGTCGAGAGACTTTGCAGCATCCGCCAGTCGGCCGGCCTCGATGCCTACATCGACGAATTCGTCGCCTTGGTCACGCATGTCCCAGGCCTTCCGCCCGACCACTATTTGGGATTTTTTATGCAAGGTCTCCTCCCGTCGATCCGCTCACGCCTCCGCACCCATCAGCCACGCACCGTCTCCGAAGCGCTCGATCTCGCGCGTGCCGTCGAGGCCGATCTCGGTGCGCGGCCGCCGCTTCCTACCGGGCCTCCTCCTACTCGGGCACCGCCACCAAGGGACTTCGGCCCGCGACCTCCTCTCCCGGGCGGCCCTCGCCCGGCCCGTCCTCCAAACCCCCACCGCCTCTCCAATGGGGACTATAACGAACTCCGGCGTAAAGGGCTCTGCTTCCGGTGCCGTCAGCCATACTCGCCAAATCATGAATGCACCGTCAAGGAGTTTCATGCGATCATCGGGGATTTTGTCCCCGAAATAACCGCTGCGGATTTCGAGGCACTTGAAATCACGGACGAGTCGCCACCACCGGACACCGACGGCGCTACCTTCCATCGCCTCGACCTTCCATGCTTCTCGGTGGGCGGCCTCACTGGACCGCGTACTATGAAGTTAACCGGTAGCATCCAGGATCATCCAGTTCTCATCATGATCGATAGCGGTGTCAGCCACAACTTTATCTCCCATCGCCTGGTGCGACACCTTGCCATCCCGTGCACGCCATCGCCGGACTTCACCGTCTGTCTAGGAGACGGCCGCCGAAGGCCGACAGCAGGCTCTTGCCCTGCCGTGCGGATCGCCATGGGCCCTTGCTCAGTCACGGCGGATTTCTATGTATTTGAGTTAGGAGGCGTCGACATCATTCTCGGCGTAGCTTGGCTGGCCACCTTGGGCGACGTACGGGTCAATTGGGCGGAGATGACAATGCAGTTCTCATGGGAAGGGTCTCCCTGCCACCTCGCAGGCGACTCCGCCTTGCTCCGCACTCCGGTTTCATTCCGTGCCATCCAACGCACGACCGAAGTATCTTTCACGGCATGGCTTTGGCCGATCCAGGCCGAGTCGGCGGTCGCCTCGGAGGCACCACCCGATCTCCTGCATCTCCTTGACGAGTTCTCCGACGTGTTCACACCTCCAGCGGGCTTACCCCCGGTAAGAACCACGGACCATGCCATTCCGTTGCGGCCCCACACTTCGGCCGTCTCCGTCCGACCATATCGCTATGGACACGTGCAGAAGGACGAGATCGAACGCTTGGTGCGGGAGATGCTCATGGGTGGCCTCATCCGCCCCAGCGCGAGCCCTTTCTCCAGCCCGGTCCTCCTCGTGCGCAAGAAGGACGGGAGTTGGCGCTTCTGTGTCGATTACCGCGAATTGAACAAGGCTACGATCCCGGACAAATATCCTATTTCGGTCATCCAAGAGCTTCTAGACGAGCTTCACGGCGCCGTCTACATCACAAAGCTTGATCTTAGGGCGGGATATCACCAAATCCGGGTGCGGCCGGAAGATGTACCAAAGACGGCGTTTCGGACGCACGACGGACACTACGAGTTCCTGGTTATGCCCTTTGGGCTTACCAACGCCCCGGCCACCTTCCAGGCAACCATGAACGATATTTTTCGAGCGGTACTCCGACAACACGTTCTTATTTTTTTTGATGATATTTTGGTCTATAGCTCATCCTGGCAGGAGCACTTATACTATGTCCGCCGCACGCTCGAGACGATTCGCCGCCATCATCTTGTCCTCCACCGCAAGAAATGCTCGTTCGGGGTAACATCCGTCAGTTACTTGGGGCACACGATCTCGGTCAAAGGAGTGGCCATGGACGACGACAAAATCACGGCAGTTCTTCACTGGCCGACCCCCACCTCTCTTCGAGACGTCAGGGGTTTTTTGGGTCTAACCGGGTATTATCGGCGCTTCATTAAGGAGTACGGCAACTTGGCACGCCCACTCACTCAGCTGCTCAGGTCTACCGAGGAGGGACCTTTTTCCTGGACCCCGGCGGCTATGTCCGCATTCACCGCCCTCAAGGCGGCTCTGGTGAACGGCCCAGTTCTGGCCATGCCCGACTTCAACCAACTCTTCATCATCGAGTGCGATGCCTCGAGCACCGGGGTGGGTGCAGTCCTCATGCAAGGCGGCCGACCCATCGCCTACTACAGCCGGGCATTCTCCGCCAACATCCGTAGCCGTTCGGCGTACGAGAACGAGCTCATGGCTCTTGTCCTGGCAGTACAACACTGGCGGCCGTATCTCTTGGGCCGCCCCTTCATCGTCCGCACCGATCATCATAGCTTGCGATACCTCCTCCAGCAGAAGATCGCCACGCCCGCACAACAGCTTTGGGTGGCGAAGCTCCTGGGGTACGATTTCTCCATCGAATTTCGCTCCGGACGCACCAACCGAGCGGCGGACGCTCTCACCCGACAAATTCATTCCCCGGAACTTCGCGGCATATCCCGGCCGGTCTGGGAGGACGCAGCTTCTATCCAACATGACGTGGAGTTGGACCCGCACCTGGCCGCCATTCGAACGGCCCTCATCACTGACCCGACCAGCCACCCTCCTTACTCTCTGGTGGGAGGTCGGCTCTTTTACCGGGGCCGCCTGGTGTTGTCCGCGGCCTCCGCTCTCATCCCGCGCCTTCTCGCCGAGTTCCACGCTACACCAACCGGAGGACACGCTGGGGCTTTCCGCACCTACCGCCGTCTGGCGGCCTCTCTATATTGGCCAAATATGTTCAAACAGGTCAAAGCCCACGTTGCCGCCTGTCTCCCGTGCCAAAAGGCGAAGTACGAAACGACGTTTCCGAGCGGGTTACTTCAGCCCCTGCCGATTCCAGAGCGCATTTGGGAGGACATTGCCATGGATTTCATCACTCGCCTACCTCGGTCCAATGGGTTCGATTGCATTTTGGTAGTAGTGGACCGACTTTCCAAATACGCGCACTTTCTTCCGCTCCGGCATCCGTATACAGCCGCGGGAGTGGCCGACAGCTTCATCTCCGGGGTCGTACGCCTCCATGGATTTCCGCGCTCAATCGTGAGTGATCGTGATCCACTTTTTCTGAGCAGTTTCTGGACATCTCTCTTTCGCCTACAAGGCACGCAACTACGCATGAGCTCTGCCTACCACCCGCAAACAGATGGCAGGTCAGAGGTCCTCAATCGTTGCTTAGAGACATACTTACGCTGCTTCATCGGCGACAGGCCGGGCACCTGGGCCAAGTGGTTAAGTTGGGCCGAGTATTCTTACAACACCGCCTACCACCATGCCGCGGGCTCCACTCCATTCCAGTCCGTATACGGTCGACCGCCGCCAGATATCGTACGACATCTTCCTGGGGAGACCCTCCCACAGATTTTGGCATCACAACTCCAAGATCGGGACATTATTTTGGACAGCCTCAAACATCATCTCCGACGTGCCCAGGCCAAGATGACAGCCTTCTCCAACCGCAAACGCCGAGACCTCTCATTTCAACTCGGGGAGAAGGTCTTTATCAAGCAAAATCCATACCGACAACTCTCGGTAGCCAAAAGGGCATGCCCCAAGCTCGCACCACGATTCTTTGGTCCATTCACCGTTCTGGCCCGGATTGGGGCCGTCGCATACAAAATTCAACTTCCCGAAGGAAGCCGCATTCACCCGGTGTTTCACGTCTCGCAGCTACGTCGGGTAGTGGGCGACCACCCAACGCTGGACCACATACCAAGCGATCTGGAGTACGTTGATGCCACTCCCACATATCCACACCGCATTCTAGACCGCCGACACCATTTGCCCGGCGACGCGGAACCGGAGGAGCTCCTCGTGGCATGGCAACACCGTCCCCCGTCTACCGCTACGTGGCTTTTACGGGATGATTTTCGCCGGCAGTTTCCCGACTTTTGCCTTGAGGACAAGGCAAATTTTCCAGACGGAGGTATTGTTACGGATATTCATGGAGACGACCAACCATGGCGGGTGTACACGCGACGAGCAAGTGCGGTGCAGCCCGGGGACGGCAATACTAAACCGGACCAAGAGGAGACCATGGAGGGGCCGGCGGTAGTGGGGCCATAGCGGATCGGCGAATGCGGAAGGATATTATTTCGTTTCCTAATTATCATTTCCTAATTTATTTATTTCCTAATTTATCATTTCCTAATTTATTTCGTTTCCTTTTTATGTATTTCCTATTCAAATGTTTCCTATTTGTATGTGGTCTTCCCCTCCTATATAAAGGGGCTGATTTTATGTTGTATGCATCTTGGAAGTAATATCAAAGGGTTGCTCCCTTGTTCTTCGTCTCTACCCTGTCTCCATCTCTCTCTCTCCCCACCGCCGGCTCTCCCCCTAGTCCGGATTCTCTCTATTGGTAATACAAAACTTGAGCATCCTTACATTATTTAAAGGAAAATGGGTAGGATATGTCGGAAAAAAATATTGTAGACCATGCCACATCAACCTGGTTCAATTCATTTTTGTTCATGTCACATCCTGTCAATCTCTTATGCACTCCCTATTTCTCTTAATATTCTGATTTTAGCATTCTTTCAGTTTTGTGTTTGATTTGGTGGAGCTTTCCGCGTGCTTTGCTTTTCTAAAAAAAAATTGGTTTGTTCCAGCAATGTGCTTAATAAACCCCTCACATCACCGCAAATCATTGATATTCAAAGACCACAAAATTTTATTTGCAGACTATTTTATTATTTGTTGCCCAAAAAAATTTTAATATCTGCAAATCAGAAAAAATTTATGTAAGAGAAGGGCCAGAATGGATCAGTGCTAGAAGGGATTATGATGATGGATTTGCACGGAGGCAAAGGCCGGAAGGTGGAAGAAGATGGTCTGCCATATTTGAAGAGCTTGGACCAAGAGTCTTAGGAAGAGGACAGAGGTTGAAAAGGGCTGCAGAGATGAATAGGAAGTATATGTGAAATGGCTCGATGCGGAAGATAAAGTCGAAGGAGAGAGGGGGCAAAGATGGCAATGAAGCAGTTGATGCTGGAACACAAGTTGGCACTGAAGAAGTGCAACAGAGACAAGGAACATGACAAAGTAGAGGGAGATTACTGCAGAGAACATTGCAAACTTCCTTCGGCTTCAATGGATCAATTTGGCTTCTGTTGGTGTAGAAACTTAACTACATAGCTAATTTTAGAAAATTAAATCATTTTTTATTTGGGGGAACAAAGAGGTGGAAGACATGGGCATGCTCATGGAGGAAAAAGAACGAAGCAGAGGAAGTATTGTGCTTGCTCAAAGGACAATCGAGGAGGATTCTAACAGCTCGCGGGATGTGGAGGTAGACTCCGCATAGAATTTTTGAAGGTGCATAAAAAATGAGGTGAAGCTGATATAATTTGATCTGCAACAACAACAACAACAACAGAACCCATATAGTCCCCAATCATTGAGGGCATGGGCGGGGGAAGATTGGAAACAGACCTAACCTTTGGCACTATACACAAAGTGGCTTCTCTCAGAGGAGAAAGACCTAACCATTGACAATAAATGCACAAAGTGGCTGCTCAGAGAGTACCACTGAAATAGTGGCCCCCTATACCGTCGCGTTTGCTGCGGAATCATGCCCTCAAATCAAAGCCAAAGACATCAGAGAGGGCAGACCCAAGAATCCATTTTGATTTATGTGCACATAACCATGCTTCCTTCATTCAGCATCCAGAGCATTGGTGAAGCACATTATAATTTGGTCTGCAGATAACTAAAATAAGTGCTAATAACAATCCTCAAAATTATCTGGATAAATTCAATAAATTATTTAGACAGATCAAAATTTCAAACCTATTTGAATCAAAGTTTGAAGAAAATTCTCTAGCTCAAAAATGACTTATAATTGTGTTTTAGCTTTCGAGTTGCAATACTTCAACAAAAAAATTGTTTTAGACAATTGATACTTAGAGTCTGTTTGGGAGGGTTTTTTAGCTCCATTTCGTTTTCTAAAAAACGCTACCGCACTTTATAAATTGCTTGAAAAGTCTATCGGTTGGAAAAGCAACCGCCCAAAACTCTTTTTTCTACACTTTTTGAAAATTCATGGGTCTCCTACTTTTCAACCTTTTCGGAAAGCATTTTCTCATCCCGATACACAGTTGACGTTGCGGAAATGTTTTCCTCCTCCCAATCAAGTTTGACAACACTGCGGAAACTCTAGAATTTCTCCTGACGATCCAGTTCTCCCGACGATCCATTTTCCGCCAAGGCGCGCATTTCTGGCCCGGCCTCGCATTTTCGGCCCGGGCGCGCATTTTCCGCTCGGGCACGCATTTTCCGCCCGGCCGCGCATTTTCCGCCCGGCCGCGCATTTTCTGCCCGGGTGTGCTTTTTCCGCCCGGGGGTTCATTTTCAGGTTCGGGCGCGCATTTTCTGCCCGGGCGTGCATTTTTCGTCCTGGGCGCACATTTGTCCTCTCGGGCGCCCATTTATGAATTATTTTACTTACTTATGTCTAGTTTTGCCAAACACTTTATAATGTGTTTCTTGATACGAAGCGACCGCTGCGATTTATTTCTGTTTATGTAGCCTAAGGGCATTTTGGTAAATTGTACGCTCCACTCACTATATATAAGAGTGGTAGTCTCTTTAGATGGGATATCTTGGAAGTCTAGGTTTTTGGCTCTCTTGGAGAGTGGAGTATCAAGGAGGACCCAGCCTCCGGATGCTTGGCGAGACTTGTCTCGATTGTATCTTCTTTTCGATATTGTAATGCAATTTCCTTCCTCGTGCTAACAATTTGGTCCGACCTGCCCTAATTAGGGTTCTCCCGAGCCCTAATCCCACGGAATTGCCGCCGCTGCTACATATCGGTGTCCGCACAAGTTGCCCGCTCCATTCCAAATTCCGCGCCTTCCGCTCAAGCCCGCTCGATTCCGCACAAGCTACGCCGACCCAGATCCACCTGCATCGACCTCGATCGCTCCCGCTCCATCCACCGAAGACAATCCCGCACGCGCGTAGCCTTCTCGATCGCGCCGACCGCTCCTGTCAAGCCTTCCGCACGCTGCGTCAGAATCGCGGCTGCCGCTCGGTCTCTCCGCCGACTTCGACGCCTGCCTGCGACCACCCCACGGGATACGCCTCCGGCCTGCTGCGTCCAGCCGGGCATCTCCATCCCTTTCCAGCGACGGGGCCGCCCGATCGATCTCTCCGCCTCCACATTCAGCAGCCTTCCAGATTTAGATTTTCCCGCCTCCCGGAGGCCCTCTTCTCGCTTCGGCTCCCGTCTCGCCGCCCTCGACCGCGCCGAACCACCCTTCTACAGCTCTTACGGCGCTCCGGCTGCCCTAGCCGCTCCTCCGAGCCACAGTTCATGCCCAGGACTCGGTCCATGGCCCTCCACGCCGACGAGAACACCTCCACCACTGCACACTCGGACTCGCAGCGCATGAATCACATTGAAGCCCAACTGGCGGACCTCACGCTCCTCCTCCGAGGACTTACCGCGGCAGTTAATCGCCCTCCAACCGCTCCTCCGCCACCAAGTCCCGTGGTTCTCGACCACATGGGGGTTTTGCACCCCACGGCCGATGGTGTCCCGGCCCACCTCCGCCGGATTGAAATTCCGGTGTTCGATGGCACAGACCCTCTCGGGTGGATTGCCCGCACAGAGCAGTTCTTCGACTTGCATACCACCCCCGCCGACCAGAAGGTCCCCCTCGCCACAATCTATATGGAAGGTTCGACGCTCCATTGGGTGCGTTGGATGCGCCAGCAGGAACCGGACATTACCTGGCCCACATTGAAGGAGGAACTCCTCCGCCACTACGATAGCCGCCGGGCGGGCAATGCCTTTGAGCGCCTCAGCTCCGTTCGCCAGTCCGACTCTGTGGCAACCTACATTGACGATTTCAGCGCGGTCGCTACACATGTTCCCGATCTGGCACCCGACCACTACTTGGGCTATTTTCTGGCGAGTCTGCAACCCCACCTCCGCGCGCGCCTTCGGGTCCACAATCCGACTACTCTTGCCCGTGCAATGGAGCAGGCTAGATATCTGGACGAGGAACTCAACCCAGCTACACCAACCCCCTCGACATGGTCGGCCCCACCGCCGCGGCCACCACTGCCACCTCGGCCGCCGATGGACCCTCTGCCCCCACCTGGGCCCCAGCTTCTGACTCCGCCCCCGCAACCGCCAGCTCCACGGCCCCCGCCCCCGCGACGGCCTCATCACTTGTCTTACCAACAACACGAAGAGCTTCGCCGCAAGGGCCTCTGCTTCCGCTGCCAGCAACCGTACTCACCCACCCACGTCTGCCCTCAACGGAACCTATGCATTTTACTGGGAGCTGAAGATACTGATCCTGACTTTGGGGAGCTGGATCCACTGACGCTTTCTGACGACCCGTATGGCCCTCGACCTTGAGGACAAGGTCGTTTTTTCGGCGGGACCAGATGATACGAAGCGACCGCTGCGATTTATTTCTGTTTATGTAGCCTAAGGGCATTTTGGTAAATTGTACGCTCCACTCACTATATATAAGAGTGGTAGTCTCTTTAGATGGGATATCTTGGAAGTCTAGGTTTTTGGCTCTCTTGGAGAGTGGAGTATCAAGGAGGACCCAGCCTCCGGATGCTTGGCGAGACTTGTCTCGATTGTATCTTCTTTTCGATATTGTAATGCAATTTCCTTCCTCGTGCTAACATTTCTTCTTTCTGAAAAGCTCTGCAAACGGAATTCACCCAAACAGATCTTCATTTGCAATAGACTTTTTTCCAATAGCTCATTTTCCTACCCTCCTTTTGCTACCACTCCTTTTCCCACCGTCACCGCTCTCCAAACAGGCCCTTAATGTACAATCAATATCATTTTGCTTTTATTTGACTAGATAGCTTACAATTATTGGGGGATATATTACCATTAAATGATAAATGGTTTCATATTCAATCATGAGCCTCTTATAGAATTAGGTCCACACCCATTAAAAAATTCAGTAGTTGAGAGTTAGGCTCTGTTTGGGGCAGCTTTTTTCTATTTCAATAGCTTTTTCTATTCGAACAGCAAAAACTGTTTTTTTTGTTTGAATGAGCAGCTTTTTCAAAAGATCTTCAAAAAAGTTGTTTTGGGGGCTTTTTGAGAAGTCAGTCCAACATAGCTTCCTAAAAACTGTTTTCTTTGCTTTTAGTTTTTCTCTTTTATTAACTCCATTTCGCTACAACCAATCGAGCATTTTCGTCCAAGCGTGCATTTTCGGTCGAGCACTCACTTTTCGCCTGGGCGGCCGTTTTTTCGCCCGGGCGGCCTTTTTTTGCCCGTGCGCGCATTTTTCTCTTGGGCGCGCGTTTTTCGCCTGGACGCGCATTTTTCGCCTGGACGCGCATTTTTCGCCCGGGCTGCCACTTTTCTCCCGAGCAGTCGTTTTTCACCCGGACGTGCGTGTTTGTCAGGGCGCGTGTTTTTCTCCCGGGCGGCCGTTTTTTGCCCGGGCGCGTATTCTTTCGCTCGGGCGGCCGTTTTTCGCTTGGGCGCGCGTTTTCACCAATAAACATTATATTTCTGTATTTTAGTTTAAAATAACAGCTTTCAAACAGCTGTTCTACCAAACAGTTTAAATGAAAAAACTCTATTCGACCAACACTTAAGAACAGACTCTCCAAATGGTATACAGTTTTCTCGTCAGTGCTTTTCAATCAGAGCTCTATTCGATCAGCACTTTTCTGATCAGCATAAGTTGTCCCAAACAAAGCCTTGATATGACCACGCGCGATGGCCAACTTTCATGGATATTGCATCTTATGAATTTTTCCCTCTCGAGTGGCATTTTGGTTGCTTAAAGATAGGGCGCAATGGCGACAGAGGATCCATATAGCCGACCCCACTATGGTGGGATAAAGGCTTGAGTGTTGTTGTTGTTGTTGTTGTTGTTGTTGTTGAGTGGCATTTTGGTCATTAAGTTTCTAGTGAGTCCACCCCTATTTAAGGGAAAGTAGTGAATCTTAGGAAGATATCTAGTAAGTTTTGTAACTCTCTTTGGAGAGAGATCGTGAGTGGGAACCAACCACTAAGTGATTGGCATAAGCATACCTCACGATGATGTATTTCTAATTTCTATCAACGAGCAATCTTCTATCTCTCGTTATACTATCAACTGGTCTGACCTGTTGTGTCGCCCATCTTCTTCCTCAGTTATCCGCCTCCACCTGAGTTCCACGCAAAATTTTCTTCACGCAATCAACGCATGCACGCTAGCTTCAGCTCGTCCACACCCCGCTCTGTTCAAATCGTCTCTCGCACATCTTGACCCAGTAGGCCACAACCCTTACAGACTCCTTCATACGCGCCTCTCGACTCCAGCCTCTGCACGTGCTTTTGTGCCCTAGCAACCTTCTGCGACCTCCCCCAGCAGCAGACTCATGTGCCCTTATCCGCATGCGCGACACTATTCCCAGCCGATCGAGCCTCCTCCAACGGCTTCCTCAACACAATTCCTGACAATCATCCATACATCCATACATCCATCCATAGTTAGCCTTTCGGACGCCCCGCCTAGGAGTGGCGGTCCTCCCTCCACTTTGTCGATCCCCCCAAACAGTATTTTCCCCTCCAAACAGCAGCTCGAACTATCGCAACCCGCATCCCCTAGGGCTTCTTTCCCCTCACGACTGCAGCCCTCAGATTCACAACCCATGACCACTCACGCCGACGTCGCAGGTCAAATTGTCGCAACCCTTTCTAGTGCATGGATTGTGTCGATACGTATATGATTGACCTCCAGGTCGTTGTACGAGAGATCAGCGCCCTCATTGTCGGTCATCCAAATCCTCTCAGTCGTCGCCCACATCTTCGAAATCACTCATCGTCGTCATTCCTCCTTTTAGTGGCACCTCTGTGCAGACCGCCGTCCTCCAAACCCTCGTCGCACTCCATACTCACACTTTTGGTGCCTCGGCATTCCTGTATTCGATGGGACCGGCCCCCTCAGTTGGATTGTTGATGTTCACCAATTTTTTAAGCATCAAAGCACCACTGAGAATCAAAAGATCCCTTTTTCCAGCATATACATGGAAGGCTCCGCCCTCCACTAGCTTCGTTTGACCCGCCAAACTAACCCGACCTTAAAATGGGCGACATTCAAAGAAGAGCTTATTCATCGGTAAGATAGCCATCAAGACAGTGACCCCCATTAACGCTTGGGGACAGTTCGCCACGTAGAGATTGTCACTGCCTACGTCGATGATTTCATCGAGGTCGTCACACACATGTCACGCCTCTTGGAAAATCACTATATGGCGTGCATTCGCGTTCTCAATCCAGACACACACAATCATCATGGAGCAACCAAGAATCATCGAAAAAGAGTTCTACGCTCTTTCGGGCACTGCCCCACCCTACTACCGACCCCCTAAACCACCACCCTGATACCCCAGTCACCTCTCCCTGCCACATCCTCCCACTCACCATCCTAAAATCCCACCCCATGGACATGTTGCAAGCTCCTCTAACTCCCCCCCCCCCCCCCACCCACCCAGGCAGAATTTAATGCACCATTTGTCACACCAAGAGTGCTTTGATCTCCCAGATATGATATTTGCTTTCGTTGCAAGTAGTCTTACTTTCCCACCCACAAATATCTGAAAAAGAATTGTCTACTACTCGGCGCCAAAAACCAAGGCATCCCCCTTGCTGATTTTGAGGCCCTTGAGCTCAAGGATAGCCCCATCGGGACTTGCCCTTGAGGACAAGGTCGATTTTGAAAAGCGGGGTATTGATGCAACTACACGTGATGGCCAACCATCATGGATATTGCGTCTTATGTAATTTTCACTCTCAATGAACATTTTAGATTTTTAGCAACGTAGTCTCTAGTGAGTCATCCCCTGCATAAGGGAGAGTAATGAATCTTAGGATGATGTCCGGTACACTTGTAACTCTTATTGGATAGGGATCCTAAGGGGGAACCAACCCCGTAATTGGCGCGAGCATACCTCACGATGATATATTTCTGATTTCTATCAATGAGCAAACTTCTAATTCTGGATATACTATAAAGAGCCCTAGACCGATCATTGCACAATTTTTCAGTTGCCATCATACATTGAAAGTCACTATGTAAACGACAGGTGATCAAAATAGATATGGTTTTTGAACTTTATATCAGAAAATAAATGTAATCGTTTTCACTTCAATTCAAGATTACAGGAGAATGTAAATAGTCCAAAAAAAACTATCCACTTGTGTTACGTGAAGGATAAAAACAAGGAACGCCAAAATAGTGTGCAAAGAATAGTTAATCATCTCTTACCTAACAGAGCTTTGCCTAATTCGTTCAGTCCAGGAACCATGCTCAGAAGCAACGTGTTCTGAGAAAAAACCAACAAAAGCATGATAATAAGTAGCGCAATTCCTGTACAGTTCCAAAAAATTTACCTAGCAGCATCACAAGACAGCTCGTTTAACTGATATAAGCACGACAACTTTAAGAAATGAGCACTTCGTGGATTAATGCAATCAGATGAATTCGAAGGGCTCTAGTAAGGTACCTGCTTGTCCAAAGGATGACGGAAATCATCAGCTTCGAGATTTTGGAAGACGACGGGTGCCGACATGCAAACCGGAAACCTAGCTCCGCCTCGCCGCCCCTGCCTCCCATGTCCGTCTGTCACGGAGAGAGAACGAAACCGGGCCTTCGTTCCTCTTGCCCAATCCGATAACTGTGGTGAGGGATTGACCCAGGTACAGTATGAAAGAGGAAGAAGAGAATAGGCCATTGTCAAGCGAACGGAAGAAAGAGATGAATCAAGTACCGGAGTTCTTCTTCTGTGTACGCATTCTAAGGATATTATCGACCACAAGAGGGACTTTCAGAGGCGTTTCGCGACCCCCGGGCTTCGTAGAACCAACGGGCTTATCCATCAACTTGAGCTCAGACCGAGGATCCTCCTCAGAAAAAAAATCCGCAATATTATTGCTAGCACAATCATGCTCAATCTTGCATCTTATGCGGGTTTTTTTTTTTATAGTTCATATTTAACTTACATTTCACATTACAGTTCATATTTAACTTATAATTACAGTTCATATTTAACTTATAATTACAATCTATTTATTAATCATGGATTGTAATTATTTGTGTTTGCTCATGTTTATATGCTTACAATATAAATGCAAGACTATATTTGCAGTTCTGTCTGGTTATTAGATGTTAGTGTAAAAAAAGTGTAAAAAAAACTGCTAGTTTTTTTTAAACATTTCAATTCAATGTTCCAGTTGTAACTTTTCTATTTGTTATGATTCATTGTTTGGTAATGTTATTACTTGTAAGTCATTGATTGTAAATGTTTATGTATATGCGTACAATGACGTCAAAGACAATATTTGCAATTCTATTTGTTTATTAGATTTTAGTGTCAAACACAAACAATTACAATCCATGACTAATATTTAACTTACAGTTCACATTACAGTTCATAATTAACTTATAATTACAGTTCACATAACAGTTCATATTTAACTTATAATTACAGTCTATTTATTAGTCATGGATTGTAATTGTTTGTGTTTGCTCATGTTTCTATGCTTACAATATAAATGCAAGACCATATTTGCAGTTCTATCTGGTTATTAGATGTTAGTGTAACAAAAATGATAGTTTTTTTTTAACATTTCAATTCAATGTTCTAGTTGTAACTTTTATGTTTGTTATGATTCATTGTTTGGTAATGTTATTAGTTGTAAGTCATTGAATGTAAATGTTTGTGTATATGCGTACAATGACGTTAAAGATAATATTTGCAGTTCTATTTGTTTATTAGATTTTAGTGTCAAACAAATAATTTGCTAGCTTTTTTTTAACATTTCAATCCAATGTTCCAGTTGTAAATTATCTGTTTCTTATGGTTCATTGTTTGGCTCCAGCTCGACTTATAATTCATCAACATCTTACAATTCCAAAATACATAATATATAATTGGTTATATACGGATTTACACTTAAAAAATCTGTACAGTTGATTCTGAAGGAAGCTGCACCTGATAGCCAGTAGACAATAAGGAAGCTGCACCTGAGAGCAGTTTGACTTACAGTTCCAAAAACCATCGTAATTACAGTTCCAAAATATGTTGGCCTTAAAATTACAGTTTGCCTTACTTGAAACTGTATATTTTACAGTTCAAAAAACTTTATAATTATAGTATATATGTACATTTTATATATACACGCAACTTAGAGTTTGTTTATAGCCCAACATGAAATCCAATTTCTAATAACATATCGACTTAAAGTTCGTTTACAACTTACAGTTCCAAAATATATAATATATAATTGGTTAAATAAGGATTTATAGTTAAAAAATCCTTACTGTTGATTCTGAAGCCATAAGATGCAGTGATAATTGGTTAAATACAGATTTACAGTTAAAAAATCCTTACACTTGATTCTGAAGCCATAAGATGCAGTGATAGCAATGGCCAGTAGACAATAAGGAAGCTGCCCCTGACAGCGGTAAGAATTCTGCACCTGAGAGCGGTAAGAATGCCACCGCCAGTACACAATAACGAACCTTCCCGTCGGCTGATTTTCCGGTGATGAAGCTAATTGGAGGGGGAAGCGAAACGTCGAGTATACAATAAGGAAGCTTCCCGTGACGCAGTAAGAATGCACCTGGGAGCAATCGGTAGGAAGCGACCGCCAGTAGACAATAAGGAAGCTTCCCGTCAACTGGTTTTCCGGTGATGAAGCTAATTGGAGGGGGAAGCGAAACGTCGAGACGTTAAGCGGGAAAGGGAGAGCAGAAATTAGCGGGCCCCACTCTATTTATTTAAGGACCATAAAATGGTACGCTAAACGTACACAACATTTTCTCATATGCATCCCCCAATTTCAACATTCTTGCACTTTGCACCATAAATCGATTATGTCATGGTTATTTTGGTCTGTTCACATGTCTCAGCACTCTTTTAGGTTATTGGGATTAATTTCTTATCGCTCTGGGTCCTTGATTCTTGTGTCATGTCGGTTGTTTCTCCCGTCGACGCTCCGACCCTAGGGGACATTATGAAGCCGGTGTCCATTCTGCTCGTCTACCTGCTAGCAACGTCGGCGGCCACCTGCTAGCAACGTCGTCGTCCAATAGAAAATCATCCGTCAGTGCTCGTCTACTTGCTAGGTGCTAGCAATGTCGGCGCCTCTTTGTAGTTTTGTTCTTCTTACTCTATCTTGTTTGATTCTCCTGCAAGGATTCTCATATCTAGGCTGAAAGTAGCAATTAGTAAGTGTATTCCGATTTTTTATTTTTAAAATTGTTGTGTGTCACTCGACGGTCTTTCAGACCGGGCGAATTGAACCGTCTTAGCCCGAGAGTGGGCCGAGTGTGCAAACAGTCACAGAGAGAACAGACAGGTGACAAGAAAATGTTTTTAGCGTGGAAAACCCAGAAAGGGTGAAAAACCACGTAGCCGGATCTGTGCCAGCCAAATTTCACTAAGTGTTCGAGTGTTACAAGTAAAGTTGTGAGAACTGAGAGCGACAGACTGCTTCTCATTACAATTGTAGTTGAAGGAAAGTCTCTGAGGGTGACAAGCCACCTCTCAGAAAAACAAAGTACTTTGTTGTTGCAGGAGGTCTTCAAGGTCCGAAGAAGATCTTCAAGTGATGAAGGAGATATTCGAATCACGAAAGAGATCTTCGAACCGCGAAGGAGATCTTCGAACCGCGAAGGAGATCTCTGAAGGAATTCTTCAAGGATCTCTCTCGGGTGCGAAGTCTCAGATCCCGTCCCATGAGGGTTCAGGGTTCCTTTTATAGACTTGGTCGGGGACGACCCGGTAATTTCGCCGTTGTAACCACCGTAACCACCTGACGGGCCGATCTTAACCGTCGATCGAGTGCACACGGATCGCCACTTTCTGACTATGACGATTTGCCCCCCCGGTCAGTTCGGGCAGCTTCCTTGGTATTTTCCCGATTGCAATGTGCAAATCCTGCAGTCTTAAGAAGGAAAGTGGAGTTAGCAACTGTGCGCACTATGAACTTTGCAACATTCAAGTGCGCGCGGATCAAAGGCACGTTATGGACTTAGCGGTGTTAAGCGTGCGTCGAGCACCGAGCGGGAGCGCCGTAAAAACACGATCGGGGCCGCACGAGGATGTCGCGAAGGGGCGGCGGGCGTGCCGTGCGGCGAGGGAGACCGACCGGCACCGCGCATGCCACGCGCGGTCGTGCGTGTCACCGCTGCACGCGGTAGCGCGCAGGTCGTGCGCGCTAGCGCGCAGGCCGCTCGCAGGTCGCGCGCGCTAGCGCGCAGGCCGCGCGTGCGCTAGCGAGCAGGCCGCATGCGAGCTAGCGCGCAGGCCGAGCGCGCGCTAGCGCGCAGGCCGAGCGCGCGCTAGCGCGCGGGATGCGCGTGCGCGCTAGTGCGCGGGATGCGCGTGCGCTATTGCGCGGGATGCGCGTGCGCTATTGCGCAGACTGCGCGCGTGCGCGCGGTTGGCGGTAGCACGCACGGCAGCGCGCGTGCAATTGCGTGCGACCGCGATGCGGTTGTGTGTGCAGTTGCGCGCGTTCGGTCGCGCATTTACGGTTGGGCGTGGCGCCGCGCGCGATTGCGCGTGGTTGTTTGCGGAGATAGTGGATTTGACTCTCTTTCGATTAAACTCATGACCTCATTATCTTAGTGGAGGAGTTGTGTTTTTGTCTAATCGCAGCCCGGATTTCTCTACATAATAGATGACAATACATTAATTGCCCCCTAAATCCTCGGAGTTTTTTACTGTTGCTCAAGGAAGTGCGAGGGTTTTGTAATTTTTCGGCGTGATCTGGGCGTTGCGGTGGAGCTGGAGGAGTCCCGTGCTGGAGTCCGGTCGGAGAAGGCCCTTGTGGAGGGTTCAGCTCGTTTGTTGGAGGATTTGCGAGCTACAACGGCTCGTCTGGGGGCCGAGTTGTTGTCTTTGGAGATGGGGGTGGAGCACAGGTGACCTCTCCGAGGATAATCGTTACGATGTAGTTGAGGATTGATCTTTGCCTCTATATGTATCTTTGCTTGTGTTTTGTTCCTTTCCTTTTTTCGTTTGCAGCTCTTCTTTGCGATGTACAACGCTGGCAGACCCTGACGGTGACATGACCTACTGCGGCGGCGAAGAGCGAATGTATTCAAGCTGGCGGTGCGCGGTCAGGGAGACTAGCCCCAGGATGACGGTGAAGAGTGTATGCGTTCGAACCATTGGCAATCGCGAAGGGGCAGACCCTGACGGTGACGTGACCTACTATGGTGAAGAAGAGCGAATGCAATCGAGCCAGCAGTGTGCGGTCAGGGGGACGGGCCCCAGAATGACGGTGAAGAGCATATATGTTCGAACCGTTGGTAACTGCGAAGGGGGAGGCCCTGACAGTGTCGTGACCTACTGCGACGACGAAGAGCGAATGCATTCGAGCCAGCGGTGCGCGGTCAGGGGGACTGGCTCCAAAATGATGGTGAAGAGTGTATGTGTTCGAACCGTTGGCGACCGCGTGAGGGGCAGGCCCTGACGATGTCATGACCTAATGCGGAGGCGAAGAGTGAATGCATTCGAGACGGCAGCGCGCGATCAGGGGGACTGGACCCAGAATGATGGTGAATAGCGTATGTGTTCGAACCGTTGGCGACTGCGAGGGGGGCAGACCATAACTATAACGTGACCTACTGCAGCGGCGAAGAGCGAATGCATTCGAGCCGTACGGTCTTATTTGAATTTGTTTAGACGCAAGTGTATGCATTAATATATGATGTCAATTGCTGAAAGATAGTTTGTGCGAGTGAAAGTTGCGGCTTTTTACATAGTAAATAATACAAATTTACTGATAAAAATAGCACAAATTATGCGCATTCCAGGTACGCGGGAGATTCTTTCCCTCTGTCATTCTAAGCTTGTACATCTCGGGTGTAACACCTCCCCTGTAATGACTATATAATATAGGTCCGGCCGGGACCCCACAGCATATAACCGCCACAGCTTTAGTATTAAAAGATGATATAACCACCCAACTCATAACTCAGATAACACAGCGGAAACAAAACTAAGAAACACAGAGATTGTCCACAACTACATAGGAGCGAAACTAGCCTTAAGGCCTTACAAAACCAAAGTCCAAGTCATCAAACATTCATCACAAATATAAAATCCCAAAAGAGGGGGAGAAACTAGCTTCCCTAGGCTACCTCGGCATGCAAGCCGGAACATCAAAAAATGAGTACGGGAAAACAGGAAAAACAAGGTAAACACTTCATGAGGCTTTAGACCTTTTGGCCTGCGAGCTCGTTCCAGCCTGCGATCCCTGGCCTGCATCCAAATCACAAAGAGCGGTAAATGAGGGTCAGCTATGGCTGACCACAAACGGTGTAACAACACCCCTCCTCCCGGCCGTCCTAGCGGACCCCGGGGAACTACATCACCCTGCAAGTCAGCACTTCGTATGCACATGAAAATACGAAAAGAAGCAACATAAAACAGCATGCATGAGTGTCACAAACAACATCCACGTTTCTATGTTGAGCAAGTAATAAAGGGGCCTACAAATGCGATATAAATGCAAACCCGGGTTTCACCCAAGGCGCCCTAAAGCGTATGAGTCTAACACAACATCATACATCATCAGCACAATCACAGGGTACTCAACACTTCCCCCAAAGGGCATCGTAGCCCAAGGCCAAGAACTCACGCCGAGACCCACCTCGCCTGGCTCTCCATGCCATCGGGCTTGTCAAACAGCTCACACGTTCTTGCCTCAAACCACACAACCGATGCTAAGAACCCTGGCTTAGACTCCGAGCAAACGTCCCAAGGCCCTGGTCTTACCGTCGGGACAACGTCCACCGACTGCCTCGCCTGACGACCATTCCGGGCTCGTCCGTTAGCACAGCCGTTCTCGTCAGTTAACACCGAAGGGACTTGTCTTGTCCGGACACTCTCCACACATGAATTCCAGCATTCACGGGATAGCCAGCCGACCAAAAAGACCAAATTACTCCCCGCCCAAAAAACAATATTCGTTACCATACGAAGCTACAAGGGCGTCACGACGACGAATTCGCCGTATTCAGATTTCTAACAAAACCCCTAAAATGCGCGTCAATCAACATCACCGAATCGGACTAACGGTCGCAATTCCGGCTTCAACCACAATGCCTAATCCGCTAACGGAGCGGATCTCTAATGCAAATCATGTCAGGGACGGACTCAATCAACCCGATGGTTCTTCTTGAACCAAGGCGACCCGAATCCTTCTCACTCGACGGATCCGGTGCCAAAATGCAGAAATTAGAGAGAAAAAAGGGATGTCATGCACGCATCCTAAAGACCGGGAGGAGAAATGTCGTTACCTTTTGAGATCTCCTCGTAGACACGAGAAACTTGCAAAGAATGGAGGAGAAGAAGCGCCTCGACGTCCCCTACGCGCTGCCGGTCTAGAATCAGTGAACGGAGCTCCGAAGCTCCACCAATGGCAGGAACTAGATCTCTTCCTCCTCCAAACCCTTCCTCTCTCTCAAACCCTCAAGAACCCAAATGAAAGAAAATGTGGAGGGGAGAGCTCCTCAGCCCTACTTAGGGTCCTCCCACGAACCCCTCACAGCCGTCCGATCAAAATTAAACCAAACGGACGCCCAGATTTCGCTATTTGCGGATCTGGTTACGAACGCACGACCGTGCGTAAAAACGCACGATTAAACTCGGACGTCATTTCTCTAGCCGAAGAGAACGCACGGGCGGGTCGATCGTGCGTCGAGAAAATCGCACGATCGTGCGTTTCAGAAAAACTGCAAAAACTGGGGTGTTACATCGGGCTTCACGACTGCGGTGACGATGTATGGTCTCTCCCATGTTGGCGAGAGCTTGTCCTTTTGTGGGCCTTTATCGGCTGCTTCGATGATGCGTAGGATGAGATCTCCAAATTTGATTGGCATGGGCTTCACCCTTCGATTGTAGAGCCGCGTCATGCGCCTCTAGTAGACGGTGATGCGCTGGGCAGCCATATCCCTAACTTCGGCGATTAAGACAAGGTTCTCCCGGAATAGCTTATCGTTCTTCTCAGGATCGAAAGTCATTACCCGGATACTTGGGACGTCGATGTCGACGGGAATGACTGCTTCAGTGTCGTCGCAGAGATTGTACGGGGTTTCTCCTGTCGGAGTCCTTTCTGTGGTGTGGTATGCCCGTAGTACATTCGGGAGAGTGTCTACCCATTGTCATCCTGTCTCTTGCAGGCACGTCTTGAGCCCTTTGAGGATGGTGTGGTTTGTCACCTTAACCTGGCTATTTGTTTGTGGATGAGCTACAACAGTATGACGGAGGTTGATTTTTAGGTCCTCGCACATCTTTGTGAATGACTTCCCTGTGAACTGAGTTCCATTGTCGGCGATGATTACTGTTGGTATGTCGAAGCGGCAGACGATGTTCATCCATACAAATTGCTTGACATTTTCCTCAGTTATTTTGGCAAGGTTTCGACTTCTACCTATTTGATAAAGTAATCAATAGCCAGGATGATAAACTTTTTTTGTCCAGATGCCACAGGGAGGGGACTAAGGAGATCGATTCTCCATTGAGCAAACAACCAAGCGCATTGGAGTGTCGTGAGCGCGACTGAGGTTGATCTGTTAATGAGGGACGTTTGTGTGAAGTTGACAGCTTTTACACTTATGGACGAACTCGGTTGCGTCCCTTTTCATTGTCGGCCAATAGAAACCTTAACGTATGATCTTTTGAACCAGGGCTCTCCCGCCTAGGTGTTCCCCACAGACACCACTGTGAACCTCCCTTAAGGTGTATTCTGCTTCAGCTGCTGGAAAGCACTTTAGGTAGGACCCAGAGAAGGCCCCCTGTAGAGCTCCCCTTCGATGATGATGAATGAGGTGGCTCGCATCCGTAGCCATCGAGCTTCCAGGTGGTCATCGGGAAGGTGTTCGTGCTCAATGTAGGCCCGGAGGGGAGTCATCCAAGATGACTCTTCCTCGCTGATTACGGCGATCTCCCATGATCCCTGAATGTTATGAATCATGATATCTTCAACTTGGCGCCACCGAGACTAGTAGTTGGAGGGAGATGTTGCGAGTTTGGAGAGCGCATCGACTCTAGAGTTCTGATCCCTATGGATGTGCAAGATCTCGTACGTTGGTATCTTCTGGAGGAGAGACTTTACGAGTATGAGGTATTATGTCATATGGTCATTCTTTGCTTAGTAGTCCCCTTCGACTTGTGAGACCACGAGTTGTGAATCAGTGTAGACTGTCAAGTTCTCCGTCTTACAATCAATGGCAAGTCGGAGGCCGTCGATTAAAGCCTCATACTCGGCAATGTTGTTGGTAGCCGGGAACTTCAACCTGAGGTCGTACTCCAGAGTGATCTCCTCCGGACTTACTAGGAGCAATCCCGCTCCTGCTCCCTCGGTCACGGAGGCCCCATCGACGTAGAGAGTCCAATATGCGGTGGTGGTATCTTCAATGAGAGCCGCCTCCGTAGGGAGGGTGTTCTCCATGACGAAGTCAGTGAGCACTTGAGATTTGATGTCTGGCCGAGGTTAGAAATGAATGTCAAATTCACCGAGTTCGACCGCCCATTTCACCAACATTCCGGACACTTCTGGCTTCTAGAGGATGGCACGCAACGACAATTGGGTCAGCACTTTCACTGTATGGGCCTGGAAATAGGGCCGAAGCTTTCTCGCAGAAAAGATGAGAGCGAAGGCCATTTTGCCTGCAATCTAATATCTAGTCTCAGTGTCAGTGGGGACCTTACGGAGATAGTATACGGGTCGTTGAATTCCTCCTTCATCTTTGACAAGTAATGAGCTGACGACAGTCAGAGATACTATCAAGTACAAGAACAAGTCTTCTTCGGGGACAGGTGTAACGCCCCTGATTTTTTTCCGGTAATTATTTAATTCATTGATGATGTGTTTATGACGTCAGAGCGTTACTTTTAACGTCAAGTTGGCAGCGCGTCGTCGTTAGTGCATTTTCGCATTCGTTAGGTCTAGCCGACCAGATTTTGGGATTTGTATCGAAAGTGGAAAATTTTATGTTAGAAAGTTAAGTTGTGTACTTTTAGACTTCTCGTCAAGTTTCGTTGCGATCCGAGCTATTTTGGAGCCTCGGCGCATTTTCGAACTTTTGTATAATTTATGTTCGTCGAAAACTTTAAGGCTCTGTTTGGGACAGCTCTGGCGGATGGAAAATCTATTTTCCAACCGCCAGAGCTGTTTTTTAACTGTTTGGGACAGCTCTTTAGCCCAGCTTCTTGAAAAGAGCTTTATAAAATAAGCTGTTTTAGAGGCTCTTTGAGAAGCCAGTCCAACATAGCTTTCTAAAAACCGTTTTTTCTGTTTTTAGCTTTTTCTCTTTTATTAACTCCACCTCGTTGCATACCACTCCAATATTTTCGTCCGAGCGCGCATTTTCGGTCGGGCACTCGTTTTCGACAGTTCACTCATTTTTTGCCCCTGCAGCCTTTTTTCGCTCGGGCTCCCGTTATTTTCGCCCGGGCTTGCATTTTTCGCCCGGGCGCGTGTTTTTTCGCCCGGGCAGATATTTTTCGCCCGGGCGGCCGTTTTTTTTGCTAGGGCGAGCGTTTTTTGCCCACGCGGCCATTTTTTGCTCGGGCGCGCGTTTTTCGCCTGAGCGGTCGTTTTTCGTCCGGGCGGTCGTTTTTCGCCTGGGAGGCCTTTTTTTGCCCTGACACGCGTTTTTCGCCCGAGCGCTTGTTTTTCGCCCTGACGGCCGTTTTTTCGCCCGGGCGGCTGTATTTCTCCCGCGCGCGCGTTTTTCGCCAGGGCAGTCTTTTTTCGCCAGGGTGGACGTTTTTCGCCCGCGCGACGGTTTTTCTCCTGGGAGGCGGATTTTCGCCCGTGCGCGCGTTTTCCCACTTGTGGCCGTTTTTCACCCGTGCGGCTGTTTTTCGCCCGTACGGCTGTTTTTTGCCCTAATGACCATTTTCACCCGGACGCGCGTTTTTCGCCCGGACGCGCGTTTTTTGCTCGGGCGCGGGTTTTTGGACCGTGCGGCTGTTTTTCGCCCTAGCAGTTATTTTTCGCCTGGATGCGCATTTTTCGCCGGGACGCGCATTTTTCGCCCGAGCGGCTATTGTTCTCCCGGACGGTCGTTTTTGCCCGGGGTGCGCGTTTTTTGCCCGGGCGCGCGTTTTTCGACCGTGCGACTGCTTTTCTCTCGGGCGGCTGTTTTTCGCCCGGATGCGCATTTTTCGCCCGGACGCGCAGTTTTCACCCGGCGGCTATTGTTCTCTCGGACGGCCATTTTTGCCCAGGGTGCATTTTTCGCCCGGGCGCCCATGTTTTACCCATGTGGCCATTTTTTGCCCGAGCGACCGTTTTTCGACCGGTCGGCCGTTTTTCACCCAGCCGTCCGTTTTTTGCCCTGGCGGTCGTTTTTCGCCAGAGCGACCATTTTTTCACCGGACACGCGTGTTTGCCTGGGCGCGAGTTTTCACAACCATTATATTTCAATATTTTTATTTAAAAAGTAGTTTTCAAACAGTTGTTCTACCGAACAACTTAAATGAAAAAGTTATATTCGATCTTCACTTATGCAAAGACTCTCCAAACAGTCTGCAGCTCTCTCATAAGAGTTTTTCTGAAAGCTCTATTCTAAAAGCTCTATTCAATCAGCAGATTTTCCATCTGCTAGAGCTGTCCCAAACAGAGCCTAAAAGCTTATATCTCGAGAGTGGCCCGTCGGATTTTTGTTTTGACCTCGCCGTTGGATTCCTAGCGCCGGCATTCACATTTAGTGTGATTTTCGTCGGCTTCGACGTTCGTTTAGTTTTGGTAATAATATATTTTTATTATATTTACTATTATTAATATTATTATATATAAATATCCCCTCCCCTCTTCTTCTTCATTCTGACTGAACCAGTCGAGCGTGAGAGAGCATGAGAGGCATCGTTTTGTGGTGCTTCCGATCGTTGCCGACGGAGCTCTGGTGCACGAAATCTTCACCGGAGCATAGATCTGGAAAGCTCTCGTCGTGCTCTTCGCGTTCGTGGTAAGTATTTCCCATTTCTTGGACTTTTTCACGCTAGGGTTTTTGTCCATAACCCCCGTTTGGTCGCCTTTTCTGTAGATTTCGCCTTGTCGTGCCTTCTTTTGGACCGATCTACGACGTGAAGCATTTCGGAGGTCGGATCCGGGTAAATCGAGGCAAGTGGTGGTTTGTTTTTTCCCTTTCCCCTTGGCTTGTTTCTCCAATTCCTTCCCTTTCTTATAAAATTTTTATTTAGTGCTGAATGGTTCACTTTACCTTAATTGTTATTACTTGAGGGTGTTCTGGTAGTCCAGTTATGGGCTCTGTTAGAAGTAGGTTAGGATAGGAAAATTATAGGAAATTTTTGTGCTGAAGTCAAAATCAATGGGAATTCCCGTCGATCGACGGGACCTCCCGTCGATCGACGAGACCATCCCGTCGATCTTTGGCATTAACTGGGGGAAGCTGTTTTCCCAGGTCTGTAAGTGGAAATCGATGGGGCTTCCCGTCGATCGGCGAGACTGCCCGTCGATCGACGGAGCATCCTGTCGATCGAAGGGACCGCCTGTCGATTTTCCTTTTTTTCCTTGTTGCGGCCTTTTTCCTTGTCTTGTTTCTTTTCTCCTTAATGCAAGTAGCTTAATTTTTTATTCTTGTTTGTCTTGGGGGGGAGGTTGTTAAAGGTACGAGCATTTGGTTGTCTTTCCCCTTGTTTCTCTAGAGTGAGATCTTTGTTCAGGTAGTGATTCTCATTGAGGAGTATTGTTTCTTCCTCACTGTTTTTAACAATCGTGTTGGATGTAAGATTTTCTTAGTGTTTATGGGCTGCAAGTAGCAGTTTTCTCCCTGTTAACCCTTTTTCCTGAAATCTAGCCTAGTCAGTCATGCCATTCTCGAGTTATAGGTAGTTGATTTGGGGTTGTTGGTGTTGGTAGATTATAACCACCGCCACAATGCCCTGCACTTAAATTGGATATATTACGGGAGTTTACCCGAGTTGGTTGTTTGTTGTTTATTTGTTTTACTGCTGATGTGCTGGCGGAGGTATCTCCCACCGCAGTTGCTGGATATTTTCCAGTATGGGTGTGTCGAGCTATGAGACCACCTTACCCTTGGGCCCTTGTGGAGTTTGTTCTGTGGGCTGGGTGTGCTGGCGAAGGTATTCCCCCACAGTCACTGGATTCTTACCGGTGTTGGTGTTTGCTGAATTCTTAATTATAAGAATTAGTATAGTATTGTTTATACTTTCATATTATAGATGTGTAGATATGTTTTTGGCTTTCCACCGTTCTTGGTGTTGTCAGGTATACGTGAATTTTCACGTAAGTGTTTCCACTGTTATTTATCATGCATATTATACCTTACTTTAAGTATAGTTGGTCTTGGGTTGGTACCCATGTTGACCGTGGTTTACTTTGTTTTGTTTCCTGGCGCCCCTTGTACCTTGTTGCTGAGGCGTTCTATCTTATGAATGCCTCAGGTTCAGAGCAGTAGCGGTCTATGGAGCTAGAGCAGTTGTTTCAGTATTGCAGTAGCAACTTTGACTGTTTCTCCTCACTATTGTGAGGTAGATGTTCGTTGTTTTGTTTTATTTTAGTTCAGACATACTATTGAGATCTGTGGGTTGGTGTCAGGTTGTTGACGCCCACAGAGTTATTGATTTTGGACACTTTGCTAGCTGCTAGTTGTTTTCTTGCTCTTTTGGAGTAGTTTACTTGCTCTCTGAGAGGTTTTATGCTAGGATTGCATGTTAGGTATTTTAAGTATAAAAAATGGGTTTATATCAGTATTTCATAATTTCTTTTCAAAACGAATCTCACTCTGTTTTAAAAGTTATAAGAAAGTCTTTTCATACTTATACTAAACCTAGAGGTCTGTATATCATGTCATATCATTGGATTGTTATGTTCATATAGGGTAATTAGTGAATAAAACCAAGTATTTTCCGCTGAGTATTTCTACTTACACCGTTATTCGTGGATTAGTCGATCCACTGAACCGAGGGACACAGTTAATAAACTTAGTTGAAATCATGTTTCAAAATTAGAATTCATGTATTTTTCATGATAAGTAATAGGAGTAGGAATTGCCTGAGCGCCTGCAGTTGTCCCCTACACAGCATGGCATCACGACGCATATTTTCTCTTATTCTGACGTATTATTTAATACGAAGAAAATGTGGGTTGTGACAGCAGGCTTTGATAGAAGCGAAGGCGAGGCCAGGTACTATTTGAGAAGCTCGGAAGACGTCTGACACTCGTCCGCCCACTGGAATCCGAAATGACATGCCCCCCAGAGAATTTTAAAGAAGGAGAGGTATTTATCTCCCGTCCGTGCTAGGAACTGAGAGAGAGCTGCAATCCTCCTATCTAGGTGATGAACTTCCTTGATGGAGCGAGGTGGCGACATGTCCCCCTGCGCCTTGATCTTTTCTGGGTTTGCCTCAATTCCCCGATGAGTTACCATGAAACCCAGAAACTTCCTTGTTATTACACCAAATGCGCATTTATTGGGGTTGAGCCGCATCTGGAAGCGGCGAAGGAGCTGAAAGCATCTTTCCAGGTCTTTCAAGTGGTCGCAGCGGTGAACGCTCTTCACCAGCACGTCGTCCACGTACACCTCCATCATTTTGCCGATGAGGTCCTTGAACACCTTGTTCATCAATCTTTAGTAGGTTGCTCCGGCATTTTTGAGGCCGAATGTCATAACTTTGTAGCAGTAGACCCCCTTGTCTGTTCGGAATGCGGTGTGCTCCTCATCCGCGGGGTTCATACTGATCTGGTTGTAGCATGATTACGCGTCCATAAAGCTGAGGAGCTCATGTCTGACTGCTGCATCGACCAGCTAATCAATTCTCGAAAGGGGGGGAGCTGTATTTTGGGCACCCCTGGTTCAAATTACTGTAGTCAACGCACATCTGCCACTTCTCGGAAGCCTTTTTCACCATGACCACATTGGCGAGCCATGTGGAGTACTCTGCTTCGCGGATGAACCACGCTTCTAGGAGCTTTTCTACCTCCTCTTCGATCGTCTTGTGTCATTCAGGAGCGAAGTTCCTCTTCTTCTGGATTACCGGCCTGCAGGCAGGGTTAACATTTAAAGAATGAAAGATAACGTATGGATCTACCCGAGCATGTCTTTTGGACTCCATGCGAAGACATCTTCGTTAGCGCGGAGAAAGATGATGTATTCCTCCCGCTCTTCTTGAGATAAGAGGGACCCGACCTGGACTGTCTGGGTCGGATCCCGCTGGGAGAGCGACACTTCCACGAGTCCTTCAAAGGGCACTCCGCGCTGCAGAGTGGCCTCATCCCGCATGTCGAAGTTGTTGATACCGAGAGTGGTCGCCTCCGCTGGTCGAGTCTACTTTAGATAACAGGTTCGTGTTGCTTCCTGGTTTCCACGTGCGACCCCAATCCCTCTGGCGATCGGGAATTTCATGGCTAGGTGCGGGATGGATGGAACTGCTATGAAGATGGACTAAAGTGGCCTCCCAAAGATGGCCTTATAGGCGAAGGTCGATTCCACAACCACGAAATGGATGCTATGCGTTGACTATCTCGGGAATTCGCCCAATGTGACCGGGAGGGTAACCATACCCTGAACTGGAACTGGTCTGTTGTCGAAGCCTTAAACAGACCCGATCGCGGGGCTGAGCTGCTCTTTTGTGAGTTTCATGCTTTGCAGAGTGGATAAGAACATGGCGTCGACTGATCTCTCGTTGTCGATCAATATTCTCTTAACATTGAAGTAAGGGTCTCCAATCCCTACGTTGATTACAAGTGGGTCCCGATGTGGTGGTCGTATCCCCTGCAGATCCTCCACCCCAAAGTTGATGGTGGTGTCTTGTTTGATCTTCTTATCTTTGTGTCCCCTTGGGGGTTTGGCGATTGAGAGGATCTGCACAACGGGGGTGGGAGGTCTGGCGATAATATAGATTTATCCTTCCATCGGCTTGCCCCCTGCAGGGGGGGGGGGGGTTGATCTCTCGGCTCCCTGGGCGGCTGAGGATGATTGGGCACTTGACCTTGCAAAAATCTTCCGAGGAGTCCCTGGCGGATGAGACGCTCAATTTCGTCCTTCAACCTGGAACATTCCTCAGTGGTGTGCCTGGTACCCCGATGGAACTCACAATACTTTGACTGGTCAATTCTGGGATTTGGGGAGGTGCCCTTGGTCCCTAAAATGACGGAATGTCCTGGATGACATAAAGCACATTGGTTCTAGTTATGTTAAGCGGAGTGTAGACTCGGGGCGGTCGCGGACCCAGATCTCTTTGGGGGTCACGACGATGCTCATCGCTGCGACACTCCTCATTACGTCGCTCTTCCTATCTTCTGGGGGTCTGTTCCAACCTCTTATTCTTTTTTTACTGCCTTTAAACTGCTGCAGGTGCGCCTCAATTACTTCATCAGCTGCTATCTGAGCTTCCACCTGATGAACGAGATATGGGTAGCATGACATTGTTTCCCTCATCAGAGCTGAGTATAAGTTGCTTGGGCGGAGCCCTCCTACGAAAATTCCTCGTAGAAGCTCGGGGTTGACCCCTGGGATTTGTCGTGCCTCAGCAGTGAAGCGACAAGAAAAATCCTTGAGGGTCCCTCCCTCGTTCTGGCAGATTCCCGAAAGATGGGAGGGGTCCCGGACAATTCTGCGGTTGGCGATGAACTAATTAGTGAATTGTTGTTCCATCTCCGCAAAACTGTCATTGGCTCCATCTCGTAGAGAATGGAACCAAGTGCGCGCTTGCCCCTTCGAGGTTACCGGAAACACCTGGCATAGGAGCTGATTTGGAGCATTGTAAATTCTCATGATAATAGTGAAATGGTTGACATGTTCTTGTGGGTCATTCGTCCCGTTAAATGTTTCGATGCTGGGGAGTTTGAAGCCATGTGGAACCGGATGAGCTAGAACATGGAGTGTTAGTGGGGGAGCCGTGGTGCAGTGGACGACGGGCAAAAGTGGCCCGTCGCCCTGAAGGATGTAGTGTTTTGAAAGTTGTCCTTTTATTACCACGCTCATGTCTTAAATGTTTATGCATTTTGTTCCTTTCGATTATATGATATATCTCACGAAAAGTTTAGGAAGATGCTCTTGGTCCTAAAATATGGAGCACTTGAGATTCATAAGATGATCTTTTTGATAACGCTCACAATCGTGGTAATCTAAGAGGAACATTGATTGCCGAGTTAAGATTGTCATATCGATTGAAGTACATTTGAAGTTCTATAGATGTTTATAAATGATTATCATTCGATCGTATGGATGTGTATGTGTGTAAATCAGATATACATTGAGCTTGACCTATTTTATGTTGTAACATTATATGGATTGTGTTAAAGTGGCATTAATGGTTTCAACGTGTCTTATTAAATGATATGGGAAATGTAAATTTATCGCATCGGTGTGCGCAATGTGATCACAGTTGAAGACTATCTCATAATAGTGATACACACGATAATTCGCTGCACACACTTGTGCGTGAGAAATTTACATTATCAAATGTCCCTCAAATTACTTGAGTAGTGATATTTAATGGGCCCTTTGGTAAAGCGAGGTCGTATAACATGCAATATAACTAATGTAGTTATAATTATGACTCGCTTGTGAGACCAAGAAGGATAAATATTGTGCGAAAATGACACGGTCCTACTTTGCGCAATATTTGTAATATCATGTGACATTAGTAGACACAGGTCATCTAATTTCGTTACCTAGCTACTGTGTTGCCGAGGCGACTATAATGCGGTGATAACGCCTCTTATAACACATAATATAGTTTGATATATTATCGCCTATACGACACAGTGCCTCTGTAATGGTCACACCAAATGAACAGAAACAACCGCTCTCGACTCAAATTGTGTATTTGATCTCATTGTCATGTGATCTAAATAATTGGTTGAGTGCGAATATAAAACGCCGTGTATCGACGCGTTTAGACAGTTATTAATTTATGATAATGTTCAGGTGTTAATTGATATAATAAATTGAGTTTATTATGGGATCAATAACAAAGCTGAATTGCATAAGTAACACGTGCGACGTTACATGCGATCAAAATTAATTAATGTGATTCCAAGAGAGAGTTTTGATGGTGGATGGCATTTGTGTAAACAGCCCACTAATTGAGTAATTAAAATACTCTTAAAACCCCAATTTATGTTTTTCGGTTATTATAAAAGGGCAATGTTATAGGCAGTCCTATTCTCGCTATTCGCAGTCCAATTTTTATGAATTTTTCCACGCTTTTTGAAAATACGCTCTGTACATGCATTTTTAGGAAAATTGTTCAACACGAAAGTTGTAGATCTCGACGAGATCTACAACTTTCATGTTGAACACTTTTCCTAAAAATGCATGTACAAGACGTATTTACAAAACTTACGCCCATGTTTCAATCAGGGCGGCAATACGTCTTGTGCGTGTATTTTTAGGAAAAGTGTTCAATCTACAACTTTCGTGTTGAACAATTTTCCTAAAAATGCATGTACAGAGCGTATTTTCAAAAAGCGTGGAAAAACTCGTAAAAATTGGACTGCAAATAGCGAGAATAGGACTGCCTATAACATTGCCCTTATAAAAAGGGTCATCTTAAAACCATCGAACAACATCGGTTTTAAAAGGGTGTTCTCCACTCTCCCGAAACATGCGAAAAAAACCCTAACCCATCTCCTGCCGCTCTTGGGAAAAGTTTGCGCCTAGAGCTCTCTCGTCGGCACCCTTCCACGACCCCTCCGGCGGTGGCCTTATCGGTTGTTGCGCTTCCAAAATAGGACCCTCGTCGGTGTAGATCGGCGTTGTGGTGGGCTCTTTCCTGGACGGTGTAGGAGCAGCGGGTGCAGTGGGTTCGTCCCCTTTCTTGCCAGCGACTGGAGTGGCTCGTCCACCTTGGAGTTTCGGGTAGTTGCAACACTGTCTAAGCTTCATCCCCTCCCTCCCTCTCATCAAAGTCGAAGTCGTGGGGTTGTTTGGGTTCAAGGTGAACCTAGAGGTGATCCGTGTCGTTTCGATCTTCCGTCTCTTCTTTTCAATCCGTGAACGGATTCGCAAATCAGAGATCTCTTCTCCGACTAGAGATATATTCTCTAGAGGTATAAATCTCCAAACTCTTTGTGATGTTTACGGTTGTTGCAGTATATTTTCACAATGATTTTTAGTAATAAATCTCGCCATTGTCATGAGAGCAATTCGATCCTTATGTGTGTTCTTGGTTGGGATTTTTTTTTTTTGTAATCTATTCCTCTGAACACATGAAATCCAACAATGGTATCAGAGCTAGGTTGCGATTCTCTCATGACAATAAGATTTTTCAATTTTGTGTTGGTTCGTGCGCACAAATGGTTTGGATTTTCCATGTTCCAATTCCGATTCAAGCTTCAATAACCCATTTTGTTTGGGTTGTGTGGAGATCAAATTTTGGATTTAAAAATGATCTAAGTGAATCTTGAAGTCTTGTGAACATGGATCCATCCAAATAAGATTGGACTATGCGAGATTTGTTCTTTTTCGACCGTGTTTTTGGTGGGAGTACATTTTTATTTATTTATGTTCATTTAGAACTTCTGGAATGTATTGTTGTGGAATGAATGTAATAGTTAGAATGTCGTGTGCTAAGTTTTTTTTAATTGTGCTTCCCTCTCCTTTTAGGGAATTTTGGATAAAAGAAAATCTTAAGATTGTCGTTCCTTCTCATATCATCCACCTAAGCTAGTGATCTTGAATTAGCATGAGTGCGACCTCAATCACTAGACATAGTGGAACTTGTATAACCTGATATTAAGCCACAAGTGAGTAAGCTCTGTGTGAGGCACATCTCGCTCATTTTGTTGAAATATCTTGGTAACACTAGTTGTCCAATAATATGAGTTTTCTTAAACGAATTTTCAAGATCTATGCTTGGATTTTTGGGAAAGGTATTTATACTTCTATTTTAATATAAATTTTTTTAAATGCAAGAATCATAAAGTTTAAAATTTTCTAAATGGTTATGATTGGTGATTAGTACCTACCTCGACAAACATGTGGATGAGTCTACCTGTTTGGAAAGGGTCTTGTTGGGCTATTTTTTGGGGACTCTCTAATTCATGTAGCCATTTTCTTTTCTTTTAAAAATTCATGAACTCTAATTCTAATTCATTCCCTCAAATTTTAGAGCTATGTCAACTCTTCCAAATTTTCTGCGTTCCATGATCGATAAAAATCCACTTGCTAATGAGGGGTCAATTTATTCTGATTGGATCCTCAAGTTGAACATCGTGTTGTGTTTGGAGAATCTTCTTCAAATTCTGGATGACAATTGCCCATAAGAGAACGAGAAAGGCAAGCCAGCTGATGCTGAAAAGGAGGAACAAAATAAGTGGAATGACCAACAACGTGTTGTGCAAACACTGATCTTGGCCAGCATTGGCGATCAGTTGCAAAGGAAATTTCTTGATACTTCTGCAAAGAAAATTGTAGCACAGTTGGAGAAGATGTTCACCGAGAGTACTCGTAAGGAGCACTATAAGACCACCATCGCACTCACAAGGTGCAAGATGATGGAGGGTGAATCTGTCTCGGTGCATTTCCTTATGGTGCAGGGCTATCTGGAGAAATTGGAGAAACTGAAATCTCTGATTCCTGAATACATCACTGAGGATATCATTTTGGGGTCCCTTCCTTACTCCTTTAAGGACTTCGTCATGCATTATCACATGCGTGAGAAACAAATGACCATGAATGAGCTCCATAATGCCCTCAAAACAACTGAGGTGGACATGGTTAAGACAAAGGCAAATCCTGTCTTAGCCGTCGCGTCAAGTAGCAAGAAGTTCTTCAAGAATAAAAGCAATATCAGAAACAAGACTTCAAATGGAGACCCAATACTCAAGGGAAAAAAGGGAGGAACTCAAGTGAGCACCTCCAAGGGAAGCAAAGTGAAGAATTCTCCTACTTCTGTCACAGAATGCTTTCATTGTCATAAGAAAGGACACTTCAAAATGAATTGCCCCAAGTACAAGCGTGACTTGGATGAAGGCAAGATCGAACGCAAGCTCCCAAAGGTATATTTGTTATTGAATTAAATTTGAATTTGGCCACGACTATCTTAGATTGGTTAATTGATACTGGATCTTGTGCTCACTTAGTTTCTAATGTGCAATCACTAAAGGATAGGAGACCGCTCTCCAAAGGAGAGGTTGTGCTGAAGGTTGGTAATGGTGCAAGTATCTCGGCAGTTACTGTGGGCACGCCCGACCTTCATCTACCTAGTGGTTTATGTTTATGTTTAAGAGATGTTTATCATGTCCCTTCTGTGTTTATAAACATTATTTTTGTGTCATGCTTAGATATAGAAGGCTTTTGTTTTATGATTTCTAATTCACAAATGACTATTAAGAAGGATGGTATATTTTATGCAAATGCTTTCATTTCAAATGGTTTGTATTTGCTTAACATAGTTGAAGATAAACCAATATTAAATATCAATAACAAAAGAATCAAGATATCTCATGTGAATGAGACTCTCTTATGACACCATCGCCTTGGTCACATAAACGAGAAGCACATAAAGAAATAGCATCAAGCTAATCTTTTAGATTCTTTTGATCTTGATGCAATTGGAACATGCGAATTATGTTTAACTTGTAAGATGACCAAGACACCTTTCAACAAGAAAGGTGCAAGAGCGAACAACTTGTTGGAATTGATACACTCCGATGTATGTGGTCCAATAAGCACTAGTGCAAGAGATGGTTATAGGTGTACAACCCTCATTCTCCGAGGGTGGACCCCCCCAAGGCCACGTAGGCAGAGGTCAAAGTCAAAGAGTCAATACAGCAGTCAAGCCTAGGAGCAGAAGACACCCTAGGCGAGTATGGGGGCACTCGTGCGAGTAACTCGGATACTCGCCAAAAGGTGGGCGACCATAGGTGATACTCGCCCATCTGCCCGGGGAGATCGCCTCAATGTCGCTAGTCGTCGGGCAAGGGCTGGGCTATAAAAAACCCCCCTACCCCTTGGTTTTCCTATAAATAGGACCCCAGGGGTACTTGGATTGGCACCTGGACTTGAGCTCTCGAAACCCTGCTCTTGCATTCTGGAACCTGTCACATTTGGCCGCTACTCCCGGTACTAGCCAAGTCGGTGCCTTCCTCGTACCCTGCTCGGCCATTCTTTGGTTTTGGAGGGGAAGTCTCTTCGGAGCTTCTGGGTATGTGGTGGGACCTCCCTGCCGCAGCACCTGGAGTCCTGTTTGTTGCTCTTCTAGCTTCTTCTTCGTTGCCAGCCAAGCCATCTCGTCGGGCTGCTGGGCGAGTAGCCTCCGGCTGCATCGGTCCGAATCTTGAGGTCAGGATTTTCCTGGCGTCAACACTTTGGTGCGGTGAGCGTGGATCGTAGTCGGAGAAGGAAAGTTCGGCAGGAAGCCGAGATGGTCGTAGGTGGCGACCATGAGGAGGTAGTCGGCAACTCAACCGCGAGTGGCGAGTTCGTGACACTAGCGGTTCTCGAGGCCTTCGCGCAGCGCATGGAGGGAGCCTTCGCGCAGCGCATGACGGGGATCTTGCAAACAGCGCTTCAGCCGCGCGCCGAGGTCACGACGACCTCGCCGCATCGCCCAACTCCGTCCGAGGGAGGGAGTCCCCCTCGACGAGCAGGAAAGGAGCACGTGGAGGATGAAACCGAGCGACCAAGGAGGTCGCAATTCTACCAGCCAACCTCGCAAGGTATTCGCTTCCGCGAGCCGTGCGAGCAGGGGAGATACCAGGATACTCGCCCATATGGCGAGTATGGAGGTGATACTCGCCAAGTTGAGGATCGTCGACGGGCAGGAGGGAGGAGCCCCTTCTGCGAGGAGATCCTTGCCGCGCCAGTGCCAGAGGGGTTCAGGGACCCCGCCTTGAATTACTATTCGGGGAAGGAGGACCTCGTCAGGCACATCCAATGGTTCAAGGATATTGTATCTATCCGAACCATGTCGGACCCCTTCAAGTGCAGGTTGTTTGTCATCACCTTCCGTGCAAAGGCCTGGGACTGGTTTCATCAGTTGCCCGCCGGCTCGATCAGCCAGAAAGGCGTCAGGAGAGAAGAAGAGACGAAGCAATGGCGGTATCCGGGCGTGGCCGCCGTCAAGGAAGGAAGAAGCAGAAGCCGAGGAGACAGCAAGCAGAAGAGGTTCCCCTCTACTGTGACTTCCACCAGGTGGGGGGACATGCCATGGCTGCCTGCCCAGACTTTTGGGAAGCCCGGAGGAGGCTAGCAGCAGGAGAAGGTGGAGGGGAGCAGCGGAGGGTAGAGGCCCCTGCCGAGCCTCAGGCAGGGCAGGCTGCCGTCGTTCGAAGGAGGAACGAGGATCGGGTCGACCTGGGAGGTCGGGGAGACCTGGGCCAGGGAGGCAGAGTTGGAGTAATCCATGGGGGAGCAGGGCTGGAAGCTTCCCGCAAGGGAAGCCTCCATCAGATCTACCGCAGGAGTGTCGCCTCGACCTCACAAGCACCGCCCCCGATGGAGGAGATCACCTTCTCCGAAGAGGACATGCTAGGGAATGAGAATCCCTTCCATGATGCCTTCGTCATCCAGGCAGCAGTAGAAGACTTCACCGTTGATCGAATTCTGGTCGACAACGGTAGCTCTGTGAACGTCATCTTCAAGGGGACGTTCGATGGACTGGGAGTCAGACCCGACAGAGTTCGAGCATCAGATGGTCCCCTCTTCGGCTTCTCCGGAGAGAAGAAGGAGGTGGAAGGAGGAGCAGATCTCCTGGTAACACTCGGTGGCACCTCCATCAGCTGTCGATTTGTTATCGTCGACGCCCCGAGCTGCTACAGGGCTATCTTTGGGAGGCCACTTCTCAACGCCTTCAAAGTCGTCCCATCCTCCTACCATCAGTGCTTGAAATACTGTAAAGGAGACGTCCAGGTGAGGATCAGGAGCGATCCAAGAGCCGCTAGGGAGTGCTATCTTAGCGCCGTCAGTACCGTCAGCTGGATGGCTGACGCGGAGGAGTTCGGAAGAGTGCCGGAGAGCCCGGCCAGGCTGGAGGTGGCCGAAGAAGTGGAAGAAATCGAGGTACTCTCCGCAGCGGGAGTGCCTGGGTTGCTGAAGATTGGCGGGTCGCTGAAGACCGAAGAGAAGATCGAGATGGCGGCGTGTCTGCAGAAGAACGTCGACATCTTTGCTTGGAGTGCAGCCGAGATGCCAGGAGTCGACCCTGAGGTTGCATGTCATCGCCTCAACCTGGATCCTGCTGTCCAGCCCGTCCGCCAGAAGAAGAGAAGGACCGCCACCATCCTTGTCAAGCCAATTCGGGAGGAAGTTAAGAAACTGCTAGATGCGGGTTTTGTATCAGAGATCCAGTACCCAGGCTGGGTCTCCAATGTTGTAATGGTGACAAAGGCGGGGGGTAGCTGGAGAATGTGTGTGGATTTTTCCTTGATGAATAAAAGCTGCCCGAAGGATTGTTATCCCTTGCCCCGAATCGACGCGCTGGTTGATTCAGCCGTCGGTTTTTTCTGTGATGAGTTTCCTTGATGCGTTTTCAGGATATCACCAGATCCGGATGCATCCCCCTGATTGCCGCGATGTCTCCTTCATCACCGATGATGGCTGCTACAACTACAAAATGATGCCCTTCGGTTTGAAGAATGCGGGAGCCACCTACCAGCGGATGATGGACCACATTTTCAAAGGGCAAAAGGGAAGGAATCTGGAAGGACCTGCTCATCTACCTAGGAGTAGGAGCGGAGGCAGTTAGCTCCATCTTGGTTCGGGAAGAAGGGAGGAGGCAGCTACCTATCTACTATGTCAGCTGGGTGCTGAAGAAAGCGGAGCTGAAGTATCCAATCCTGGAGAAGCTTGCCTTCGCCTTGGTGGTGTCGGCACGGAAGCTCCGGCCTTATTTTCAGGCTCACTCCATCCGAGTGGTAACTGATCATCCCCTCCGCAATATCCTGGAGGGAGTGGAGCACTCAGGGAGGTTGGCGAAATGGTCGGTAGAACTCAGCGAGTTCGACATTTCCTTCTCCCCCCGAGTGGCGATCAAGGCCCAGGCAGTAGCAGACTTCCTGGCTGACTTCTCGGTGGAAGCGGAGCCAGGAGAAGAGGTGCTCAACCCGATTCCTTGGAAGATGTTTGTTGATGGAGCTTCGGGCAAAAGTTCAGTGGGGGTGGGCATCGTACTCGTCAGTCCGCAGGGAACAAGGATCGAGCAAGCAGTCGAGATCCTCTTCCCCGTCACGAACAACCAGGCAGAGTACGAGGCCATAGTGGCAGGCTTGCGCCTTGCCAAGGAGCTGGGGATCCGTGATGTCCGGGCTTTCACGGATTCAATGGTGGTCGCGTCGCAGATTCGAGGCGAGTTCGAGGTGCGCGACACCATCTTGCAGAAGTACTTGGTAAAAGTGAAAGGACTGATTGGAGGCTTCCAGTCCTTCTTCGTCGAGCATGTGCCAAGGGAGGAGAACTCGGCAGCAGATCGCCTCGCCAAGTATGGGCCGAGGGCTGGAGGAACTATCACCGAGCTATTCCACCCGTCCATTGAAGAAGGAGAGATGATGGAGATCGAGCAACGCCCCTCGTAGATGGATCCCTTTGTGGCATTCCTGGCCAGCGGCCAGCTCCCAGCGGACGGAGGGGATCAGAGAAGATTTCGGTACAAGGCGACATACTACCTCCTGCAAGATGGGGAGCTGTACCGCAAAACCATCTCGGGCCCCCTGGCCAGATGTGTTTCTAAAGATAAAGTACCTCGAGTGTTGGAAGAGATCCACTCGGGAGAGTGTGGAAGTCATTATGGGACTCGCACTTTGGAGCAAAGGGTCTTGAGGCATGGTTACTTCTGGCCTACTATCCGGAAGGATGCCGAGATCTTCTTGAAGAAGTGCCAGAAATGCCAGCTCTTCGCCCCCCTTCAGTTGCAGCCGGCCCAACAGCTCCGATCGATCATCTCCCCATGGCCGTTTGCCATCTGGGGAATGGACTTGATCGGCCCCTTCCCTCAAGCAAGTGGCCAGAGGAAGTTCGTTCTCGTCATGATCGACTACTTCTCCGAGTGGATGGAGGCCAAAGCTCTAGCCAAGACCACCTCTCAAGTCGTGAAGAACTTCATTTGGGGAGAGATCGTCTGCAGATTCGGGATCCCTCTCGCCATCATCACCGACAATGGTCCCCAGTTTGCCAGCCTAGAGCTAGAGGATTTTTGCAGGCAACTAGGAACCGACCTTCGATTCGCTTCCGTGCATCACCCAAGGAGCAATGGCCAGGTAGAGGCCGCCAACAAGCTGATCATCAACCTACTGAAGAAGAAGGTGGAGAGCCTAAGAGGTAATTGGGCGGACCAGCTCCCCTCGGTCCTGTGGGCTCTGAGAACCACTCCTAGCTCAGCCACAGGGGAAACGCCGTTCAAGCTCTCTCACGGGTCGGAAGCTCTCATTCCAGTAGAGTTTGAAGTCAGAAGCCCCAGGGTGATAGCCGCGGAAGACGGAAGCGAAGAATGGCGACTAGAGAACGAAGAGGTTCAGAAGCTATCTATCGACTACATCGAGGAACTCCGAGATTTAGCTTCAGTCAGGCAAGAGGAGATCAAGCGCCGGATGGCAAAACATTTTGACAAAAATGTCCGCCTCAAACACTTCCAAACAGGTGACCTAGTCCTGAAGAAAGTGGATGCGGCAGGAAGATCAGCAGCCGTCGGAAAGCTCAACCCGAACTGGGAAGGACCTTTCATCATCCAGGAAGCACTCCCGACAGGAGGATACCGCTTGCAGAACCAGGAAGGCGAGCTGCTAGGGAACACCTGGAACGGCGATGACCTGAAAAGCTTTTATCCCTAAGGGGGAATGTGTATATCCCATCCTTGTAAATTCATTTCTTTGAATAAAATTTACATCTCCCTGAAATATGGGACGAGGCAGCTTCCTTCACATCAACAAAGTCTTCAAAATAAAGAAGCCAGGTGAAGTCAATCTCCACGCTAGGTTGGGAAATGAGCCTCCGACTTAACCCTCGTAAAAACTCAGAACGGATGATGGGACAGTGCCTCGGGTGTGCGTTCCCTTAAGACCAAGCCTCTGCACTGACGGTCGAGATCAGCTCCCCCCTTGCATGTTGGCCGCGGTTCCCACCGACTGCATTTCTCGTCCGACTGTAGAGATTACCAGGAAAAAGTCTGGACGCCGACCTTCCGATTCGGCGAAGAGATGATCGATTTCACTAGCTCAGGGGACCCTCGAAAAAAAAGGGCGTCATGTACCCTCGAGAGCTGAAAAGCTCGCAGCAAAGCATTTCATTTTCTAAATTATTGTGTCAGATCACATGAGTTAGTGTGCCTGAAGTGTGCTTAACTCCCTGCTAAATTCGTTGAGCAACAGGAAGCAGGTCCGATCCACATCCAGCATCCAGGTGGGATGGAGGCCTCGGGATGGTATGTCCCTTTGGACCCCCCCCCCGACTGTCACTCCCTGCTTGACGTCGTCCTGCATCAACATTCACCGTAGCAGGTTGGAACACAAGCCTCCGACCACACCCTCGTAAAAACTCAGAACGGATGATGGGACAGTGCCTCGGTAGTGCGTTCTCCTAATGCCAAACCTCTGCACTGACGGTCGAGATCAGCTCCCCCCTTGCATACTGGTTGGTCGAGTTACCCTCCGACCGCATTTCTCATCCGACTGTAGAGATTACCAGGGGAAAGTCCGGAAGCCGACATTCCAACTTGGGAAGGGGCAAGACCGATTCGACCGACCGAAGAGTGGAGACACTCCGGCACCCAAGTAGGATGGAGACCTCGGGACGGTGTATCCCCTTGGGCCTCCCCGACTGTCATTCCCTACTTAACGTCATTCTTCGTCGACATTTGGTATCCAAGTAGGATGAAGACCTTGGGATGATGTGTCCATCCGGACCTCCCCGACTGTCATTCCCTACCCCCTCTCTCATAAAAAACTCCCTTACGTAATTTTAAATGGACTCTTCACCAGGTACAGAGCGAAGCCTTGAGAGCATGTGTCCCTCAGGACCCTCCAAGTAGCCTTCACAGCTCGACTTCACCAAGGGAATATTGAAAAAAGCGAGCATGTAAGTGCGAGCATGACGGAGCACTCGGTCTCGAGGTATGTGCGAGTACCTAGGCGAGTAGACATGTGCGAGTATACAGGTGCGAGCATAGTAAGTGCGAGCATGCCGGAGTACTCGGTCTCGCCCCGAGCCTAGGAGCCTAAGCGACATTCAAGAAAGAAAGCGAACATCGAAGAAAAGGGCGAGCAAAAAGATTATACTCATTCTCTATCATAAATACATATACAAGAAATGCTTTGCAGATTTACAAAAGGAAGAAAGACGACTATGAATCCTCGCCACCATCCTCGCCACCATCATCGCCGTCAGGATCGAGATCTTCCACATCATCACCCTCGTCCTCAGAATCGTCGTCGTCAGAATCGGTGGATGAGGATGAGAGATCTCGCATGGGGGAAGTGGACTCTTCGGCGAGTAATGCCGGGATGATGTCCATGACCGTCAGATGCATGGCCTCAAGCTTCAAGAAGCCATCGGCCTTCAAGCTGCTCAGGACCACCTTCCCGGTTGCTCGAGCGATCTCCCGGCGGATATGCGCCATATCATCGCCGACTATCCGGATCTGCTTGCCCACCCTGGAGGGGCCCGCCGACGAAGGCTGCTGCTCGGCAGGCCGAGTTTCCAACTCAGCGATTCGCACTTGGGCGGCCTCCAAGGTTTGCCGAGTATCCTCCAACTCCTTCTCGGCCTGGGACAGCCTCTTTGCCGACTCCAACTCGGCAGCCTGCAGCGAGCGAAAAGAAGAAGGTTAATTTAAATAAGTTTGCAAGGTAGCGAGTATCCCAAAACGCGAGTAAAGTCGCATTGGTGAGTACCTCGACCTCCTTAATCCTGTTCGCCATGGCGATCATCTTCGGGCCCTGCACCTTGATCATCTGCTCATATTCGAGCAGTTTCCTCACCGTCGCATGCCCAAGCTCGACAGCCCGCAGGTTGGCTCGCGAGCTCTGATGGGCGAGATATTCGGCCGAGACCTCTTGCAAGGATTCAGCGTCCGCGGGGAGGTTGGTGCTCAAGGTCACTTCATGGGCTCGCTCAGCCCAGGACACCAGAGGGCGACCATAAGCATCCTCGCTACCCCCACCTTCGCCGAAGAGAGGATGGCCGCTAGGCTCGCCCGCCTCCGATGGATCGGCCCTCGCTTTCAGGTCCCTCCTGGCGACCTCCTTCTTTCTCCCAGGCTCAGCGGACTTTGCCTTGGCTTTCCTCTTCTTCGAGGGCCCAGCATCATCGCCGGCGACCTCCTGATCATCGCAACCGGGCGACAAATCAACCAAGGCAGGAGTCCCCGCCTTCGGCGCCAAGGGAAGGAGCTCGCTCGGCAAAGAGCGAGTAGCTACAAAAGAGAAAAACGTTAGACACCGGCTGAAAACGAATTGGCGAGTATGACCCAATGCTCGTTTAGGCGACTACCTTCACCAGGGAACACCTCCGCGAGCTCATCTATTCGCCTCCTCCAGAAGACGACATCCAGCCGGCGACCTCGGAAGCTGTCGAGTAGCTTCTCCCGGCTTTCCTCCAGGTAAGGAGTGACGAACGCACTCTCGGCCGGCTGGAAAGAGGAAGTCGGCACAACGCCAAAGTCGCCCTTAATGACGACTATGCGCTCCGTCCAGCGATGGTTCTTGTTCGCCGTGCCAACTAGGGTGCATACATGGCTACACAAAAAGACGACGCCTTCGCCGGTAGCGCCAAAATGGAATACTCGCCGGAAGACGGAGAGATCAAAGGCGATCCCCTGATCGCGCAGGTAGCAGAGGAACCCCACGATCATCGCCACTCCGTTTGGATTGATCTGTGTCGGGACTATCCCGTGGTAACGGAGGATCTGGCAAACCTCCGGCCACAAGGGTAGTCGCAGGCCGACTTCAAAGTGGCGGATGGGGAAGACCAGCTCGGTCGCCGAGAAGGAATTCAGACGTTCATCCTCACGAGGAAGCCTGACGATATATCCCGGCGACAAGTACTTGGCGGAGAACTCCTTCAAGTCGCTCGGCCGAGTAATCGGCTTCTTGAAGGAATTTTCCTCAAAGTTCTTCGCGTGACTCGCACGGCGAATCGCTGCCTCGTCAGCCATCCAAGAGTGGAAAGATTGAAGAAGCGAGTAGCGAAGTGGCGAGGAGAGAAGCAATCGAGAGATAGTCGCTAGAAGAAAGGGAAGCTCGTCAAGAGAGTAATAAATACGTATCCACCCCCCCTATTTATAGCGCTCGACAAAGCTTGGCTTCCCGCGTACGCCACCGCAAGCGCGAGTAGGAGGTGGCGCGTATCGAGGAAAAGTCGCCAAAACCTAGGGTGCACGTCAAATCGCTGATATCGAACGAGCGAGCACCTGCATCGAATGTTTAGGCTACTCGCAACATCAACGCGACATTTAACAAATACTCGCGAAAACAAAAGACAAGAGAAGATCAAGACATCACAGCAAGCAGGAAAGACAACAAAGGCGATAATCATACTCGCCAAATATCAATTTACTTAGAAGAAATCAAATAGTTCAGAATTACAAACATTCGCCAAAAGGCTACAAGCGACTATAAAGAAAAAAGGGGGCAGGATCCTAGGGGTTCGGCTGAGCATCGGGAAGTTGTGGTTGTCGCCCAACCCAGCCCAAACCACGAGCTCGCTTGAAATGCTCGAAGGCCACGGACATCGCATCCTCGCCTTGTCGCAGGTGCTCCTCCATCCTCGCCAGGCGACCTACGGAGCCCATGCTCGCACGCATCCCCACCAGCTCGTCATGATGCAGCTGCTGGCGATGATCCATCCTGCCCACCCGGCGCTCCAGCTCGCCGACAGACTGAAGGCGAGATTCTACACTAGCCAGGCGAGTATCTAACTCTTCCAGCCGTGATGCTCGCACCTCCAGCTCAGTCAGACGACGCTGGGAGTCAGCAGCCGCCAAGAGCTCTACTCGCGCTTCCACCGCGGTCAGGCGTCGATGAGATTCGCTGATCGCGAGTCGCTCCAACTTCGCCTCCAAATCCAGGATGGCGCGAGTAGCCTTCTCCTGATACTCGCGAGAAGGAAGCCCGACGGCGTCGACCAGAGCCCCGATGGGGGTATGAGCGCGAGCTGCAGAAAAAGACATGAAAGCAAAATCTTAGTGACGAATAGCGAGAAGACTCTTCTTGGAAGATACTCAGAAAAGCAGCGACTCCATTTACCAGGCCGATAGGCATCACTCCACGAGTCGCGGCGAGGACTCCGAGATGGTCGGCGAGGAGAGCTCCTTCCCCGATGCGGGGACGGACTGCGACGAGTGCCATCTCGCCGGTTCGAATGCGACCCGCCGATGTGCTCCCTGCTGGAAGACGCATCACCCCGACCGCGACCATCCACTGGTCGCCCTCCCCCTCTGGGAGCGAAGAAACCAGAAGATCCCGCCATCCCACCTCGACGCGAGGACCCAGCCGGATGAGCGGTGGGAGCCGAAGAAGACAGGAGGCGGCGATCATCCTGCATGTCGCCCGGAGGAGGAAACGAAGGAGGTGGAGGAAGTTGGTCCGCAGGTAGTTGCGAGCTACTCGCCAGCTCAGGTCGCTGCGAAGGCGGTGGCGGCGGAGGAGGATTGCTCGCTGAAGGAGCCCTCTGCTCGCTCATCGGCCTCTTGTCTACCGCGGAGCTATGAAGGATCCGCACCGATCCGCCACGGCGAGTTCCTCCGCCAGTCGTGTGCGGGATCATCGGCGAGGATCGCAAAGGAATGGCGCTCAGAGACTCCTCCCGAGCATCGGCGAGAAGCGGATCTGCGAAATAGTACAGAGACCGTCAGAGACCAGTCAACACTTGGGCGACTAATAAAAGTGGCGAGTAGGTAGCTTTCACTTTGCGCAGGAGTAACTCCAGCTGGATCTTGAGCCGAGATCCTCGCAGTACTCGCCTCTGGAGCAATATTCGGCAAAGGAAGATCGGGAGCAGGCGAGCCACCTGACTGGCCGAGACCCAAGTCGGCGAGCACCTGCTGGGTAGTGCCGACCTGAGAATCAGCGACATTCTCAGGGGCGACGACATTCTTCTGCTTCTTCTTGCTCTTCTTCTCCTTCTTCTTCTCCAGGCGCTTCCTCTTCCTGGAAGCGAGAAAGTCCTCAAGCTCGGCGTCGCGAGCAGGCTTCCGCAACGGCGGCAGCAGACTGGCAAGCTCGGCCAAATCCGCAGCAGCTTCCTCGGCAATACTAAGCGACATCTTGAAGCGAGAACAAATAAAACCCTGGCGTCAGAGACCCCTCCCCCTCTATATATAGGGCCGGGGCGTCAAAACAGCGGGATGCCGACTACACACTAATACTCGCCCAGAAGACAGCTCGTCGAAAAAGGGTTGGATGGTTCTTTTCGAGCAACTGTGTTACTCGCAAAGAGCGGGGATTGTGTACAACCCTCATTCTCCGAGGGTGGACCCCCCCAAGGCCACGTAGGCAGAGGTCAAAGTCAAAGAGTCAATACAGCAGTCAAGCCTAGGAGCAGAAGACACCCTAGGCGAGTATGGGGGCACTCGTGCGAGTAACTCGGATACTCGCCAAAAGGTGGGCGACCATAGGTGATACTCGCCCATCTGCCCGGGGAGATCGCCTCAATTTCGCTAGTCGTCGGGCAAGGGCTGGGCTATAAAAACCCCCCTACCCCTTGGTTTTCCTATAAATAGGACCCCAGGGGTACTTGGATTGGCACCTGGACTTGACCTCTCGAAACCCTGCTCTTGCATTCTGGAACCTGTCACATTTGGCCGCTACTCCCGGCACTAGCCAAGTCGGTGCCTTCCTCGTACCCTGCTCGGCCATTCTTTGGTTTTGGAGGGGAAGTCTCTTCGGAGCTTCTGGGTACGTGGTGGGACCTCCCTGCCGCAGCACCTGGAGTCCTGTTTGTTGCTCTTCTAGCTTCTTCTTCGTTGCCAGCCAAGCCATCTCGTCGGGCTGCTGGGCGAGTAGCCTCCGGCTGCATCGGTCCGAATCTTGAGGTCAGGATTTTCCTGGCGTCAACAATAGGTACTTCATCACCTTCACATATGATCATAGTCGCCATGACTATGTTTACCTTATGAAGCATAAAAGTGAATCCCTTGAGAAATTCAAGGAATACAAGAATGAAGTAGAGAACCAACTCGACAAGAAAATTAAAGTCTTGAGAACTGATCATGGAGGTGAGTATTTGAGCAATATATTCACTACTTACCTGAAGGAGTGTGGTATCGTACCACAACTTACTCCACCCGGCACCCCGCAGTGGAATGGTGTCTCCGAAAGAAAAAACTGAACCCTGCTTGACATGGTTCGATCCATGATGTGTCAGACTGATCTACCTTTATACTTTTGGGGTCATGCACTCCTAACCGCGGCTCATACTTTAAACATCGTTCCAACCAAAACGTTGATAAAACTCACCATGATATATGGATGGGCAATGCACCCATTATATCTTATCTTAAAATTTGGGGTTGCGAGCAGTGGTAGAACTAGGATTTTGAAGTCGCACGGGCACAATGTAAGTATTGTCGATCGGGGGCGATCGGTGGGTTCGGGGGCAGCGCCCCCGAAATTTTTTTTTGCAGAGATATTTATGTAAGAAAAATATTCAACACAATATTACAATAAAATGCAATTACATGAAAATTCAAAACAAAACATTATAAAAACTTGCAGATCAACATGATGCTTTACGTTGACACGTACTCTGAAAACGTGAAATAATTTATTCATTTGTAATTGTATCTGCAACGTCTTTTTCAATATACGTCACCAAACAATCATTCATCCATTCATCTCTCATTCTGTTTCGCAGACGATTCTTTGTTATCTTCATTGCAGAAAATGTTCTTTCAACGCTAGCTGTTGCAACAGGTAGGAGGCAAGCTAACTTTAACAATCTGAAAACTAGCTCGTAAGTATCTTCTCTTTTTAATTCCACTAATTTTTGAAGAAGTCCACTTATTCCCTTAATTTCTGAAAATATGTCCGGCGATGCAGATCGCATGTAAAAAATATACATGTCAAGTTGTCATTCAAGTAACTGCAACTCTATTGGAGTAAAATTATATGAGTATAATTCAGCAAGATGAATTAGTTTTTGTTTATCATAAGCATCAAATTGATTCTTTGGGTCCAGACAAGCAACACACATCAGCAATTCTGTGTTGACTTCATCAAAACGGTCATTTAGCTCATTTAGCATCCAATCCAACATTGCATTAAAAATTTCAATCCTGAAAAAAATGTAAATCTTCTATTTTGAACTCTTCTACGCGACTAAGGCTAAATCAAGAGGAACATTCCAGTTAACGTTGAAATCTTAAAACTCTTTTGAAGATTCAAAACAAAATATTGAAATCATAAAACTCTTTTGAAAATAGCTGAATAAGTGTTTAAAAATAGGTGTTAAATTATATCCTACCTAAATCTATACCAAACTGGATTAAATCATTAACCTAAATCTATATCTATCTATGTATAATTTATATCCTACCTAGATCTAAGTGAGGAAGAGGAATGGACCTTGCATCCTTGCCGCAAGCTTGAATTTCCTTGCAATCAGATGGAAAAAGTGCTCGAATGTCCTGTCAAATTTGAAGAAGATTGCAAAATTAATAACAAATCTAAAATTTTAACATAATCAGCATTAAGAACTGGAGGAGAGGGAAAATAGGGGGCTGAAGAAGAATGGAGGAGGGGGAAAACAGGGGGCTGAATGGAGGAGGGGGAAAACATGGGGCTGAATGGAGGAGGGGGAATGGAGGAGGGGGCTGAATGGAGGAGGGGCTGAATGGAGGGAAAACAGGGGGCTGAAATGCTGAATGGAGGAGGGGGAATGGAGGAGGGGGCTGAATGGAGGAGGGGCTGAATGGAGGAGGGGGCTGAATGGAGGAGGGGCTGAATGGAGGAGGGGCTGAAAAGAAGAAGAAGGGGGCTGAATGGAGGAGGGGGAAAACATGGGGCTGAATGGAGGAGGGGGAATGGAGGAGGGGGCTGAATGGAGGAGGGGCTGAATGGAGGGAAAACAGGGGGCTGAAATTGAATGGAGGAGGGGGAATGAAGGAGGGGCTGAATGGAATGGAGGAGGGGCTGAGAAGAAGAAGAAGAACTGACAGCGTCGGGTCGGGCGGAATCGGAAGAAGAAGCGTCGGGCGAAATCGCTCCAGGCGTCGGGCGGAATCGCTCCAGGCGAGGCGAGACGGAGCACGGAGACCACTGCCCTAGCTGGATTTCGCGAAAAACACGGTCGGGCACGTGCCCGATCGTGTCTTAACGTGGGTCCGCCGGTGGTTGCGAGGCATATGTTAAACATATGCTATCGACAAAATTGGAACACAAAATGGATAAATGTTTCTTCATAGGATACCCAAGGGAAACAAAAAGGTATAATTTTTGGCACAAGCTGACGAATACCATATTCGTAAAGAAGGGTGCAACATTCTTAGAGAAAGAGTTTCTTGAACGAATCAAGGACCGCAACAGTAGGGTAATTCTTGAAGAAACTCAAGAGGACCTACAAGGGTGTGATCACGAGATGAATTTTGATATTCAAGACGATCACGAGATGTCACACGAAGTTTCTTTACTCAGTGGGAGTATGAGCATTCCACCTCCACAAATGATTGTTGAGGAGGCACATACTACACCACCAAGTAACTGCTTGACTCGTATTGAGGATGAATCGATCCCACAAGAAATTGTGGAAGAAATTCCGGAGACTCAAGGGGAATTAAAGGAGCAGAAGGAACTTAAAAGGTCAACAAGGGTGAAAAGAAAACCCGACCTTTAAATGGGCCTTCATGAAGTCTTAGTTATAGACACCAAAGACCCCTTGAGCTATGAAGAAGCAATTAAAAGGATAGATTCAAATGCCTGGCAAGAAGCCATGAAATCCGAAATATAATCCATGTATGACAACCAAGTATGAGACTTGGTTGACCTTCCCGAAGGAAAGAAGTCCATTGCTAACAAATGAATTTTCAAAAGGAAGATGGACATGAATGGAAACATGACAACCTGCAAGGCTAGGCTTGTGGCAAAAGGTTTCAGTCAAATCCAAGGGATTGACTATGATGAAACATTCTCGCCAGTTGTTATGTTCAAAACAATTTGGATCATGTTGGCTATTGCCGCTTTCTATGATTATGAATTATGGCAATTGGATGTTAAAGCCGCATTCCTAAATGGAAAGCTTGATGAGGATGTTTACATGAAACAACCTCAAAGTTTTGAACATCCGAAAAACAACAGTAAAGTATGCAAGCTTCAGAGGGTCATTTATGGTTTGAAGGAAGCGTCAAGGAGTTGGAACAAGCGCTTTGATGAAGAGGTTAAAACTCTTATATTCAGTCAAAGTAAGGAAAAACCTTGTGTATACAAGAAGGTCAGTGAGAGTAACATAATATTTTTGATCTTGTATGTTGATGATATTTTATTAATGGGGAATGAATTGTCTTTAATGGAACAGACAAGAAGTTCATTGAAAGCAATCTTTTCGATGAAGGACATGGGTGAAGCCCAATATATCTTGGGAATCAAGGTATATAGAGACAGGTCCCGAAGACTCATTGGCCTAAGTCAAAGTATTTACATTGACAAAATATTAAAAAGGTTCCATATGAAACACTTTAAGAAAGGGAATGTGCCGATGAAGATGTCGATGCAATTTGGCAAGTCTCACTGCGCCTCAACGCATAAAGACATTGAGTACATAAAGAATGTGCATTGTGCTTCTGTCATAGGTTCCATCATGTATGCCATGATTTGCACAAGACCAGATGTCGCATATGCTCTTAGCATGCCCAGTCGATATCAAGCTTCATATGGTCCTAAACATTGGACCACAGTCAAGGATATTCTTAGGTACCTAAAAAGGACCAAGAATACATTTCTTTTTTTGGTGGACATAAGGAGCTCGTTGGAGAAGGCTACCTGGATGCTAGTTTTAAGACAGATCTGGATGATAGAAGATCTCAATCTGGGTTCGTTTTTCTTCGGAATGGTGGGGTTGTGAGTTGGCGCAGTTGGAAACAATCAACTACTGCTGAATCAACCACCGTTGCGGAAGTCATGGCGGCCACAGAGGCAAGCAAAGAGGGATTATGGATAAAGACGTTCATTGAAGAACTAGGAGTTGTTGCGTCCAGTGTAGGGCCCTTGAATTTGTTTTGTGATAATAGTGCTTCTATATCTCAAATCAAGGAGCCAAAGTCACATCATAAAACAAAATACATGGACCACAAGTATTTTGTCACGCGCGACTTCATTGATGAGGGCAAAATTGCACTTTTATGGATAGACACAAACCTCAACACAGCTGATCCCTTCACCAAACCTGTATCTCAAGCCAAAGGTGAAATTCATTTCGAGTCCATGGGGTTGCAAGACCATGGAGAGTGGCTTGACAGATGATTTCAAAGGTTGTTCCTTTTATGGGGTTTTTTGTATGAGTTTTTTATGTAAGAAACATTAAAAACAAGTGGGAGATTAAAGGATGTAGTGTTTTGAAAGTTGTCCTTTTATTACCACGTTCATGTTTTAAATGTTTATGCATTTTGTTACTTTTGATTATATGATATATCTTATGAAAAGTTCAGGAAGATGCTCTTGGTCCTAAACTATGGAGCACTTGAGATTCGTCAGATGATCTTTTCGATAACGCTCACAATCGTGGTAATCTAAGAGGAACATTGATTACCGAGTTAAGATTGTCATATCGATTGAAGTACATTTGAAGTTCTATAGATGTTGATAAATGATTATCATTCGATCGTATGAATGTGTATGTGTGTGAATCTGATATACATTGAGCTTGACCTAATTTATGCTGTAACATTATATGGATTGTGTTAAAGTGTCATTAATGGTTTCAACGTGTCTTATTAAATGATATGGGAAGTGTAAATTTATCGCATCAATGCGCGCAATGTGATCACAGTTGAAGACTATCTCATAATAGTGATACACACAGTGATTCGCTGCACACACTTGTGCGTGAGAAATTTACATTACCAAATGTCCCTCAAATTACTTGAGTAATGATATTTAATGGGCCATGTGGTAAAGCGAGGTCGTATAACATGAAATATAACTAATGTAGTTATAATTATGACTCGCTTGTGAGACCAAGAAGGACAAATATTGTGCGAAAATGACATGGTCCTACTTTGCGCAATATTTGTAATATCATGTGACATGAGTAGACACAAGTCATCTAATTTCGTTACCAAGCTACTGTGTTGCCGAGGCGACTATAATGCGGTGATAACGCCTCTTATAACACATAATATAGATTGTTATATTATCGCCTATACGACACAGTGCCTCTGTAAAGGTCACACCAAATGAACAGAAACAACCGCGCTCGACTCAAATTATGTATTTGATCTCATTGTCATGTGATCTAAATAGTTGGTTGAGTGCAAATATAAAATGTCGTGTATCGACACGTTTAGACAGTTATTAATTTATGATCATGTTCGGGTGTTAATTGATATAATAAATTGAGTTTATTATGAGATCAATAACAAGGCTGAATTGCATAAGTAACACGTGCGACGTTACAGACGATCAAAATTAATTAATGTGATTCCAAGAGAGAGTTTTGATGGTGGATGACGTTTGTGTAAACAACCCACTAACCGAGTAATTAAAATACTCTTAAAACCCCAATTTATGTTTTTCAGTTATTATAAAAAGGGCCATCTTAAAACCATCGAAAAGCAGCGGTTTTAAAAGGGGGTTCTCCTCTCTCCCAAAACATGTGAAAAAAAACCTAACTCATCTCCTGCCGCTCTCGGGAAAAATCTGCGCTTAGAGCTCTCTCGTCGGCGCCCTTCCATGACCCCTCCTCCGACGGCCTTATCGGCTGGCGCTCTTCCGAAATAGGACCCTCGTCGGTGTAGATCGGCGTTGTGGTGGGCTCTTTCCTGGACGATTTAGGAGCAGCGGGTGCAGCGGGGTCGTCCCCTTTCTTGTCGGCGACTGGAGTGGCTAGTCCACCTTGGAGTTTCCGGTAGTTGCAACACTATCTAAGCTTCATCCCCTTCCTCCCTCTCATCAAAGTCGAGGTTGTGGGGATGTTTGGATTCAAGGCGAACCTAGAGGTGATCGATGTCATTTCGATCTTCCGTCTCTTCTTTTCAATCCGTGAATGGATTCACAAATCAGAGATCAATTCTCTGCCTAGTGATATATTCTCTAGAGGTATACATCTCTTAACTCTTTGTGATGTTTATTGTTGTTGCAGTCCATTTTCACGAAGATTTTTAGTAATAAATCTCGCCATTGTCATGAGAGCAACTCGATCAGCATGTGTGTTCTTGGTTGGGAAATTATTATTTTTTTAATCTATTCCTCCGAACACTAGAAATCCAACATGCCCAACCCGATAGAATTCTTCTGCTATCACATCGCGTATCTCCTTGCGAGTGGTTCTTCTGATAACTTATCCGGGGACAACTCTTCCTTAACGATGGTGATGAAGGCCGACTACCGGACCCATGGTCGGCCGAGCAGGATGAGTGGAGCTTGCTGCGTCAGAGAATTCTTCTGAGACATCTTCCTCCCGAGCGACCTCCTCGACCGGAGCATGATTTGGAGCTGGTGGGGGTAGAATGATCATTGCAGGAGGTGGAACGGGAGCTCAAGGAGCTCCTATGGTTCTCAAGAGAGACAATATCTCGGCCTGCTACTCCTCCATTTGCCGCATGCACCCTTCCAATGCTGCTACGGGCGCAATCATCGTCTCCTCCATGAGAAGCGCGTTGATGAGCGAGTGAGAGGGAGCTGGGTCGACGCATCCCCCAGGAGTTGATCCTTCGGTGGTTTGGGCACTCCTTCTCGCAATTGTCGTCAATTACGAGTATTATTATGAAGCGAATACTGTCTTCATAAAGACTTTGCAGAGTTTTGGAAACATAATTTCTCATAAAACGACGGCAAACTGCTGCAGGTTGCTCGATGCTCTCGTTGGATCAGTCGAATTGAACCGTCTCAGCTCTAAAGTGAGCCAAACGCGCAATCAGTCAAAGTAATGTGAGACAGCTGACAAGAAGAATTTTTACGTGAAAAATTCGAACAGGGTAAAAAACCACGTGGACAGATCGATGCCGACCAAATTCAACTATATTTTTCGGTGTTATAAGTTGTAGAATGCAAGAGGATGACATGTCACCGCTCGTTGCAGGGGCTGCAGAGAAGGTTGAGAGAGAGAAATTTCTAAGGAGGAAGGAGATCTTCTAGAGCCTAAGGAAGATCTTCAAATCACCTTCGAAAGAGATCTTTGAAGGAGAAGGAGATCTTCTAAGGCGGAAGGAAATCTTTGAAGGATTCTTCGAACGTCGAAAGAGAACTCTGAAGGATCTTCGAAGGAGCTCTCCCGGGCTCCGAAGACAAGGTCCTTTGAAATGAAGGCTCTGGGCTCCTTTTAAAGCCTTAGAAAGAGGTAACCTGGTAATTTTGTCGTGGTAACCATCGTAACCACCTAACAGACGAATCACGTTCGTTGATTTGGGGCACACAGCTCGCCATTTTACGGATACGCCCGTCTTGCCCCCCCGGGCAGTTCGGGCAATTCAGGCAGCTTCGTTGATGACAATGACAACAACGAATGAAACCTGCAATATGGGTAATTAAGAATGTTAACTGTTGTACGTGCTGCGAACTTGGAAACATCCAGCACGTGCCATGTAGGTAGAGGCGTTCTGAGCATGCTATGAATTCAAGGACGTTCGGTGCGCGTCGCGAACGAAGACTCAGGAAGGGTGTAGCTGAGTGATGCCAGAGAGGTGCGACAAACTGTGCCCTGAAAGGGTGGTGTAGCCACGAGAGGGAGAGCGCAACTTCGGCTGCTCCTTAGAGGGATGCGGCTGAAGCCGCAACTCAAGGAGGGTGCGGCGAAGGCCGCTCCCAAAAAGGGGGCGCGCCCCTGGTTGCTCCCCAAGAGGGGGATGTGGCCCTGGACGCACTCCACAAGGGGGCGCGGCCCTGGCTACACCCCTAGAGGGGGCGTGGTTCTGGTCGCACCCAACTAAGGGGGGTGCGTCCCTTGCTGCACCCCTCGAGGGGGGTGCGGCCTTGGCCGCACCCCACAAAAAGAGGGGGGGTGCGACACTGGCCGCACCCCGCAGAGGGGGCGCGCCCCTGATCATATCCTGCGGAGGGGGGCGCGCCTGGCCACACCATGTTGGTGCGGTTCGACCGTGTGGTGGACGCCACAGGATGGGGTCCACGCGGTGGTTTTGCTCTTGTTTTCCCACTCCCTCAATAATGGGGTTGATTTTGACTTTCACCTCCTCCACTACTTGCACTTCCCATTAGTGCATTCATTTACTAAGCACACCCATAAATCCCTATAAAATCATAAGTGTGTATCAGCCTATATGGATTCTATTGCTGTTGTTGGATTCTACTGCTGGTGATGTATTCTCCTGCTGGTATAACCATCATTTCCCTTTTTTTGTCCAGAAATATCTAGTTTTGCAAAGTTTTTTTTTTCAAGTTTTAGATGTTATTTTATCTTTTTAGGTGTCATTTGAATTTGAGTTTAACAATGTCTAGTCCGGGAGAAATTGAGTGGGATAACATATTCGTTGACAATAACTGCTTGGAAGAGGGACTTGATGTTGATAGTACTGCTGGCATGGATGAGGATTCTGAGGGGAGTAATTCTTCTTTTACTGGTGATGTTTTGAATGACACTGAGTTTGAGTTAGATGACTTGATACCCGATGAAAATATAGAGGATGAGATTGAAGTAGTTGACGAACTAACTGAATCCAATAAACCTTTGCCTACGAACGTCAGAATTCATGTAAGAGAATGGTCTAGTCAGTCATCTACCAATTCACATAAAGGAAAATGCCGTGACGTTCAAGTTTATGAAGGAGCTGCAAACGATTCCGATTTTGAGTTTGAGGCCGGCTTATGTTTTAATACGCCTTCAGACTTTAGGGATGCTATGAGGTTATATGCCACTAAACAAGGAAAGCCCCTTAAGTTTACAAAAAATTGCAGCGATAAAATTCAGATTACATACGATTGTGGTTGAGTTAAGTTTGCTTCATTCATGTCTAGAATGAAAAAACTTTTCAAGTCAAGATTATTAAAGGGGAATACACTTGTTATAGAGATGCAAATTCACAATATTGTAACTCTAAGTTTTTAGCCAAGAAGTATGAGCACGACATTAGGACTAATCCAGAGTGACCCGTTAGTTCAATGCAAAAAATAATACAGATTGGCAACAAAACATAGGATTGGAGTGCCTCACAAACATGTAAGTTAGATATGGCCTCACAAACATGTATATTTAAGAGGTTATATATTTGTTGGGGTGCCTTGAAGAAAGGTTTTATAGCAGGATGTAGGCCTATCATAGGATTGGACGTGACTCATTTGAGGACATCAATGAGTGGAGTGATGTTATGCGTTGTTGGTGTTGATGGCAACACCAATATGTATCAAATTGCTTATGCCGTTGTATGGAATGGTTATTACAAGTTTGAAGTCGAAGGATTTATTGGAGATAAATGGACTGTTGATTTAAATGCTAGAAGTTATAGTTGTAGGCGCTGAGATCTAACAAGTATACCTTGTGTGCATGCGACTTCAAGCATATTCTATCGAAGGGAAAATGTGGAAGATTATGTAAAAAATTGGTATAGAAGAGATATGTTTTTGAAAGCACTCGAACACTTACTAAATCCAATAAGATCATATAAGGAGCGGTCAACAACAAATTTGAACTCAATAGTTACATGGAATAATATTCACAAAACCCCCAGAAGGCCTTCAAAGTAGGGGTGTGCAAAAATAACCGAAGAATTGAGAACTGGACAGGAACCGAACCGAATGGTTTGGGTCGGTTCAAAATAGGTTCGGTTCGGGGTCGGTTCTCATAATACCAGAATCGACAATTCGGTCCGGTTCCTGGTTCCAAGGATCGGGAACCCAGAACCGACCCGAGAACCGACTATTAATGCTAAAGAAAATATTTTGAGACAACGGTTATAGTTGTACTGCTTAATACGCGAAAATAATTGAGAATATAGTCATATTGCTAGAGAAAATAGTTGTTTTACTTGTGTAGTTCTATGACTTCAATATTATAAAAAGTCTTATTCAATTATTTTGAGACATTAATACTGTATTACAAAGAATCATGGGTTTGAAAAGCCATTTTTTTTAATTATTTGGAGACATAAGAAGAACAGAGAACCGAACCGAAGCAAATGGTTCGGATTTGGTTCTATACTTTAGGACCATGGGTCGGTTCCGGTTCCAAAAGTTTGGAACCGAACCTATATGGGTCGGTTCTTGGTTTTGGATGAAACCGAACCGAACCGATCCGAGTTGCACCCCTACTTCAAAGCATGCAATGAGAAAAGAAGCGAATGAGTTAGAGTCATAAATATGTAATCAAAAGAAATGAGATGAAATATGGAATCAAAAGATGAGATTATTAGAGAAGAAGAAATGGAGGGAAGGGAAGTGGGGAGTATTAACTGCGTTGAATCCATGTCTGCCAAATGGTTTTTGTTCTTGTTCCTTCCCTAATTGTCATTACTTTGCCGCGACATGGCTGATGTAGGGGCAAGTGAAGTTTGGGATTCGAATGTGTGGAGAAAGTGAGATAAGACATAAAGAGCTTAATGTTGGCAAAATTATCCTTCCAATCCAGTCTCGACCTTGGAGAGAGTAACATGAATTTTTTATTTGGCGTGATAATAACACATCGTGTTAAAATAAATTTTTTTGATATGTTAATACTTTGGCTGTCAATAGCAAAAATACACGTGCTTTAAACATTTCTCATTTTTTTTGCGAGAAATACTTAGGTGAGTATCTCGCACCTAGTTCTAGGTGAGGGGGAAATACAGCCGTATGATTTTAGATCTGATCGTAGAGAAAATACTGACATTATTTATTATTCATAAATACAACAATATTTAGAGCTATCAATGACTGAGATGCACTCCTCTCACCGTGATCTAGGTGCGAGATACTCACCTAAACTTTTTTTTTTTTTTGCACACATTTGCAAACCGATAGTAAAAGAACTGGAGTGCCCCGGTATTTCCTACTCCGAAACAGCAAATTCATCAGAGCCGAACAGCCGCTGCATAGCTGCCGCCGCCGCTGCTCTACGAACGAAACTGAGAATATCAGATGGGGAAGAAGAGTAAGAAGCCTGGTAAAGGGAAGGAGAAGACGGAGAGGAAAACCGCCAAAGCCGAGGAAAAGAAAGCCCGAAGGGACAGCAAGAAGGTCTCCGAAGCGGACGACATCGATGCCATCCTGGTATTCTTCCAGCAGCCCTAAGTTTTTCCCCCCATTACCTGCCTACAACTGCTTTTGCCCCTAGGTTTACTCCCCTTAATATACTGTCGTCTTCTGCGAGACAGAGGAACATACAGAAGGAGGAGGCCAAGAAGAAGGAAGTTCATGTGGAGGAGAATGTCCCCGCCCCTTCCCCTCGATCCAACTGTACGGTATGCCGGGGGATTTTCGTCACGAGTTGAGTCGAGTGGTTGAATTTGGATTTTCACCCTCATATTTCGAAATCAAAACACTCGAGTCACTAAGGTTAGATGAATCATCTTTGTTTTGCAATTTGTCTAATAATAATGGTTTTTCCATAATGCAGTTATCCATGAATCCATTGAAGGAGACGGAGTTGATTCTATATGGGGGAGAGTTTTACAATGGGAATAAGGTAGATTTTATAACATTGGTTATTTTTTGCACTATTTTCTTATAATAATAGTCTTTATCACGACCATTTAGTACCAATGTGCAATTATTACCCTAACTAGCATTTTTGCACAACTTCTAGCAATGCTATATTTGGTCTACCATTTGTTTATTTCTCAATACTTCACATTAGTTCTATCTTCTTATTTTATTGGTGCATTTTCTTCCTTATCCATACTATCTATATGGGAAGCCACCCCTTTGGTGTAGCATTTATGGGATGCAGATTCCCTCCATTTGATCAATTTCACGATGAGGATGGATTCTTATTTATCAAAATGTGCAATTTTTTTGATTATATGAAAAATAAAACAAGATGTGATTACTTAACCCATCCGAGTAAAGAAAATTCAATCTGAGCCGTAATATGCATTTGACTCAAATGGAGAGGATCCTAATTCCATTTATGCTGCCATTTTACCATTTTGTTTTGTCCATTTTACACCTTTTGAAAAGAAGCGATTAGAGAAGGAAAGAAAAAAGTGAGTTGTGATGCTTTAAAGTCAAAGTAATTGTACAAAATTTATAGTATGGGTACTAAAAAAATTTAATTTTTTGGTTTTAATTCAAGTCCTCATAGAATTCCCTCCCATATTTAGATTAAGCTTTTAGGCAATTAAAATCACAAAAGGTATTGATTAATCATAGCTACATTCTTGGATATTCGCACTGTTAACTTTTTGTTACACCTCTATATGTAACCACAGGACATTTTTTATTTATGTTGCTAAATATGACCATAAATTATTTTTTAAACATTTTCTAAGAAAATTTCATTCTTAATAGATTTTATGATGTGTAGTAAACACAATTTCAGTTTTTTTTTGCAATAATTGATCGAACAATGAAGGGGAGCCTTGGTGCACTGGTTGAGGTGTTGCTGTGTGACCTTGAGGTCACGGGCTTGAGTCCTGGAAGCAGTCTCTTGCAAAAATGCAGGGTAATGTTTGCCTACATTTCATCCTTGTGGTGGGACCCTTCTCTGGGCCCTCGCTGCGCGGGGATGCTTTGTGCACCGGGCTGCCCTTTAATTGATCGAACAATGAAAGCAATGCTGAGGCACTTACCCTGTATACTCCTACACTGGATCCACCCATGACTTGTACACTCCTTTTGCTTGTGATTTAAAAGCAGGCAGTATACTGTGACAGCTTTATTACATCAAAAAGCTTCATTGCAAATTTGAAATAATTTATTGTTTAAGGCATGCCGGGGCTGCTTGGCTCCTTATATATTGAATTCTTTATATAATAATTTCATAAATGATATTTGGGTGATGATTTCATCATGTCAGTCAAATCTGTCAATATATGATGATTAGCTATCTAATGGCTAAATATATGTAATAAAATGAAATATCATAATCATTCTAAATAGCATTGTATTATTCAAGTGAGATATATTGAATGAGATGTGCTTTATTTTAAATGACAACACTATTATTTTCATTTTTATCGGGTTAAAACTGCTTTGTAGATAACCAATCGCCCCCTGTAATTGATCGAACCAATCGCCCCCTGTAATTTATTGTGCTTGTTTACACGTTTTTCTTCAATTCGATTCCAAGTGTTTATCGATTGAGTTTCTTTTGCAGACTTTTGTTTATGGTGATCTTTATCGCTATGATGTAGAGAAAAATGAGTGGAAATTAATATCAAGCCCAAACAGTCCCCCTCCTCGTAGTGCTCACCAGGCTGTTACTTGGAAAAACAATATTTACATATTTGGTAAAACAACTCATCCTAAAATTTTGATTGAGGAAAATTTGAAACCACCTTAAATTGTCTAACCACTCTTATTATTTTTCCTCCAATTAGGTGGTGAGTTCACTTCTCCGAATCAAGAAAGGTTCCATCATTACAAGGTAGAGTTCTCTAATATGTTTTCTCCTGCTCACAATATTGCATCTGTATTCATATATTTACTTCAAGAATGGATTGGGGAAAAAATATTTGTTGGCTTTTGAATTTTTTTCTTAGTTTAATACAAATTTCTTCTGTTGAATTTCTTTTTGCAGCATAATTTTTGATAATGCATAATAATAATCAAAATGTCATCAAGTAGTTATCTCGTGTTGCTGTTGCTATAGATATGTTGGTGTTTCTCATGTCACATTTATCTATTCCGTGCTTTTTTTGTCACACTTATTTTGTTGCTCTTGATCACAGTAATAGAATACTCGTTCATTAATTACAAGAAACTGACATGTATTCAAAAATATAATTGATTTTCTACTTATAATTTGAAAATAATGTGTTCATTTAACATTAATTACTACAATAAAAGGACGATTATACATCTTTCTAACATCAGCATCCCAACAAATTGTTAAAATTTTCTGTACTTATATTTCTAAGTAAAAGGCTTAGCTTCATTTACAATGAATTCAATTATAGAAAGGCATTATAAATTATTTTATTTCTTATAAGGTTGGCCTTTCCAAATAAAAAAATTACTAAAAAAACCTTTTCATAAACGTTTTTTTATAGTTGCAAGTATTTTACTTTAAATGCATATTTTAATGTACTATATTTTTAAACATAAGCACATTTTGGACCACTCCACCCATTCATTTTTAATTATTTATTTTAATATTAAAATAACATTAGGAGTAACTAACGATCAATTATTTTTCTCATTTAATTTCAAAAGCTATAATTCTATTGGAGTTCACGATTTATTTTCATTTATTTTAATTCCATAGGATCATCAAAATAATCTCAGCCCTTCTATTTAAATCTCTTTGATCCAATGAAACGCACGAGCTAGCAATAAATAAAAAATACAAATGTAGTGACCGTGCACAGGGTCTCCTGTGGGCAATGTGAGGCGGCAATAATGTTTGATCGTCGCTCGAGTGACGGTACGACAGTGTCGTTGTCGTACACTGCGCATGGGGGGAGCCCGCGCACGACTGCTTATGTATATATGTATGTATGTGTGTGTATATATATATGTATACATACATACATATGTACACATCTACATGTGTACTCATCTATGTCTATACATCTACTTGTCTATACATCTACATGTCTATACATCTACATGTCTATACATTTACATGTATATACATTTACATGTCTATACATCTACATGTCTACGCATCTATATGTGTACTCATCTACATGTGTACTCATCTACATATGCTCACATCTGTTGGATCTTTAGGCACCCTTAGAGGGGGGTGAATAAGGGTTTTTGAAAACTTTATGATTTTAAAACAATCTTTTGATTTTTTATGTGAAGTAAGATAAATCAAATGTAAAGAGCAAGAAATCAATTTTATTCAATATGAAAAGACATGATTATCATTTATAAAATTGATTACAAAATTGAATTTCTATGACGCTAAAAATCAAAGGCGAATATAAAAGACTTGTTGGTTTTCTATACCGACTCTTCTCACTAAGAACCGGTTGACTTTAGCCGATCTATCCCCAGATCCGTCCTCAAGCCGCTCTAGCCCTTCTATCCCCTGAAAGGCCTCGAGCACTCCCTATATCTAACTCCTAGACCTAGTCGCCAACAACCGCGTCGAATTCCCCCTAAGCCGCGCACAGACCTAATCGCCAACAACTGCGACGAATTCACTAAACAATCACAGAAGATAAAGGTACAACAAAATATAAAAAACAAATTAAAAACTCCCTATGAAGAATTCTGCAGACGGTGAAGAACCGCTGAATATCGTCGAAGTCGAAGCGTGCGTTCTTCGCTTTAAGTTAGCGTTGATCCGATCCTCTTTCGAATTCTTCTCTTGAATTTGTGTGAGAGATGATGGTCTGGAAATACGGCCCTCACAAATTTTCTGAAGTGTTGGAATATGGCTCCTTTGCATGAATGATTGAAGAGAACGAATGCCACCTATTTATAGGACAGCAAGCTAACGCCGACGTTAAGGCTAACACCAGACGTTGACTCTGTATAGAAATATCTTGATGATTCAGATCTTCAAAACAAGAAGGATATTCTGCATCTTTGGAAACATTCATTTTAGGCAACCTTAACGCCGGCGTTGAGGCTAACGCCTGGCTTTAAGCCAAATCATTCCTAAAATGCTCCTGCAATCACGACAGACCATGCCATTTTCATCTCGGTGGGAACGAAAGTCAACGCCGACGTTAAGTCCTAATTCCTAGCGTTAGACCACATTCTTCTTTTTAGCTTGTGAGCAAGTCCAGACCAACAATCCAGCATCCTAGTGTCATTTTTGTTCAAACCTGCATGCTAAAAACACAATGACAAACTAGATCAAATACAAGTAGGATTTGCTATTCTCAAACCAAAGGGATGCGGAAAATCGTGTTCCAACAACATCTACATGTCTACACATCTGCATGTCTACATATCTACATATCTACATATCTACATATCTACATATCTACATCTGTACATATATGTATATATCTGTACACATCTACATATCTACCTCTGTACATATGTACATATCTGTACATATCTACGTATGTACATATCTACATATGTCCATATCTATATATGTTCATATCTACATATGTCCATATCTACATATATGTACATATATACATATCTACCAGGCCTTGCCGGCCCCCTTGTAAAGTGGGGCCCGAGCCTGACAACCTGCCAAGCCTTTTCTACACGTCTATTATCCAATAGAATTACTTGGTGTACCAAAACTTCAAGTCATCCCACCTCTTAACTGTAAGGTAATGGTTAAATAACCCACGCCATTAAAAACATCATCAAAAACCAACTTTGAAGTCCACAAAACATCATATATAAGTTTACCAAAAGATTTGAAAAGGCAATCACCCATTATGTTGTTGGCACTAACCAGGAGGAAAAGGACTCCCGCTTGATAAAAGCGCATCGTCATGTGGGTCCAATTGAGATGCACGTCCCTGATTGTACGAAGCCACGTGACAGCCGATTATGGCGTCAAGACCACCGAGCTCACACGAGTAGAAATCTATGTGGAGAGGGCATGTGCTCACATTCATGTGCAGGTCCGTATATAGGCCCCCAGTGCTAGTGCGACGGTCGTCGCCCAAACAAACAACGAGAGAAGGGGAAGGAGATGGTCGAATGTCGAGCTGTAGCGCTAGCCGCGGGGAGCTGAAATTGTGGTTGACCCCACTATCAATCAACACCGTCAGAAGAGTGCCAGCCAGGGAACCAATGAGCTTCATCATGATGGGGATAGAGGTGCCGCCATCCGCAGAGCACAGAAGTTTGAAACGATGCAGACTTGCAGGGGGACCCATGACAACAGGTGAATCATCACTCTCTAAGGCTTCAAAATCCCCAAGGGTGATTTCCGGATCTTCCTCGCCAATGGTGATGCGGAGCTCCTTCAGAGGGCAATCATGTGTCGGGGAGTAGAGTTGTTTACAATGAAAACAGAGGCCTATGGTGCGAAGATCGTGGTACTCGTGGTTGGTCATTTGGCGTCCGTTCAGTGGCCGGGGCGGTCAGGGAGCTGGTTTGAGATGCGGGGAGCCGCGGTATGTACCTGGGGTGGTGGCCGGAAGGGTGGGTGTGGGTAGGCTACCGATGGGGCTGCAGAACTCCCCAGTGGTTGACCGATATCGATGGAGGTGACCTTGAAGTCCGCTTCCACCAAGCGGGCTAGATCCATGACATTAGTAATCGTCCGGGGGTGGTGGATGCGAAGGTAAGATCGGATATGGGGAAGGAGCCCCTGCATGAAAATGCCCAAGTAATGGTCTAGCAGTAAGCCTGGAACGTGCTCGCCAAGACAATAAACTCGTAGATGTAGTCGTCAAGGAAGCCTGATTGGAGTACACCACACAAACGTTCAACCGCTGCCCCTGAATAATTATCATCATAGCGGAGAATGAGGTCCTATTGAAGTTTTGCCTAGGAGAGCGAAGGGTTGTTCTGTCGTAGCCAGAGGACCCAATGGAGGGCTGACCCTTCCATGCTGATGAGAGTTGTAGCAACCTTTAGTGGCTCCAGAGTCAGATAAATGTCAAAAAATTGTTTCGTACGGGCAATCCATATCATGGGGTCGGTGCCGTTGAAGGATGGGATGTCGAATTAACGAAGTGGAGGCAGAAAGGCTGCCGACGGCGGAATAGGGTCTCGAGGAGGGTCCGGGTGTTCCCCGAGAAGTGATAAGGACTCAGTGTTGGAGAGAAGCACTTAGTCGACCAGCCAGTAGGGCGTCGAACTTAGCATCCATCCACAACATTAAGGTTTGGAGCGAGGCGATGGACGCCTCATGAGATCCAAGACGGCGAGAGATGGACAAATCCATAGGAGGCTGAGGTGCGGGTGTGTTGGAGTACGCCATCGATCAGAGCGGGGGGGGGGGGGCATGCACGTGTGAGGAAGGACGGCGCACAACTGGACAAGAGAGGGATGCGTTGTCTGGGAAGACTGGAAGGGCGCTGCAGTATCGACACAAGGGTAGTTGCGGGAGTAGCGAGGCAGTTGCTGGAGCAGCGACACAGTCACGGGAACAATGGGAGACGTAGGTGCGGGAGCAGCGTGAGATGCAGACGTGGGAGCAGGGGGAAATGCCAGGCGCGGGAGCAGCGTGGGAAGCCACGATTGGGAGCAGCGGGAGATGCCAGTCAGGAGCATCGACCCAGTTGCTGGAGCCGCAGGATCATAGATTCGAGAGATCGGCGAGCGTCGGCCGTCGGGAACGAAGGTGTCGAGCGTAGCGGCGTCGGAACGACAACGTCGGCGAGCGGTTGAGCGGCACAGAACGAGAAGTTGATCGAAAAACTTGGGCGAGTGGTCGCGGAAGGCACCGGGACGAAATCTTCGGGCGACCGCGGAGGGAAGCGCGACAGGTCGGACCAAATATTAGGTGCTAGGGTTGAAGAGGAGGAGACAGAGGAGTCGAGAAGGAGGAAGAAGAAGACAAATTTCATCCCCTAGTGCTCATTTTTCATTAACCTTCCAAAATAATCCCAATGAGATACACACATAGGCGTATATAGTGCCTAGTTTTGAGATACGCAAGGGAAAATGGTAAATAACCCATGACCTGAAATACAAGTGCGACAATAACATATAAAGCTGATGAGTACGCTAAGCTCGTGTGTGCTACTGACGAACGTTCGTGGTCGTATTGGGATCCGTGTCGTCATCGCCTCGGTCCCGACTTCGACATATGTGTCGTGTCCTTGTCTCCTCATCCCTTGACCGTTTCCGTTTTCATAACAGTATTTCTCATATTTAAAACAATGCTAAATAGTATGAAATTTGCATTAGCTAATTTTGAATATGTTTCATTTTAATATCTCTTTTGTGTGCTTGCCGTAATTAACTTGTTACCTAATTTGACGGATCTTTTTATTCAGGGATTTACTAGACGATCACCACAATAAGCCGCAAGAGTGTGCGCGAGTGACACGCGCGATGCAAAACACAGCGCTGATAGCATGTGTGGAAAAATAAAAGACATAAACATGCACGAAGACATGCGCTACATAAATAAAAATGCGAGAAATAAAATAAAAGATGTGACTCTCATCGCATCACAACACCTATTGTTCCAAAAATCTCCACCCCATCTTGTTAAAACCCGCACACACCAAAAAGAAAAAAAAAGAAGGGAACATTGAATAAAAAGAAGTTTCTGTTGCCCCTTCACATTGAAATCCTGAAAGTTACCGTTTCTTATTCCTCCACCTCCTCCACGTTATTTCTTGTTATGATACTACCTCCTTTCTCTCTCATTGACAATCTGATTGAGATTGTCCAACCACCTGACTATGAGACTATTGAGGAGTCTCTTGTCTGTCATATGCAGGAGTCTCCAAATGGCCTCAAGCAGTTTCATCGTGCTTGGTTTGAAAAGTTTAGCTTGGTCGTTCAGGCTATTGGCTTCCTACACATCTCTTCTGATTTGTCTCTTTTTCCACATTGTTGTCACGAGACAATGTGATTCTTCTTATTAATGTTGATAATATTATTATCATATGCAATGTTGCTGCAAGGATTTCTAAGTCAAGCTTCATCTGGTCAAGTATTTTTAGACCAAAGATTTTGGTATTTTTGCTCCTTCTCTGGGATTAAGGTAGCTTCCCATTATGGTTCCCTCAGGATATTTACTGCACACATCTTCTTTTAAGATGCAAGATCTTGAGTTGTAAACCTGCTGATACGCTCATGGAGGTAAATGTGAAGCTCTCTTCTATTGCTTTTGCTTCATACCTACTGTTACCCAATCCTAAGTATTTTGGTGGTTGATCAGGAAGCTGATTTATTTGATTGTCACATGCCTGAACATTTCCTTTGCTGTAAGTGTTATGAGTCAGTTCATGCATACTTCGACGATCACACACCTTCAAATAATTGAGCACATTTTTCGGTATCTAAAGTGCGCTCCTGGATATGGACTAGTCTATCAACATCATCCACTCTTTCACTTGCGACTTATTCTGATGAGGGCTATGCTAATTTTTGGTGATTCGTACGCTCATACAAGTGGCTTGTGTACTTTGGAGGTGTTGGACGATAGGAAAAAAATTTCATTAATCACATTACATGCTTTTATCCCCTCTATATATGGAGGCGGATAATACAATACGAGGATTTTATAAAATACGATACAAGTAAACTATTACATATTGTAGCACTCCCCCTCAAGTTGGGCGTGAGATGTTAATCATGCCCAACTTGTCAACAATCCTTCCAAAGATACGCCCACTCAACCCTTTTGTGAGTATGTCAGCAAGTTGTCTGTCAGAGGGAACAAATGGAGTACACACAACTCTCTTTTCAATGTTCTCTTTGATAAAGTGTCGATCTACTTCAATGTGTTTAGTGCGGTCATGCTGGACAGGGTTGTGGGCGATGCTAATAGCAGCCTTGTTGTCGTAATACAACCGGATGGGTTCAACTTCAGTAAGGCCTAAGTCACTCATCAAGGAACGTAACCATAAGCCTCACAAACACCACGAGCCATAGCCCTAAACTCGGCTTCTGCGCTAGATTTTGCCACCACTTGTTGTTTCTTACTCCTCCAAGTAACGAGATTTCCCCCAACAAGGGAACAATATCCCGAGGTTGATCGTCGATCTTCAACTGACCCGACCCAATCACCATCAGTGTAAACTTCAAATTTTAGACGTGAATTTGGAGCAAACAAGATCCCACTCCTCGGTGAGGATTTGAGATACCTAAGAATTCTGTGGGCAACATCTTTGGAGCATGCATGAACTGGCTGAGAACACTCACCGCATAAGAAATATCAGGACGAGTATGAGATAGGTAGATGAGCCTCCCCACTAGCCTCTGAAATTCAGAGACGTCTTCAATCACCTCTCTATCATCATACCCTAATCCGTGGTTTGCTTCAATATGGGTGTTAGCCGGTCTACATCCACTCATCCCCGCCTTCTCAAGGAGGTCCAATGTATATTTTCTCTGTGAGATGAAGATCCCATGCTTGGACCTTGCAACTTTAATACCCAAGAAATATCTGAGTTTTTCTAGGCCCTTGACTTCAAACTCACTAGCCAATTTTTGTTTTAGATTCTTGATTTCTTCCACATCATCACCTGTTATGACAATATCATCAACATATACAATGAGGACAGTAAGTTTACCGGTCCTATGTTTGATGAACAATGTATGATCATCATTTCTCTGGTGATACCCAAATGACACCATAGCTTTGTGAAATCTCCCAAACCAGGCTCTTGGAGACTGTTTCAGCCCATATAAGGTCTTCTTTAACCTGCAGACTTTTCCCTCTGCACCTTTAGGAGTGAGGCCTGGTGGAATATACATGTAAACTTTCTCATCCAGATCCCCACGAAGGAAAGCATTTTTCACATCAAGTTGCCAAAGGTCCCAACCTTCGCAAGCAATACAGGATAATAGGACCCTAATAATGTTCATCTTTGCCACTGGGGCAAATGTTTCCTGATAGTCAATTCTGAGGGTTTGTGTATAACCTCTTGCCACCAGCCTCACCTTACACCTTTCAACAACCCCTTGAGAGTTCTGTTTGACAGAGAACACCCATTTGCACCAAACAGTCTTCTTTCCATGGGGAAGATGCACCAACTCCCACGTGTGGTTCTTCTCAAGGGCAACCATTTTCTCAAACATCGCCTCTCTCCATATAGGGATCTCAAGGGCATGCTGCCAAGATGCAGGTATGGAAAGAGAAGCAAGGGAAGACACAAAGGTCTTGTGGGAAGTAGAAAAAGAGTCGCAGGATACATAATGTGAAAGAGGATGTTGGGTACAAGATCGGATACCTTTCCTGAGAGCAATGAGATCCCAACCTTTGCAAGCAACACAGGATAATAGGACCCTAATAATGTTCATCTTTGCCACTGGGGCAAATGTTTCCTGATAGTCAATTCCGAGGGTTTGTGTATAACCTCTTGCCACTAGCCTCACCTTACACCTTTCAACAACCCCTTGAGAGTTCTGTTTGACGGAGAACACCCATTTGCACCAAACAGTCTTCTTTCCATGGGGAAGATGCACCAACTCCCACGTGTGGTTCTTCTCAAGGGCAACCATTTTCTCAAACATCTCCTCTCTCCACATAGGGATCTCAAGGGCATGCTGCCAAGATGCAGGTATGGAAAGAGAAGCAAGGGAAGACACAAAGGTCTTGTGGGAAGTAGAAAAAGAGTCGCAAGATACATAATGTGAAAGAGGACGTTGGGTACAAGATCAAATACCTTTCCTGAGAGCAATGAGAGGATCAGAAGGCCCTGAGTCAGGATCCAATGATGGTTCTGGTTGCATAGTCAGATCTTGTGTGCTGGTCTTCTTTGTGCGCCGAGTATATACCTGCAAGCTTGGAGCAGTAGATGGAATAGGTAGATAGAAAGTAGATGGACTCACTTCCAATGGTGTAGACTCCCCCTGAAGTGAGGGATAAGGTGGAGGTATTGGCCGAGGTACAATAGGAAAGGGCATAGAAGGAGGGTCACCCTAGGCAGAGTAATATGCCTCAGATTCACGGAACGTGACATCCATAACGACACACTTTCTTCGTAGGTGGGTGAAAACACTTGCATCCCTTTTATGTGTGAGAGTAGCCAATAAAAACACACTTGAGTGCGCGAGGGTCAAGTTTGGTAGGACGAGGGTGGTGGATGTGAACACATTAAGCACATCGAAACACATTAGGGGGTAGCCGAGAAGGAGGCACATGGAGAGTGCTAAGAGGAGTGGCATTCCCAAGGACACACAAGGCATACAATTAATAAGATATGCCACAGTAAGGACATCATCCCCCCAATAATATTTGGGAAGATGTATGGTGGACAAGAGACATCGAGCAACTTCCAGTAAATGACGATTTTTCTGCTCAGCCACACCATTCTGAGCTGGGGAATAACCGCAAGTAGTTTGTTGGACGATGCCATGATCAGCAAGATATTGCTCAAACTGCGAATCCATGTATTTGCGGCTATTGTCGCTGCGAAGAATTTTAATGGTGGTATAAAATTGAGTGGAGATCATGTTATGTAATTTACGAAAATTCTAAAATACATCACTTTTTTGCCGCAACAAATATAACCAAGCGCGAGAAAAGCAATCGATAAAAGTAACAAACCACACAACCAGAAATAAAAGATATAGATCAAGGTCCCCAGATATCAGTATGAATAACTACAAAAGGGGTTGAACTAGGCAATGAAACATGATTAAACATAGTACGATGATGTTTGTTAATAATACAGATATCACACACAAAGGAATAAAAAACAACAGTAGGCATAACATGAAACAACAATTTCATAACAAGAGTAGACGGGTGACCCAGACGATTATGCCAGGAATACAATGGATGAGTAGTGCTGGAATGAAGAGCCTGTGGAGGTTGAGCTGTGATGGAGTCAAACACATAGAGACCATTGATCATGCTACCAAAGCCAATCACTTTCCCCGTTGTCAGGTTCTGAAATACATAAGAGGAAGGAAGGAAGGTTACAAAGCAGTTCATGGAATTAGTTAAATGACTAATAGAAAGTAAATTACGAGTGAAATTAGGAACATGGAAGACAAAAGACAAGGTGAGAGAGGAGCAGGAGATTGAGCTCTTTCTGGCAATAGAGGAAAAAGAGCCATCCGCAATGCTCACCTTATCGCGACCAGATAGAGGGGTATATGATATGAAACCTGAAGCGAAGCCAGTCATATGGTCTGCGGCTCCAGAGTCAATGATCCACTGGGTGGAAGGATAAGATGTAGCAGAGTGAGCACCTGGAACTGGAAGGCCAGTGCGAGCATAGGAGGGGGCAGAAGACTCCGTAGAAAGGCCCTGCATCAAGCGATGGAGGGCAAGGACTTCGTTAGCCGAGAATGCGCTGGGATGAGCAGAGCCATCGGTGCTAGAATGGCTAGGAGGGATGTCCATCGTAGCATCAGAGAGATGAGCAGAACGAGGAGAGGCATGACGACCTGGAGGTCTCCCAAAACCACGACCACAAGGTGGAGCACCCCCTCTTGGTGGAGGGAACCCATGGAACCTGAATCAAGTGTCCCTTGTGTGATGGTTCTTCCCACAATAATCACAAAGGAGATGGTATTTATCAGAGCCCTTCATTTTTCAGTCACGAGATGGACGACATCAAAGAATAAAAGAGGTAGCAGCAAGGGCAGAACTCTCAGGAACAAGATCAGGTAGCAGGGTCTAGCGACGATTGAATTCCCGCTGCACAATACTGTAGACCTCAGGAAATGATGATAACTGTGGACGCCCCAAAATTTGAACACTGATATGATCAAAGTCCCGATGAAGGCCACGAAGAAACTCAAAGATCCGATTGCGGTCTTCCCTAGCATGAACCATCGCCTCATCGACAGGGCTAACAAATGTGAGGAGATCAAAATGATCGTATTCCTGATACAGCCGTGTAAACTCCAAATAATACACAGAAGGAGGGCAATCACTATGTCGGAGTAAAGATATCTTCCGTCGCAACTGGAAGATCTGAGCGGCATTACCCCGACGGGAGTATGCAGACTCCGCTCGCCTCCAAATGTCCGCAGCAGTGTCGAGAAATAGATAATTACGAGCGATGGACTTCTGCATAGTATTTGTAAGCCAAGACATGACTAAGGAGTTCTCCGAATCCCACTGTATCCAATCCGATGAGGTCTTGCCTAGTTCCTTTGTTTGACCATTGACATAGCCAAAGAGGTGACGGATTTTGAGCGCCAAGGTGATAGACCGGGACCATGAAAGGTAATTAGAATCATCCAGGTGAATGCTAGTGATCTGAGGAGTATTATGATCATGGCTTCCACAGAGAGAACTCACTGGAGGGATAACCGCTGATGAGGGAGCAGGAGAATCATCACCGCTAGACATAGTGGCTCAAGAATTGAAATCTGGAGATCACCCAAGACTTAGGGCAACAAAGAACGACATATTACACTCAGCAAAAACGAATCTGAATGGGCAGAGGAAGAGAAATCCACTCCATTCAATCACCAGGAAGCGCAAACGGCGCCGGAAGGGGCAGGCACTTCGCTGCATGGTGAATCTGGCGCTGGACAGAAATTAAAGAGGAGGAAAGAGCGTCTGAAACCGCCAGCTGCTGGATCCGAGAAAGAGATCTGCGGTGAGCGACGAACCGAGCGAGGACGGCTGCTGGAGGAGGGAACGATGGTAGCGGGAGTGATGAACCGAGTGACGGAGAGCGAGAAAGGCACGGAAGCTAGCGGGAGTGAGTTACATGCACGAAAGCGGAGGCGGGATTGAGACCGAGTGCTGGCGAGCGAGAAGCGGATGGAGGAACAGCTAGGGCACCCGGAGCAGTCGCTCTGATACCATGTTGGACGATAGGAAAAAAATTCATTCATCACTTTACAAGCCTTTGTCCCTCTATATATGGAGGCAGATAATACAATACAAGGATTTTATAAATACGATACAAGTAAACTATTACATATTGTAACAGGAGGTAATCTTATCGCATGGAAGAATATGAATTAACATGTTCATTCTATAGATGCTGCCAAATACCACTCAATGGAGACAATTTTTGAACTCACTTTACTTAAGAACTTCTTGGTCGACCTTTGTGTTTCTCTCTCTTCTCTTGCAAATCTTTTTTTTGGTAACCAAGCTTCAGCTCACATTGCTGAGAATCCTATCTTTTATGAGCGTGAAAAGCACATTGAAATTGATTTTCACTTTATCAGAGACATTGTAAGCTTCAAGAAATCTAGCTTCAACATGTTTTCGTTGCCTCTCAGATCGCCGACATTTTTACCAACTCATTATCTAGCCCATTTTATATTCATTTTTTTTTCAAACCTGTCTCATTTGACATGTATGCTCTCATTTATGGGACTGTAGAAAATATTGTATTTTCTCTTTATTTTGCTCTTATTATTTTGTCCTATATATTGCATTGTTTATTCATAAGACTCCCTCCTTTTATGAATAGGGCCATTTTTACATGGCCAAAGTGATTCAATAACTTTTTCTAAATTCCCCTACAAAAAGTCTATACTCTCACATACTATGTGAATGCGTCTTCATGATCTTGAAACCATGTATGAGGTACATGTGGTGTGAGGCTTTACATTACTCGTTTCTTAAATCAAAATTGAATTGTCAGATTTTTGAAAGTTAAACAAATCAAAATTAATATAAAAATGCCCTACAAGGACTACTTGTATCCAGAATCCCACAAATAATGTAAAATTAATGTTTGCTTAATCCTTTAGTTAATGCAGCTGTATGATGCATGGAAGAAGGTTGAGGTCTCTCTTTTCAGTATGACTTCTCTGCTTCTTGTTTATCCTGCGATACTCACTTCTTTCTCTCATTCTACTTGTGTACGGCTTAAGACATGCTATGCATGAAACTGAATATTATAATACATTTTTTTGGAAACGGCAAACATTATTTCTGTCATGCATTTATTTCCTTTTTAATCAAACATACATTTCTCTCAGTAGGGTGTGGTTTCTGGATTTTAAAGCTGTCTGTGATTCATACAGTTTCAATATAGCAACTGGCAAGCAGCATTAGTGGGTCTCATTAAATAAAAATGCATATCAAACCCCATCTTATCAATGATTCCATTAGCTAAGTTGAGACATTTGGGTGATTGTTACTGACTAAGGATTAACATGCAGTGCTAGGATTATTCTCTTATCCGTTTTTTCTTCTGTGCAGGACTTTTGGATGTTCGATTTGAAAACGAATCAGTGGGAACAACTTCTTTTAAAAGGATGCCCGACTGCACGTTCAGGCCATAGAATGGTGAATTTTCTTATGATTAGAATGATAACTACACCTAACTTATTCCATAGAATGGTGAATTTTTTTATGATTAGAATGATAATTACACCTAACTTATTCCAAACGCTTGCTTTTATTTTTTCATCAATTATTCATGAATCTAATCCTATGTCCCTTCTCTTCAATTAAGGAAATACTTGAATACAAGAGAAGTCATTGTTAGTAAAAGAAAAAAAGAGTTTATGATATGCGATTTTCATTGGCGGGCAATGAATATTTATTAGTCAATATTAATAGGGGACAAAGTCATGCATAGGTATAGTAGTTTAACTATCATCGATCCCTTATATGGAAGAAATATACAAATGAGGATATAACTCAAGAGCTGAAGTTAGGTGGTTAAAATAATGAAGTGCCTTGTGAGTATTATGTGATAAAATAATATCACGTGGATTGGAAGTTATTTATCGAACTGAAATTACGCCGAATATGTTAAATGAATCTAAATGTTGAGCACTAAAGGAGTCATTGGTTTCTAAGTTGTGCATGTCGAAATGTGAACTTAAGATGCTTTTGAGGAATGATCATATCAGAGGGATGGTAAATAACATATTGAAGAAAGGTTAGTAAAGAATAGATGAGGTGTTTTGAGCTTGCAGAACTATGGGAAGAAAAAATATATATGTAGAGAATCATGGCAGATGAGAGAGAGAATCAATATATTATTAATTGCCCATAAATTTTCTTAATACAGCACAAGTTTTTGTACAAATATATAAGAAGAGATAGGAGAGCATAACCTATATCCTAAGGTGTGGAACTAATCTCTAAGGAAGAAAGAAGGCTTTACACGGGCCAATTATATTGGCCTTTCTTCACAAGTTATTTTAACACTTCCCCGCAAGCCGGAGCATACAAGTCGTAGGAATCAAGCTTGGACAAGAACTGAAGATATAGTGGTCGCGATAAGGCTATGGTATGAATATCGACGATTTGCCCTCAGGAACATGTTTTAAGTCCAATTTTTTTAGTTGAACCTTTTCCCAAATAAACTGACAATCGACCTCAATATGCTTGTTCATGGAACACATGATTTTTGTCAATATGAATAACAACTTGATTATCGCAGAACAAGGTGGCAGGAGAGGAGAGTTTGACACCCAGGTCTCCCATAAGGCTTTCCAGCCATGTAAGTCCAGAGACGACAGAGACCATTGATCGATACTCAACTTCTGCAGATGAGCGTGCGACTACAGACTGTTTTTTTCTTCGCCAGATAACAAGGTGCCCACCAAAGTATGTGCAAAATCCACTTGTGGAATGACGACCATCTAAGGACCCGACATAGTCAGCATCAGAATAGACAATGAGAGATAGAAACAAGGAGGGCTTATATACTAGTCCTTGTCTAGGAGCAGTCTTCAGATATCAGAGAATGCGCTCAACTGCCTGGAGATGAGAGATCCGTGGAGCATGCATAAACGACTGACAGTCCCAACAACAAAGGATATATCAGGTCTTGTAACTGTAAGATAGATCAACTTCCCCACAAGATGACGATAATATTCTGGGTTTGGAAGGAGCATATCAGAGTCAGAGGTATAATCGCAGAGCTTATGGTTGACATCCATGAGGGTGTCTGCTGGCTTGCAACTAGAGTAGCCAACATCATGATGAAGATCAAAACAATATTTTCTTTGAGATAGGACAAGGCCATCCAGACGACGAGCTACCTCGATGCCGAGAAATTATCGGAGATTCCCCAAATCTTTGTTCTGGAATACGGAGGCCATGTGCTTCTTGATCATGTGGATGCCTTTTAAATCGTCGTCCGTAATCAAAATGTCATCAACATATACCAGGAGTATCACGGTGCCAGTCGGCCGATGACGGGTGAATAGAGAGAAGTCAGTCGAGCTCCGAGTAAACCCAATATCGCTAACAACCCGACTGAACTTGTCAAACCATGTCCGACTGTTTGAGACCATACAGAGATTTCTTCAGGTGACATACAAATGACTCCCCCGTGGTCTCAAAGCCGGGAGGTTGATGCATGTAGACAGTCTCAGCGAGATCACCATTCAGAAAGACGTTTTTGACATCCAACTGATGTAACGACCAATGACAATGAACAACCAGAGAGATCAAGACACATACATTATTTAACTTTGCAACAGGTGAGAAGCTCTCGTCATATTCGAGGCCGTGTTGCTGAGTAAAACCATGGGCTACTAGGCGAGCTTTTAGATGTTCAATCGTCCCATCTGGAGCATGTTTGATGTTAAAATCCACTTCCAATCACACATGTCTGACCATGAGGAAGAGGGACAAGATCCCAGGTGTGATTGGCCCAGAGAGCAGCCATTTCATCATTCATAGCCGCCCGCCACCCCGGATGTTGAAGAGCCTCCTGCAAAGAAGTAGGGTGGAAATAGACGACAAAGAGGTCGCAAATGTTTGCAGTACTGGAGATAGACGATGCAAAGAAACATAGTTAGTTAGGGGGTGAGCAGTAGAAGGCGTGGTCTGATCAACAGATCGCAGAGCATCATCAGTAGGGGGTAACTACCATAGAGCATCTGAGCGAGAAAGACGACAAGTGTGCACACGAAGAGGAAGTGGGTTGGCGGGTCTGGTGGTTGGTGTGGGATGAAGAGGTGGTGCAGGAGAAACGACAGAAATTGCAGAACGTGGTAGGAGAGGAGGTGCAGGAGAAACCTCTGGTGAGGAGTGAAAAGGCTTGTCTTCGAGGAAAGTTACATCCGCAGACGTAACTAACTTGCGATGAAAAGGAGAATAATAGAAGTAGCCTTTCTGAGTGCGGGAATAACCAACCAACATATATTTGATAGCTCGAGAATCAAGCTTGTCAGTTGCAGGGCCTAGGGAGTGAATATAACGGGTGCATCCAAAAACACGATGCGTCGCAGGAAAGGGTGGCGTGGAGGGGAAGAGAAGACCGAAGAGAGTTGCAAAATTGAGAATGGATGATGACGTGCGATTGATGAGATAGCAGACGATAGACACCGCAAACTGCCAGCAAAGCTTAAGTACTAGCAACTTCCAGGAGGTGACAGTTCTTGCGTTTAACGACGCCATTCTATTGTGGTGTGTAAGCATGGAGGTTTGGTGGATGATACTGAACTCAGTACAAAGATTTTGAAATGCATGACTCGTATACTCACGCGCATTATCGGTCCAAAGAGCTTTAATAGTGCTGGAGAACTGAGTACGTATCTCAGCAGTAAAAACACGAAACACACAGAGTAATTCAGAGAGGTCGCGAAGTAAGTACAACCAGGTCATGCGTGAGTAATCATCAATAAAAGTAAGAAAGTAGTGGTAACCAGAAACACTAGCCATTTTATAATGACCCAAAATATCAGAATGAACTAAAGCAAAAAGGAGCATTGCTCCGGGTACAATGAGAAGGAAGAGAAGAGCGATGCTGCTTGCCGATGATGCAGGATTCGCAGTTGAAGTCAGTGAGGGACAAATCGGGAAGAACTTTCTTCAGAATTGGGAGAGGAGCATGCCCAAGACGTCGATGCCAGTCAACGGAGATAACGAAAGAGAGAGCGGTGGGGGGAACATCCAGAGTGTAAAGCCCATTATACAATTTTTCTCTACCAATGATATTCCGTGTCTGTCGATCCTGCACAACAAAGGAGGGAGAATAAAAGGTTACAGAGCAATCAAGGTCTTGAGTAAGACGACTGACAGAAAGTAGATTAAAATGAGAGCCCAGAACATGAAGAACCGAGCGAAGAGAAAGAGATGAAGTCAGGTGCATGTCGTCAGAGCCATGAACATGGGTGGTATCACCATTGACCACAATGATGAACTTAGGACAAGTAGAGTCCAACTACTGAGGAGGCTTCTGCGGAGTAATATGATTGGTGGCCCCATAGTCCATAATCCAAGTTGGACTATGGGATAAACATGATATACCTTTATTGGAGATGGTCGCAAGTCGCAACAGAGCCAGAAGACCGACTAAGCAAGCCCTGAAGAGTTTGGAGCTGGGTAAGTAAGAAATCAATGTCAGGACGAGTAGTGGTAGGAGCATCAGTCGCAACAGAGCCAGTAGACCGACTAAGCATGCCCTGAAGTGTCTGGAGCTGGGTGAGTAAGAAATCTATCAGGACGAGTAGTGGTAGGAGCATCAGTCACAATAGAAGCAAGGTGTGCAGGGGGGACACCATGCTTACGATAATAAGTAGCCTCATGATGACCATTCCGACCACAGTAGGAACTCTTGGGACGAGGCCTATTATATCGCCCTAGGCCCCGAGGGCCGGTGCGAGCTCCACGAGCCGACGGAGGGGTGAGGAGCAGGAGATTGTTGGAGAAGAGCTGGAGAGACAGTCCTTGGAGCATCAGGAGGCAGTGTTACTTTTAAGAGCATGGAACACACATCCGAGAGAGAGGGAAGGGTTGAGGACGAGAGGATATTAGCACAGACGCTGTGTAGATGTGGGGGAACCCGGACCATCATCATGACTATGCCAACAGTTTCTTTCTGAGCACGTTGGGCAGCTAGATCCAACACGAGATGTTGAATCCATGCTTCAATGAGAGTTTTGGACCGCGCAACAAAGGAAGTCAGGTCACCATCCACCCCCGCGCCAAGAGACTGGAGGTCAGTGAAGATGTCGAACATGTGTTGCAGACTGTCCTTGCCAGAGTATAGGGAGTGAAGTTCATCCCACATAGCTTTGGCTGTTTCGTGATACATGGCCATACGATACTGTTCACTGTCCATAGAGTTCAGAATCCAAGTTTGGAAGTGCCCATCATCACATAGCCATTCCTCAGTGGGGGTAGTAGGTTGTGCCTTGGTGAGACAATGAAGGAGTCCTTTGGTCTGGAGGACACAACGCACCGAGTGGACCCACTCCATAAAATTTTTCCGACCACTAAGAGATAATGGTTATCCGGATCTCATCACGAACTTTAGGAGAAGTAGTCGCGGCACGGGCTGGATGTGACGAGGCATCATTCAAGGCCATGACCGTCGAGGGTTAGAAAGAGTGGAGATGGAATAGCGAGAAGAAGTTGCTGAGGTGCGATCGGGAACTTGGCGAGGAGTGCGGAAAACACGGATGGGGCCCTGGCGGGCAGCGAGAGCTTGGCAGAGGCAATCAGCAGCTGCTAAGATCTTGGCGAACATGCGAGCTCGCGGAAAAGGCATGCAACCAAGATTTCGGCGAACATGCGAGCAACTTAGGAGCGAACAAGCGAACAACTTAGGTGCGAACAAGCGAACAACTCAGGAGCAACACGAGCCAGAAGGGCTCGGCGAATAGGCGAGCAACGAGAAGAGCTCGACGAACAGGCGAGCAACGGGAAGGGCTCGGCGAACAAGCGAGCAACGAGAAGAGCTTGGCGAACAGGCGAGCAACGGGAAGAGCTTGGCGAACATGGAGCTTGGTAGAGGCGTTCATCTGCGGCCAAGAGCTTGGAATTAGGAGAGCTCGCAGGAAAGAGCTCGGGAAGGATGCAACCAAGTGCTTGGTGAACAGGAGCTCGACGAATAGGAGTTCTGGCGGGCAGGCGATCTGAGCTGTTAGATGAGGAGAGATCGCGGGTGAAGCCAACCAGTTGGGCCCCAGAAGGTAGCAGATGCGCATTATAAATCCAGCAGAGAGGAGGGACTACACAGATGGGAGCAAGCAGGATGTCCAGAGCTGCAGACAGAAGAGGGAGTTCGCAGGAGCTTGCGGACACAAGTGGCAAGCTCGGGTTTAAGCCAGAAAAACTAGAGCTTAAAAAAAAACTTTAGGATTCATGACGCTCTGATACCATGTAGAGAATCATGGCAGAAGAGAGAGAAAATCAATATATTATTAAGTTCCCATAAATTTCCTTAATACAACATAAGTATTTGTACAAATATATAAGAGAGAGGAGAGCATAAACTCTATCCTAAGGTGTGGGACTAATCTCTAAGGAAGAAAGAAGGCTTTACACGGGCCAATTATATGGGCCTTTCTGTACAAGTTATTTGAACAATATATATATGCTATTATTAAAAGAAACATGGGACATGAACAGTGCATGCGTGTGTTCGTCGCTCACATTTCTGGTTTTTCGGTTTTGTCCTCATTTCAACTTCGCAGTTCATTTCCGCGACCGTAGTCCCCAGTATAACCAAGGAAGAAGGTGAACAAGTTATTGAGCAGTTGTGATCATGTGTTAGCCGGCTGACACAAAGAAGAATAAAATGTGAGCCAATAATATGAAGTACAAAACGAAGAGATATAATAGGGGCAATGGACACTTCTCCGGACCCATGAACCGGGGTGGTCTCTCTATTGCTACTGTAACAGACTTAGGAAAAATAATGTGTACCTCAAGGGCCTCTGTGGAGTAATAATGTTTGTGGCTCTAGAGTCCACTATCCAAGATGAATTATGAGAAAATAAAATATACTTTCATTAGATGTAGAGGAGATGGGCCATGAAGCTTAAGTAAACATCCCACGAAGGCTGTGTAGCTCCTCTCTTACATAGGAATTAAAAATGCGGCATAGAGATAATGATCTAATAACGCCTTCATTTTGGCACCGTGGAGAAAGCTCGTGCATGACATCAGTAAACTCCTGCACATCGCTGACTAGGGGTTGGATTGCCCATGCTCGTATCATGGGATCCCACTTTTTGTATGACTTGACAAGGTTTTCTAGTCTATTTGTCATGTCCTGACAATTGTCACATCGTACATTTTCTTTTTGAATTTAGGACGAGGCTTCTCGCACTGGGCCATATCCTGGCACCTGAATCAAATGAAATTTCTCTATTGGAAGGCAATTCATGACCTCTCCCGTGGTAGTGTTTGTCATTGCTTTGCTTCACACTGTATATTTTCTTTTTGTCGTGCTATTATGCATATCATAGATTCAACTCCAATTACTCAGGAAAAGCTAATGGCCTATGCTAATTTAAGGCTGCTGAATAACAAGCATGTTGTACAAGTCAACCATATTCCGGGACAATGCATTAATTATATAACTGATCTTTATAATGTAATGCTTTCCCTTAGCAATTAATTTAGGCCAATAAGATGAAGAAGCTTTCCTCAGTAGGGGCAAACTTCATATCTTCATACGTTAAAAAAGGTAGAGCGAGAAGGAGAATGATCTGATCACAGCTTTATCAAAGAATAAGATAGCATGTAAATGCTTGGCAATAACATGAATTGTTTACCTTAAAAAAGTTTTCTAGTTACCCCCCTCTCAATTTGAAGGCATAATTCCATATATTTATATAAAAAAATATAATCATAATGGATGACTCATACTTTTTATCATGAATGAAAGCTCATAATCAACAAAACAAAAGAGAGTCAAGAGTAACGGAAACACCCTAGATGCTCATCCATTAATTCAAGCAAACTTGTTCATTCAGGAAATCCTCAAATTGTGTATCATTTACTGTAGAAAGAACTAAAACATGCATAAAGTTACTCCAATGAGCAGTACAACTCACAATTTGTTCTCTCTCGTCAGTGATATTGCTCTGATTAGGATTCATTTATAGTTTTTCTTCATGGTGAATTCACAAAGGAGGTATTCATCTGCCTTATGAAATGGAGAAAGAGTGGAAAGATGCCATAACCCACACTTAAAACATTTTATAGAGGGATTACCTGAGTAAAAAGCTGAACTCTCCTATAGATTTCCACCCAGTCAAGGTTTTCGGAAGAGATGATGAAGGAGAAGAAAATAGCATGACTCGGTGGCCATTATCACCTTTTCAATACTCAAACCATCAACTAGCAGAAATAATGAAAGGGGTCGAGATATAATGATGCGAAGAAAGGAAATAAGCCGTCTGGGGTAAGGAAATAAAATTCATGCACTTGGTACAACATTTCCCACATTGCCCTTACATTAGAAATTAACAGTCGATCGGCCTGCCACCTGTACTCCTGGACATGCAATATGGAGATTTAGCTCAAGTTATGATGACTCTTGCTTTTCCCATTTTGAGGCTCCAGATGGCAGCCTTTTATCTTATATTTTGTATTCTCTTTTTTTGTGCGTTATACTGAAATCATGTTAGAATATCAGAATGAGCGAAAAGAGAGAACTCTCAATCTTATTTCACTAAATAAACAAGATCACATTTTATATTATTTATAAGTGAGAGGAAAACACATATTTATCCATACCGAATGTGGGATTTAAAGGATGTACACTACATAAGAGATAAGTCTTCTTAAAAACTAATAAATCAAGGTAGAATTAATATTTATTGTGCTAGTTTCCTCAACTCTGAAGCAATTTAATCATTGTAATTGGAAGCCCCAAAATAAACATATATTTCATATGTTAAAGTAGCCCTCCAATTTGAATTCTTGCTTGATTTGAATGGTTATGGTCAAATTTTGTTTGTAGCTTGAATTGATCATAATTATTAGAGAAAGAAACCATCGAAAAATTAATTAAGAAAAAACTCTGGATCATTCTCAGAGACCGAATATGCTTTTATTCAACAATCACTGTTGTACTGTATGCAAATGTTTTCACTTTTTCTTGAACTTAATTTACACTTTAATTGTGTGGAACTTGGGGTTTGATGAGGACAGTTTTTGGGGATGGTGATGCCGAGCATCTAACTTCGAACATTGCCATGTTCCTTCATTGTGGTTTCAGAAAGCGCGAAAATGGAGGTCTTCTATGTACTGATTTTTGTCGAGACACTAAATGGAAACGCAAATAGGTCGCATGTAGCGGTGGCAGTCCATAAACATTCCAATGCTCTTGAAACATCGGCGCAAGTAGAGCCTTAGTTTACACCTTTAATTGCGTGCTAACCTAGGAAGCACCGGTACGAGTACTATGTACGATACGTATCCGTTACAGTGGTACAACAAAATTTAGAAAATAAGGATACAGGTACGGCGTGATACATTGTATTAAATATTATTGTTGGAGAGTTCAAAATAATTCATTCTTTAGGGTAAAGAGGCACTCTCCTATATATAGGAGAGAAATACAAGGTTAAATAAATGACATAAAAAACTCATATTCTAACACTCCCCCTCAAGTTGGGCGTGTGATATCCTGCATGCCCAGCTTGCACATAATTTTTCCAAACACGTTCTGACTCAACCCCTTGGTGAGAGCATCCGCCAACTGTTGATCAGAAGGGACAAAAGGTGTCCTCACAGCTCCTCTTTCTATATTCTCTTTGATGAAGTGACGGTTAACCTGCACATGTTTTGTGCGGTCATGTTGGACAGGATTGTGAGCAATGCTAATTGCGGCTTTGCTATCACAGTAAAGCCTCACGGGATCCTTGTTTTCCATGCCAAGATCTTTTAGGAGACATTTAATCCACAGTCCCTCGCAAATCCCATGAGCCATGGCTCTGAATTCTGCCTCTGCACTAGACCTGGCAACTACATGTTGTTTTTTACTCCTCCATGTTACCAAGTTACCACCAACTAACGAACAATAGCCAGAGGTGGACCTCCTGTCGTCAACTGAACCGGCCCAATCAGCATCAATATAGACTTCAACGGTCAGCTCTTTGCCCGGGGAGAATAGGATACCTTTTCCAGGAGAGGACTTGAGATACCAGAGGATTCGATGAGCAGCTTCTAAGTGACGGGTTCGTGGTGAATGCATGAACTGACTAATAACACCAACAACATATGAAATATCCGGGCGAGTATGAGATAGATAGATAAGACGCCCTGCCAATCGTTGAAACCCAGTTATATCATCTACCACTTCCCCATCATCTCTACCCAATCTGTGATTAACTTCAATTGGGGTATCAACAGGTCTACACCCACTCATCCCACATGATTGGAGCAAGTCAAGAATGTACTTTCTCTGAGATATGAATATGCCATGATTTGATCGAGCGACTTCAATTCCCAGGAAGTATTTGAGATTTCCCAGGTCTTTTACTTCAAATTCCTTTGCCAGTCTTTGTTTCAGAGTTTGAATTTCTTCAGTGTCATCACCCGTGATAATGATATCATCCACATAAACAATAAGAGCAGTGAGTCTCCCATGTTTGTGCCTTACAAATAAAGTATGATCGACATTGCTCTGAGAATATCCAAACGCGATTACAGCTCTGTGAAATCTTCCAAACCATGCCCGAGGAGACTGTTTTAAGCCATGTAAAGATTTCTTCAACTTACATACCTTTCCACCAGATCCGGCTAGGGTAAGACCAGGCGGTAACGACATGTAGACCTCTTCTTCCAAGTCCCCATGAAGAAAGACATTTTTCACGTCTAACTGAGTCAAAGGCCACCCTTTGCAGGCAGCACAAGAGAGCAACACTCGTATAGAATTCATCTTCGCCACAGGAGCAAAGGTTTCTTGATAGTCAATTCCCATAGTCTGAGTATAGCCCCTAGCCACCAGGCGGGCCTTGTATCGCTCAACAACCCCTTGAGAGTTCTGTTTGATGGAGAACACCCACTTACACCCCACCACAGTCTTGCCAGGTGGCAACGAGACCAAGTCCCATGTGCAGTTCTTCTCCAGAGCCAACATCTCCTCAAGCATAGCCTCTTGCCACTTTCGATTAGTGATAACATCTTGCCAAGTTGAGGGAATATAAATGGAGGAGAGAGAGGCAATGAAGAGTTTATGTGAAGGGGATAATGAGTTATAGGACACAAAGTGGGACATCGGATGTTGGGTGGAGATACAATTACCTTGAGTCCCCAAAGAAGGATCAGATGTTGGAGCGGGTATCCTGAGAGAAGCCGATGTACCTTGACCCCTTTTTCGCCGAGTATACACCTGTAAAGGAGGAGCGGTCACAGGAGTCGGAACAGGAGTAGGCAAGGATGTAGACATAGCAGGCATAGGCACAAGAGTAGGAAGATATGAGGGAGGAATAGGTAGGGGAAGAGAGCTCACTTCCGTTGGGTAAGTCTCCCCCTGAAGTGAGGGCTCGTAGAAGGACTCAGACTCCCGAAACATGACGTCCATAGTAACAAATATCTTTCGGGCAGCTGGATGGAAGCATTTATATCCTTTCTGGGTTGGCGAATACCCAATAAAAATACACTTGAGGGCAGGAGGGTCAAGTTTCGACGTGGGGAGAACATGGACAAAACACACACACCCAAAAATACGAGGAAGAAGATTTGTGGGAGAGACGGAAAGAGCTGCAAGAGGCGATTGATAAGATATGCCGCCGTAAGAAAAGCATCCCCCAAAAAATGCTTCGGGAGGTGCATCTTCAGGAGGAGGCATCGAGCAACCTCCAGAAGATGGCGATTCTTACGCTCGGCGACCCCATTCTGAGCCGGGGTGTAGACACAAGATGTCTGATGTATAATGCCCTGATCACTAAGATAACGCTCAAAGGAAGAGTCAACATACTCACGTCCATTATCACTGCGCAAAATTTTAATGGCAACATTAAATTGAGTGGCCACCATCTTATGAAAACGTTGAAATAAGAGAAAGACATCATTCTTGTTTTTCATTAAGTATACCCACGTACAACGAGAAAACAATCGATAAATGTAACAAACCAGTGAAAGCCCGAGATAGAGGCAACAGGGCAAGGACCCCAAACATCAGTATGAACCACAGTAAAAGGAGAAGAACTAGGAGTGGACACATGATTAAGAGAAGTACGATGATGTTTACCAAGAGCACACACATCACATTTAAAAGTTTTCAAAGATACATTTGACATATTCGGAAATAAAAGATGCATAATAGAGGGAGAAGGATGTCCCAGGCGGCAGTGCCAAGAGTCCACAGAGATCTGAGCAACAGAAAGGGCCTCCGGAGGTGGAGCAGAGCTGGAGGGGTCAAACAGGTAGAGGCCATCCCGCAGTCTACCAGAGCCAATCACCTTCCCCATCTTCAGGTCCTGAAAGACACAGGAGGAGGGAAAGAATGTTACAGAGCAATTCATGGAATTAGTAAGGTGACTAATAGAAAGCAGGTTGCGGGTAAACTTAGGAACATGAAGCACTGAAGAGAGAGTGAGGGAGGAGCAAGGGATGGACCCTTTCCCGGCAATGGGAGACAAGGAGCCATCAGCAATGCTCACTTTGTCCCTACCAGACAAAGGTATATAAGAAACAAAACCTGTAGCAGAGCCAGTCATATGGTCTGTGACACCAGAATCAATGATCCACTTGGTGGGAGAGCAAGCGGAGGCAGAGTGAGCACCTGGAGTCCCCTGGTGGGCATAAGAAGAGCTAGCAGACTCAGACGAGTGGCCAAGCATAAAGCGACGGAAGGCTTGAATCTCCTCAGCAGAAAGAGCGGAAGGAACCGCAGGGACATCAGATCCCTCATAAGAGGCAGGATCATCAATAGCATCAGAGAGATGAGCCGAGCGAGAAGGAGCCGACCGACCCAGAGTGCGCCCAAATCCACGGCCACCACGAGGGGCAGGTCCACCGCGAGGAGGAAAGCCGTGAAGCTTGAAGCAAGTGTCCCGAGTATGACGTGCCTTCCCGCAATAATCGCACGTCAAATGGTCCTTGTCCATAGGTTTAGACCTTGTGTCCCGGATAGATCGACCACCGGGATTGAACCGAGCAGCAAGGGCAGAGCCCTCATCAACAGTATCTGGTAGACGAATCTGTCGGCGATCATATTCTTGTTGAACCAAACTATATACCTCAGGCAAGGAAGGCAGAGGAGAACGACCAAGGATCTGAACACTGATGGGATCGAGATCACGGTGGAGACCATGAAGAAATTCGAAGATCCGATTGCGTTCCTCCCGGGCACGGACTAGCACTTCATCCTCAGGGGAGACAAGAGTAAGTGCGTCAAAGTGATCATATTCCTGGTAAAGCTGGGTAAACTCCAAGTAATAAGTAGCGGGGGGCCGGTCCCCTTGGCGCAGGAGGAAAATTCGACGCCGCAATTGGAAGATCTGAGCAGCATTCCCGCGACAGGAGTAGGTAATCTCGGCACGTTTCCAAATGTCGGCCGCCGTATCCAGAAATAGATAGTTGCGGGCAATAGACTCCTGCATAGAGTTGGTCAGCCAAGACATCACCAAGGAGTTCTCGGATTCCCATTGGGGCCAATCCGGAGAGGTAGCAGTGGGAGCCATAGTAGTGCCGTTGATGTAGCCAAACAGACGGCGGCTCTTGAGAGCCAGAGTAACAGAGCGAGCCCATGAAAGATAATTAGTGCCATCCAACCTAATAGTAGTAATCTGAGGAGTCCCGTGATCATGGTTGGCACGAAGAGATCCAGTAGAAGGAAGAGGATCATGAGGAGCACTCCCACCGGAGGAGACATCCGGAGTCTCACTACTTCCTGGCATAGCAAGAGAGGAAAAACAACACAAATCCGGGAGCCTAGAGACAGGAAATCTCACTCATAGAAAGAGGAGATGCGTCGGTGGAACACAAAGCACAATAAGAGAGAGATACATTCCCACAGAAAGGGAGAACGAACGCCGGAAAAGCAAGTACGGACTCAAGCCTGCATAGATCCGGCACCGAGAAGGGCTCAAGTAGCCATGCGGAGAGGGCTTCGCCGACGGACGAGAGAGGAAGGCGACGTGGCTGGAGGAAGCTGGCCGACTAGGGCTGGCTGGCCGGAGAAACTCGGAGGAAGACGGCGCTGGAGAACTGGAGACGCGAAGGACGAACTGTCGCTGGAGAACGACAGACGAACTGTCGCTGGAGAACGAACGGCGCTGGAGAACTGTTGCGCTAGAGAACTGACGGGAGAGCGACGGGCTGGCTAGGCGCTGAAGGAAGAACGACGGACGAAGAACGCGCGCTGGAGGACGCCGACGGACGGGCGCTGGAGAATGACGGGCGACGACGACGCAGACGGGAGATGCGTTAGGTCACACCATGCTCTGATACCATGTTGGAGAGTTCAAAATAATTCATTCTTTAGGGTAAAGAGGCACTCTCCTATATATAGGAGAGAAATACAAGGTTAAATAAATGACATAAAAAACTCATATTCTAACAATTATATATATATCACAAATGTAATTAAAAGTCCTCAAAACAATAAAACATCAGACATAATTGCATAAATCATCAATCGATGTACAAATTCATAGTTAATGTAATATAATATGAAGTTCTCAAACAAAAAATATTCATATTCATTTCAAATTTAAGGATGTTCATCAGTCATTTTCTTCCTATTCTTCATCATTATTGGAGATTAACGCATCTTCAATTTCTGATTTGTCTAGAGATAAGTTTCTAATAGTAAGCATGCCAACTCCATCAAAAGGATTTGTCCATGCATCTCCTCAAATATCCAACATTCTACTCCATTATAAATTTCATTTCTCCTCGATAATAGACGTAGATTACTGTGCACATACATCAAATCATCAGCTGCTCGTTGTGGTTGAATTTTGTTTCTTCTCAAATAGTGAATGAATGAGCACATGCTCCAATTTCTCTCACAACATGAGCATGAAGAAGGTTGGTCTAGAAGCTTCAAAACAATTTTTTGCAACCTTGGTGCCAAAGTTCCATAGTAGCTACACCAATCTTTGGGCAACAATGAAAGCTCTACTCTCCAAACTATCAGGCTCATTAAAAGTTTGACCAAGACCCGTGAACCTAGAGAACTCATTAATGATTAGATTCCTCTCCATCAAATCAGGAAAGTATCTCCTTAAGCATGTCTTCCTCTCCGGTTTTCTCAGACAACAATAACAACTAGTATTCTCATACAACAATAACATGAAGAAGAAGACTTACGATCGATCGGGAGACGAATTGACGATGAACAACAACGGTTACGACGAAGAACATGCGGGTCGACGAAGAACAACAGTCGATCAACGAAGAACACCAGCGGATCGACGAAGAGCAACATCGGATCGGGATAACAATGGGATCGAGAGCTTCGGGCGAGAGAGAAATCGGGAGCAGATTGAAACAGAATGAGCCACGCGATGGATTAGACCTAAAAAGGCGTATACGCTCGTCTGGTACGCGTACCCGTACAAGAAACACACCCGATATGGGTACGGGCCTAAAATAGGTGTGTCCGTGCTTCCTAGGTGCCAAGTATATAACACAGTAATAAGATGGCAGTTTATTTGTAGATGTGCATTGGCCACATTAAAAATGCTCGTGTTGTCTTATTTAAAGTAAGTTCCATGGAACGTAATTAGAAAGATGGTTCCATTGATGTGAAAAATGAGTAAGAATTATCTCCTCAATAATGGAAGGGATCAGATGTCAGAGAGGGAGTCAAACCTCCATCGTGGGGTTTGGCTCTCAGAAGTGCTGATCGGCACATAATCTAGGCGAGGCTCACGGGAAGAGAGAGGAGTGGGCGTCAGTTGAGAGGGAAGAGAAGAAGCGTCACTATCGACAGGAGAGATCCGACGGGCCGTCGGCTGGCAATAATTGCTTCACGAGCGAGACACGAGTCGCGACCAGGATACGATGTCGGAATCGAGCGGCACGCATGAGAGGGAATTAGGGCTCTGATACCATGTTGAAATTATGATTCAATTAATCTTTAAACAAAAGTAACACTCTTTATATACAGGAGTGGTTGGCTACAAGAGTAAAAGGAAAATGTGGAGACAAAAATACAACAAATAATAAACCTAAAATACTAACATTAAGTTTAAAAAAATACAAAATATGAACTATTTTAACAATTTTTTATATATATTTAGATAGATGTATGGTCTGTAAAAGCCTGAATTGGTTAAGGTCTCTTAATTTCTCAAGGTAGATAATATGAAAATCCACACCATATATGTTTTATGATCTTTTTAGATTGCTCCATTAAATTCTGAAGCATCTTGCATAAAAAACACCTTTTAAAGTCTCCCATGAGATGATATCTATATATATTTTTGTGCATGCTCTTCGGCAATTTCTATTGGCTGCCTAATATCTTTTATGATGCAACTAGTTCTTATTGGTATTTCTGAAGTTCTGGAACAGGACACTGCCAGTGAGAATCTCAGCACAAAATGGCATGAAATAGCATTGCAACAGTTCTTTTCTAAAACATGCATTTGTCTGCTGGATAGAATGATATGCATCTTTGCTATATATTTTTTGTGTTTACATGTTAGGTAACTCAATGTCTATAGCAAGTCTCACTTGGAGTTACTATTTATTTCAGGTTTTGTACAAGCACAAAATAATCATTTTTGGTGGCTTTTATGACACACTAAGAGAAGTAAGGTCGTCCAGCTTCCCAACCGTAAAAATTCTCAGTACTTCTTTTAATCATTTTGGGGCTTGCCTTTTTCTGTTTGATTAACATTCTTTGTTCCACTTACTGAATATGAAAATGTTTTGTCTAGGATTTCTGTTTCATTTTGTGCTTGTACTATTGGCACAATAAATTTCTCATTACTTCACTGTTTTACATATCCGACATATAGAAAACTTGACTTAGCCTATGTAAAAGCCCATGTAAAGGTGGGGTTGTTGGCATGTAGTTTAGTCCTACACCTTGGGTTCTAGTTTATTTACCACTCCTCCTTCTTATATATTTTGTACAAATCCTTGTATTGATTGATGAAGTAGAAAAGAAATAATTTTTTTCCTTTTTGTATTGTGGATTTCTACATGGTATCAGAGCCACATGATCCAAAATCAGACGGCTCCCGACGAGTGACTTCTTTTCGTACCGATTGATTCGTTCTCAGATTTTCCTTGTCTCTGTCTGGGTAATCACATGATCCCTGTTGATCAACGCCCTTTCAATTATAGTCTGCCCACCCGCCTCTTTTATAGGCTCTCTGGACCCTTGTTTCTCGCAGCACCTACCCAAGGTCTCGCCGGTTGCGCTACTCAACCTAGTTCGCTTGAGCACGATCTCGGTGCTCGTGGTATCAACTTTGATCCCACAGATCCTCTGCCTAACGATCTCGTCAATCATGGTTTCCACTTCGATCTTGCCGCTCGCTGAGAAATTAGCTTTGCTCTTGCAGCTCCTCTGCCTAAGGATTTCACAGCTTGTGGTGCTTGCTTTGATCTTGCCGCTCGAGTTTGTTCTTGCAACTGATCTCACCGCTTGATTTGTTCTCACCGATCGTCGCTCGGGTTTGTTCTCGTTGAAGATTTTGCCACTCGTCCTTGCCTCTTGTTCTCACATCAGATCTTGCCGCTCCTCAGTCACTCGTGCACAACCGCGCCATGAGCTCACATCTACTTCAGAGCTCGCCGTAACATTTTTTCTCTCGGCTATTTCCTCTAGCGAAGCTCGTGAGACCTCTCCTTCTCTCCCTGAAATGTCTCATCCCACGGGAACAAATGCTACCTCCACTCCCTGCACTCGCTTTGGTCCCTCTCCCTGACATACGGGACGAACCCCGCAGTACAACAATCTCTTTAATGGGGAAGAAATTTTTTTGTTGAGTGGGTACACTCTGTGCGCCGCGCCCTCCAAACCAAAAGTCTCCTTCATCATGTCACACGCAATAGACCTGCTGAGCTTACCGAGCAATGGCTCCGGGATGTTGGACGTGTACAATCATGGATCCTCAACTCCATGGATAGTGAGCCACATCGTATGACAATGCACCACGAGACCGCTAAAGCTATGCGGGATCAACTGATGACCCTGTACTCTGGGAAGGACAACCTTCATCATCTCTTCGATATCTTTCGGGATCTACAGGCTCTGTAACCTGGTTTTGATGGTGATCTGATATCCTTTGTAGCTCAATACAAGACACTTATCGAGTCCTGGGTTTGGCAGCAGCCTCTGACGTTGGATCTTGCTACCCAACATGCTCAGAAGGAGGCTGTCGGCATAACTCTGATGATGGCGCAACTTCCCCCTCATCTCCACAGTGTCCCTGCGACCATCTTATCTTCTCCCACTATTCCCTCACTCTTAGATGTGAGCTCCATGATCTTAAAGGTGATTCCGCTCATCGATCTCCCAGCGCATCCCTCTCTTGCCCTCCAACACTCTCCTGACGCTCGTCCTCAACCTCCTGAGCACTGTGGAGGTTGTCATGGAACTCAGGACGATCGCCCTCAATTGCTCCAAGGGGCAGAACACTCGCCTTTGTACCCATTGTGGGTAGACGAATCATACTGAGGCCACATGTTATCACAAACATGGGTTTCCGACGCATCCCCCACCTTTCAACACCACACTTCTTCGTCGATGGATGGTCATACCACCTCTCACTCTGACATTGACACCATGCGAGAAGAACTGCACATCTTCGGGGGCTGGTTACTCGGATGTCCGACTCCGTCGCCTCTATCTCCCATGAAGGTATATCGTGCTTTTGTCATGGTCCCTCTTGGATATATTACCCTACAAAAGCCTTCTCAATATACGAACTCTGCTTGTCCGAAGATTATCACGATGGCCAATGAGGACACTGTTGGAGTTTCTAAGGTGATCCGAAGTAGTCAAGCAGTTAGTCTCACTGCCAATGCGATATGAGCCTATAAAGTCACACATAAGAGCGTTTGGAGAAATTGGAGAAAGGATTGTGTTGGCCTTGCTCCTATGACTATTTGGAGTAGAGTTGGTTCTAGAAAATGCTCCTTAGATATTGTGAATATTGTATGGAGCATGTCGAAAAGGCTTCAAGACGATATTGTGAATATCATCGAGAAAGCTTCAAGACGACATTGTGAATGTCGTCGTGACAGATAGTCTGTCGTCGGGATCACAAGCCGATATTGTGAATATCGACTCGTGATCAATGTCGTCGAGAATGTCTCGATGACATAGACTCACAACTATTTCGTCGAGATGTCTCGACGATTTCGTCGAGACTGTCTCGACGAGTTCGTCGAGACTGTCTCGACGAATGATCGTTGTCGTCGAGACTGTCTCGACGAATGATTGACTTCGTCGAGATGTCTCGATGATTTCGTCGAGATGTCTCGACGAATGTGGTCATCCCGACGAAACTGTTTATACTCTGTTTTAGTCTGGGTCTGCGGATAGCAGAAACTTTTGTCTGCCTTACAGCCCTGGGTATAAAGGGGCCAGAGACATTAAGTTTTCGATATATAGAACCCGAAAACTGGAAGGCGCCCCCGTGCGATCACGAGTGTGAGTGCGAACCCTTACCCGTGCGTGAAAAACGGAAGCCGTTCTTGAAGATCGAGAAGGAAAAGTTCCTCTGTTGATCTTGCCGCTGTTCCAGAAGACCCGTTGCTGCCTATCCTTATACGGATCTAGCAATCTGTGGAGACGTAGAGGACACTCCATCTCTGACCTAGTTCGTGTTCGACAAAATCTTAGGGTTCTTCGGCGCTCTTTTGAACTTCTGTAGAGGTGTAGATCTACTTCTACACTAACTCCTTCAAATGAGTTTGCCGATCTCGACAGAGCCGCAAGAACTGGAAGAAGGCTCAAAATAGGATTTTGATTCCGGAAAGATTTTTTGGAGCAATTTGATCGAGTCTCTACTTGATTCCGCACATGTAATTTATTTATTGCTTAAATTTCTTGATTCATGGTTTGAGCAAGATCCTATTATCTCTCTTTTGGGTTGTTCTTGAATATTCCGCTGCGCACATCTGATGTGTCTACCCATAAGGAAAACCCAACAGTGGTATCAGAGCCAGGTTTCTGCGATTTCCATGTTTCAGAAGTTGTTCCCTTTGCAGTAGCCGTCTTTCTCTATATTAGTTTGTGAAACTAAAGCATAGAGAGACGAACTTGTCTACTGCCATAAGGGTGTTTGCTTGTGCTAGCATCCGGTACATGTAAATCCGTAGATTTAGAAATGTTCTAAATATTCAGATTTAATCCATAGCATCAATTGTTGATGGTTTTGTGCATCTGGAATGTATCCGAGTTATGCTTGTTGTTTCTTTCATGATTGTGAAATGTGTGCACATTGATTAAATGTTAATCAAGATTACGTGTTAATCAAGATTAAGTGTTAATCAAGTATCATGAAAAATCCCTTAAAATTAATATTAAGTGTTCGGATGCCTTCCGATGGATGACACTTTTCCTGCCTCGATCGATGAAGTGTGGGCTTGCCAAAGCAAGATGCATTTATCTATCTTGGTAAGGGTGCGAGCGGATAATTGTGATATCCCACTGTCGACATCGGGTCAAACTTAACTAAGTGATCTCAACGGTTGAGTGCCTAGAGGCATAGTGTTGGCATGCACCATTCGATGGATGCGAATAAGTGTTATTCACCAACCATACAAGAGTTGCATAATGATGCAATTGACAAACGTTTTCTACCTAAATAGCCACATTGTGGGTGATCAGCCAAAGTTGACTTATGATGACGGTGAAATATGGATCTTGTCCACTAAGAGGGTAGCTCACATAAACTCTCCGAATTGGTATTAAGAGTTATCAATTTGAATAAAATAGTGAGAGCTTTTAATTAAAGTTCTTATTAAAATAGAATGTATTTTGAAATATAGTATTAAAATATTTTGCAAATTTATTGCAGAATTTTCATGGCAAGTAAATCTCACTCCACCTTGTCCCTGAGAGTCATCCTTGAGAAGGGTAGCTCACATAAGCAGTAGTGAAAGAAGTACTAGCGGAAGACTAACAACCACGCAGTAGATCACATAAATATATGAGTAATAAGATAGACATAAAGTAACCACAACAACGACACGATGACCCCACAGTCCAAGTACAACAGTCCATAGAAAATCCGGGGGCTCATAACTAAACATGCCAAACTGGATAAAAATTAACATATAAAATGCTGTAAAACAATAAACCTATTGAGCTAACTAACTATATGACTGATGATGTTGCTAAGGGTAGTAACGATCCTCTGCATGTCTTCTATCTCCACGTCAAGTTCACGTTAAGTCCACATCATAGCTCTGGGAACACCTAGGGTGGAGTCAACGAATGGTGAGGGTTAGCAAATACTATCCGTATATGCTAAGTCGGTTTCCTCCTCTCTCCCTGAGCCACCTATGTGCTCAAGGGAGGCGGTAAGCTGTCCTGTAGTATGTGTTAGCACAGTGCAACACATGCACGCACGCACCCACGCGCGCACGCACGCACCCACACACGTACACACCCACCCACGCACCCACCCACACATCCACGCACCCACCCACACATCCACGCACCCACGCTTTTCCCAGAGATGCAGGTCGCCATCTTCACCGCCGGACTTCGCGAATGCCTGCGACTTGATGTCGAATTTGAGGCTCCTCCAGACTTAGTGTCTGTTATGAGTCTGGCTCGGATATGTGACTGTCGCCTCCAACTGGCATAGGAGGTCTATTTGCCCACCGACACGGGCATTCAGCCAGGTCATTTATTGGGACATCCATCCCCACCAGTCAGAAACTATCTGGGGACGAGATGATGGAATGACGTGCCAAGGGCTTATGTTTCAACTGCGACGAGCTGTACACTCGCCGCCACAGGTGCAAACGACTTTTCTATCTACACATCGAGGACTCTGATGATGAGGGTGTCGGCTGACGCGACCACCATTGATCTCCTTCGAGCTTAAGGACAAGCTCGTTTTGCAAGGCAGGAGAGATGTTATGTGTCCTTTTTGCATTATTTAGTATTAATTATTTCTTAATATGCTTTTATTTTGTCTTAGAGTCGCGTCCTTATTGGACGTCGTTATTTATGTCGTGTTTTTATGTGGTGTCCAAGTTTGTCTTATTTCTTTTAGCGTTATTTCCTTGTAACTCTTTCCTTGTTTGTGTCGATTGTAAGTCCTATTTAAAGGACCAAGTGAGTCTTGTATTGGTATGAATGAAGAAAGTCTATTTTCTCAAACCCTAAAAGAAATCTTGGAAGCTCTCTCGAGCATGCCCCGCATAGACAGCCGCAGTCAAGGCTCCGTAGTATCTCCGCCTCCGTCTTCTCCACCTCCAGCTACTCCTCCGACAACATTCAAGTAGACCCATAACATTATCTTAGATCCGCTCGACCAAGACGAGTTGACCCGCAATCTAACCAGTTCACCGCTAGGGATCTTTCCCAACCCGAGACCACTAGTGCACTTAATTGTGATCACACAGACACGACATGTCAAGCCTCGACTATAGGATTCCCTCATTTTGACAAGGTTCAATGCATTATCTACCAGGATAGAGGACACATAACAACCTAGTGCCCTACGAGGAATCTACTTCTCGATCAACACCCGACCTGATAGTGTATGATGAGGCCATGAGGGAGGTATTGTTGCGACTATTAAGAATGTTTATTAGAGCGACTCGAATAGAGCACTAGAGTTAGACTTGATGGTGTGTTTATTGCCTATACCCCTTTTTGATGAGGATGAGATTCTGTTGAGTGACTCATTTATGAGCAGAAGATCCTTGAAATCTCTTCAAGTCATATCTTCGAGTAACCCCACTCATGAGGAGCCCAGTGTTTATTATGTAGTGATTTCCTTTCTGATGCTCGAGGACACTCCCGTTATATCAGGAACCTATTCTGTTACATTTGGATGACTTTTATTATACCCCTCCCATGAGTCACCTAATGAGTTTTCCCCTCTTTGAGACATTCAATACATCCTAGATTGACATTCTCTTGGGCGATATTCGTCTTCGCGAAGAATTTTTCTATAGGCCGCTTGGTGAGCCTCCTGACGAGTCACATTCCTTGAGAGACATTTGACACGTCATGAGCTCATACTTTAGTGCTGATACCTCATGTAAGTATATGAGCATTCATCGCGTACTCGAGGAGTATTTCTATATTCCACCTAGAGAGCTTCCCGATAAGCCACCGCTCATTATAGTCCTATCTATCATTAGTCAGTCAGTCGCGGTTAAGAGTGCTCTTGATGGCTCGAGGATCTATTTTATTGTTACCAACACTCTAGGAGACATTCGACATACTATACTATTTTATCTAATTGTCGATGTCACGTGATTATTTGAGTGATCATCACGCTCACGATAAATTTCTATACCCCACCACCTGAGCCTCATGACCATATACCCCCTTTTGGGAGTGCCCTATAACACCGTAGTGTCAAAGTAGGAGTTAGTCATGTCTATTGTTCATCGTTTGCGTTTATTGTATGATTACCTACATATATTGCATGACTCGCCTGTGTTGTCTCATTCATATTTACTATATACTTTGTATCATTTGCATGAATTGCATGAATTCGTTCAACGTAAAATTGCAATAAGTAATGAATATGATAATGTTTACACAAACATTCGTAGGTGAGAGCAGAGCATTGGAGAAGGCGTGCAAGTGGTGGTAAAAGTTAAGGCTGAGAGTTCTCACATTGAGCAGTGACAATTATGTTAGGCCAACGAGCACCAATACAGTATTACGAATAATTAGGTCTAATATCTACGAATTAAAATTCTCTAAGAGTATGGGAATTTATTATGTATTCAACTTTGAGGATTTGACTCCGTACTATAAGCCCTGTGAGTATATGAGTCCATTCCTTGACACCACCTCTGAGCCTCAGCTACCACCTATATTAGACACTCTTCAATTTCTGCCTCACTTTCAAATGTTCATATTTAGCAATGAGGGAGTTAGGGAACATAAAATCCTGTCTAATAAATACTCATAGAGATACTTTATTTTAGTCCTCTCTTTAAATATTTTTCCATGGGTATATAAACTTTGGTATTAGGATAGTAGTCATACTGACTTAAGCTGCATGCATATACACTAATATTCAATGCCATTGTAATGAGATCGGAAATTTGTTTTACTCTGTATTTAACATGTTTAAGATGCATTTATGTAAAGGTGTTTATGCTTCTTGCAGGTATTATAATGACTTGCACGTGTTTGATCTAGACCAGTTTAAGGTGAGCCTCAATTTTCTATCTCCCATCTCTCCTTTTCCTCTGTTTACAATAGCGAAATTTTTCTCAAGCACGTCAGCGATTAATTACTTCTGTGTTTAACATGAAATCACAACTAACACACTCAAATTAGCACAAGTACCTTTTGATTCAGTTTCATTTTTAAAACATTTTATTGAACTATTGTGTATGGAACACTGTTATGTGAGGGTGTCCGTAACACACCTATCTGGTGTGGATGGCTATACTACTGAGGTTTTCTATAATAAACAAAATTTATAGGAATAAGCCTTTAAGTTTTTAAGAAAACATCCTCCTAGGATTATTGAGTAGGAACTGGAATAACATATATCTTCTCCAAAGGTATTTGTTTTTTACATCAATTTAATCTCAACGTGTGAGAACTTTGCAGTTAGTTTTGTAATTTTAGCTTTTTACGCCATGGCAATTGATCTTTAATCTTCCCACAAGCTCAGATCTTGAAATCGCACAGCAAAAGCTAGCTGGTTGATTGATTGATGCAGTGTGTTTTGTAGATGGTTTTGGACATTCGCTGGAACTCTTTTTTTCTCTTTCTCCCTCTCAAACACTACTCAGAATGAGAAGGCAGATAGGACAGTTACTGTCGGCAAAAGGAGAACTCTATTTCATGATGAAAGAGGATTACAATTTACAACTCTAGATGAATGATGTCGAACATTTAGGATTTCTAAAATCTCCAATCCCTTTCTCACGAAAATCCCTCTCTATTTATAGATTTATAGATCCCTCTCTTCGAAGGAGATGACTTCTTCAGGTTCCTTATTGTCTTGTTGAAGTCATTGCCATACCAATTTTAATCTTTAATGAGTTCCCCTCATTTGTTTTTTTTGTCGGATTCCTCGAACTTGATGCCTTAGCTGAATAATTTAACACACTAAATTTCCAGGCCTAAATCTCTCTCCTTAGGTGTCTGGTTGATAATTTGAATTCGTTTGTCTGATTGATTAGCTGATTTCAACTTACAGGTTCTTGATGACACCCTCTTTAGTATTAGCAATGTGATGTGAGAATCACCACCATTGCCAAACTCGAGCTTCTGATTGGATTATTGGATGGATAATTGACCTGATTTACCCATGATCTCATCCCCTAAACTTTCTCCCCTTAGATCTAATCCCCTAAACACTCTCCCACATTTAAAAGGATTTCACTCCTGTGAAATTAGATCTCTAGATAGGAATCATGACTTCCCTGCTTCCCTATTGTACTAATTTCATGTACTAGGAAACTATTCCTTCTTGCTGATGTAGTAAGCCTTCTTCTGTCTATTGATGCTTCCCTACTGTACTACTTGCATGTACTAAAACCCATCCTTTCTTGCTGATGCAGTAATCTTCTTCAGTCCTTGTCTTTCTGCAACAGTATTCTCGGAGCTTTATACATTTGAAGAATTGCCGGTATACGAGTTTTCCTTGCATTTTTTTGTTATCAACGAGAAATTTCTTTGGTTAGGAGATGATATGAGAGAATACTTAAGAACAAATTTGACTAAAATTATAATACGGGATACTACCCCGAGAGACATGCTCCCTTCAAACTCCCAAGAGCTGGTTCCCCCAAATACTTCCAAAATGAGTGAACATATAAGAAACTTCAAAATTCTTTACACATACAAGACACATCATTAAATTAGCCTCACATGCACATTTAACAATGATTTATAATTATTAGTAGTAATAAGGATTCCCTTATTAATATGACTCTTGATCTTCTTTCATTAATGATATTAAAGATGCCACTTACCTATTAATAATAAGTTATAACATGATATATTCTCGAGATATCTCCTCTTATTCCTTCATAGTTAATCTGGTGGTCCCCATGTGCCATGATGATAGATTCGTTCTCATCTCTTGATTGGTGTGCTTGCATATCAATTGCCTACCCTGTGAAAACTTGCTTTGTCAAACTCTAACGTTTACTTGGAGGGTCACTGTGAGATATTAGTGCTACTAGAGCTTAGATTGATTTAACAATTAAATTATAATTAATATGAATAAATACACGTTTGAGTTAGAAATTCTTTGTAAGTAATTAGGGTTTTAGCCAAATACTAGTGAGAGTGCGATATAGAAATGAAGGTCGAATTCTCCATCACAATATCAATTAATACTCAGAACAAACGCAAACAAGCACACAATCTAATTACAAAGACAATGCGAACGTAAGCAATGCAAATACTAAACACGTCTGCAAGCTCACTTAGACATGGTAGACATCAACTTTAGATCTAAATGGTGCTGCGGTCAGAGGCGGTGGCGGTAAAAAACGGGAAAGGATGTCGAACCACTCCCGGAAGTAGAAAATGGTCGTAACTGGAGGTGGGAGGGAAATGGATGGGCTGTTGGGTGGTGGCCGGGATGGGGAAATGGAGGCGGCAGTGTGGTTTGGGTACTAGGGGCTGGATGGACTATAGAAGGGGAAATGAAGGTTGTGGCTTTAATGGCTAAGATGGATGGAGGCGGGCTGGAGTAAGGTCGGCGGATGGAGGAGGGAAGTTGGACAATGCTAGGTCAGGAAGTAGGTGGAAAGCCACTTTACTAAGGGCTGGCGTCTGCTTTAAGACGGTGTTAGGCTTCGGGGAGGGGGAAGACGGTCCAACGATTTGAATCAAGAGAGGTCGCTCTTGTCGCGGGAGAAGAAGACCCAGCGTCGCACCGAATGGTGGCTTCGGCTTCATGATGTGATTGTGACCAGGAGAAGGAAAAATTCAAATATGTTGATGCCTTGCTTTAGCGATTTAGGTGAGTTTATATACTAATGAGTATGTCTACCATCAAAGTCGGAATGAACAATAAGGGCCACCGAACGGACTAAAAAAATACATAGGAACTATCAAAAGTGTCTGTGGATGCGATATCAGACTCAGATTGCCTGTACAACGATCCTACATGCTGCTACAATGTGAATAAACCATCATGGGCCCCATATGATGGCAAATCTATGATGTGTTGTGGCCATCCCCATCAACTCCCCCAGTTCGAAAACATTCATTCCCGATGAATGGAGATGATTATACTCTCAACATAAGCCCAAGGTGCGCGTCCTCTCCAATGAACCAAGTATCTTGAGGTCGTTCCCTCTGAAATGTGTCGCCTCTTGGTCAACAATCTACGTGTATGTCGTAAAGTGAATCACGAAGTCCAATCTACGATGTATGTTTTGAGTTGGGAAGGTGGGTGAAGGTATTGTAGGTAGAGACTTGCAACTGTGGGTGGTGGGTTGGGAGCTGAAGATGGTAACAGGTACATGAGACTGAGTGGGGGCGGTAGGTGGCGAGTTCATATAGCTAAGTGGCTCAAAGTATAGAGTCAAATCTTTGATATTTAATACAAGATGAATTTCCATATTCTTAGGGACGTCTAACTCATATGCATTCGCTCCAATGCTTCTCAACATTGTGTATGTGTATGAATCCATTCATCTTACATTTATTTTCTTCGCCGTTTTTGTGTGATACTAGAACCATCACCTAATCGCCCATTACAAAATCTCGCTTTATCATGTGACTATGAACATATAGTTTATAACTTTCACTGCTTAGTGTGATCTTTCGCCTAATAGTATCATGTAGCTCATATAGGTGTCGGGCAAAAGACTTAATTGACTCACTAGGGAGGGACTCAATAGGCAGAGATATAAGGTCAACAGATTTCCTACGGTCGTAACCATGGTACTAAAGGAAACATGCTCAACCAAGTGCACATATTGAACGAGCTATTATATGCAAACTCAACTATCAGTAGATTAGAGTCCTAACTGGAGGGGCGATCACCCACTAGAGACTACAAAAGGTTTACTAGGCTTCTATTAACTACAGTCTAACTGTCTGTCTGGGGATGATACGTGATAAGGAGCTGAAGAGTCCTGGTTTTCTTCCACAACGTTTTACAAAAGGGCCCATAAAGGAAATGTCGCGGTCTGAAACTACCGTCCTAGGTAAACCGTGAATCATGAAGATGTCTCTAACGAACAAGGTTGCGATGAGGGACGCGTCAGTAGTCTTGCTGCAAGGAATAAAATGAGTCATATTTGAGAAGCAACAACCACCAAGGGTGCAATTCAGGTCGGTTCGGATCGGTTCCAACAAAAACCAAGAACGGATTCATATAGGTTCGTTTACACCATTTTGGAACCAGAACCTACCCATATATTCAAAGTCTAGAACCATACGGTCCATACCCGAACCAAAAAGTTTGGTTTTGGTTCGGTTCTTGGTTCTACAGTTTTACCCGACGACATAATTATAACTAAAATGCTTATAAAAAATATATAAAATTTTATTTTCCTACATGATTTTTTACACAACTTTTATTTTCCTATGTATTCTTTATGTTCAACAATAAATCTATAGAATATTATTATTAACTTAATTTTTGTTGCATTATACAGAGAAAATCAAATGAGATTACCTTACTCTTACTTAATATTTATGCGATAAGTATTAGTCATTCGATTCTCGAGTCAGTTCTCGGGTACCCAGTTGAAGTAAGCCATTTTTAGGAGTTAAATATCCCATTGTAAAAGCCCACTTATAAGGCCCATTCTTCCTCCTTGTATTTAGTCTCACATCTCTAATCTTGTATTAGGTTTTCTTTCTTTGTGGATATATATGAGAACATTGTAATCTATGTGGAATAATATATTGAAATAACATTTTAATTCATTTCTTGACTTGGTATCAGAGCCAGATTCTCGTCATCGTTCTCGCTTGCATGGCTTCTCTCGTTTCTCGTCAGAGAGCGTTTATCTCGTCGTCCATAGAGCTGTTCGGGACGATCCCGACTGCTCCTCTCATCATTGACCTTGATGTCGATCTATTCCCGCTCGCTATTCGGGACGATCCCGACTGCTCCTCTCATCCTCGAACTCAGTATCGAGTTTTCCTGCGAGTTCCGAGCTTTGCGAGATCTCCGCAAGATCATCTGAGCTCTGCGAACTCTCCCATAAAGTTCCGCGAGTTCGCGAGTTTTTTTTTTTCCGACGAGCTTTCCGCACGCGTGCTCTGCTTTCCTCTACAACGAGCTCTTCCCCGAGCTCTTCTAGTGTCCAGGCGAGCTTTCCTCTGCAGAAAGTTCGACCAACGAGCAGAGTTCTTCCAGCGAGCAGAGTTCTTCCAGCGAGCAGAGTTCTTCTAGCGCGTGCGAGCCCCATCTCCATGCGAGCTGTTCCGATCAGGGTATGCGAGCTCCTCCAGCGTGCTGTGCGACCTTCTCCGGCTTAGGGTTGGCTTGCTCTTCCTTCACTAGACCGCCATATTTGCGTATTCCAGCGCACTCTTTTCTGCTGTTTGCGGTTGCGCTTCATGGCAGACTCCTCGAATACACCTGTTGAGTTATTCTCGAATTCCGGCTTTCATTCCTCTCCGATCAGGCTTCCTCCACTTGTTAATTAAAATTAAACATAACTCCAAGACTAACAGTTTCGGAACAAGAAGAGAGGGAGAGTGGTATACCATAGATAGCAACAAGAGACCTTGAGGGCAGAGCCTGTAGGTGAATCTGGTGGCAAACAAGAAATGCAGAAGGCTTCAAGGAGGTTGCGGAGAGGTGTTACGGGACCAGTGGGCTTGCCAACTGGTTGCTGGAAGCTCGACACCGAAGGAGGAAAGCGGAGGGAGGTTGCCAGGGGACTCCGGGGCCTTAAGATGCTGTGTCGGAGCCAGGCGAGCAGACGACGGCTCAGGAGGAGTAAACTGCCAGGCTCGACAGGGAGAGGAAACCCGTGCGTTGAATCCCAAACAGGAGTCGAAGGAGTGGCCGCCGGATCCCAAGGTGGACTCCAGCGGCGGCGGGAGGAGCACGGGAAAGGCGGTGATGTCGATCTGTAAGAGGCGTGTGGCGGAGGGCACGCGAGAGAGGTGGGTAGCTCCCTGGGAAGTCGAAACAGAGAAATGAATTTTCTCTATTTCGTTTTTTCCAGGCTGCCGTTTGCGTGGTTGGGCTGGGAATTAAATAGGAAGGGTATTTTTCTAGGGAATTAATGGAAGTATTTAAAAGGAATAAAGTGGGGGCTCAAAGAATTCAAGGGGGCCGGCCAAATAGGATAGTTAAATACTTAGATGGCCTTTATGACATAATTAAAGGTGAGATTTTAAAAGTGTCTTCATTTCAAATTCTAATAAAGAGATTTTTTTTAACTTTTAAATTTAAAAATGTATTTTATAATTTATAAATTAACGATATTTCAAAGCTTGCCCGAATCATTATGTTACAGATCCATATTAGGGAATCACATACAAACGTCTTGAACCATGGACAATGCGCGCTTGATCTATCATTTCTATTTCGCATGCTATTTTTATTTCATTTAGTACGTTTTAACCTCAATAGTTGTTTAAGCCTTATTGAGGGGGCAAGTTGGTCTTTTACTTTTGATGGTTGGACTTTATGTGGTGGGATTGGAATGAAATGGGTAAGAAGGAAATTACTTGAAATCTCTCTCTCTCTCTCTCTAAACCTTTCCTTTCGTTCTCTCTCTATTCTCCCGATCAAACCACCGCCTCCCCTAGCCTCTGCCGCATCGCACCCCTTGCGCTCGCCGCCGCCGCCGGAGGAGCTCCTCCGCTTCATCTCCACCATTGCTCCCAAGGGCTCAAGGAAGGGATCCTCCTCTTCCCTCCAGGACTTCCCTCTCCAACGCCCTTTCACTCGCTCGCAAACCCGGGACCGTAACAACTTGGTATCAGAGGCACCGGTCCTCCCTCCAGTCGCTACCTTCACCGCTCCACCGCTGCTGCACGCCGAGGACGCCGACCGCTCCGATCCGACGCCCAGCCCTCCGATCGGCCGCAGCCCGCCCCGATCCGACTCCTCCAGGCCGCGCCTTGCTGTCCGCTGCCTATTCTCCTCGGATCCTCTCTCAACGGGGGTTCGCTCCTCGCTCCCTCCGCCGGTTTACTTCCTCTTCCAGATTTTCCACCGCTCTGGCCCTCCTCCATTATGGCCGAAGACGCTCAAGGGGCCCAAACATTGGCCCAAATCCTGTAATCTTTCAAGACCATGATGGCCTACAACCACCAAACACTCCTCGCCGCGCTCCGACCCGACGGCATGCCCTTGCCGACACGGACGACTTCCGCCTCCTCTCCCTCCGTTCACGAACAACACCCTCATACACCGCAGACGAACTTGCCGAACCGCTCGGATAACCCGACGATACCACGGTTTGTCAAACTGGACTTTCCGATCTTCGAAATCAAAGAGGATCCCCTTACCTGGCTGACCCGGTGCGAGCATTTTTTTTGCGGCACAACGCACTCCATTGGAGGATTGGTTGGGCGTTGCCTCCTTCCACTTGATGGGCTCGGCTCAACTGTGGTTCTCTCAGCTTCAACGAGAGAAGCCCCTTCTCACGTGGGATGACTTCAAGACTCAGTGCAACTTACGTTTCGGGCCCCCACTCCGCAGCAACCCCATCAACCCCATCAACGAGTTGATCTCTCTGAAGCAGTCGGGGTTGATTGATGATTACTTGGAGCAGTTTCAGCTTCTCTTGGCCTGTGCACCGCAGGTCCCCACGGCCCACCAGGTGGCCTTCTTTACTGCGGGATTGCATGAGCGACTCCGAATGGACGTGGAGTTCCAAAATCCGCAGGATCTCTCGACCGCCATGAGTCTCGCACGTATTTGCGAGCGACGCATCTTACTTGATCGTCCCTACATGGGGCGTCGTAGCAGCGATGTCTCCTTCCGGCACCTCGCGCATCCCCCGCCGCCGCCAGGAGGTGGCCCGACCAGACCAAAGGATGGGGAGCGACCGACTCATATTCGGCGCTTGTCCAATCAGGAGATGTCCGAGCGCTGCGCCAAGGGCCTTTGTTTTAACTGTGTTGAGGCATACACTCGGGGACACACGTGTAAGCGTCTCTTTTGGCTTGAGGTCGACGACCCCTCAGATGCAGACGAAGGGGATGACGAGCCAGGGGACCCCACACTATCAATCAACGCCATGTCAGGTCCACATTCGGGGGACACAGTACATATGTCTATTTCCGTGGTGGGCCATGAGCTCCTTGCCCTCATGGATACAAGCAGTACCCACAGTTTCATCAGCGACCACGCCGCTCAGCGCCTCCAGCTTCCTATTACTCACCGCAACCATTTACGTGTCGCCGTGCCAAATGGCGCCGCAATGATATGCACCGGAGTTTGCCGGGATGCTCCGATTAGGGTGGCGGATTATCACTCTCGGGTGGACTTCTTTGTCATAGCCCTGCGGGGCTTCGAGGCCGTTCTAGGGACGCGCTGGTTACGCACGCTGGGACCGATTCTGTGGGATTTGGGGGCCCTCACTATGTCGTGGGGACATGGGCCTACTTCGACAGTATGGCAGGGCCGACCGATGGTGAAGACTAGTCATGCCTTCTTGCTCCAGTTTGCTTCAGCCGAGCAGCCTGGCCTCTCCGACCTCCTGCTGGAGTACATCTACACCTTGGCCGCACCGACCGGGCTTCCACCCTCGCTCCGCCAGGACCACCGTATCTGCCTCCTGCCGAACACGGCCCCGGTGGTCGTCCGGCCATACCGCTATCCCTTTCTACAAAAGGATGAGATTGAGAGGCAGTGCACCGAGATGCTCCAACAAGGCATCATTCGCCACAGCGTTTCCCTCTTCTCCTCACCCGCCCTCTTAGTCGGTAAGAGTGACGGCTCGTGGCGCTTCTGCGTGGATTACCGCGCCTTGAATGCTCAGACCGTCAAGGACAAGTTCCCTATTCCAGTTGTGGAAGAGCTATTGGACGAGTTGCATGGAGCACGCTTCTTCTCCAAGCTGGATCTTTGCTCGGGCTATCATCAGGTCCGTATGCACCCGGGGGACGTGGAGAAGACCGCCTTCCGAACACATCACAGCCACTTCGAGTTTCTGGTGATGCCTTTTGGTCTCACCAACGCCCCATCCACATTCCAGGCCCTCATGAACGAGGTATTCCATACTCTCCTACGTCGCTGTGTCCTTGTTTTCTTCGATGATATTTTGGTATACAACAACTCTTGGGAGGCGCATCTCGACCACCTCAGACAGGTTCTTCAGCTAGCACGGTCTCAACGGCTCTACTTTAAGGGCTCCAAGTGCTCATTTGACACTAACCGAGTCGCCTACTTGGGGCACATTGTGGATCACACCGGGGTTGCTGCTGATCCAGTCAAGATTTAGGGGGTTCTCGACTGGCCCCTTCCCCAATCACAGCGGGAACTGCGCGGATTCTTAGGCCTGACCGGCTATTACCGGTGTTTCATCCAGGGGTACACTGTCATCGCAACCCCCTTGTTATCGCTCTTGAGGCGCCAGAGCTTTACATGGGACGACTCGGCCAGGTAGGCTTTTCGAGCTTTACATCAAGCTCTAGTCTCCACCCCAGTTCTACAGCTGCCAGATTTTGAGAAGGAGTTCCAGGTGGAATGCGATGCTTCAGAGCATGGCTGCGGGTCAGTGCTTCAGCAGGACGGGCACCCAATTGCTTACTTTAGCCGCAAGACGACTCTTCACCACCGGAAGCTGCCCGCCTACGAGCAAGAGCTTATTGGCTTGGCAAAGGCAGTTCACCACTGGCGGCCCTATTTGTGGGGGCGTTCCTTTTTGATCCGGACTGATCACTTTAGCCTCAAGTATTTGTTGGAACAGAGATTGACTACGGTGCACCAACAATGTTGGGTGAGCCGCCTTTTGGGGTATGATTTCCGAATGGAATACAAGGCCGACCACTTGAATCGTGCGGCCGATTCTCTCTCTCGCCGCGACTCCCCGTATGCTCTCCTCTATGCTATGTCCGAGCCCTCCTCACGAGTTCTTTCCCACCTCAGTCAGGAGATTGATGACTCTCCCATTCTTCGCGAGCTGCGGCTCCTTATCCAGTAGGGGCACCTACCGCCGAGTTGGACGATCTGTGATGGCCTTATCCGCACTCATGAAGGGATCCAAGAGACGCTTCAACGTGTGCGCGCCGAGTTTTTCTGGCCAGGGCTCAAGCGTAGCGTTCAAATCTACATTGCGGAGTGCATCAGCTGCCAGCGCAGCAAAGCGGAGGCTCTCTCCCCAGCCGGTCTACTACAGCCGCTACCAGTGCCGACACAGATATGGGCCGACATCTCCATGGATTTCATCGAGGGCTTGCCTCCATCTCGCGGTTCAATGTCATCCTTGTCGTTGTGGATCGTTTCTCCAAGGGGAGCCACTTCTTTGCCATGAGCCGACCCATCACAGGACCCGCTGTGGCCCGTATTTTCTTCGACCGGGTGTTTCGTCACCACGGGATATCGGAAAGCATCGTGTCTGACAGGCACAAAGTCTTCACTTCCGAGTTTTGGCAGGAGCTGTTCGCTCTTTGTGGCACAAAACTGGCCCTCTCCTCAGCATGCCATCCACAGTCCGTTGGCCAGACCGAGGTGGTCAACAGGACCCTCGAGATGTACTTGCACTGCCTTACGGGGGATCGGCCCAAGGATTGGGCCCGCTGGCTACCCTGGGTGGAGTATTGTTACAATACTTCCTACCACACCGTCCTCCAGACCACCCCCGTCAACTTCATTTACGGTCGGGAGCCTCCCCGCCTCCTCACGTACGTTGCTGCATCGACCCGCTCTCCCACTGTCGACACGGAGCTCCGCACGCGTGATGAGGTTCTTCGCCTCGCACGGGACCGGCTCATTCAGGCCCAAGCACGAATGGAGGATACCTATAACAACAACCATCAGGAATTATTATTTGCTCCAGGAGATTGGGTTTGGCTTAAACGCCGACCCTACCGTCAAACAACCCTCTCCAAAGGGGCATATCAGAAGTTGGGGCCCAAATTCTTCGGTCCTTTTGAGATCCTACACCGCAACGGGGACGTGGCTTACCGTCTCCGCCTTGACGACGACACGCGAATTCACAACGTCTTTCATGTGTCCCAGTTGAAGCCTTTTGTGGGCGACCCCCCTCGCCGCAACGTTGATCCCATTGCCACCACCACCACAGGACAAGCTTGATGTCGAGCCGGGCGGAGATGTTACGGATCTGCATTGGGGAATCACTTACAAGCGTCGCGAACCACGGACAATGCGCGTTTGATCTATCATTTCTATTTCACATGCTATTTTTATTTCATTTAGTACGTTTTAACCTCAATAGTTGTTTAAGCCTTATTGAGGGGACAAGTTGGTCTTTTACTTTTGATGGTTGGACTTTATGTGGTGGGATTGGAATGAAATGGGTAAGAAAGAAATTACTTGAAATCTCTCTCTCTCTCTCTCTTAACCTTTCCTCTCATTCTCTCTCTATTCTCTCCTTTGGATGACACAAACTATCTCGAATGGTCCCGCGTTGCTTAACACGTCATTCGCATCCACCAGATGTTTGGCTACATTGATGGGACAACTAAGGATCCCCTCAAGACCGACTCCTCGTGGAAGCCTTGGGACTCTGAAAACTCTCTGGTTGTCTCCTGGTTCTTGCATTTGATGTCTCTCAAGGTCTATCGGAGTTACATGTTGATGGACTCCGCTCACGAGATCTGGACATGCACACAAGAAACGTACTCCCAAATTGGCAGCTCCACCCAGGTTTATGAGCTTACCTGATGCATTTTGGAGTTGCGGCAAGGATCTATGTCAGTGTCGTTGTTCTTCTCGGAGTTTGAGCGTCTGTATCAGGAATTAGACTATTTTGCACACTTTACTCCTGCCTGTACTGCGGATGCTGTTCAGCTAAAACAACGGGAGGATCGCTTTTGTCTCCATGTGTTCTTGATGGGCTTGAACATGGAGTCTGATATGGTGCAGACACATATCCTTCACTGCTCTCCTGTCCCGTTGCTTCGGGAGGCATTCAATATGGTTCTTCGTGATGAAGACCGTCGGAAGTCCCTCAGTGTTTCTGTTCCTCCTGATCGTTCTGCTTTGACTGGTGTGGGTCGCAGCTATGTTCCCAGTCCTGGATCCTCTGTGCCTACTTGTGATTATTGCAGCCGCAGGGGACATACTCAGGAGGTGTGTTTCGAACTCCATCCTCACCATGCCCCTCCTGGTCGTGGCCATGGTCGTGGTCGTAGACCCGGGCATGGGGGCCATAGACAAGGTGCTTCTCGGCCCCATGATGCTGTTTACTCTGCCTATGTCTATGATGAGACATCGCGTTCTTCTCCCGACCAGTTCACTACTCACGAGTTGGATGTTTTTCGCCGCTTGCTTCACTCTCAGTCTAATACTTCCTCTGGTGCCCCTACTTCCCTTGCCACTGTTGCTATGCCGAGTGCTCATGCCGCCACTGCTTTCTCTTCTGAGTGGGTGATCGATTCTTGTGCCACCCATCACATGACTGGCTCTTCTTCAGGTCTTTCTTATACTCCTTTGTTTGGCAAGGACAAGGTCATTTTTGCTAACTGCAGCTTGTCCCCCATTGCGGGTAAAGGCCACATCTCTTGTTCACCGACCAGTCCACTCCCGTCGGTTCTTCATGTTCCCTCATTTTCTCGCAATTTACTCTCTAACAACAATATTGCTAGATCTCTTAACTGTTCTGTAACCTTCTTTCCCGACATTTGTGTTTTTCAGGAACTGAGTACGAAGCGGAACATTGGCAGTGGCAGGAACTGTGCCGGCCTGTATTACTTGTACTTCCAGCTTCCATCTCAGACGCTTTCCCGCTCTACTGTTACTGCGGATGATGTTTGCCACTGACACCTGCGTCTCTGACACCCGTCTCCTGTTTACCTTCGAAAATTATTTCCTGTTTTCTTACATTTTCTTCAAACCTTTGTCTGTGATGTATCCGATATGTCTAAACATGTGCGACATTATTAATCACATTTATCGTCTCCTAGTAGCATTCCTTTTGCTTTAATACATTCATATGTTTAGGGGCCTTCCCCTGTTTTATCGTTATCTGGATTCCGTTGGTTTGTTACTTTTATTGATTGTTTTGCTCGCACCACCTGAGTTTATTTTTAAAAAAGAAAAATGAAGTTTTTCCATGTTGTCAAGCTTTTCATAAAAATGGTGCAGACCCAATTTGATGTATCTATTCGGGTTCTTTGAAGTGATAATGGAGGGGAGTATGACGATCGTGGTGTGTTTGACTCTTACCTTACTAGTCATAGTATCATCAATCAGACAATTTGTGTCTACACCTCCACCCAAAACGGGGTTGCTGGACGAAAAAACCGGCACCTTCTTGATGTTTCTCGTTTCCTTCTAGGCACTATGCATCTTCCTAAGTCCTATTTGGGTAATGCTGTGCTGACCGCTGCACACCTGATCAACCGACTTCCTTCCCATGTCCTCGACTATGCCACTCCTTTTGCCCGCCTCTCCACCATACCCATTGCCCATACCTCTCATTTGACACCCAGTGTCTTCGGATGTGTCTGTTTTGTGCATGTACATCAACCTCACAGAGACAAAATTGACCCCCGGGCTTAACGCCGTGTCTTCCTTGGTGGAATTGAGATTTACAACGCTAATACGCTCGTGTGGTAGCCTTGCGTTCGTGAGCGACGCTGAGGTCGTTTTATCGGTTTAAAATAGCCCGCGAAAACCTTCGCGCCACTTTTATTTTGAAAGATCTCATTTTATTATATTTCAAAAAAAACTACACCCCACCTTAGTTTACATCAGTTTGGTGTGGCTGCTGGGATATCTCACTCCTATTGTGGGATAGCCGAGCGCCGTGCGTTTCCAAAATATTTTAGTTAGTATTTTACGTTTAAAAAAATGGAGAATCGCTTAGATCGAGTAGAAGCCACCTTAGGCAACGCGTTTACATCAATTTTTCAACGAGAGAGCGTCAGTCAAACTAGACAGAGGTGACTTCTTGCTCCCCCTAAGCCCTAACGCTCAAAGAAAAGGAAATACCACACAACAGAAAGTGACAGACAATATGTATACAGTAATAACAGACGGTGATATTAATAATTATAGTAAGAAAATGAAAGGACAACTAGCAAGCTATCAATATATGTGCAGATCAGATTAAATAGTATTTATAACCTACTGTTTCGAACCTAGCGGTGTCCACACTCACGCACCCAATGATGCTAACTATTAGCAATAAGGAGCTATCATCTAAAAGAAGTAATGCTAGTAGTAAGAAAAACACCCAACTATACACTACATATCATCATCACAACAAGTGCACATAACTACTATGTCGACATAGATTTACAAACACACAGTGTCGAGACGTAAGCACTCGATCATAATCAAGGACAGACTAACGACTGAGATCAATTATTCGTGGGGTAGCTAAGCCCACAGGCACCACCGTCGTGGCCAAACGGTGGCAGTGACACGTCCTGACCACTTCTAGGGTATTTAAGCATAATCATCCCCAGGCTGCACGCTGTCGTTCAACCATGACACTATCCTTGAGTCACTGTCCTAACCCTCTCCGGAGTGTGCCACCGGCAGGGCCAGTGGACCCTCCTTGTACGTTCCCACACATTATCATTTCATACATGCAGAGTTTCCTACAATTTAGTGTACCAACTAGGGGAGGCGAGCAATTTGCTACTCTACCCAACCAAAAACTAATCAATCTTTACCTCTGTTAAAATCATAAAAACCACTAAATGATTATGTATAACATATGATTAAAGTGTGATAGGCGTATCAGATTAGGGATCCTAATCACTTCCTAGACCTAGAATAGGATTTGGGTTAGCCACCTCATATGGTTGGCGGACGTGACCATGATTTGTCAGACATCATGCTGTTAATTAATTATCATGAAGTGGGTTATGCTAACGATGTCTGTTCAGTTATTCTACCCTAAGTCAACTAAGCATTCCACAGACTGGGAATCTCCACCGTCGAAGGTCTCCGCTGTAGGCTCCATGATTATCTCCAATGCACGATCATCGTTGGCTTCGTCACACGGTCCACCGCCGATTTCACCGCGTGATTTAATATTATTTATCGCCGCACAATCGTTGTTATTTCGATCGCGTGCATCCATATAATTTATCGTCGCGCAATCGTCGTTATCTTGATCGCGCGCACCAATATAATTTGTCGTCGCCCGATCGTCGTTGTTTCGATCGCGCGCACCAATATAAATATCGAATGTGTCGCACCTCGAGACTCGCGGAGAGGGGTCGCAAGGACACTCAAAATAATCTACGGGCACCCTGAGCACGACTACGCTCGGTTGTCCGTGGGTCGCCGGAAAAATGAGGCTTTGTGGGAAAACGTCTATATTAAGAAACCTTAAGATTTAGGCTCGAAAGAAGTCGACGAAGCACTCACCGAAGTCCTTGCATGCTACCAAATCACCGCGAAGGTGGCATTCGTCTGTTGCTTCCATCCATGGCTGAATCTCGTCGGATTAGTTGTCGGATCTCGCCAGTCGTTCCCGAGGAAGCCCAGCTTGGAGTTGTGGTGGAGTAGACATTGTTGCCCTCATGCCACATTACATTTCTGGAATACAATAAAATTGAACTAAGGCTTGCAAAATCGAGTTCTGGAAACCAATGAACTCATTGCCACATTCTAGGTCGGGTTTGGGCTGCTTGGAGGGGGATGGTGGTCGGTTTGGAGGGAGGCGGAGCTGTGGTGGCCGGATTTAGAGGGAGGCGCTGCAGGCGGCTTGAGCTTGGCCGGAGCAAGCTGTCGTCGGTCAGATCTGGAGTGGAAGAAGGCTGCTCAGCTTGGAGGTTGACGGAACTGGGTGGTCGTCGACCTGGAGAGCTCGCCGGAGAGAGAGAGAGAGAGAGAGAGAGAGAGAGAGAGAGAGAGAGAGAGAGAGAGAGAGAGAGAGAGAGAGAGAGAGAGAGGTGAGAAGAGCAGCTAAAGAGGTGAAGCTTTTGACCATGATTGTTTAGAGGTTCGGTCATGACTTCTTGGAGAAGCTCGAGTAGGGAGGAGCCGGAGGTGGCCAGGCTTGGAGATGGGCGGCCGAATCTCAGAGGAGAACGCGCTTTTAGGCTAGGGATGCTGGTTTGTTGGAGAAGATGGTGAGGGCGGAGGTTTTGAAGCTTGCTGCTAGAAAATGGAGAGAAACTCCGCTATGGAAGTGCTGCCGTCAGTTTGGAGTTTCTCCGGAGTAGATCTCGCCGCCGGAGGAGAGTAGATCGAGTTGGGATCGGAGGGGAGCTCGATCTAGAAGAAGGCGAGGCTACTGCTGAAATCGAGCAAGGTGAGGGTTGTTCTGATTTTAGGTTAGTGTTTGTACTTTTATAATAATAATAATATTATTATTTAGAAGAGGGAGGACTAACAGTTCCAAATTTACCCTTGTAATCCGCTCTAGAGGATTCAAAATCTACTCCGGCGGGCTCGTTACGACTGTCTCGTTGACACGCATCCACCAGAATGATCCGAGTTTATTTCGAGTTTGTTTGCTCAATTTACGCTTTCCGGAGCGTTTACGACCCAATTTGACTTAGACAATGAAAACTGCCCAAACGATGTCGGAATCGCAAACTGACGACTCTTTTGGAGTTGTATTATTGTTACGAGTCTAATTAAACTGGCTTACATCACTTTTGAGTCCGTTTGCTCGATATCCCTTTTTGGATAATTGTGTTACTTAATGCTCACGTCGGCTTGTTAATTTCTCCGATACTCATCGGAATCGAGCGCAGTCAGTTCTGTTGAACTCGTATTGGCTTCACGAGTCTAACGATGCTAATGGAGATCGATTCTGAGGTCATTTACTCAACTTTCACTTTTTGGGTGAAAACATTACTTAAAGTTGGGTCGACACGTTAAATTCTCCGATACTCATAGGAATCGAGCGTGGTCGACTTCGTTGGGCTCATATAAACTTCACGAGTCTAGCGATGCTAATTGCATTCGATTCTGAGGTCATCTGGTCAAAAAGTCGTATTCGAGACATCACGTAACTCGACGTGACCTATTTTTGCTCTTGTTCTAATATGGTATCAGGGAGCTCACTCCCATGCTACCAAATTAAATGAGAAAACCAAGAGTTAGAGACCGAGCACTCTACACGCGAGACCTCGTGTTCAGGATATAGTTCCATATCGAGAAATTGATATTGCCTTGGACACTTAATATAGATCCCGTGCCTCTTCACTTACAACCAATTGATTTTTGGGTTGAATGCACAAATTGTAACTATTATATCATATCCTGTTTTGTAAAATAAAAAGAAAATGTAAAACTAAACAGCCACTCCAAGTTATTCCCCTATTTGTTTGTTTAAACATACACACAACTTGCATCATCAATAATTAAAGATTTGCATCATGGCACCACACTGTTAAATCTTATTGGTTTTGTTGAACCATCATAGAGAGTAAAATCTTAGTCTCTTGTCCAAGCTTTTAGACACAACCTTGTAACATAGGTTGTGGAGAAAAAACAGCTACAATTGCTCTATACATGAGGGCTAGGTGAACTTCAGAAATAAGTCTCATATGATTGAGGTTATTGTTTATTATGGTGTCATTCTACCAGTGCAAACTTGTTTAACCCCATGTGGTATTATTATTTGAGGATAGGGTGGTTGTATTTACGAAATGTTTTGAGGGGAACCATTGGATTAAAGAAGAAATGATGTGCATAGCTTCGTCATTTGTAGATTCTTTTGTGTACCTTATGTGTCTGATATTTGTATTCCATTCCATAGTATCTCTATTGATAGGCAGTTTTTGCTTTTTTATTTATATCTGATTTTGGCATCTTTTGCAGTGGCAAGAAATAAAATTGAGGCCTGGATGTTTGTGGCCGAGCCCTAGGAGTGGTTTCCAGCTGTTTGTTTATCAAGATGAGGCAAGCTTATATGGAGCAGATTGTTTTTATTCTGTTCTATTACTTGCTATTTATTAGTTTTTTTTAACAACCCATCTATTTTATTAGTTGAAATTAGCAATTCTGTTGTAGATACTCAAACATTTTTGCATATTATTAACTTTTGAGTCACGTAACCATCTCTTGTACTTCCTATGTTAGCATGTCAGCACTTGCTATATAATAAGTTTTTTTAAAACCCTCCTGTTGCCCTTGTAGAAGCAAGCAATAACATCTTAGTTAATCATAATAAGTTTTTTCTTTTCTTCTTTTCACGTTCGGTCATAAAAAACTTCTTGAGTTCATCATGAATTAGTTGCTCTTCTACATTTAGTAAAACTTGGTTACGAAATTAGCTTTTGGGATGTTAAATACATGTAACAGAAGGGAAGTTAAAACCTTTATTTTGATCGTCTGATAAGTCCTGATATGGAATCCTTTATTGTTCATCTGATGTATCAATTGAATCAATACCAGGTCCTCTTCATATTTTAATATCTTACTTTTCCTCTTGAGCACCTAAATAGCCTGTACCGCCTCCCAAGTTTTACTCAATCTCATGACGTGGTTAGTAAATTTGTATATAATGATGGCAATTTTCAGGTGGTAGGAAAATCTGATTATTTCATATTTGATTATGTTAGAATCTAAACATCAAACCCAAAATCAATTGGTTTTGTCTTCTAATACGTGAACTTTTTTAATTAAGTTATGCATGAGTGGGCCGTTGTGTCTAGGCGGAACTATATTATAACATAAGAATCCAACTTTGTGGAGCGGCTCATAATCTATATTAAATGCACAAGGTTGCATGAATTTCCCAGCGTGAGAGTTTGGGACTATATTTTGATTTTTTATGTCTAGTAAAAATTCAACAGTGCCACTAGTTTACTTATTCCACGTTAGCCTTTTGCTTCAATTGAACGTTTGTTCTTGTAGACATTTTTGATTAACTTTGATAATGAATGTTGATAGTTATATTACTTGGGAAAGAATTAATGAAAAATTTGAAATTCGTGAAGTATTAATTTGACGGAATGATTAAGGAGCTCTCATCATTACCTTATCCAAGTTTCCGATATAAATAACTTCTCTTCCCTTTTATTCTTAGTATAGTACAATGATTTTTGTAACATTCAGAAAGACAATAGAGTACATAGGAGGGCATGTTATTGATAGTGAAGACATTGATTGTCCTTGAAAATGAGTACCATGTACCATTTTGCTAGTGTCAGCAACAACCATAATTAAATATTACCATAGAGAGCCTCCTGGTACTTCATCCTTAAAGAATATCTGGACTCTAGAGTAAAAGTAATTGATTAATGTTCTCACATAACATTTTAGTTTATATTTTTTTAGATTAACAGGCAGATGAGGTACTTTTTACCTCATGCACCACTGTATGTTATCTTTAATGTGACCAAATGAAAACTGCTGGATTTAGAAAAATCTTATAATAATCGTCATGCTACTTCTCCACAAACTATCATTCATTTCTTTGTTCACATAGATTGAGATGATTCATTTACTGAATAAAATATTATTTCTGGCCAACATGATATCAATGTAAACTGTCACAGCCACTTTTACACTGTCATAGCCACTCTTACACTGTCACAATCACTATCACGTGGCCACCGTGAACACTTCATCCCAATATTGCCCTCGCCTTCATTGTCACAGCCACTCTTACAGTTCTATCTTTCATGACTCATGCTGCCATACTTTTAGCAAATCACCTCCAGCTATATCTCCCAGCCCCCACCTCCTGTTAGGCTCCAACTTCCACCTTCCGCTACCGCTCCAACTTCCATCTTCCACTACCCCTCAACTTCCACCCCTCTATCGCTCCAACTTTCACATTCTGATCCTGTTATTGCAAAACTCCCTTGCTCCAGTCTTAGTTGCCTTTAACTACACTCATAACAATAGTCAACAATGCAACCTACCTATCCCAGCCCTAACTCCCCTTTCTCCAACCCCCAACTATACCGACAACATCCGTCAACAATTCATGTTGCTGCAACAACCGCCCTTTACCTACCCCCGTAACCAAATACTGTCTGTTCCTGCCACTATGGTTGCATGCCAGATATTGGATTGCAGGGATATACCAGGGGCAATTTAAAATATCAAATTTCATGATTTAAAAATAAATATACATATACACTAGTAGTCTTGCATGGGACTTTGCCGGTACTGGGTGCTCCACCTGCGTGTGAACGTGCACCGTCCATTTTTTTTTTTTGAATTTTGCAAATGTATAACTTAAAAAATGGGTAAAATTGGAATAATGAATGTTACACCAAATACTCATTTTTCCATATAGATAGTATAAATATATATTACAAATAAGCATACATCATAAGTTGCCAAAACTAGGCATAAAACTAGGCAAAACTGATATCAACCGATAAATTTATAATCATCTAATAAGAACCTATGATCACGACCTTATGACGCGAGGGAAGCAAATATATAATAGGAAATTAGAAATATGATTGAAAGGAAGATTACTACAAAGCTAATAGTAATATGTTATGAATATAGAGGGAAGAGAGCTAGATTGAGAGAGAGATCTAGAGAAGAAGAAGAGATTAGGGTTAGGGTTGAGAAGGAGGAAGAGAATACCTGAATATTGTACTTGATGCCCATCCAGGAGAGTCCCGGGGTTATAAATACCCCGGGACTAGAGGGGGCCGGCCGGCCCCCCAATAGGGGCTGAACCGTGTGGTTCAGCCTCACAAGCCGCCTTTTAGTGATTGTGGGCTGAACCGGATGGTTCATCCCCGTTGCTCCTTGTGGCCTCCTTTGGTCGTCGAGCATATTGATGTCCCGTGAACCGTAGCGCGTTCGGGGGCATAACATTCCCCTCCCCATCAGGCACCAACTTGTCCCCAAGGTGGAAGTCTGGAAACAATTCGCGGAACTCTTGCAGATCAATCCAGGTATTGTGTGCAGCTGTCAAGTTTTTCCATTTAACCAGGATCTCGGGACGGTATTCAGTACCATGCTTCTTCCACTTGGTCAACAAAATTTTCTCCGGCAAGGGACGCTGTTCCCCCGTTGTAGTGGCCTCCGGTAATAAAGGGCTCGCCTGAACTGTGTCGCCAATCTTTTTTTTGAGCAGGGATACATGAAAGGTCGGGTGTATACGGGAGCCTTCCGGGAGCGCTAAGGTATAGGCCACCGGTCCGACCCTTTGAGTAATGCGGAACGACCCGTAGTATCGTGACGCCAATTTCTGATTCGCTTTGCGGGAAACAGAGAGTTGTCGGTAAGATTGGAGTATGAGGAAGACCTCGTCTCCGACCGTGAATTCCCGCTCCGTCCGATGCCTGTCTGCCTGTGCTTTCATCCTGTCCTGAGCCGCTCTGAGGTTGTCACGCAGGATGGCTAAGGTGCGATCTCGGTCGCGCAATGTGCGGTCGATCGCCGGAAGAGCTGTGCTGCCTCGCTCATAAGATCCCAAGGCTGGCGGAGGGCGGCCATAGACGACCTCAAACGGGGTAAGCTTGCTGGCTATATGATAAGAGGTGTTGTAGCAGTACTCCGTCCAATATAACCAGCGGGTCCAAATACGTGGCTCGTCCATCACGAAGCATCGTAGGTATGTATCCACACCCCGGTTGAGAACCTCTGTCTGGCCGTCCGTCTGAGGATGGTTGGCCGTGCTCAGGCGCAACCGCGTACCTTGTAGTAAAAAAAACTCCCGCCAGAAATTGCTCACGAACACCGGATCGCGGTCCGAAATGATAGACCGGGGCACACCATGAAGCCGAACGATCTCTCGAACAAAAAGGTCGGCTACGGATTCCCCGGTGTAGGGGTGGCTCATGGCGAGGAAGTGCCCGTACTTTGAGAGTTTGTCGACCACGACCAAAATGACGGACTTGCCCTGAGACTTGGGTAGGCCGTCTATGAAGTCCATGAAGATCGTGTCCCAGATATGGTGCGGAATTTCCAGCTGCGTAAGCAGGCCCGCTGGGGAGGTCATTTCGTATTTCTGTCGTTGGCATACCTCACATTGTTGCACAAACTGCTGCACGTCACGACGCAAGCCTTTCCAAAAGACATTCGCCCTCAGCCGTTGGAGAGTCCGGAACACGCCAGCGTGACCCCCCATCGGAGAAGAGTGGAACTCATGCATCATAACTGTTCTCCAGGCTGAGGTAGGTGGAATGACTACTCGGCCCTGGTAATAAAGGTGCCGCCTTGTAACTGGTACCCTGGTGTGGTCGCTTTCCCCTGTCGTAGTGCATCCACGATTATCCGGAGCTCGGGATCCAGTTGCACCTCCTCCTATATGTCGTCGAGGGAGTCGACCAAGGGGCCCGAAATGTGGGAGAGAGAGCTCTCCGGAAGCCGGGATAAGGCATCAACGACCACGTTCTCCTTTCCCTGCTTGTAGATGATCTCATAATGGTCAACCACTTCTGCTGAAGAGGAGAGGCTAACCGTTGCTTTAGGAAGTGCTTCAAACTCTGGTGGTCTGTTCGGACCTTGAAGTGATGTCCCAGTAAGTATGTCCTCCACAAGACCACCGCGTGTATGTGGCTAGCATCTCCTTCTCATAGGTGGACAACCCCAGGGTCCTTGGAGCCAGTGCCTTGCTGAAATTGGCCAGAGGTCCCCCTTCCTGCATCAATACTGCGCCAATCCCTACCCTGGATGCGTCGGTCTCCAACACAAACTCCTTGCTGAAATCCGGAAGAGCAGGACTGGCGTAGTCGTCATGGCCCGTTTTAGAGTCTGAAAAGCCGCCTCGGCTTCCTCCTGCCACACGAAGGCATCCTTCTGTAATAGCTGAGTGAGCGGTCGTGCGATCTTGCCGTAGTCCTTCACGAACCGACGGTAGTAGCCCGTGAGACCTAGGAATCCCCGCAAAGCCCGGATCATCGTAGGACGAGGCCAAGTTACCATGCTCTTGATTTTGTGTGGGTCGGCCCGAACTCCCTGTGCCGAAACTAGATTTCCCAGATACTCGGCCTCCGCTTGGCCAAAAGAGCACTTGGACTGCTTGACATATAGCTGATGCTGGCGCAGGAGGGCGAGGACTTGCTTCATATGCTTTAGATGCTCCTCTCAACTGCTACTTTATACCAGGATGTCGTGGAAAAAGATCAACACTGAACGACGCAGGAGTGGCCGAAAGATCTCGTTCATCACAGCCCGAAATATGGACGGGGCTTTGGATAGCCCGAAAGGCATCACGAGAAACTCGTAATGTCCATCATGGGTCCTGAAGGCAGTCTTGTTGATGTCCTCCTCTCGCTTCCGAATTTGATGGTAGCCGGAACGCAGGTCCAACTTGATGAATAGACTCGTTCCGTGTAGCTCGTCTAACAACTCAATCATGGGTATGAGAAATTTGTCTTTAAATGTAGAACTATTCAGGCCTCGGTAATCAACGCAGAACCTCCATGAGCCGTCCTTCTTTACTAGAATGATGGGCGAAGAGAAGGAACTTGTACTGGGACGGATGGTCCCGGCAGCAAGCATCTCTCTAATGCTACGCTCGATCTCCGCTTTCTGTATGTGCGGGTAGCGGTACGGTCTGGTGTTGGTGGGTTCCAACCCCACCTTGAGCTGAATCACGTGGTCTCTGAACCTCGGCGGGGGGAGTTCGTGCGGCTCTTAGAAGACATCTTCGTACCGGGTCAACACGGGTCGCATCTGCTCCGGTATCTCTGATGGAATATGAGTGGGCGATGCTAGTCCCATGATCATCGCCATCGAGCTTCCCTGCTCGCCCAGACGTTCCAAACTCCTAAAAGAGATCTCCTTCAGCGGAGATGATTTGAGGCCGTGAAGGCAGTAATCCTCCCCAAGCTGTGTGAACTCCATGGTCATCTGGTCCTAGTCAAAGGCGATTCTCTTCAACTGTCTCAGCCACTGGACTCATAATACCATATCAGATCCCTGGATGGGCAGAAGGTAGACGCAAGTGCGACAAGTGTACCCCTGCATCCGCAGTTCGACTCCCCTCATCACCCCTTCACATCTCAGTTTGCTCCCGTCTGCTACCATGACCTGGAAAGCGGTGCCACGATCTACTATGTGTCCCACCTTCATTGCCACAGCAGGGTTGATGAAGTTGTGGGTGCTCCCACTATCGATCAGAATTGTAACCAGCTCCTGAGTTACTTTCCCCGCTATCCGCATAGTGAGGGGGCCTTACACCCCTTCATTGCCTGTATGGACACCTCCAATTCTGTCAGATCCAATTCCTCCTCTAGTTCCACCAATTTTTTTCATGGCGTCAAGACGTACCAAGGCGAGCGCCGGGCGCCTTGACGCTTAGACGACAAGGCGGACGCCTAGGAGACAATAAGGCGAGCAAATGCAAGGCGACAATTAATTAAAAAAAAAAACTAAATGAAAACTATAGACATCGGTTATTATATAAACCGTTGTCTATAGTGACTGCCAATATAGACATCGATTATTGTAATAACCACTGTCTATAGTCCTTTGACAATCACTATAGACATCGGTTTTTATAATAAACGCTGTCTATAGTCCCCTGACACTCACTATAGACAGCGGTTATTATAATAACCGCTGTCTATAGTCCCAGTTTTTTTACAAGTCTGAAAGAGAATTTACCAACACTGTCAGAAATCATTCAGCATTCAGATACACATGTTTTTTTCATTAATACATCCAAAATGAACCAGACAACCAACATGAATCATTATTAATATAAATCACTTTTCAGTTTTTTATATGTATCATGCCACATATTGAGGAATAGTGGCATGGACAATCACAACAATTTCAGAATCAAATAGAATCAATATATTCAATTTCAATTAGTAAAATATGTAAATTCAGAATAAAATAGAATCAATATATTCAGATTTCAGAATCAATATATATAATGACAATCACAACAATTTCACTCAATACCAAAATGTTATCATCATACACTGATACACACTAGCATTAATAATATTTTTAGATCAAATAAAATCATCATCTAGTAAATCGTCATTGGCATTGCATGAGCTTAGTTGGTTTGAGGTACTCGTCATTTGCCCATAATTATCAACAAGATCTTCATCATCATTTGCAACGGTAATATGATCTAGATCTTCATCCCCTTCAGCTATTAGTTCAAGATTAACTGGAGCTCCACTTCGTAAATTTCGAGCCCCAGTCCCAATAGCTCTCTATCTACAACTTCTCATGTGAGATCATCATCATCATAAACTAAAGCTTCCTCGGGTTGTTTCATAATCCACTCATACCATCCTTTTATATGAGAGAGAAGTAGAGAACTAAATACTAATATCATCCTTTTTTCTAATCCAAAATAACCCATTCTGGAAGTAGTATGAAACGACTTCTGTGCTTTTGCTCTCTCTGTATTAACTTTACTTTTCTCCTATACAAATAAATATTTGTTAATACTTAGAGTAAATTGTTTACAAAGTTAGTAGATACTGTAAAACATTGAGTTTATTAAGAACACAACCATAGATTTCGGAGTGGTGCGATTGTCGACAAAAACTTTCCAATCGTCAGGAGTTATAAAATTATACTTGACAGGAACATTGTAACGATGCTCCAAATCAACATCCTTTATGTAAGTGACATAAAGTTGGATTTCCACGACCTCCAACTTTCACCAATGCTTTTCATTAATTCATGGCGAACACCATCAACATTATCAAAATAATACTGAAAAAAATAGACAATATTAATTAATAATTAACTAAAAAACACAGATATCAAATCGCTAATAAAAAAATTACATACATTTACTTCTTCCCATATTCGATCTTTAATTTCTTTATCAACTTTCTTCCATCTAGCACATGTAATTGGAACATAAATCCTCACAAGAGAACCAATTAAACTCATCAATTTATTAGACTCAGGCCCGGGAATAATGTGACCATCATCATTAACAGAAATAAAAAGCTTCTTCCCCTCTGCTCTAAGCTTATTCATTCCCATCATTTTAGTGAAGCCTCTTGTTGACTTTGATGAGGATCGTTTATCAGCCATTTTCCTGTAATAAGAAAACCCTAAATAAACCCTAAACTATCCAAAAAACCTAAACAAAATTCATAAAAAACCGCAATGATATTGAGGTACTACCAGTCTACCACACAATCAGTCAATCACACATATAAATAAAGAACTATAGAAGCAGTAGGAAGTAGGAAAATATGAAATGACCATTCAACTTGGAAATTATAAGAGCAAGAAAAAAAACGTAAAAACGAACCAGAGGAAAATGTCGACTTGTCGAGGTAAAATCAATTGTTTATAGCCCTATTAGATAACGGTTGTTATATAAACCGCTGTCTATTGTACACGGAACCATACAATAGACAACGGTTAATATATAAACCGCTGTCTATTGTATGGTCCCGTGTACAATAGACATCGGTTTATATATAAACCGCTGTCTATTGTACACGGGACCATACAATAGACATCGGTTTATATATAAACCGCTGTCTATTGTACACGGAACCATACAATAGACAACGGTTTATATATTAACCGCTGTCTATTGTATGGTTCCGTGTACAATAGACAACGGTTTATATATAAACCAATGTCTATTCGAGTATAGACAACGGTTGTTATATAAACCGCTGTCTATTCTCCTATTTAAAAAAAAAAGGCGGCCGTCGTCTTGTTTTCAATCGGGCGACTGGACGCTTAGGCGACGCCATGATAAGAATGGTTCCACCTCGGTGGTTTCTTCTTCCTCTCCCTCCTCTCTCAGCATGAAATCCTGGATCTTCTGGCACTTGTGCCCGGGCCCTTACTTTTCATCACAGTTGAAGGACAAGCCTTTCTCCTTCCTCGCCTGCAGCTCAGGACAGGTCAGTCTAGTCACCGTCGGGCGGCTAGCCGCCGGCGGATCTCTCCTGGCGGGTGTGGGAGTCGTGGCGGTTCTACCTATGGTGCGGTTCCTCTGTCTGTTAAAACGCTCCTCCTGTATCCGTGCCAGACTGATGACGTGACTCAAGCTGCGGGGCATATAGGCATGAACCTCGTCCCTCAGACGATCCTTCAGACCAGAGACGAAACAACTCAAAAGTGTTTTCTCTTCCCATCGGATCCTGTTGGCCAACCTCTCAAACTCGGTGCGGTACTCCATCACCGTTCCCTTCTGTCAAAGTTTTTGTTGCATGACCTCAACGTTTTCATACTCCAGAGGGCCAAATCGGGCTGCAAATTTCTCTACGAACTCGGTCCATGACGCGTAATCACGGCCCCTCAAGAACCACTGCGTCCACTGGTAGGGGCCCTCCTCCAGGTGAAAAGCTGCCAGCTGCACCCATTGCTCCTCGGGAATTTCCTGGTAATTGAAAAAAAGTTCCGCCTTCTGCACCCACTCCAACACATCTCCTCTGAATTTGGGAAAATTCATGCGAGTCCTCTTCGGTGGTATGTAGGCCCTCTGGTTCGCCTGCCCGTACCCCCCGGTTCCTGTCCGTACCTCACTACCCTCTGCTGCTCCATAGGAGGGTGCGGTCCTTGGGGTGTGGGAAAATGCATTTCCCCTTGAGTTACGGTCGGGAGAAATCGTTCCCTTCCTTGTCCGCCGCCAATGTGTTGGCCTCCTCCGTAGAAACCGGTCGGTGGTGGCCGCATGTGCCATTGATCTCCATTCCCATAGCCCGTAAGTTGTCCGACGGCTCGTGGAAGGGGTAAAAGTCCAACAACACCTCCAATCAACGCGCGTTGATTCCAGGCCGGCCGAAACTGTCCCGATGTGTGTTCCGGAGGCCGCCAAGTGGCCGCACGGCCTGTTCCGACCTCGCTCCAGCCCGCTGCTGGGCCGCCTAGGGCGGACGTCCCCGTCGCTGGCTCCGTTGGTCGCCAGGAGGCCGTGCTGCTTGTTCCGTGTTCGCCCCAAACCGACGGCGGCGCGCCCAGGCCGAACGACTGCTGCGGGTTCCCGTCGGGTCCTCCTATCGCCGACATCGCCTGCGCTCCTCCGCACAGTTGCTGCGAGTGGGTTCTGCCCGTCCACGGAGCTGGATGGTGCGACGGAAGCGGATCAGGCGTTTCCGTCTCCGATCCCTCGTTGGCCTAAGCTTTGCCCTTCACATTCTGCGCTAGGAGGGACTTGATCTCCTCCATACGAGCGTCCATTTGCTCCTCCAATTGTTGGGTCAAGGTCTTTATCCTTTCTTCGATGGCCGCTACCGTGTCCATCAAGCCGACGTAGTTTTCTTCTAGGGTTGCCAGTCGGCCGACCTCTTCGTGCAAGAGGGTGTTCACATGGTCGGAGGAAAGAGCGCTTTGATACCAAATGTTATGAATATAGAGGGAAGAGAGCGAGATTGAGAGACAGATCTAGAGAGGAAGAGATTAGGGTTAGGGTTGAGAAGGAGGAAGAGAATACCTGAATATTGTACTTGATGCCCATCCAGGAGAGTCCCGGGGTTATAAATACCCCGGGACTAGAGGGGTCCGGATGGCCCCCCCAATAGGGGGTGAACCGTGTGGTTCAGCCCCACAGGCCGCCTTTTAGTTATTGGGGGCTGAACCGGATGGTTCAGCCCCGTTGCTCCTTGTGACCTCCTTTGGTCGTCGAGCATATTGATGTCCCGTGAACCGTAACGCGTTCGGGGGCATAACATTCCCCTCCCCATCAGGCACCAACTTGTCCCCAAGGTGGAAGTTTGGAAACAGTTTGCGGAACTCTTGCAGATCAACCCAGCTATTGTGTGCAGCTGTCAAGTTTTTCCATTTAACTGTAGTGAAACGAAAGAACTTAGGTCTCCAAAGTGGAGGCCTACTATATATATAACATATATCCAAGATAATTACAAATAAGCCCTACACCAAAATATACAAATACACAGATAATAATAACTCCAATACTCCCCCTCAAGTTGGAGCAAAGATGTCAATCATGCCCAGCTTGGAAATGGCCAAATCTGATCGAGTCGGACCAACAGCTTTAGTGAAGGCGTCAGCAAGCTGGTCGGTAGAGGATACGTAAATAGGAAGAATAGTCCTGGTACGAACGTGATCTCGCAGAAAATGAACATCCATCTCAATATGCTTGGTGCGCTCATGTAGCACCGAGTCCTGAGTAAGAAGGAGAGCAGATTTATTATCACAGTAGAGAGTCGAGCCAGTAGTGAGGGATAGGCCGAGTTCAGTCAGCAGCGATCGTAGCCAAACCAACTCAGTAACGCCATGGGCCATAGCTCGGTACTCGGATTCAGCTGACGAGCGAGATACAATAGGTTGTTTCTTACTCCGCCAGGAGATAAGATGATCACCATGGAAAACACAGAGACCGGATGTGGAGCGCCGATCGGTCAGAGAGCCAGCAAAATCAGCATCAGTGAAGCATGAGAGACTGGAGGTACTATCGGTCCGATAGAACAGTCCAAGTCCAGGAGAGCGCTTAAGATAGCGAAGAACACGACGAGCAGCCTCTAAATGAGAGGTCCTGGGAGAATGCATAAACTGGCTCAAAACGCCGACTGAGAAACTGATGTCCGGCCTAGTATTGGTCAAGTAGATCAAGCGACCAACCAGGCGCTGGTACTGAGAGGGGTCCGGTAGAGGATCACCAGATTCATCATGAAGACGATGGTTGGTATCCATAGGTGTACTCGCAGGACGACACCCAAGTAGACCCGTGTCCCGAAGAAGGTCTAAGGTGTACTTGCGCTGCGATATGGAGATGCCCTTCTGAGAGCGAGCAACTTCAATCCCAAGGAAGTAACGGAGGGGTCCCAGGTCTTTCACCTCAAAGACTGAGCGTAATGTAGCTTTCACCTCAGAGATGCCAGAAGAGTCATCCCCGGTGAGAATAATGTCGTCAACATAGACCAAGACAATGACACGATGACCCTCTGGAGTGGCACGAATGAAGCAAGTGTGATCTGCACGACACTGAGTGAAGCCGGACTGGAGGATAACTGAGCTGAACCGTTCAAACCAGGCACGCGGAGACTGCTTTAAGCCGCACAAAGATTTGTGCAGTCGACATACTCTCCCTGAATACTCCCCCTTAAGGGCAAACCCTGGAGGACGAGCCATATAAACCTCCTCCTGTAAATCTCCATGCAGGAAAGCATTTTTGACGTCGAGCTGGTGGAGCGGCCACGCCCGAGAAGCAGCAAGCGAGAGAAGAAGGCGGACACTGGTCAACTTAGCCACAGGAGCAAACGTGGCCCCAAACTCGTCGGGAGCCTGAGTAAAGCCCTTGGCCACCAAACGAGCCTTATATCGATCAATTGCTCCATCAGCAGAGTACTTCACAGTATAGACCCATTTGCACCCAACTGCGCGTTTTCCGACAGGAAGAGGAACCAGAGACCATGTCCCAGTACGATGGAGAGCAGACATCTCCTCCTCCATGGCCTGAACCCACCGTGGGTCAAGGAGAGCCTCAGCGGTCGAAGCAGGTAGGCGAACAGAATCAGCAGCAGCAACAAAAGCCTGGTAAGATGGTGAGAAACGCTGGTAGGAAACAACACTAGCCAACGGGTGCTCCGTAACAGGAGGGCTAGCACAAGCACGCTTACCCTTGCGCAGGGCAATGGGTAAGTCAACAGAAGTAGTAGAGAGAGACTCAAGAGAGGTACCTGTGACCGGAAGGGGCTGCTGATCCGGGACTGGAGGAGAAGTGGGTGTACGCTGGCGGCGAGAGTAAGTCAGCAGGACAGGCGGAGCGGCAGGTGGATCAGTGACTGGGGAAGGCGGAACAACCGGAAGAGGTTGCACAACAGTAGGAAGAATATGTGAAGACAAATGGGCTGAGAAGAAGGGAATCTCCTCATGAAATGTTACATCCATGGAGTAAATAACCCGTCACAACTGAGGGTCATAGCATCGGTAACCCTTAGTGGTAGTGGAGTAGCCGAGGAAAAGACAACGGATGGCCTTGTCGTCGAGTTTAGTCCGAGAAGGGCGACGGTCCTGGACAAAACACACACAACCGAAGACGCGGAGGGGAATGGGAAAGGCGGAGACGGAGGGATGGATGAGGCTGTAGGGGGTAACGCCACCTAAAGGACGAGAGGGAGTCCTATTAATAAGGAAAGTTGCTGTAAGAAGGGCAGCACTCCAATAGGACTTGGGAACATTCACTCCCCGAAGAAGACAACGAACAGAGTCCAAAAGGTGGCGGTTTTTTCGTTCAGCTACCCCATTCTGCTCGGGGGTACCAGGACACGAAAATTGGTGGAGAGTGCCTTCATCCCGGAGGAAGTGATCAAAAGAACGAGAAGAATATTCACCCCCATTGTCGGAGCGAAGAATGTGAACAGGTGTGCCATGCTGAGTCTGTTTCATACGAGAAAACTGAGAATAAACAGATAAGACCTCAGATTTGTTTTTTAGGAGATAAACCCATAAGCAACGAGAATAGTCATCTATAAAAGTCACAAAATAAGAGAAACCATCAAATGATATAACAGGGGAAGGGCCCCACACATCAGAATGAACTAATTCAAAACAAGAGGTAGCACGACTAACAGAAGGAACATATGTGCTACGTGTGTGCTTCGACAGTTCATATACATCACAACGAAAAAGAAAAACAAAGGACACATCTGGACAGACAGACATCATCCGCTGAGGGCTAGCATGGCCGAGACGTGCGTGCCAAAGCGAGCTGGATGACAAAACATGTGACGCTGCAGAAGAGGTAGACGGACAAATGTTGGTGGTGGTGGTCGCAGCAGTGGGAGAAGGTAGCTCCAGGTAGTACATTCCACTCCTCTCATATCCTGTACCAATAGTCCTCCCGGATCTCAGGTCCTGAAAAACACAACGATCAGAAAAGAAAGTTACTGAGCAGTTTAAAGACCGAGTAATACTACTAATAGAGATTAGGTTGAGAGCCAATTGAGGTACAAGGAGAACAGAGTCAAGAGAGAAAGAGGAGGAGAGAGGGACGGTGCCACGACTGAGGACAGGGGTAACTGAGCCATCAACAAGGCGCACATCCCGGTGGGAACATGGGACAACCTGAAGCAGACGGGAAGACGTACCAGTCATGTGGTCAGTTGCTCCAGAATCAATCACCCAGGGTGACGAATCCTGATCAACCGGCCACGGAGCAAGCAAACAGAGTACCTGATGAAGAAGAGACCGTGGAAGCAGAGGCAGTAGTGGAAGGCTGAGACTGCTTGAACTGCTTAAACTGGGCCATCATCTGACTGAACTCAGAGGAGTTGGCACCCAAAGTGTGCTCAACTGACTCGGAAGACTCGGCAGAAGCAACAATGTGTCTGGGGACACCACCAGGACTGGGACGCTCAGAGCCCTTTAGGTGGGGGTATAGCTGATAGCAGCGACTACGGTCATGATACAGGCGTCCACAGTGAGAGCAAGGGCCAGGAGGGCCCGCAGAGCCACGACCACCAGGAGAGCCACGACCGCCAGAACGACCACCCCGGTTCCGAGAGCCGGAGGTGGGAGGCCTGTAAGAGGCAGCAAGGGCCATCTGTTCAGTAGGGAGAGAAGAGGTAGTACGGACGCCAGAAAGACTAGATTGCCTCTGCATACGCTTCTCATGCTCTGCAACAATGGAGTAGGTCTCAAGAAGATCAGGCAAATGAGACATACCCACAATCTGAGCACGGGTAGACTCAAATTCGGGGGGAAGCCCCATCAAGAACTGATATGTTTCCCGTCGCTGTCGCTGTTTCCGAATAAGAGCAATATCATTGGTAGACTCCAGGTTGCTAAGAGGCTCAAGATCGTTTAGCTCAAGAAAATGATCCTGAAGGTAAGTGAAATATTCCTAAACAGAACGCTCCCCCTGAGTGGCGGAAGCGATGTCCTGAAAGATGCCGAAGATCTGGGCATCAACCCGCGTATGACCAAAGGTGCGCTGGAGGGCAGACCATAGTTCGGAGATATCCTCAAAACGCATAAACTGACTGAAGATGCGAGGCTCCATCGAGCACTGAATCCATCCAAGAACCATGTATTTTTCGGTCGACCACTTGACCAACTCCTCCTTTTTGTCATCCTTGTCGGTCGGTTTGGGCATAGAGGGGCCGCTGGTCAGCCATGAAAGATTATTCCGACCGGCGAGAGCAACCTTCATCGAGGTCGCCCACGAAGGGTAGTTTTTCTCATTGAGGAGAATGCTAGTGATCCGTCCCGTAGAGGATCCATAGGTGTCCTTGGACTCCATGAAGAAAGAAGATCCCTCCCGCAAAGGAGATCGGGGACCGAAGGAAGAAGAAGGGGCTGGCGCGTTGGAGGAGACGACACGGAGCCGGCGGCAGAAGGGGTCGGCAGCGGGCTGCTGGAGGCTGCAGGAGGCTGAATCCGGCTGGCTGCAGGAGGCAGCTGGAGAGGCGGATACCGCAGCGGCAGCAGGAGGCGAGAACAACCGCGGGAAAGACGAAGAAGCGCCGAAGAACTGCGAATAGAGGAGATCGGCGCTGGACGCACGAAGAGCAGCGGCAGCAGGAACAGGGACTGGACGCACGAAGAGCTGCCGAAGAAGCGTCGAACAGGAGCGCCGAAGAAGCGTCGAACAACCGCACGAAGAGCTGCGGCAGTAGGAGCGACGAAGGACTGTCGAAGGAGCGGCAGCACGAAGAAGCGGCAGCAGGAACGCCGAATGCACGAAGGACTGTCGACGTCGAAGGCAGGGAATAGGCGCTGGAAGAGGGAGAGACGCGGAGCGGCAGCACGACGTGAGGGAGCGAAGGCGGAGCCCTAGACGGAGGCACGGTTTCGCTTTGATACCATGTAGTGAAACGAAAGAACTTAGGTCTCCAAAGTGGAGGCCTACTATATATATAACATATATCCAAGATAATTACAAATAAGCCCTACACCAAAATATACAAATACACAGATAATAATAACTCCAATATTAACCAGGATCTCGGGACGGTATTCAGTACCATGCGTTCGGGGGCATAACATAATATAGCAACAATAAATCAATAATGGAGCAACTTTGCAATAATAATTCAGAAGCCAGAAGTTAGAGATAGAGCAACTAATAGAGGTGTAAAACAACAATAAGCAATATTAGTATCGGATCAATAATAATGGAGCAGTAACAATTGAGAAGAACAGAAGCCAGATTCAACTGCAACAATAATGAAGAAACTGTAAAAGAAATAGAGCAATAATAACAATAATAAAGTAGCAGTAAAGCAACAATAACAGTAATAAAGTAGTAATAGATCAACAATAAGAGTGAAGCCAATAACTAGGGCATGAACTAATTCAAGGTTAGGGTATGAGAGCTCAGAAATCATCAAACCCTACACAGAGCTGCTAGAGCAGGCATTAATAGAGAAACTATAAAAAAAAACTCTTATGGTCTGTTCGGCGGCAGGCAATGACATTCTGGAATTGGCTTTGGGATACAGTAAAGTCAATTCCTGCGTTCGGCGGGACGAAAATATTCAGGAAATGGCTTTGAACCCAAATGTGTCGGCTTTAGCCCTACCCTAAAAACACGCCTCCCGTATTCTTACATCCTCACCCAAGTTTTTGCTGATTTCTGTCTTCCCCATCACAGCCCTGACGGAAAGTTATCCTCCCGATCGATCGCGAGCGCCGATTCCTGGTATACTTCCTCCTCTTCTTCTTCTTCTTCCTCCTCTTCTCTTCTTTTTGACCTTGCTTCGGCCGCCTAGTCCTGCTCCTCTTCCTCCTCTTCTCTTCTTCCTCCCCCTTTTCTTCGTCTGCACCCTCCTGCTCCTCCACCTCTTCTTCTTCATCCGCCTCTCTTCTTCCTCCTCATCCTCCTCCTCGTCTTCTTCCTTCGCCCATCCTCCTCCCCTTATAAATTTCAGATTTTCCAGAAATTTCAGTGTCCAAGAAATTTCAGATCTGAAATTTCTCGGAATAAATTTCAGATCTGAAATTTCTAGGAAGAAATTTCAGATCTGGAAGATGATCTAAAATTTCTTCCAAGAAATTTCAGATCTGAAATATCTTTCAAGAAATTTCAGATCTGAAATATCTTTCAAGAAATTTCAGAAGCTTAAGGCTTCGTTTGGTTGGGCGTTTCGCCTCCTCCGTTTGGAGCAAACGCCACCGGATGACGGGTAAACAAACGGGCGCCGGCGGCGTTTGCTCCGTTTGCACCCGCCGGATAGAGGAAAAGAAGTCTAAATGGAGCGTTTCCAACCCCGCCTCCCCCCTCCGGTTCCAATGCTCCGTTTGGACCCGCCGGTTGCATCCGCCACCGCCGAACCAAATGAAGCCTAAGTTTTCATAAATAGTGTCTGTGCAATCTTCTGTTAATACACAAAGTTATCACAATTAGTTAACACAAATAGCTTCAGTTAATATATATTTGTTTCAGACCATGTTCAATGTTAACCAACATAGCTTCAGTTAATATGCAATGCCTCTCTTCACAAATAGCCTGTGCAATGTTCTGTTAATATTCCGTGCAATGTTCTGTTAATATATATTTGTTCTATTCAATGATCTGAACCTGATCAATGATAATAGTCTGTGCAATGTTCTGTTAATACACACAGTTATCTAACCATGTTCAATGTTCTGTTAATACACACAATTATCCATGTTCAATGTTCTGTTAATCAACCATGTTAAATGTTAACCAATCATGTACAATTAGTTAACCAACAATGTTAATCAACCATGTTCAATGTTAACAATTAGTTAACCAACCATGTTCAATGTTCTGTTAATACACACAGTTATCCATCTTTTGTATCATGTGAATGTTTTTGCTATTAGTCTGTGCATGTGTGTGTGTATATATATATTTACACTTGTCGTTACAAACATAAATATTAGAAAAATTAGATAACATAAATATTAGAAAAATTAGATCACGGACTGACTCTGTTAAAGTTGATCCAAAAGTTGATCCAAATGTTGTGGATGAACTTCAAATGTTGTTGTTATTTACTTTGAGATTTTAATCATTCCTTTGAGATTTTAATTATTCTAGGCCTGTCATAGATCATGTAGAGTTGCAAAATAAACGTAAGATGGATATTATTATAAAGTCAGCAGTTGCAACGGCTTATGACGCAGATGTTGTGGTTATGGACTACATTCCCAGACACCCGGTAGATGTTATAGACAAAGACGCTCTACGGAATATCTTATTAAAACGGTTATATGATGGACATGAGGTTAACTGCTTTAGCCATTTACGCATGGGTAAAGCACCTTTCAATGAGCTTTGTGATATTCTCCGCTCAAAAGGTTATGTCTGCGATACACAATATGTATCCACTAAAGAATCCATAGTGTTATTTCTATACATTTTGGCACATAGCGTAAAGTTTCGCGATGTTGGTGGCATGTTTATCCTCTCGACTGATACAATTAACAGACACTTCAACATTGTGATGCAAGCGGTTGTAAGATTCTCAAACGATTATATCAGATTGCCGGAATCTAGACAACACCACAAATCTAGATGGTTTGCAGATAGTATTGGTGCGTTAGACGATACCAATTCTATATCAGATTATATCAGTTTGCCTGAATCCAGACAACAACACAATCTATATCAGATTGCTGAATGACTGAGAGGAAGAGAAGAAAGAGGAGAGGGAGAATAAGCGAAGTAGCTATAGAAGCAAAAGGAGATCGTCAAAATGGAGAGGAAGAGAGGTCCTAAAGCAGAGGTCGGAAGCGATTGAAGAATTGGTAAATCGTTATCGACGGTAGAGAATAGGAGAAGACAAAAGAAAGGACCACATCACGATAGGCTAAATTGAGAAAAGCGTTGCGGTTAATATCGTCAAGGGCATTTCAAATTTCTTGTCTTTTATAACGACAAACTTTAACACCTTGGTATTCATTCGGCTACCGATGCCACTCGTAAATTATGCCTATAGGAAGCCTCTGATTCTTCTATCTTGTGACTTCTCAACAACCTTAAATCATTCATTACTTCTAATATCATGATTCAATACATTGCTAGAAAGATGTCGGACTTCCTTGACCCACTTTGACTGAGGCTTTTCATGTGCATATCCTATATTACAAGCTCTTATCTCTACAACAACATGATGTGCATATCCAATAGTACTACAATACTTAGCGCATGGTAAATGTGGTAAGACGCTTCAATGTTTTCCATTCACCATTGAATCTACTGTATGCTTGAAACAAAGCATGGAGTTTTTTGTTACCAAATTCCTCTCGATTCTGCATCTATCTCTCCATGAGGTTCAATCTCAGTTGATGACCGATTCCACGGCACCCAACCTCTCTGCCGCTTTCTCTACCTCTTTACGTCACCAAACTCTCACATACTCAACTTTTGAGATGGGCTATTGGGGTGGTCACGTTGGTCATGAACATGATGGATAACTTGATAGTGGATATGATCATTGATATGGTCATGGATATGCCAACTTTTAATCTTGAATACACTGCGGTCAAACAAGTCACCCTTTTAAGCGCCGCTGCTCCAAATGCCCCTTCTCTAACAGTCTAACTGTGTTACTCTCCCTCAGAAAGAGTACGATCGATTGATATCACAGACCTCTTCCTTTGCCTCTCAAGCCTATAAATTTACTGCTGATGTCATTTACTAGTGCACATTTCATTTTGTATTTTCATGCATCTTTACCAATGACATGTGATCATTAGTTATTATCCGTAGTTGCCAATGGTTCCCCACTCCCGTCTTTGAGAGATAGGTAGTTCATTCCATTCCTTCCATGTCTTTATACGATGCTTTGTATTAATTTTTGGTCTATTTACTGTTTATTAATCGACTCACTGAAACCCATAATTATTCTATACATTTTTTGCTTCACTATATCTTTGAGAATCTCAACTTGAAGAAGGTAATTGGTGAGGGCATTGAGATTGAAAGAATATAGTACCTAACACCCATTACTGTCACTCCATATTCATGAAACTATCAATAAGGTCATCCCACGCTGATTCTGGGATTTTAATTCCACTCATCTTAAATTCAAGTGTGATGACTGCAAGCTAGAGAAACCTATATTTTCTTCTTTCCCTACACTACTTCTTGTTATTTCCACTCTGAATTATTTCACTCAGACAATTGAGGTCCGAGTCGTGTTTTGACCCATTACTTTTTTTGTTACTTTTAGTGACGATTTTTTAGGGATTCTCGGGTCTATCTTCTTAAGTATCAGTATGAAGTCTTACATGTATTTCAATCCATTTATCAAGAAATATAAATTTATTTTTCTTACTATGGTCAAGAACTTGTGTTTTGATAATTCCCTAGAATTAAGCAATCTTAGTTCCACTCCTTTTGTCTTGGCCATGGTATAAGAGAGGGAACTCTGAAATTTGCCACCTTCTCTCCTACACAAAAACCATCTTATCCCCATCATTGCACCACCACCATCATCACACTACTACAAACATTTTATCTTACGCTAGCTTCGAATCAGCTACTTTTACAATACCACCCTACACAATTCTGCTCTTTCCAAGGCTATGCTTTATCTGTTTATTACATAAGGCCTTGGCATTCCTCTACTAAACTGTTATAGCCGTCAACACTCCAACCCCCATAGCTGTCCTCGACACACCTACAAACTCATAACTCCTTTTGGTTCTCCGCTTTATCAGCAACAACACTACATGATTTCAATCTTTCTTTCAAGAATTTAAAGTTAAATTTTTTTTACTATAATTTAGACCTTGTGTAGTAGTAATCCCTAAAATTTATGCAATATCATTTCAAATATTTTTCTTCTTATCATACTATTTTTCAACAAACTCTAAGTTCTTATACCTCTCTGCAAAATTGGCTTGTAGAGCAAGACTTTCTACCTACTTGATATTTCCGGAACAATTATGTTTCATATGAATGTTTCTCGATTGGTTTAGGGATATGCCATCTCACAACTTGGTACCTTGTCAATCATGCCCCCTCGCCTCTCTTACATAGATTAGGATTCAGTGCATTGGGAAGGAAGCTCCTTTTTGGACAAAGAGTGGAGTTCTAAGTTCTGGTTTAAAAAGAGATTGAAGTTCAGGTGACAAATGGAACACTGCCGCACCAGAGTTTGAACAATTTCCCAAATAATTCCTGGAACTCTGATGGAAAATGATACCTGCTGCACCGAAGAAAAAATAATCCCCTAAATAGAGCCATAATCTTTCACCATTCTCCACTTGTCTAGTAACCCAAAACATTTTCTATCAACCTATGGTTTTTTTGGGTTAATTTTATTGTGTATTTATTTCACTTCCAAGATAAACTTTGTCCTCGTGTTATTTGATACCTCTTTCTTTGCCTATTCTCATACTTAAAAAGGATATCGACACTAGGATCCTCTCACATGTCACTCGTTCGCTAGTACAAATGCGACCTTTGATGAGAACACTCCTTCCTTGCTTCCATTGGATCACCATCTGTTCCTTTTCCTCTGGAGGCAATTATCTCTAATCCTATCCCATTGCAAATTTATAGACGCCAACCACATCTTCTTGCCAATAGACCTCCAATTGTATAGTCCAAATCGACTGAGTATCCCTTGTCGCCATGACTTCATATCTTTGGTTATCATTTGCGCCAAGGAAAGGGAAACAACAACATACCCTTTATCCAATTCACACGTGCTATTTGACCACCTAGCCCATAGTTTTTGCAATTTTTTTTCGTGCTCTATCATTAGTATATACTTGAAAGATGTATTAGGAGCCAATACAACATCCTATTATGGACATATTGAAGTATGCTATATCATCCTCTTGGGAAATAGACCATGATATAAAAGTGCAAACCCTCATCGCTCGCCATACATGAGAGTTAAGATGTTGCGCAAAGTTCGGACTTAGTATGGCCGAAAGTTGCTAGCTCACCACAGAAACAATCACAAACACAAAGAAAACAAGAAGAAAATTAGAAATCTTTATTACTCAAATTACAGAAGAATGTGTGTGTTTTACAACTAGAAGGTCCCACCGCATATCCATGAGTGTATGAACTCCCCCTCCCAAACCAGATGCTGTCTAGGTTTAGGGGAGACAGACATGCTCAAGCTAGGAACATACACGTTCAATTGATTTGGACGAGTACCCTTGGGAGTTGTCAGCACCGCATTTCTCCCTTGACAAGGTCGTATTTATAGGCAACTGAGATAACGAGGGTTTACCCTATTGTCAGAGGGTGGGCCCCACCTCTATGCGATGTTCATTAGGTCGCCTACAATGTCTTGTGAGTTGTTACTGGCCTATTGGTAAGTTGAATGTGGGACCCTCACGAGGTGATCATGAGTTGATGGCGAGTTGAACTTGGTTCCCTCGTGGCTGTTCTATCTTCAGTTGGTCTTTGATTGTCTCTTCCGTACTCTACGAATACTGGTCGTACAGGTTGAACCCTCTTTCGAGGTGTAACCTATTGCTTCAAATAGTTGTCAATAAGTCTCCTCAAGAGGTTTATAACTTCCATGGTCAACCACCCTGACATAAATCCAAATTGATTCTCCGAGATGCTAGTCTCTCGTCTTACTCTTCTCTCTACTACTCGTTCTCATAATTTCATGGTATGACTCATTAATTTAATTCCTCTGCAATTGACATAATTTTATAAATCTTTTTTGTTCTTATACTAAGGTACCAATATACATTCTCTTCATTGGTCTGACATCCTCTTTGTCTTCAATATCTTATTGAAGAAACATGTAATCCACAAAATTCTGTTCTTCCCTAGGCATTTCCATATTTCGATTGCTATATCGTCTGACCAAACCACTTTTCCATTTTCATCTTCTTTGGAGCATCATTTACCTCTGATGCTTGAATTTTATGATGAAAATTTATGTTCCTATACTCCTCCGATTTATTTAACTCTTCCAAGCTTAGTTCATTGTCTTTTTCTTCATTGTAATGTTGATAAAAATATCTTTTCCATCGTTCCTTAATACCTTAATAGCCACATCATCTGTTAAAACCGTATCTATTTCATCATTTATGCATTTAACTTGACTTAAATCCCTTGTCTTTCTCTCTAGCTCGGGCAATTTTTTATATATCACACTCTCCATCTTTGGTATCTAGTCGCTTTTAAAATTCTCCATAAGCTTGACTTTTTTGCTTTTTTAATTTCCTGACGACTTTATGTCTTGCTAAGTTTTCATCAATCTTACAAGTGTTGAGTGCTTTATAGCTAGCCCTCACTTTGTCTTGCACTTCCTCTTTTCACCACTAAGATTCTTTATGTGGTGGTGCAGAACCTTTTGACTCGCCAAGTACGTTCTTTCCACTTATCCTTAAATATGAAGACATAACTTCTCATGTGACACTAGGATCAACATAAGGATCATCAAATAGTTGTTCCATAACAACTGCTTTGAAAGCAACATGTTTTTTCGTCTTCAAATTCCACTACCAATCTTTTGGCAACACTTTTGTCCTCTTAATTTTACTATATTTAATTTGCACATCAAACGCCACTAGCCTGTGTTGTGTTGTCAAACTTTCTCCTGGTATGAGTTTGCAATCATTACAAATCTATCAATTTTGCGAATTATAAAATAGTTAATTTGTGATTTATTTAGTCCGCTCTTAAACATAATTAAATTCTTCTCTCTTCATGAAGAATGTATTTGTCACAATTAGCTCATGTGCTGTGATAAAGTCTAAAATGGTTATTCTTTCTTCATTTTTTCTCCATACCTAAATCCTTCATGAGCGTCTGTAAAATATGTATTTTTTCTCTATATGTCCATTTATCTCTCCTCCCATGAATATCTTCTCGGTTTGTGAGATTTCTCTTACCAAATCATCCAAGTCTTTCTAAAATTCCACTTTAATAGCTTCGTTTAATCCTACTTGTGGCGCATAAACACTAATCACATTAATAGTTTCTTTTTCTACGTCCAATTTAAGAGCTAAGATTCTATCACCTTTTCTACTTACTCCAACAACTTCATCTCTCTAAGTAGTATCCACAATAATACCTACTGGATTGCTTGTTTTATTTTTTTCCATGTACCATAATTTAAAACCTGAATTATCCAGAAATTTAGCTTTCTCACCCACCCATTTAGTCTCTTGCAGTCATAAAATATTTATCTTTCTCCTAATCATCATATCCACTACTTCCATCGCCTTTTCTTTTAGCGTACCTATATTCCAACTTCCAAACCTAAGTCAGTCACAAATCCTACGATCTACTTTCCTAGGATGCCTAATATGTGAAGGTTCTTGGATATTTATCACTACACCCAAGTCCTCTTCGGAGGTGCAACGGTCTTTGCCAAGACGCCGCATTCAGACCATACGACGATGACACTTGCATATTTAACACTACACTCAAGTCTTGGAGATGCAGTGGTCCTTGCAGAGACGCCACATTCGGACCTTACGCCGCATTCCTTACGAGGAACAACCTTGTTTTTGCATAATTTCTCAAACGATCCATATTCATAAGAGTGACTAAATTTTACGCTGGCCGTCTAACTAACGCAACCCTCACCATTTTAATCCGGGCTTGGGACCGACATTGGCTGGTTTAGCTATAAAACTTAGTGTTATCTAAATAAAATTGTTATACAATATTAAATATATTTCACAATTTATTTATATGTATTTGTTTTGGATACTTGGTAGTAGTAATCGTAGTTTGTTATTAATTTTTTTTTGATATTCTTCGATTTTATTTTGGGATATACATAATGCATTATTTATATACTTATTATGCTATTTTTTTTTACTTTTAGAACATATAAATATACTCAATGTATATTTTTATTTATGAGATGAAAATCCTATATTTTAAAATATACTCGATATTTCTTTGACATTTGACATCCAACATTTTATTACTCAATCCATCATTGTCGCTAACATCCAATATTTACAACTTTGGATTTGATCGATCAAAACTAATCATGTTTTCCAAGTTAAGACTTTCAAATTAAGATCAAAGCTAGTGATATTAATTTAAGCCCAATAACACCTTGGTGATCTAGTTTCACCATATTTTTTGTAGTCATTAATCTGCGTCTTATTTTTGTTTGGCATTATCTATTTTATCTAAATATCTGGAGCAATTTTTTTTTGTATATTATGGAACTTCTGACCCAACTTTTTGCTTCAGATATTTCTTTATGGAGGCTATTTCAAAGAAGTTTTACCTGATAAAAGTGGCTCCGAGAAAGGGATTGTTCATTCAGATATGTGGACTCTTGATCCTCGATCATGGGAATGGAACAAGGTTCTTTGTTCATTTAATTTGTTTGAAATTGTATTTGTTTTAGCTGCACAAGTTTGATTACCACTTTGTTTATAATATTTTTTGAGCTCATGAATCGTCTACCATGGATTCAATATGTGTTGCTGAGTGGTGTAGCATCGGAGACTGAAGGTTGCCATATTATTACATCTTGTTGCATCCCTATCTTTTATATCCACACCTAGATATTGTCAGGAGGCATTAATAATTTCTAAATTAAGGACTATGGTGAAGATATTACAACTCTTGAAAATATTCAAATATGGTAAGATAAGTCTTCTCTAAGGCTTGAAGACAATTGAATGAAAATGCATTTTCACGGTTAAGCAAAATGCACAATAATTTGTATCAAGGCAACAGCTTGTAGCCCTAGGGTACACTAAAAGTTGAGGATAATATATTTGGAGACATTTTCTTGTAGAAAAAATGAACCCAGTCTTGCTTATTTTATTAGTTGTTGGAAATAAGGGATGAAAAGTGAAAACTTCAACAACTGGATACCAAAAATTCCTTGCTACTTGGTAAGAAGTATACTAGCGTACCACCAGTTTTTTTTGCCCAAAAATTTAGGTGGGAAGGCTATAAACTAAAAAATCTCTTCATAGGTTAGATTAATCACCTCGAGTTGGTTTGGTCGCTTCAATAGGGCGATGCTTTCCTTTGAATTTTTACAAATTATTGCAAACCATACTTTGTTTCTCAAATGAAGGGGGAACATACTTAATGTTGTATTTGTTTATGTGGATAATATGGTCATCACGAGGAATTTGTTGTGGTCTTGTTTCGTTGCCGGATTGTTGAAGGCGGAGATACAAAGGGGGAAGCCCTAGAACGGTGGAGGGGATGAGAGAGGAAGAAACCCTAGAGGGTGGAGGAAGGAGAGAAGAGCTTAGAGAGAGAGAGAGGAATTTAGAGAGATAAAGGAAACTTTCATATTTCATTGCTTAGTTCCAAGTACATGAGATGGGTCTATTTATAGAACCCCGGGTGGCATACCCGTAAATACCTAAAATGCAACAATATTAAATACTAAAACATTAGTACGAGTCTAGTAACGACGAGGTAAATAAGATAACTAAAACATTACCCCGGGTGGCTTCTCTGGCTCCTTAATCTCGCGCCAAAATAGCGCCTTGTAGCGTGTCGCAGTGGAATGGGCAGCGAGGTGTAGCGGTGGTGCTGTTGAAAAGACGAGCGGTTGAAGCAGTGGATTTGGCTGGTCTGGTGGAGTGGTGGTGAGCAGCAACTGCAGGGATGGAGGAGGAGCGACGACCGGCAGAAGGAAGGGATCCGTTGTGGTCACCGGAGCAAGGGCAGACAGAGGCGGGGACTGCGGCGATGGCGGCGGCGGCGGCGCCGAGGACGGCGGAGGCAGCCCAAGCTGTGCGAGCTTGTAGAGTGGGACCGGCAAGGCAGCAGCCGGTGGCGGAGGAGGTGGAACAGCCGGTGGCGGAATAGTCGGTGGTGGAACAGCCGGTGGCGGAACAGCCGGTGGCAGAACAGCCGGTGGCGGAATAGTCGGTGGTGGCACAGCCGGTGGCGGAATAGTCGGTGGCAGAACAGCCGGTGGCGGAACGTCAAAGTATCCCATTTGATCAAGCTTGGCCTCGAAGCGAGACATGGAGACTTGAAATGTCGTCGACCACTTCAGCAGCATCGAGAGGAGGACGCCCGCATCGGCGGCACTAAGATGAATGTTCATCAAATTATATTTGAGAGTGGAGAAGTGGGATGAAAGAAGAAATTTAAAACAAAAAGAAGGGGTGCGGTTAGAAAAAAAAGAAATGAAATAAAATAAACGGAGATGGGAATCGCAAGAGGCGTGTTGCACGGGGCTCGAGGACAGCAATGCCGTGCAGGCTGGGCTCACGAAAAAATCGCAGGAGGTGTCAGGTGGATTTGACGGAGGGCGCACGACAGGAGGACGTCGATGGAGGAAGACGATCGAGTCGTGAGAACCGATCGGAGGAAGTAGCGGTCTGGAGCAGGGTCGGCGAGGGAGAAGATGAGCGGGGTCGATGATGGACTTGGGCGCAGGGAGAGCAGCGGGAGAGATGCGTCTGGAGAGGCGCAAGAAGAGGAAAGGGCGCTGCGGGTAGTAGATCGCTGGAGAGGTGTTGGCTTGCGGGAGCAGTTGAAGCGGGTCGAGGAAGTAGAGCGGGAGGTGAGTCGATGTAGAGAGGAGTCGATGCAGATGGTGCTGAGCTGGTCGTTGAAGTAGAGCAGGAGGTGAGTCGAAGTAGAGCGGGAAACAGCAACAGCGTGGGAACGTACAACGGCGTGGAAGGGGAAAGGGGAGGAAAGAGGGGCTCTGATACCAAGTTGTTGTGGTCTTGTTTCGTTGCCGGATTGTTGGAGGCGGAGATACAAAGGGGGAAGCCCTAGAACGGTGGAGGGGATGAGAGAGGAAGAAACCCTAGATGGTGGAGGAAGGAGAGAAGAGCTTAGAGAGAGAGAGAGGAATTTAGAGAGATAAAGGAAACTTTCATATTTCATTGCTTAGTTCCAAGTACATGAGATGTGTCTATTTATAGAACCCCGGGTGGCATACCCGTAAATACCTAAAATGCAACAATATTAAATACTAAAACATTACTACGAGTCTAGTAACGACGAGGTAAATAAGATAACTGACGGAAGACCATAACACATAACAGAATTATAGTGACGAAACTGTTGATCTCAAGTTTAGAACTTCCGAAGTGTTTGAAGATCTTGGAGGCTTACGCTATTTCTTCAGCATTGAAGTTGCAAAATTAAAATAAGGTTGTGCATACCCGATAGATAATGCACCTTTTTATCTTCTTGATAAGACTAGAATGCTTGGAGGCTAATCAATTGATTTTCCTATTGAACATACAGTCAGATTGGTAGAGATGATGTGGAGTTGGTTGAAGATATTCGTAGTTTCCATAGACTTCCATGAAGTATGATCTATTTGTCTCGTACTTGCCCTTAAATTGTATATGCTATTGGGATCATTAGCTAGTTTTATACATTCTCCTTGTATCTTCCATTAAACAACAACTTTCTTAAAAATTCTTAGCTATTTAAATGTCACTCGGGAGAAAAGATTCTTGTTCTCTCCTGAGAATCAACATATGTATAAGGTATATACAGATGATGAGTGCCAGGGATGATTAATAATTGCTCCATTCCAGGTATTACACATTTGTTGAAGGTGACTTTTTGAGCCGGAGAAGCATGTATATGTTGTAGCTTTCTTTGGTTTAAGCATAGTTTAGATCGATCCTTTGGAGCTTGTGATAGTCTTGGCTTGTTTGAAAGGGGTATAACATTTTATTGAAATAATATGGTAACGATTAACATCAGTTATAATCTTATTTTGGGATGAACAGTACACCGCAATTTATTTATTTAGGGATTGTATTTGTCAAACAATGTATTCTATTTTGGGATGAAGGGTCTTGATACTATACTTAAGGGGGTTTACTATTGTAGGATAAGAAAAAGTTTAGTAATTGTCTTCAGCTGTTATTATTATATTATGTATATAGTAATGTCTTTGCATTATATATTACAAACCCTTTATAAATAGCTCTGTTTTACACCAGGTATAAAATTTATTATCTTAACTATAACACATGAGTAGCTCGCATATATTTGTCTAAGGAGCAAGATTATAAATATCGGATGTTGGCGATAATGTTAAATTGCGCTTTTTAATGTTGGATGTTGGAAGTCGGAGACATGTCAGAGATATTTTAAAATATCGGATTTCCATAAATAAAACAATTTTTTTTATGTATACTGATATAATTATATGTTCTAAAAGTAAAAAAGTTAACAAAAGAAGTAGGCGAATAATAAGTAGGCAAATAAAGAAGATTTAAAAGTTAAAAATCATTGATTGATATAATTTTATGTTGAAAGCATAAAAACTGTTGGAAAAGCCCATGTAAATGGCTCGTATTTGGGTCCATTTATTCTTCTCTTCTTTAGTCCCACATCTTGTATAAAATTTCTTCTCTCTTTCTCCCTCCTATATATATGTACTCTCTCTTTGTATTTATACAAGTAAGCAATACATACAAGCATTGGCTTAGTCGAACGGGATAATAGGATCGTAATCTTGCCCTAAACCGGGCATACATATATATAGCATCAAAAAATAAAATAACATAAAAAAACTACATCATAATTATTTTCAACTCTCCCCCTCAAGTTGGGAATATATATTGATCATTCCCAACTTGTTTGTGTTGTCCTTGAAGTTGTCGCTGTATAAACCCTTGGTGAAGACGTCCGCAAGCTGATCGGATGAGTTCACAAAAGGAGTGCAGATATTTCCTTTGTCTAGATGATCCTTGATGAAATGTCTATCAACTTCCACATGTTTGGTTCTATCATGTTGCACTGGATTGTGCGCAATACTGATGGCGGCTTTGTTGTCGCAGTAGATCATGATAGGATTGTTCCCCTGAAGGCCAATGTCCCGAAGGAGAGTCCTCAACCACAATCCTTCACAAACACCTTGTGCCATTGCCCTATACTCTGCCTCTGCACTTGATCGAGCTACCACATTTTGCTTCTTGCTCCTCCACGAAACGAGGTTGCCTCCCACAAAAGTGCAGTACCCAGTAGTTGATTTTCTGTCATCTTGGCTACCAGCCCAATCAACATCGGTAAACACTTCAACTTCTAAAGATTTGCCGTTCTTGAAAAGGATCCCACGGCCGGGTGCCTTTTTGAGATACCGTAGCACTCTAAAGGCCGCCTGCTGATGACGAATGGAAGGAGAATGCATATACCTACTTAGGACCCCCACATCATACGTAATGTCAGGGCGAGTATGAGACAGGTATATGAGTCGTCCAACCAAACGTTGGTATTTTGAGACATCCACCTTCTCTCCACTAGTATCTGCATCAATTTTGTGATTAGCCTCAATGGGGGTGTCCACGGGTGCGCACCCAAGCATCCCAGTCTCTTCAAGAAGATCTAGAGTATACTTTCTTTGGGAGATGAAGATCCCTTGTTGAGACCTTGCCACTTCAATTCCCAAGAAATATTTCAGCTTTCCCAGGTCTTTAACTTCAAATTCCTTGCCCAGTTGTTCCTTCAAGTAAATGATCTCCTCCATGTGATCCCCGGTAATGATGATGTCGTCCACATACACAATAAGAATAGAGACCTGGGCACCTTTTCTCTTAATAAAGAGTGTTTGGTCAGCATGACTTTGAGTGTACCCAAGTTGAAGCATGAACTTGTAAAAACGCCCAAACCACGCTCTCGGAGACTGTTTCAAGCCGTACAGAGATTTTAGAACTCGACACACCTTCCCCTTGGACCCTTTGATAACAGAGCCCGGAGGAGTATCCATGTATACCTCCTCCTCCAGATCACCATTCAAAAAAACATTCTTGACATCTAGCTGAAGTAGTTCCCATCTACGACTTGCAGCAACAGAAAAAAGAACACGGATTGAGTTCATCTTAGCAACAGGAGCAAAGGTCTCCTGGTAGTCAATGCCCTGGGCCTGGGTATATCCCTGAGCCACCAAACGAGCTTTATATCGCTCCACAACACCATCTTGGTTTTGTTTGACTGTGAATACCCAACGGGATCCGACCGTTCGCTTCCCTGGAGGAAGGCTCACCAGCTGCCATGTTTTATTCTTGTCCAGGGCACGCAATTCCTCCTCCATTGCCGCTTTCCATTCAGGTATCTGAGCAGCCTCCTGCCATGTCTTAGGGATAACAATAGATGAGAGAGAAGAAACAAAGGCTTGATGTGCCGGAGAAAGGTGATCATAACGAATGTAGTTGGCAATGGGATGTTTAGTGCTACCCTTCTTACCTATATGACGGGCAAGAGGAATATGGAGGTCGTCATCAGAATCTGGGTTGGAGGCATTCACCGGAACTGGCGGGACATCTTCAGTCTGCACATGCTCAACAGTCGTGGGACGACGGGAGTATGTATATATGATCGGAGGAGCGGAGGTAGAAGGAACATGAGCAGGTGGCGGAACGGGATCAGGTGGAGGAGCAGGAACAGAAGGAGGAGTAGCACAAATCGGAAGCGGGGAGTCGGTCATCTCGGCACCTGTACTAGTCATCTCCCCCTGACGAGGACCAAAGTACGACTCCCCCTCACGAAAGGTGACATCGACAGTACAATAATACCGACGTGTCGGAGGGTGATAACACCGATACCCTTTGGTGGTAGAAGAATAACCAACAAAAACACATCGAAGGGACCGCGCGTCAAGTTTATCACGATGCGGGGTATGGACATGAACAAAACACACGGAGCCGAAGATACGAGGGGGAAGATGAGAGGTGTGGACAATGTGTTTTTGTTCTAGGCGAGAGAGAGGCGTAGCAAACGAGAGAGCACGGGACGGAAGGCGGTTAATGAGATGTGCGGCGGTAAGAACAGCATCCCCCCAATAGGATTTAGGGAGGTGCATAGAAAGAAGTAAGCATCGGGCCACCTCCAGCAACTGCCGATTCTTCCATTCGGCCACCCCATTTTGAGTGGAGGTGTGGACACATGTAGTTTGATGAATTATACCATGGTCCGCAAGATAAGCCCCAAAGACACCGCGATCGTCATATTCCCCACCATTATCACTACGTAACACGTATTGTGCCTCCGAATTGTTGGACCACCATCTTATGAAAATTTTGAAAGCAAGAAAGAACGTCGCTTTTCTTTTTAAGCATATAAAGCCAAGTAGTGCGAGAGTAGCAATCAATAAACGTCACAAACCATCTAAATCCAGATAAAGAGAGAACAGGGGATGGACCCCAAACATCAGAGTGAATAACATCAAATGGATACAGACTAGGGACAGACAAATGAGTAGAACGACACCGTACATGTTTAGATTGCTCACAAGCATCACAAGAAAAAAACGGAAGTAAATGATAAAAAGCAGGAAACAATTTAGTAAGATATAAAGGAGAAGGGTGGCCAAGGCGCTGATGCCATCGTCGAAGGTCATCAAGAGTCGGAGATCTGGTGGAAGATAGGGCACTGGGAGAAGACTGGTTCAGCAAGTACAGGCCGCCGACATTCCTACCACTGCCAAGTGTCCGCCTCGTAGCCAGATCCTGAAAAACACAAACATCAGGAAAGAATGTCACAGAACAGTGTAAGGAGTTAGTCAAGTGACTAATAGAGAGTAAATTTCTGGGAAAAGAAGGAACATGTAAGACAGAGGAAAGTGATAGGTCAGGAGAACATGAAACTCTCCCTTTACCGGCAATGGCAGAGAGGGAGCCATTGGCAGCAATAACCTTATCACGACCAGAAAGGGGAGTATAGGAGGTAAAACCTGAGGCAGAGCCAGTCATGTGGTCGGTCGCACCTGAGTCGATTATCCACTCGGAGGGTGTGGAAGGCATGGCATGAGCACTGGACAGACCTGAAGTGGCAACAACAGCATGGGAGGAAGCAGGAGTAGAGTCAGTGTGAGAGCGCAACAGGCGTCGGAAGGCCTCTAACTCAGCGGTAGACAGGCCTCCAGAAGTATCATCCAGAACGGCAGTAGAGTGAGCAGAAGACTGAGAGCGGCTATCAGAGAGGCGACCACCACCACCACCACGGTATCCTCCTCTACCGCGGGTACCAGAGCCCCGACCACTTGGAGCAAGGTGCGGGTGCAGACGAAAACAAGAGCTTTTGACATGGCCTGTCTTCCCGCAATGACTACAAACAGGGGAAGGACCACGAGTCATACTTGCCAGCGCAGAGTGATCGGTAGCAGAACCAAGAGTGCGACGGCGATTCTCATCACTGAGGAGCATGCTGAATGCCTCCCGAAGGGAGGGAAGGGGCTCACGATGGAGGATGTGCAGACGAACAACATCAAACTCCATGCTAAGGCCCATAAGGAAGACATGAACACGGAAACGGTCTTTATCCTTCTGAAGTGCCACCGCATCAACCGTACAAGCAGCAGTAAAGGTACTAAAGAAGTCCAACTCCTGATAAAGACGCTCAAACTCAGAGTAGTAGGCGGCAACGGTCAAAGTCCCCTGTCGCAATTCCAGAACACGGCTAGTGAGCTCATATACCTGCATCGAACTGCTTGCCTGGGAGTAAGTATCACGAGCTCTCGTCCAAATATCATATGCGGAGTCCAACAACATATAGCTTCGATACACCTGAGGGGACATCGAATGAAGCAGCCACGAGACGACCAACGAATTGTCCGCATCCCATTTGCGCCATGAGGGATCGGAACGTGATGGCTCAACAATAGTACCATCAATAAGACCATACAACTGGTGGCTGCGAATCGCATGTTGGGCCGCCCTAGACCATTCCAGGTAATTTGTGCCATCCAAGGCGACTGTAGTAATCTTCAAAGACTGGCCATGACTCCGAGGAGGATCACCCGAGGAACGATGCAAAGCATCAACCGGAAGAGCCGAAGATGGAGGGGCCAAAGATCCGGGAAGAGCACCGGATTGGGACGAGGGAGAAAGAGTGGAAGGATCTGGGCTGGAAGGATCTCCCATAGAGGAAAAAAACGGAAGAGCTCAAGAGAAATGAGAGAACATCCGACGGGTGCAAACTAAATCTGAAAAATGAAGAGAGCACCCGAGGATGGAAGAGGGGCTTCTCCGGCAGCCCCCATGGAGGACAAAACGGCAAGCCGAAAGCGAAGGCGGAGGTGGAGAAGAAGCGTCGGCCGACTGGAGAGAGCGTCGGCTAACGCATCTTGCGACGGGAGAAGTGCGAGCGGAGGCGAGCCTTGCTGGCGGAGGGACGCAGGAGATCGGAGCACGATGTCGAGCAGGCGACGCGAGCAGACGAGCGGTCGAGCGGGGACGCGAGCAGTCGAGCGGCGCGGGGACGCGAGCCGACGAGCGGCGAAAGTTTCCTAGCTCTGATATCAAGTCGAACGGGATAATAGGATCGTAATCTTGCCCTAAACCGGGCATACATATATATAGCATAAAAAATAAAATAACATAAAAAAACTACATCATAATTATTTTCAACTGGCTTTTCTCTACATGATATCAGAAATTTCGGTCCGAACCTGCGGTCTCAAATTTCTGTGACCGTCAGCCCTCCTCCTGCGAGCTCCCCACTGTGAGCTTATCTTTCATGCGGTCTCGTCTTTCTGTAACCGCACCCTTCCCTGCGACCTGCCAATTCTCTGTCTCCCCCTTTGCTTTGGACTGCTTATCGGCTCTTATAGCCTCCTACTCTGACACGTGGCCCCCCTCTGCGTTGCTCGCAGCGATCTCATTCGTCGGTCTCGCCTCTGCGTGTTCGCACTCTGCTCGTGCCGAGTGATGAGTCCTGATCATATACATTTTTTTGGACTCATCTGGGCCGTTTATTTAGTCATTTCACCGCACTTTAGCCCTGTTATAGTTCATATTGATCATTCTATGCTAGGTGCACGTTTGGCCCGTTTTGGTGTGATTTCGTGCTTAACTTCGTTATTAGTTTTCATGTGCTGTTAAGTTCCACTTTCAGTGGCTAGACCGGTGTTGTATGCTGGAACAGGTGTCGTGCAGGTGTTCCCGGTACAATTCTGTACAGGAACACTGCGCACGACCACTGGTCGTGCGCCACTGATCGTGCGCACTTAACGCCCTTTTTATGAGTTCTGTTTGGCTTATCGCACGACCACTTACGATAGTGCGCACGACCACTGGTCGTGCGCGACTGGTCGTGCGAACATGTATTTTATAATTTTCTTTCCTCGCAGGTCTCCGCCCAGGCAGCGCGCACGATCGCAGAATTCCAGTGCGCACGACCACTGGTCGTGCGCCAATGACCGTGCGCAGTATTCATTTCAGCGCCTATATATAAGCATGTTCCGCTTTTAGGTCGGGATCGAGCCGCCGGGAGCGGATTTCCCAGTCCGTACGCCGCCGACTACCCTTCTTGGACACCTCCACTTCATCTCCTACGCAAGGGGAAGTCTTCTCCAACCATTCCAAGCTTTTCTCCATTGTCCGGGAGCGTTCTCCACCATCCGCAAGCCCTCAAGCAACTGTTTTCCATTCCAGTTCGGCGAGAAGAAGAGTAAATCTGAGGAAGAAGACGACGGAACTACGTAGAGAAATCGTGGCAGTTTCTCTACGCCGGAAGCATTGTCCGCCCGAGTCCGGAGGTAGCCCGACAACCTACCATTCCGGCCGTGAACGGCCGCTAGTCTTCACCCATCGGTTATCTCTTCTTTCTTTCCTTCGTTGTAATTGTTGAATCTTGTAAACCTGAATAGTTTGATGTTTGGTTTATTTGAAATGAATGTTTCTTTGCACTTCATCATTGCTTGCTTGTGAATCACTTCGTTTCCACTCACTCACTCACGCACACAAGGTGTTCGATCCGTGTTAGCAAGAGCTAACGGCGTTTGTGAAGAGGTGTTTGCGACCCTCACCTTCTCGCACTTGAGCACGCTCCATCCGCCTCTCGAAGCACGGCATCGCGGCCGTCGCATCCATCTCACCTTGCGAAGCGGTGTTTTCGACCCGCAATTCTTTTACTGTTGTTAAGAGTAGGAAAAACCAACCAAAGCCCCCTTTTTGTGTTTGTTAACGCTTGTGTAACAATAGTCACACTACGCGATTCGATCACTCAACCTGCATTCCTCAAGAGACCGACATCCGGGGATTCCATTCTCCACATTTATTACTTGACAGCGACCGGTGCACTTGCCGACACGCATCAAGTTTTTGACGCCGTTGCCGGGGAATGCAGGCGTGTATCGTCTTGTGTTGTGACTCTCGTTATACGAGCAGTTGTTTTTGATTTTCTTTGTTTTTCTTTTTGTTTGTGATCGTGCATGCAGAGACAAGCCGCAGGGGAACTCGTACCCTTTGATCCGGAAATTGAACGGACCGCTCGCGCGCGAAGGCGCGCTGCTGCCGTACAAGCGGCAATGGGTGATCAGGTAGACCCAAATGATGTTGATGCGAGAGTGCCCAACGAGGGGCAACACCAGCCTGGAGATGAGCAGGAGGCGGTTAGGCCTCGACCCCGCACGATGAGAGACTACACCACTCCAACTGCTGGGAGTGTGTATCCTGGGTTTGGGCCCATTATTATGAACAATCAGTTCGAGATCAAACCTGCGATCTTGAACATCATCCGGAACAACGCTCAGTTCTCTGGGTTGGCCAGCGAAGATCCGCATCTGCATCTGGCGGAGTTTTCTGATATTTGCGGAACCTTCCGCTACGCAGGGATTACTGACGACACGGTCAAGCTTAGACTGTTTCCCTTCTCACTCCGCGACAAAGCCAAGGTGTGGCTCCACTCCATTCCGCCCGGGACTGCTGCGACTTGGGATGCCCTCGCATCCAAGTTCCTTGCTAAATTCCACCCTGTGGATAAGATCGTGAGCTTGCGGCGGGAGATCGCCACCTTTCGCCAACTTGACCAGGAGACCCTTGTTGAGGCGTGGGAGCGCCTTAGCGATCTTCTCCGCCGTTGTCCGAACCACGAGCATCAACCGTGGAATGTGGTCGAAACATTTTACTTTGCGATCGAGCCCAACTACAGGGCAATGATCGATGCTGCGGCAGGTGGTACTTTAATGAACCACACTCCAGAGGAGGCCCTTCGGATTCTGCGCGACACCGCCTCCCACAGTACATTCTGGACTGCAGGGAGAAATGCTCCAAGAAGCGGCCGTGGTCTCTTTATGGTTGACTCACTTCCTCCTACTCCCGCGCCTGCTGCTGTCATTACTTGCGAAGGATGTGGAGGCGGAGGCCACCACGCGTATGAATGTTCAGGGAACAACGTAGCAGGTGACTTCGCGCACTTAACCTTGAATGAATCTGTTAATTATGTAGAAAATCAGCCTAAGGGGGCGCCTTTTAATAATGCTTATAATCCGGGAGCGAGAAGTCACCCGAACTTCTCGTGGAACCCAAACACGCCTGGCCAACGATGGGCACCGGGGCAGCATCAAAACGATGCTTACGCCTCCGGGAGCCAACCGAGGCCACCACACCCGGATTATAACCAAGCCCCCCCTGCCCAAAAAAGGAGTAATCTGGAGGAGATGATGGAGAAATTCATGCAAGCGGCTACCTCGAATATGGTGAACCAAACCGCATCCATGCGAAACTTGGAAACGCAGCTGGGCCAATTGGCCCAAGTGCTAACCGAGCGGTCGCAGGGGACCCTTCCTAGCAACACGGAAAAGAACCCAATAGATCAGGGGAAGAGTCTTGGTGATGTGGTAGAGGCTGATCCAAGTGAGTCGGTGATTTCCTGTTCCATCAACAATATCGAAACGAAAGCTCTATGCGATTCCGGTTCCTCCCGCAACGTCATTGCGTTGCAAGATGTTGCTAAACTACAACTTGAGATGAACACGGAGGAAAGGAAATCCCTTATGCTTGCTAATGGGACTGTTATACAATCTGAGGGGGAAGTGAAAAATGTAGAGGTGATAGTTGAGGGGACGATTGTGGTTGCTGATTTTCAGGTGTTGGGCCCTCAGGAAAATCACTCTATCCCTATCTTGGGTGTGCCGTTCTTGAAAGAGAGCGGTGCCACCCTTGATTTCGTTACGGGGTGTGTCTTCCTACCCAATAAGGTGCCGCAGCCCACTTGCCCCGAAGCTACACCTGAAACATCCATTCCTCCCCCTCTTTTTATTTTTGATGAATCTTTGAGCTGTGCAGGACATGAAGAAGTTAAAGAATCAATTGAAGGAGAAAAGGAGGAGCACCTGTCTAGTGAGGAAGAAGAAGTTGATCTTCGGAGAGAATTTGGTTCCGAGACGGAAGAAGACTGCATTTCGAAAAACGTTGACTTGAATTTAGTTCGGGACAATGTCCCATTATCTTCTTGTTTTGATTCCTGTAATAAACAATTTAAGCGCTCCATCTCCTGGGCCGATCCGGTAGTCACCGCGATGCCGGAAGTGACGCCACCCGCCACCAAGGCGGAAAAATCTGAAAACTTTCAACGGTGGCAGTCCCCGACTGTCACGAAACTTAAACAGGAGAAACTTCTGCACGAAGCTCGCGCTGCCGCTCTCCGTGGCAAGAGGGCGGAGGTTAGGGGAACACTGGGTGACACCAGTGTTGGTCCTAAAGCCTTCACCTCCCGCTTACGCGCTACGGGAGACGCGCACCATAAGAGCGCTTATAGCTGATTTGTGTGATCTGAGTTTGTGAAATTGCTTGTGAACTTCTTTTATTTAATTCCTGCACTATATAAACAATGTTAATACAGGTATTTGGTCCAGCTTAAGGACATTAAATAAAAGCGCTACTGGGAGACAACCCAGATTTCCTGATTTTATTTCTTTTCTAACATGCTTAGTTCAGTTTTTATTTCTGCATTTCGCTGTTTTTAGTTTTGTGCTTGCAGGTGTCTTGTGTTCTTTGGTGCGGACGCTGCGGACTGCGCTTGATCTTGAACGCCAATCGTCTGGTATGCTCAATTCTGAGCATTGGGTAACACTTCTTCCCCTCCTTAGCATCCAATTTCTGTGATGTATTGTTAGACTAAGTCTGGGGGAGAGTATGTTGTCATCCACTTTGCACGAGTTGTACTGCATATTAGAAGTTTGGGTATTATTTATTTTCATCACTATCATTTTCTTGCTTCTCGCACCACTTCACCCACATGAGTGCGCGCTTACCTATTTGTGTGTTTCCGAAAGACCTGTTTTGGTTAGGAATGTGAAATAGGATGTTAGCTTAGGAATTATTATTTAGAGTGCGATGTTGACTCGAGCAGTGTTCTAGTCGCATCCGCATGCTACAATAGAATTCGAGTAAAACTAGATTATCTTTATGCATCTAATTTATGTTTAGTATTTTTGCGTAGATTTAGATTTGTGATACTCAAGTGGTGAATGTGAATGAAATTGACGATAACCCGGTGTTGTGTGTGTACGAGCACTAGTCGTGTGTTGCTCGAGTCGGGAGGAAGGTTTATCTTTCTCGTGGGCTAAGAACTTGCCCCAAGCGACTCTCGAAGCATGGGCGAGAGCGATTCGTCGAGTTAAACGTGATGTAGGCCACCTTTTGGCTAGTTTGAGCCTTGTCTTTCCCTGTCCTTTTCGCTCACCTTTGCATGCCAAATTTGTGCCTACCACTCCTTTGATCAGCTCCTCTTCATCCACCAAAGCCCAAAGCTTATCCTACACCCGCAACCAAATTGCTGTTTTCTGCACTCATTTTCTACATTTGGTGTGATGTATGGAATCGTTGTGATGAGAAGGGGAAATTAACGCCATTTCGCTGAAATTGTTCCAACTGGGGGATAAGTAAAAGAAGAAAAGTATATTGTAAAAAAGAAAAAAAAATCTGGAAAAAGTATATTGAAAAGAAATCCTCCCGAGCTAAATAGAAAATTTGTTGGTGATTGTGAAGTTGGCCGTGTGCACACCTAGTTTTCATGATAAGTCTGGGGGTGTGTCACACGAGCGTTGTTTTTGGTTCTGTGTGGTGCAGCATTCCGTTAGCTCACATGGGTTGCGTAGCCATCGTGTTTTAAATTTGAATATCATACCGCAGCCTAAGCCCCATTATACTCCTAAAAGCCCTATTGATTTGACTTGTGAGTTTGCTAACGCCGTGGAGAGAGTGTGACCGGGCGAGCGTATGGTTCACGACGTTGATGGATTTCAGCGGAGTTATTCCTAAACCCCGACCTTGTGCAACACCCGCCTTAGCGTCTTGTTACTTTCACACCGGGCATGATCGTTCGAATTCTTCATCATTCACCAACTGAGTTTTGATAAATCTCTAGTTACGCTGTAATACTTTCGTAAACTAGTTAGCATAGTTAGAATCTCTTGTTACTAGAATTTCTACTCGCATGCGTATGTTACTTCGCACCGTACTCTTCTGTGTAATTTTCTACGTTAACTACTGTTTTCACACTCCACTGGATTCGTTTGCTCGGGACGCGCAAACATGTAAGTCTGGGGGTGTGATGAGTCCTGATCATATACATTTTTTTGGACTCATCTGGGCCGTTTATTTAGTCATTTCACCGCACTTTAGCCCTGTTATATTTCATATTGATCATTCTATGCTAGATGCACGTTTGGCCCGTTTTGGTGTGATTTCGTGCTTAACTTCGTTATTAGTTTTCATGTGCTGTTAAGTTCCACTTTCAGTGGCTAGACCGGTGTTGTATGCTGGAACAGGTGTCGTGCAGGTGTTCCCGGTACAATTCTGTACAGGAACACTGCGCACGATCACTGGTTCTACTGCGCACGACCACTGGTCGTGCGCCACTGATCGTGCGCACTTAACGCCCTTTTTATGAGTTCTGTTTGGCTTATCGCACGACCACTTACGATAATGCGCACGACCACTGGTCGTGCGCGACTGGTCGTGCGAACATGTATTTTATAATTTTCTTTCCTCGCAGGTCTCCGCCCAGGCAGCGCGCACAATCGCAGAATTCCAGTGCGCACGACCACTGGTCGTGCGCCAATGACCGTGCGCAGTATTCATTTCAGCGCCTATATATAAGCCTGTTCCGCTTTTAGGTCGGGATCGAGCCGCCGGGAGCGGATTTCCCAGTCCGTACGCCGCCGACTACCCTTCTTGGACACCTCCACTTCATCTCCTACGCAAGGGGAAGTCTTCTCCAACCATTCCAAGCTTTTCTCCATTGTCCGGGAGCGTTCTCCACCATCCGCAAGCCCTCAAGCAACTGTTTTCCATTCCAGTCCGGCGAGAAGAAGAGTAAATCTGAGGAAGAAGACGACGGAACTACGTAGAGAAATCGTGACAGTTTCTCTACGCCGGAAGCATTGTCCGCCCGAGTCCGGAGGTAGCCCGACAACCTACCATTCCGGCCGTGAACGGCCGCTAGTCTTCACCCATCGGTTATCTCTTCCTTCTTTCCTTCGTTGTAATTGTTGAATCTTGTAAACCTGAATAGTTTGATGTTTGGTTTATTTGAAATGAATGTTTCTTTGCACTTCATCATTGCTTGCTTGTGAATCACTTCGTTTCCACTCACTCACTCACGCACACAAGGTGTTCGATCCGCGTTAGCAAGAGCTAACGGCGTTTGTGAAGAGGTGTTTGCGACCCTCACCTTCTCGCACTTGAGCACGCTCCATCCGCCTCTCGAAGCACGACATCGCGGCCGTCGCATCCATCTCACCTTGCGAAGCGGTGTTTTCGACCCGCAATTCTTTAACTGTTGTTAAGAGTAGGAAAAACCAACCAAAGCCCCCTTTTTGTGTTTGTTAACGCTTGTGTAACAATAGTCACACTACGCGATTCGATCACCCAACCTGCATTCCTCAAGAGACCGACATCCGGGGATTCCATTCTCCACATTTATTACTTGACAGCGACCGGTGCACTTGCCGACACGCATCAAGTTTTTGGCGCCGTTGCCGGGGAATGCAGGCGTGTATCGTCTTGTGTTGTGACTCTCGTTATACGAGCAGTTGTTTTTGATTTTCTTTGTTTTTCTTTTTGTTTGTGATCGTGCATGCAGAGACAAGCCGCAGGGGAACTCGTACCCTTTGATCCGGAAATTGAACGGACCGCTCGCGCGCGAAGGCGCGCTGCTGCCGTACAAGCGGCAATGGGTGATCAGGTAGACCCAAATGATGTTGATGCGAGAGTGCCCAACGAGGGGCAACACCAGCCTGGAGATGAGCAGGAGGCGTTAGGCCTCGACCCCGCACGATGGGAGATTACACCACTCCAACTGCTGGGAGTGTGTATCCTGGGTTTGGGCCCAATATTATGAACAATCAGTCCTTGGTCAGCCCGCTCTTCCCGTTTCACCTTCAATGGGATCGTCTGTGGACTCCACCACGGTGCCTACTCCTCCTCAGCCAGACCACCTGGGTCAGCCTTCAGAACTTCGTGATGAGTTGCGGATCACCACAATCTCCCTCTCGGGAAAAGTAAACTTCATGCAATGGGTACACTCGGTCCGGCGAGTTCTTCAGTCTAAGGGACTTCTGGGTTATCTCACCCAAGTACCTCCAGTCCCTCCTACGGAGAACTAGCTCAGGAATGATGGCCGAGTTCAAACTTGGCTTCTCAACTCTATGGATGAAGAGTCATACCAAATGGTGATGTATCACGAGACTGCTAAAGCCATGTGGGATGAGCTTCATTCTCTATACTCGGGCAAGGACAACCTTCAACATCTCTACGACATCATCACAGATCTCCAGGCGTTAGATACGACTGGGGCTGCTATCATGATCTCCTTCGTGGCTCGCACCAAGACTCTGGCCGAAGCATGGATCCAGCATCAACCTTCCACCAATGATCATACTGCTCAACGAGCTCAGAAGGAAGCTGTCATCATTGCTATGATCATGGCTCGTGTTCCACCACACCTGCAAAGCATTCGAAATCAGGTTCTTGACTCGGCCATTACTCTTTCCCTCTCAGATGTGTGTTCCATGCTCCTCAAAACCTCAGCACCTCTGGCGGTTCCTGCTCTTTCCTCATCGGCCCTTCTTCAGAACACTCCCGTTCCCTTACTTCCTTTGCCTCCACCGGCTCGTGGTGGACGTTCCGCCTCTCGGGGAAGGGGGCGTGGTGGTCTTTCTCGACCAAAGTGTTCATTCTGTGGGCGAGATGGCCACTTTGAGGCGACCTGCTATCGGAAGCACTAGTAATCCTCCTCGTCCGACTGCCGCTATTGCTGATGACAGCCGCCCGGCCTGCCGCGCCGATCTTGACGCACTCCGCCTACAGTTCCAACAGCTTCAAGGGGTGATGTCCCCACCTGCCTCCGTCGCCTCCGTCTCCAATCCAGGTATAACCTGTCTCTCAACGAGTCCACGATGGATAGTGAACTCTGGTGCTACTCATCATATCACCTCACTCCAGCCACCAAAGTACTTGAATACTCCTCATCCGAAGTGTATCACCGTGGCCAATGGGGAGACTGTTCCGGTCTCCGGTTCGGCTGACCTCTCTCTTAGCCCCTCCATCTCTCTCCGCTCGGCTCTTCATGTTCCAGGATCCCCGTTCAACTTGCTTTCTGTTAGCCGTCTTACTACTGACCTGGATTGCTCCCTAACATTTACATCATCTTCTTTTCTGATACAGGATCGGCGGACGCGGACTATCATTGGTAGGGGGCAACTGCGTAACGGGCTCTACCTTCTCGATGACTCTCCCACTATCCTCTCATCTGTCTCCTCTGCTGAGTGGCATCAGCGTCTTGGACATGCTCCCCTCCTAGTCCTCCAGAAGGCACTTCCCGATGTATCTTTTCCAGCTTTCAAATATGATTCTTGTATTTCTGGCAAACAACCGCGTTCTTCCTTTCCCGCACATTGTACTCAGAGTTCTCCTCCTTTTGATCTGTTACATTCTGATATATGGGGACCTTATAAAATTACTAGTATTTCTGGATTTTGATATTTTATCACGTTTATTGATGATTATTCTCGGGTTACTTGGTTATACTTACTTCGCGATCACTCTGAGCTCCCCCGTGTCTTTCGGGCGTTTGTCCTTGAAACCCGCACACAATTCTCCACTACCATCAAAACTTTACGTACCGATAATGCTCGCGAATACACCAACAACGAGTTTGCAAATTTATGTTCTGAGTTTGGGATTATTCACCAAACTTCATGTTCCTATACCCCACAACAAAACGGTGTTGCTGAACGGAAGAACAGACACTTGCTTGATGTCGCCCGCTCTCTCATGCTTCATATGAACGTCCCCAAAGTTTATTGGAACTTTGCGGTCTCCACGGCCTGCTTTCTCATTAACCGTCTTCCATCCTCCGTCCTCAACAATGCCACTCCTTTCAGCCTCCTCTTTCCTTCTATTTTGGCCTTTCCCCTCACACCTCGAATCTTCGGTTGTACGTGCTATGTTCATATGGGACCGGCTAAGGACAAACTGGATCCCAGAGCGGCCAAACAAATTTTTGTTGGCTATTCACGCACACAGAAGGGCTACGTTTGCTATTCTCCTACCACCCGCAAGGTCTCTGTGTCGCCTGATGTTACCTTCCGGGAGGATCAACCATTCTTCTGTGCTCCAGTACACGCAGTCGGCCTCGACCTCGGGTACTCAGCATCTGGCTGATCCGGTAATAAAATCAACCGCTCATCCTATGGAGAACTATGTTTCCTTACATCGCCTCTCTCCCCAACTTCAGACACTTGCTACCTCTTTGTCCACAATTGCTCTTCCTAACTCTATGCAGGAGGCTCTGCAATATCCTGACTGGCGCGCTGCCATGGAGGAAGAAATGACTGCTCTTTGGGCTAACAGGACATGGACTCTGGTACCCCGTCCTGCAGGACAGAAACCAGTTGGGTGTAAATGGGTTTTTGTTATCAAGCATACTCCTGATGGAACAATTGACCGGCTGAAAGCTCGCTTGGTTGCTCGTGGCTACACTCAACAACAGGGTATCGACTATGAAGAGACCTTCTCTCCGGTGGCTAAACTCAACATTGTTCGTGTGCTTATCTCCGTTGCTGTACATCGTCGGTGCCCTTATTTCAGCTTGATATTAAGAATGCGTTTCTTAACGGCGATCTCCATGAAACTGTTTACATGGAGCAACCTCCCGGGTTTGAGACCACGGGGGAGTCTCTGGTCTGTCATCTATTGCAGTCTCTTTATGGTCTCAAACAATCACCTCGGAACTGGTTTGACAAGTTCAGCAAGGCTCTTCGGGAGATTGGCTTTACTCGGAGCTCGACAGATTTCTCCTTGTTCACTCGCCAACAGGCAACATGAACAGTTATTCTTTTGGTTTATGTGGATGACATCATAATTACTGGAGATGATGAAAAAGGAATACAGGAGGTCAAACAACATCTGAGCTCTGTCTTTCAGACAAAAGATCTGGATCACCTTCACTACTTCCTGGGTCTGAAGGTCGGCAGAAGACCAGATGGCCTTGTCCTCTCTCAGCGAAAGTACTGTCTCGATCTCCTTCATGATGCAGGATACTCAGGCTGCAAACCAACTAACACTCCAATGAATGTCAATCACAAACTGTGTGCTCAGGCCTCCGACTCAGATCTGCAACTACAGAACCCAGAATACTATCGTCGTCTTGTTGGAAAATTAATCTACATAACGGTAACAAGACCTGATATATCCTTCGCCGTGGGTATGGTCAGCAGATACATGCACTCCCCTCGAAGATCTCACCTTCAGTTCGTCGAAAGGATTCTTAGATATCTCAAAACAGCTCCTGGTCAGGGACTGGTTTATAAAACATCATCTTCAACTCTAAAATTGGTGGCATACTCTGATGCTGATTATGCTGGGTCCCTGGATGATCGACGATCAACCAGTGGTTTTTGCACATACTTTGGAGGACACCTGATTACCTGGCGGAGTAAGAAATAAGCTGTTGTTGCGCGATCCTCAGCTGAAGCAGAATACCGGGCAATGACATATGTGGTTTCTGAACTCACATGGCTTGAGAGCCTCCTGACTGACCTTGGTGTATAACTTCCTTCACCAGCTCTCCTTTTGTGTGATAGTAAAGCTGCTATACACATTGCCAAGAACCCGGTCTTCCACGAAAGAACAAAGCACATTGAAGTAGATTGCCATTTCGTCCGGGAGAAAGTTCAAATGAAGAAGCTAGAGTTAAAGCATGTTCCGGGTACCGAACAAGTGGCGGATGTCCTCACAAAGGCCCTATCCAGTACTCTCTTCTATCAATGCCTGTCCAAGCTTGGCTCCTATGACTTGTACGCTCCAGCTTACGGGGGAGTGTTGGAAAAGCCCATGTAAAGGGCCCGTATTTGGGCCCATTTATTCTTCTCTTCTTTAGTCCCACATCTTGTATAGGATTTCTTCTCTCTTTCTCCCTCCTATATATATGTATTCTCTCTTTGTATTTATACAAGTAAGCAATACATACAAGCATTGGCTTTTCTCTACAAAAACAATCAACTAATGATGTATTGAAAGTTTTAACATTTTTTGTAATATGAAATAAGAAAAATATTGTGTGATTTTTACACAAACAATAAGTTTAATTCGTTTATATATATCATTGTTTTAAATGTCCTCCGACATGTCCGACATGTCTGCTGACATGTCTTTTTTGATGGTAAAATGATATTTTTTTTCTTTCTAGAAAACCGATTTTCTTTTTGTAAAATATTGACCGATATATCAGATTTTTTCCGATATATCGGCCGACACGACTTTTGAATAGATCGTCCGCTATTTTATTTTATGTTAGCAATCTAGTAGTATATGTCTAAATCACACACACACACACATATATATATATTATTTTATGCATGTTTAAATCAATTAGACTTATTTTTCTTTCTTTTAATTTGTTATTCTTATAATTAATTTTGTATAATTATTTTGTACTATATTTTTCTTAATTCATATTATAAAGATGTGAAAAAGTTCAACACATTTATTAATTGTTATTTATATGATTTTACCGTAAACTTATTAAGCATGAAAAGACTAATAATAAATTAAGGATATTTAGCTTTTACATCTTATTTATTTGCTATAAAACTTAGTACTAAAAGGGCAGCCCAGTGAACAAAGCATCCCCGTGCAGGGAGGCTCCAGGGAAGGGTCCCACCACAAGGGTGAAATGTAGGCAAACCTTACCCTGCATTTTTGCAAGAGGCTACTTCCAGGACTCGAACCCGTGACCTCATAGCCACACGGTAACACCTTAACCGGTGCACCAAGGCTCCCCTTCCTATAAAACTTAGTATTAATAAAAAAATATAATATTAAATATATTTACATTGTACTGATTTGCACTTGTTATAATATTTTACTTTGGATATTTTTTGAATTTCTTTTGAGATATATATGACTCAATGTTCGTTTACTTGTCATGTTAAATTTTTTCCTTGTAGAACATATAATTATACTTAGTATACATAATTTTTTTTAATTTATTAGATATGGAAATCCAATATTTTCAAATATCTTCGACATGTCTCTGACTTCTGATATTTAAAAACTCAATCCGACATGTCGCCGACATCCGATATTTTCAACCTATATATATATATCTTTATTATATAAGTGAATATAGCATTCTCCGTGCTCTTACCGTGCTTTCATTTTCCACCATTGGATCTTTCACATGTTTTATCCGAAACATCTTTAATTAAAAAAATAAACTCTCCGGAGAGAGAGAGAGAGAGAGGGAGAGAGAGAAAGAGAGGAGAGAGGGGGAGAGAGTGCAACAGAGAGGTAAAGAGAGAGGGGAAAAAACCTTTTTAAGTATATACGTATTTTTTTTACAAAATAAATATTATAATATTGATGTATTTTTTTACGGTCATTTCGAGTACTCATATGTATATGTTGTGGGCGAATCCCGCAGACGCATCGAGCACGAGCGAAGCCAGCCTGGATGCGGCCAAAGGCCGCCCGAAAGCATCGCGCCGGTGGTGGGCGAAGCCCGCCGTCGTCGGTGGGGTACTGTCGCACTTGGTCGTAGGGGCGGAGCCCCGTGTCGGGCACTCGTATATATATATACTTGCATCTTCGCATGGGCTTCGCCCGTGCTCGATGCGGCGTTGCGGGCTGTGCCTGCATCCAGGCGGGCTGCACCCTCATGCAGGAGGGCTGCACCCTCATTTAGGAGGGTTGCGCTCGCATATTCGCAACATACGTTAATGTTTTGATTTTTATTTTAGTGTTATTAATTGAAGTGGGTCCCACCCCTCTCTCTACTCTCTCCCCCAATTGTTCCCCAACCCTTTCCCCCTCTCTCTCCTCTCTCTTTCTCTCTACTCTCTCCCCCAATTCTTCCGCCGCCCCTTCTCTCCCTCTTTATTTTTTTATTGTTAATATTAATTAGATGCGACCCTACTCACTCTCTTTCCTCCATCTCTCCAATGTTGCCGCCACCCTCTCTCCCTCTCTCTCCCTCTTTCTCTCTTTCTCCTTCCATCTTTGATGGATGCGGGACCTTCCCTCTCTCTCCTCCCTCTCTCGCCCTCTTTCTCTCTCTCCATCTCTGATTGAAAACAATGTATTGATAGGAGGGGGTTTTGGAGTGGGTATCAACGATGTAGATTTATTGGGGGTATATATCCGATGGCTGTTATTAAAAGTTTGGTGTGCCTTCATATATCTATATTCCCTTATATAGTATAGATACATGTACAATTTTAACATATACTGCGAGTCTGCTAACATACATAAGATAAACTAATGAATGATATGATTAAAAGTCATGTCGGCTGATATATCAGAAAAAATCAGATATAACGGTCTATATTTTACAAAAATGACATAATTCATTTTTTAGAAAAATATGTTGTTTTTCCCTCAAAATTGACATGTCGAAGGGCTTTTAAAATAGTGCTAAGGAGAAGTAGTAGCTTCCCTATGATTTGGTAGTTTATTTTATCCTTCAAATAAGGATAATTAAGTTTATTAAAACAGTGTTCTAGAGTTTCGTGAACACAAATATTTCTAATGAATTTATTATGAAACTTTGATATTTCTGCTACAATTCTCTTATAAACTTCATGATTGCTACAAGTTTTTAGAAAACCCCTTTGTTATAGGCATGTGTCGCTAGTCATTGGACAGGATACGAGAGAAGGCAAAGGGGATGGACGTGGACAATTGTTGCCCCTCGATCCTATATGACGACCAATGTTGAGATAGAAGATTTCTTTTTGTGTCCGAAGAGGAGGGCATCGAGCTTGATGGTGGTGCGGAGTGGAGGTGAATCTGTGCATGAGGTAGGCCCCCAACGGCCCGATGGGGTGGATGCCGGCTGGACCGACACTAACAATGAACGCCCCGGTCTACTGTGGGTGCCCAAAAGGTCTGCAACTCAGTTGGTGATGAGGACCCGTTTAGAGCTCCCTTATCCAAGAGGTCTGGGGTTCAAGCCCCAGCCTCAACAACCCGCCATTGGAGTTAGCGGCTGCGGCCAGTCAGATCCATGAAGATGGGTTGTGGTCACTGGTCTGCAAACCTGTTGCGCACCCACTGTAGACTGAGGCGTTACATAAAAACGAACACCCCGATTTACTGTGGGTGCGCAACAGGTCAGCAGACTAGTGACCCCAACCCATCCCCACGGATTTGATTGACTGCAACCGCTAATTTCAACGGCGGATTGTTGAGGCTGGAGCTTGAACCCCAGACCTCCTAGATAAGGGAGCTCTAAACTGGTCCTCATCAACCCGCCATTGGAATTAACGACTGCGGTCAATCAGATCCGTGGAGATGGGTTGGGGTCACTGGTCTTCAGACTTGTTGCGCACCCACAATAGACCGGGGCGTACTTTTTTATGTAATGTCCCGGTCTACTGTGGGTGCGTAACAGGTCCGCAGACCTAGTGACCCCAACTCATCTCCACAGATTTGATTGGCTGCAACTGCTAATTCCAATGATGAGTTGTTGAGACTGGGGCTTGAACCCCAGATCTCCTTGATAAGGGAGCTCTAAACTGATCCTCATCACCAACTGAGCTGCACTTTTTATGTAACGCCCCGGTCTACTGTGGGTGCGCTTCAGGTCTGCAGGCCAGTGACCCCAATCCATCTCCACGGATCTGATTGGCCGCAACCGCTAATTCCAATGACGGGTTGTTGAGGCCGGGGCTTGAATCCCAAACCTCCTAGATAAGGGAGCTCTAAACTGGTCCTCATCACCTACTGAGTTGCAGCTCAATTGGTGTTGAGGACCAATTTAGAGCTCCCCTATCTAGGAGGTTTGAGGTTCAAACCCTGGCCTCAACAACCCTCCATTAGAATTAGCGGTTGCAGCCAATTGGATCCGTGGAGATGGGTTTGGGTCACTGGTCTGCAGACCTGTAGCGCACCCGCAGTAGACCGGGGCATTACAAACAGTGCACATGGGACATCCACACATGTGGTTGCTGCAAAACATCGGCTGTTGATACCGTTGGAGGGGCCTGCGGCGCTTGGGAGAGGGTCGCCGGCCGCTCGATTGTCGTGGAAGCATGGTGATCGGTTGGGGTTGGGGGAGGGGAGTGGGAGCTTTAAAGCCCTCTCGTGATGCCAAATATACTAGATTTTATTCAGCATATCCGATTCACAAGACACCCTAGATATACGTAAAAGAATATATGTTTAAAATAGAAAAGAAATAATGTGATTTGTATGAGTACATATGAAATGTATCAAATCGATTTTTGTAATGAATATATCCAGTCGCAACTTCGAATATGGAATTCAAAGGGATCAAATAAAAAACGATACTCGGAATCATTTAACTATTAATGAAATATATGATCAACCAACATTGATCGAATTTGAAAAATAGTGAGAAGAAATGGTTTGATCCTCTTATTTCTCGAACTGAGAGATCTATGAATTGGGATCCTGATGCATATAGATACAAATGGTTCAATGGAAGCATGAATTCCCATGAACATTTGAAATAGTTTGTTTCTGAAGAGAAGAATCCTTTTCAAATAGTGCAAGCGATGTTCGATCGATTACTTATTAATAAATATTCGATTGATTGGTCCAAGGCTATTGACAAAGAAGATTTGTCCAGTAAATAAAATAACAAAATGGCAATGACAAAATAAGAAATAAATAAATGTGGTGTATCTATGCCCTTCCATCATGAGATTTTCTGGCATATATGCGCCCGCAAATGGCCAATGACACCGTATCTATGCCTTCCCATCACGTGATCTCTTGCCATACATGCCTATAAATTGCCCGTGACACCCTTCCTCCTGTGTATTACAAATTCTAAGCATGCATGTTGGTAGTTCTACATTTATTTTATTATAAAGTAATTGCAGTGTGTGCCAGTTTATTTTTATTAAAATAAATTAAGTATTTAACATTCTCCATTGTATTTCTTAGATTATTTGGTATGTTTCTCATGTAATTTTTATCTAGTTTTTCGCTGATATTTTCTTAGCTGAATCCATTTCTTTTAGTGCCTCCGTTTCCATTTCAGGTGAAGAAGGTTGGAATGCCTCCTGGTCCTCGTGCTAGTTTTTCTATGTGTATTCACAAAAAGAGGGCTGTGCTATTTGGTGGAGTTGTTGACATGGAGATTGAAGGTTTACCCATTTATTCTTCAATTGTTTCTCAAATTTTCTTAATTCTCTTATAAATACAATCTTGACATTCTTGATTTGCTATTTTCCCATCCAAAAATAAAAATAAAAATAAACTTCAAGTGGGGGGTTGCACCAATTAAATGCAAGCATGCCCCCTTCCATCCAATATTTGACGCGTTGTGAACTAATTTATCAGGAGAAAGTTGGATAACGTATCTGCCATGTTAGATGCTATATATATTTAGACATAAAAATATTAATTTATTTCATTAGGAATAAGTGTGATATGAGAGCATGCAATATCATAGTTTTAAAACAAACAAACAACGCATGATGAACAAGCGTCTGTTGGAGACATCACGACACATGACACACAACATGGCTCATCATTTTATGAAAATGCTAAAGCCATTAAAATGAAAATATTTTAACAATTAGCCGAAGTATTGCCATAAAACACAATCCAAACCCAAGAATTTAAGAGTCTAATTCAAACACCATTTGACCACCAGTAGTATCCTCTATCAGCACACAAACTTTTTTATCCACCTGTGGTTTCCAGCACCACATATTCATATCAACGAAATAATTGACTACCCTCTATTAAATACCCCCGTATGTGAATCAGTGCACTTTCAGCTTGTTGTTCCCAAGATCCTAGGAACAATATGTTCTCTTTTAGTAATTTATAGTAATTTATTATATTTTTTTTATTTCTTTCCTTATTAGGAGGACTATGATGAGCTGCCTTTAATATAGATATGAACCTTTGTGCATTAAAACAACATCATGTTAATTGATTTCTAAATCCTAGCCTCTGTGCAAGAGTATTGATTATTGAAAATTCTCCCAAGGTGTTTGCTAGTGGTATCAGAGTCTTAGCGTATTTGAGGCATGATGAAAACCAGCGATGGTAATGCCAACAAATGACATAATTTTGAACGATGAGGTGTTGTCGGGCTCTTTGTGGCCATGTGTCATATTGAGACCTCTCTGAGGGAGATGAACCACATGCAACATTTAGAGCTCGCAGATGGGTTTCAGACCCAAGGAGGCAACCAATTCAAGATCCGTAAATAGCGTCTTGAGTGCATTCCACTCGCGACTTCCCAGCTAAGGTTCAAGATTGAAAGAGGATTATCGACCATATAGGTCTGTACTAAATTCTAGTTAAGGCAAGGAGGATGTTGAAGTCTTCTCAAGATGAGATCAAAGCAAAGTTCACTACATGACAAGATGTCACACCAACAAGGTGTTCACATGCTCGGTGGAGGTATTTGACGTGGAGATGGAAGGAATGACTTGGACGAATGTCGGTTTGCCGACGGGCGATGGCTACAAAAATCGCACGAGTCGAGGGGATTCCTCTTGTGGAAGAGGAGATTATTTAAAGCTGAAGTTGGAAGACCTCAATATGAAGAAGGTGTTGAAAGTGCGATTTCTTCCCAATGACTGCGAACAATATATTCTCCACTAGCACTGACAATGCTTGAGTGCTCACAATCTTAACGATTACGTTGCCAAATCCATATGCTTGTCACAACGGAACCATCTTTATGATACGAAAGATAAAGCAAGTGTTTGGAAAGCACAATGCATTTCTAATCTCACAGAAGCTTGTAATCGCACTTTGCAAGTTGAATGTTGTGCAGGAAGGTATCAATCTAGTAGCAAGTCTCTATGACAATCAGAGTCTGTGGAGAAGTTGCGATGCAGGGTGGTGAGTGACATATCAAGGGAGAAGCGGCCTACTAAGAAGTCGATGGATAAAACAATAGACAAGAAGCCTTTGGAGGCTAAGAGCACTACTTGATCGGAGAACCCCTATTCAAAAAATGCAAATGTTTCAAATGCAATGAGTCAGGGCATCATTCCAACTCGGAAACACTTGATGTACGCGGATAAGGAGACCTCGGGAGGTGACCACGAGCTATGAAGCACTTATATTTGCGAAACCTTACTTATAGTATCCGAAACGTTTCAGAATCAGGAAACTCTTAGAAATCTGTCCCTGATATTTTTTTAATTTTAGATAATTTTTTTTTTGGATACTCGCGAATACTTTTAGATACTACTGAATACGCCTGAGTATGCTCGAAAATGCTCTAAAATTGTGTTTTGCGATGGTGTCATAGAGAAAGATATGTGAAGGAAAAAAGTGTTGAATGATAAGTGGTGATATTTAATTGATTACATACTTTTATGCATGACTTCTATTTCAGATTTGATATATTATGATGAAAAAATGATGGATACGTGAATGTCATACATGTATTCATATTAATTTTACTTATATTTGTTAGAAAGGCCCATATGAGAGGCCCAGTTATTTTGGACCAATAATGTATTCATCCTTCTTTAGTCCCACATTGTGTATAGGATTTTCTCTCCTCTCTCTCTCTCCTATAAATTTGTACTCTCTCCTTGTATTATATACATGAAATATACTCAAGCTTGAGCCTTTTCTACATGGCATCAGAGCGAAACGGTCTCGCCTATCTCTGACTGCAGACCTCCCCGCCTCTCGTGCGGTCTCCCAGTTATTTCAGACCGCAGCTCCTGCGGTCTATTATTTTTCAGACCGCAGCCCGCCCTCCTGCATGCTCTCTCCCGCTTCAGCTCCTCCTCCTCGCTTTTATAAGCTTCTCAATCCTGTCAAGTGGGCCCCTCCGCTGATCTCGCAGACCACTCTGTTCTCACAGGCCGCCCGAGCTCTCCTCTGCCGAGCTTTCCCTCTACCGATCTCCCTCTGCATCTACCGAGCTCTCCTCTAGACCGCCCGAGCTCTCCTCTGCCGATCTCACAGATCGCCCGGCTCTCCTTTGCCGATCTCGCAGACCGCCCGACCCTCCTCTGCCGATCTCGCAGCTGCCCGAGCTCTCCTCTGCCGTTCTCGCAGATCGCCCAAGCCCTCTTCTGCCGATCTCGCAGACCGCCCGAGCCCTCCTCTGCCGATCTCACAGATCGCCCGGCTCTCCTCTGCCGATCTTGCAGACCGCCCGACCCTCCTCTGCCGATCTCGTAGCTGCCCGAGCTCTCCTCTGCCGTTCTCGCAGACCGCCCAAGCCCTCTTCTGCCGATCTCGCAGACCGCCGCGATCTTCTGCTTTCCCAGACCGCCTTTCTGCCAAGCTCTCCGACCTCTCAGCCCGCCAGCAGCAGCAACGGTCTCCTACTTGCTGCTCTCAGCAGCGGCCTCTCTTGCAGTCTCTCAGCAGCGGCCTCTCCGCAGCGGCTACTCGCTGCTCTCCCCGCGGCCTCTCCTCTGCAAACCGTGCGGTCTCCCTTGGTCAGCCCGCCTTTCCTTCCTTAAATCGATGGGATCATCTGTGGACTCCACCCCGGCGTCTGCCCCTCCTCAGCCAGACCGCCTGGTTCAGCCTCCAGAACTTCGTGATGAGTTGCATATCACCACAATCTCCCTCTCAGGCAAAGTGAACTTCATCCAATGGGTACACTCGGTCCGGCGAGTCCTTCAGTCTAAGGGCCTTCTGCGACATCTCACTCAGGCACCTCCCTCGCCTCCTACGGACGACTGGCTCAGGAATGACGGCCGCGTTCAGACTTGGCTTCTCAACTCTCTGGGAGGTGAGCCATACCAAATGGCCATGTATCACGAGACCGCCAAAGCTATGTGGGATGAGCTCCACTCGCTGTACTCAGGCAAGGATAGCCTCCAACACCTCTACGACATCATTACAGATCTCCAGGCTTTAGACGCGGCCGGGGCTGCCGACATGACCTCCTTTGTAGCTCGAGCTAAAACTCTGGCTGAAGCCTGGATCCAGCATCAGCCTTCTACCAATGATCACGCTCAGCGAGCTCAGAAGGAAGCAGTCTGCATTGCCATGATCATAGCTCGTGTTCCCCCACACGTACAAAGCATTCAGGCTCAAGTTCTTGCCTCCACCACTACTCCGTCTCTCTCAGATGTGTGCTCCATGCTCCTCCGCGTCTCTGCATCCCCGGATGCTCCTCCACCACCCTCCCCAACCCTTCTCCAGAGGACAAATGCCCCCTTACTTTCCCTACCTCCATCTGCTAGTGGTGGACGCTCTGGCTCTCGGGGAAGGGGGCGCGGTGGTCGGTCTCGACCAAAATGTACCTTCTGTGGGCGAGATGGACATTTTGAGGCTACCTGCTACCAGAAAAATGGTCGTCCTCCTCGTTCGACTGCAGCTGTTGCAGAGGACAGCTCCCCTGCCTCCCGCACTGATCTTGAGACGCTCCGCATACAGCTCCAGCTGCTTCAAGAGCAGATGTCCTCCTCTGCCTCAGTCGCCTCCGTCTCCAATTCAGGTATCGCCTGTCTCTCCACCAGCCCAAGTTGGATGGTGGACTCTGGTGCCACTCATCACATCACCTCGCTACGCCCACTCAAGTATTCGGCCACTCCTCATCCGAAGTGTATCACCGTGGATAATGGGGCAACTGATCCTGTCTCCGGCTCGGCTGACTTATCTCTTAACTCCTCCCTCTCTCTTCGCTCGGCTCTTCATGTCCCGGGCTCCTCATTCAACTTGCTTTCTGTTAGCCATCTTACTACGGATCTCGATTGCTCCATCATATTTACATCATCTTCTTTTCTGATACAGGATCGGCGGACGCGGACTACCATTGGTAAAGGGCAACTGCGGAACGGGCTCTACCTTTTTGACGACTATCCCACTGTTCTCTCTTCTGTCTCCTCTGCTGATTGGCATCGACGTCTTGGACATGCCCCGCTTCCAGTCCTCCAGAAGGCACTTCCCGATATATCTCTTCCCGCTTTCCAGTGCTATTCATGTATTTTGGGCAAACAACCGCGTTCTTCTTTTTCAGCACATTGCACTCGGAGCTCCGCTCCTTTTGATTTAGTGCATTCTGATGTGTGGGGTCCAATTAAAGTTACTAGTATCTCTGGTTATCGATACTTTATTACGTTTATTGATGATTATTCTCGAACAACATGGCTGTACTTACTACGCGATTGCTCCGAACTCCCTCGTGTTTTTAGGGCTTTTATCCTTGAAACCCGCACACAATTCTCAACTACTATCAAAACGCTACGCACAGATAATGCTCGCGAATACACCAGCCATGACTTTGCCAATTTGTGCTCTGAATTCGGTGTTATTCACCAGACTTCATGTCCCTACACCCCACAACAAAATAGTGTTGCCGAACGGAAGAACCGCCACTTGCTTGATGTCGTCCGCTCTCTCATGCTTCACATGAACGTTCCCAAAGTCTACTGGAACTTTGCGGTCTCCACTGCTTGCTTCCTCATTAACCGCCTTCCTTCCTCTGTCCTCCACCATGCCACTCCAGTCAGTCTTCTCTTTCCCTCTGCTCCGGCTTTCAATCTTACACATCGAATCTTCGGATGTACCTGCTATGTCCACCTCATGGGACCATCTATGGATACACTGGATCCCAGGGCGGCCAAACATATATTTCTTGGATATTCACGTACTCAAAAAGGCTACGTCTGCTATAATCCAACCACCCGGAAAATCTCGGTTTCGGCTGACGTTACTTTCCGTGAGTCTCAGCCGTTCTTCTCTGGTCCTCTACCTAGCTCTCCTCCACCACCTCCTACACAATCCATCCTGAGACCGGCCATACCTGTTAACACACCTCCGCCACCAGCTCTTCCAACATCAACTCCTGCTCCTGGTCTCTCTAGACCGCCCCTTCTCCGTGTCTACTCTCGTCGCGCTCCTCCGTCCGTTGCTCCTACGCAGTCGGCCTCTACCTCGGGTACTCCGCGCCCAGCTGATCCGGTAACAGATTCCACCGCTCATCCTATGGCGAACTATGTATCCCTACATCGCCTCTCTCCTCTTAAAACTTTTGCCACTTCATTATCCTCCGTTTCTATTCCTAACTCTGTGCAGGAGGCTCTACAACATCCTGGCCGGCGTGCCGCTATGGAGGAGGAAATGGTCGCTCTCTGGGCCAACCAGACATGGACTCTGGTACCCCGCCCTCCGGGTCAGAAACCGGTTGGGTGCAAATGGGTCTATGTCATCAAACATGCTCCTGATGGAACGATTGACAGGCTAAAAGCTCGATTGGTCGCTCGTGGCTATACCCAACAACAAGGCATTGACTATGAAGAGACTTTTTCTCCCGTGACAAAATTAAACACGGTTCGTGTGCTTATCTCTGTAGCTGTACACCGTCAATGATCCTTACTACAACTGGATGTGAAAAACGCCTTTCTGAACGGCGATCTCAACGAAACTGTTTACATGGAGCAACCTCCCGGGTTTGAGACCACGAGGGAGTCTATGGTCTGTCATCTTGTAAAATCATTATATGGTCTCAAACAGTCCCCTCGGAATTGGTTTGACAAGTTCAGCAAGGCTCTTCAAGAAATTGGTTTTAATCAGAGCTCGGCAGACTTCTCGTTGTTCACTCACCATCGGTCCACAGGAACTGTTCTTCTGCTAGTTTACGTGGACGACATCATAATCACTGGAGATGACTCAAAAGGAATACAGACGGTCAAACAACATCTTAGCTCTGTATTTCAAACGAAAGATCTGGGGCACCTTCACTACTTCCTAGGTCTGGAGATTGCCAGACGACCAGATGGACTTGTCCTTTCTCAGCGCAAATACTGCCTCGATCTTCTTCATGATGCGGGCTACTCCAGCTGCAAACCAATTAACACTCCAATGGATGTAAATCTTAAAATCTGTGCTCAGTCCTCTGACTCCGATCTCCTGTTACAAAATCCGGAATACTATCGCCGCCTGGTTGGAAAATTAATCTACCTAACAGTAACAAGACCAGACATCTCCTTCGCTGTTGGTATTGTCAGTCGGTATATGCATGCCCCTCGGGGCTCTCATCTTCAGGCTGTTGAACGAATCCTCCGATACCTCAAAACAGCCCCCGGTCAAGGACTAGTTTACAAAACCTCATCATCAACGCCAACACTAGTGGCATACTCTGATGCTGATTATGCTGGGTCCATAGATGATCGTCGATCAACCAGTGGTTTTTGCACATACTTCGGAGGACACTTGATCACCTTGCGAAGCAAGAAACAAGCGGTAGTTGCGCGTTCCTCAGCTGAAGCAGAATACCGGGCAATGACATCTGTGGTTTCAGAACTCACTTGGCTGGAAAGCCTCCTTACGAATCTTGGTATAAGGCTTCCCTCACCTGCTCTCCTCTTCTGTGATAGTCAAGCTGCTATACATATTGCTAAAAACCCGGTCTTCCATGAAAGAACACATCATATTGAGGTAAAATGTCATTTCATCTGGGAGAAAGTTCAAATGAAGAAGCTCGATCTGAAGCATGTTCCTGGTACTGAACAGGTTGCGGATGTCCTCACAAAGGCCCTGTCCAGTACTCTCTTCCATCAGTACCTATCCAAGCTCGGCGCCTACGATTTGTACGCTTCAGCTTGCGGGGGAGTGTTAGAAAGGCCCATATGAGAGGCCCAGTTATTTTGGCCCAATAATGTATTCCTCCTTCTTTAGTCCCACATTGTGTATAGGATTTTCTCTCCTCTCTCTCTCCTATAAATTTGTACTCTCTCCTTGTATTATATACATGAAATATACTCAAGCTTGAGCCTTTTCTACAATATTTAAATATTTTAAATTTTCAAAAATGTTTCCCATATCCTAGGCTTTTAAAAATCACGTTTTCCGTATCCGTATCGTATAATATCCCGTATCCTGTCCCCATGTAACATAGGCCACAAGGAGGCTGATGAATGCAACCCCGACAACTTTGAGGAGGATGCAATTTCGGAGTGGGACGAAAGACTTTGATTGCCCCCAAAATTGATAAGAAACCATTATTGAAAACTAAGTGCACTGTCAATTGTAACTGTTTTGTGCAGTGACCGACCTACAAAGTTAGGAGATATTATAAATGATCAATGCCTGAAGCAACATGTATAGTGATGGAGGGGCATCCAAAACTGTACTCTATGGGGTGGATTTTGAGTACCCTGATTATTTAGGTGAAGGAGCAGTGTCTAGTACCAGTCTCTATTGGTACTTATCATGATTGCATCTACTGGGACGTCCTAGTTGGACTCGTTGTATGCCATATGTTACTCGGGAGTCCATAGCAATATCATAGTTCATACTAATCCCGTCCAAGGACACCCCCACTACATTCGTTACAAGCGCGAATGCTAATATAATCTCTCTACTCAAGCCGACAAATGAGGCCGAGGAGGATTCCCAGGCAGCACGAGAAGTTCACATACTGATTATGAAGGGAAAGCTATCAGGAGAGACCATTAATATAGGAGACATACACGCAAGCACTGATACTTCCTTGAGTGTCACGTACCCGTACCGGATACGTATCCGATACCGGTACGTACCCGATGCTCACTGATACACCTGTTATTCTAATCTGTAGATACACTTGGACTTGGTAGATTGTCCTGCATATTGTAATAAAAGTATGTTTTTCTGAAGTAAACAAAAGACTTCTGCGTGTCTTTTAGAAAAGAAAAATTACCCAAAAATGCAACTAGCGTTGCTTATTTATTATAGTAACAGAATGTACTTCAAATTTAAGTATCTTTTTTCGTTTAAACTATAAAGAATTTGATTTAAATTTTATCATTTTGTTTTTTACTATATATTTATAGATTAGATGTATCGGATTTGCACTGTTTCTACTTATTCAATGCTTATTTATTATAGTAACATAATGTACTTCAAATTTAAGTATTTTTTTTCGTTTAAACTATAAAGAAATTGATTTAAATTTTATCATTTTATTTTTTACTATATATTTAAAGATTAGATGTATCAGATTGGTACTGTTTCTACTTGTTCAACATGAATTTTTCTATGTTTAATATTTTGCTAACTTGTTTTTATACGAACCAGAAGTTGAAATGCGTTAATCTCCAATAATGAGGAAGAAGAGGAAGAAAATGATTGATAAACACTCTTAAATTTGAAATGATTATGAATATTTATTGTTTGAGAACTTCATATTATGTTGCATTAACTATGAATTTGTACTTCAATTGGTGATTTATGCAATTATGTTTGATGTTTTATTATTTTGAGGACTTTTAATTACATTTGTGAGATTGTACATATAGATTTATTATATTTAATACAACGTATCCCGCCACACCCGTATTCTTATTTTTTAAATTTTGGCGTACTGTCGTACCGAATACGTATCATACCTGGTACTCGTACCCGTACCGGTGTGTTGGAAGAGGGAAATAGAAAATAGAAGTGCTAATTATTCTTCCATAAAAGGGCTATTTATAACACTACAACAAGACTCTTAAACCGGACTCACGATGTGGGACTAAACTCTTAAAGACTCCAATAGACTTATATAATAATAAGCTCATAATTCCAACACTTCCCCTCAAGCTGAAGGGGGACCCTTCAGCTTGGACATCATAATAACGGCAATGGAGGTAGGCGATGCGGGACAAAACATCAGACGAGCCACCAGGGGAAAATCCAAATCGGGGAATCAAGCCGGGGACATAGCCACACACGACGCTGACCCACACACGACGCAGAACCCACACACGACACAGACTCGCTGGAAACCGGTCAACCAACATCAACTACACACCCAACATGCGAAAAAAGAACGAAAAATGAGGTGCAAATTATCACCCGAGCAACCAGGGATAATCCGTCGGGGATAATCTGTCGAGGATACATCCGCACAGGAGCGGTCCCACACGTCACAGTCCCACACGACACGGTCCCACGCGACAGAACTAGGTGAGATAAGAACACCAACATAATCGCTCTCTAACACATGACCAATCGAAAGACAAATGTGGGACACATACAACACACGACATAAGCCTAGAGGCCATGTGGAATGAAGGTGAAAAGTCTGAAAAGATCAACCGAGTCACCTTCCTTCCAACACTCCCCCTCACGCAGGATAACACATGCATATAGACATAACAGGAAATAAACAATCACAAAGACAACAAAAAAGGACTCATAAAGGGACAAGAACTTCCACGAAGCATTATCATCATCCAGAAATCAACACCCTGGAAGGGGTGGTAGCTGCAGGAACAGATAGAAATTCGAGGGGCAGCGGATGGAGTTGTCCGGAATCAGTAGAAAGGAGAGGCAACGGCTGGATGCGGCTGGAGCAGAAGAAACAAAGTGGTAAGGAGCAACGACGGTGGGAGCAGAAGTCCATCATGCTGTCCAGGATGAGAGAAGCAGCTGCATCGATCAACTGGATGGGAAGAGGGAGCGGAGACCACCGTCGCTGTTGTCGTCGGGATCAGACGCAGATGCGGCACGAAGAGGCGGGATCGCTCGACTAAGAGCTGCCGTCGCCAGGAACAAAATGGAGCAGCGTAGATCGTCTATGGCTTTCGTCGATCAAGAGCAAGGAGAACGACGATGGATCGGCGAGGAAGAAGGCTCGACGGGATCGAGTGGATCGACGGGTTCTCCGTCGTCGACGAGGGAAATACAAGCCGCTCCCGTCGAAATCTGGAGTCGATCTTTTCGACGGGAGCGGAAGCACAACTCGTGGATGAGAAAACTAACGGGAGAAATGAACGAGAGGAATCCACCCTGAAATGTACGTCGTCCTAGGGCAACCAAATTTCAGGGAGGAGTCAATTCTTGCTCCGATACCATGCTGGAAGAGGGAAATAGAAATAGAAGTGCTAATTATTCTTCCACAAAGGGGCTATTTATAACACTACAACAAGACTTTTAAACCGGACTCACGATGTGAGACTAAACTCTTAAAGACTCTAATAGACATATATAATAATAAACTAATAATTCCAACACGGTGCTTCCTAGATGCTGAGCTATGGGAATGATGGTAATGGTGGCCTATTCACATAATACTGAGTATTCTTCTATTTGAATAGAAACATTTTTTTTTATCTGATGGCACATGTTCAATATTCTTTTGCCTTTTCTTTCAGGTGATGTACTGATGAGCTTATTTATGAATGAGTTATATGGTTTTCAGTTGGATACTCGACGATGGTATGATGTTTGTAAGTCTAATATTATATTTACATAGAGGTATACCACAGTTGCAGTAGCTAAAAGTAATTTTACCACTGCTGTGAATTATGCTTTTGCAATTGTGCGAAACTGTCTCCGTAGACATTTCATGTGTACTCTGTAAATCAAAGAACATGAGCGGTCCCTTTTTTTTGGAAAAAGTTAACTTTAAGCTGATGAAATTAAATAACTTTTATGGTCAATTCTGTTGAAAATGATTGCCTAGATATTTACAAAAATAAACCAATGTTTAAACAAATTTATTGAATTTGAAATATTTTAAATCGTCTTAATTAAAATAATTTATTTTAACTATTTGACAAAGTCAATTAAAGATTAATTAGAATGTTAACGGTCAGTAGGTTTAATTATGATTTAGCTACAATAGTTCAACCGAATATAATTTCTTAATTAATTAGTTGCAACTATTGGTGATGGGGTTAAGCCCATTATTTAGGAGATCCCCACTTATGGAATTTTCCCCGCAAGGAAACCCGACATACATGGAATCCTCCCCGCAAGGAAAGCCAATTCGGCGAATCCTCCCTGCAAGGAAAGTCCGCCCGCACGCACGATCGGCGCACCGAATCGCACGCGCAGGCCGCGATCCCCGCGCGACCCCTCACGCTCGCGGCCGGCCGCGCAAGGGCCGTCCGCCTTGGGCGCGGCTGCCCAAGGCCGCCGCCCTTGGTCGCGACCGTCAAGGGCGCCGCCGCCCTAGGACAAGGCTTGGAGTTTACTGCTCGTAGACCGCCTTGGAGGCTTGGAGTTTACTGCTCGCAGACCGCCTTGGAGGCTTGGAGTTTACTGCTCGCAGACCGCCTTGGAGGCTTGGAGTTTACTACTCGCAGATCGCCTTGGAGGTTTGGAGTTTACTGCTCGCAGACCGCCCTGGAGGCTTGGAGTTTATTGTTCGCAGACCGCCTTGGAGGCTTGGAGTTTACTGCTCGCAGAACGCCTTGGAGGCTTGGAGTTTACTGCTCGCAGACCGCCTTGGAGGCTTGGAGTTTACTGCTCGCAGTCCGCCTTGGAGGCTTGGAGTTTACTGCTCGCAGACCGCCTTGGAGACTGCTATCCACATGCCGCTTGGAGACTTGGAGCCTGCTATCCGCAGACGCTTGGAGACTTGGAGCCTGCTATTAGCAGATCGCTTGGAAACTTGGAACTCGCTATCAGCAGACCGCTCGCAGACAGCTTGGTGGCTCGGAGCTCGTTATTGGCAGCCCGCTTGGAGGCTTGGGGCTCGTTATTGGCGGACCTACCAAGGAGTCGAAGGCCCGCAGCGGGACGGACGAAGCTTGGACTCGGGGGGTGGGGGGCAAGCTCGCTTCGGAGCAAGACGACGAACTGTCTCTCTCACCCCCCGTCATTGTAACGAGGTGCGGCCTGTCGCCCTCGCTCTCTCAAGAACAAACCTGTAAAGGAACTCAAGGCATATTGAAGGTTAGGTCGGCACAACTCCGACCGCGTGGTTTTTCACCCCGATTGTGGGTTTTCCACGTCATCAACTCTTGGACTCGATCTCCCCGGAGACCCCCTTTATCTGTTTGCACGTTCGGGCGCTAGCGGGCTAAGGCGGTCGATTTGCCCGATCTACCGAAGGCCCCGAGCGATCCGCAACAATTGGTAATTATTTTAACTAGGATAATCGAAGTGTAATTATCTTTTTACTAAAATTTTGATAGTCATGTAAATAAATTTTAGATGATTATTAATAATTATCTATAGTAATTTGTAAGCAATGAATTGTTTTGAGTTAATTTGGATTAATAAAGATTTTATTAAATTATTTCATTTTATATTAGTATTTAATTATTTTAATTAAGATTGAATTAATTTTTAAATTAATAAATAACATACTAATCAACAACTAACGATTTATTCATGGTAGCCAAAGTAACAGTTGAAATTGAAATTAAAGATGTACATATATCACTCTTAGAGTTTATAAGACCTATAATTTTCAGTAAATGTAACCCCCTTATTTTTCTAAATGTTAGCCAAAAAGATTAATTTTAACATCCAATTAAAAGAATATTATTTTTTAAAATTAAACTTGCAGCTTTATCTCTCTAACAAATTAATTTGACTGACTCCCAAGTCCCAACCCTAAACTTCACGTTTGGATTGGCCAAATTGGTGAACCACTATGTTGCTATTAGTTCTGTTAAAGCTATAAAGTATAATGTTGTTGTGAATAATTGTATGCAAGGTGTTATAATTTCAAATTGTAATAGGGAGTTGTTAAAGGCAAACCAGAATTGGCTATTGGCAAACTAATTTCTATGAGTTATTACGCCGCTTTTGAAAATACGCATTGTACATGCATTTTTAGGAAAAGTGTTCAACACAAAAATTGTAGATCTCGTCGAGATCTACAACTTTCGTGTTGAACACTTTTCCTAAAAATGCATGTACAAAGTGTATTTTCTTATTATTTTCAAAAATTCACTATAGTAATGATCAGGGCGATTTTATGGCCTTGTGCGTGCATTTTTAGGAAAAGTGTTCAACACGAAAGTTGTAGATCTCAACGAGATCTACAATTTTCGTGTTGAACACTTTTCCTAAAAATGCATGTACAAAGTGTATTTTCAAAATGCGTGTAATAACTCATAAAAATTGGTTTGCCAATAGCCAATTCTGGTTTGCCTTTAACAATGCCCATATTTTCTTAATTAAATAATAGAGGTAATATTATAAATGGAAAATCTTTCTATGATTAAAATTAAAATCTAATAAATATTAAATGATAATATTATAATGTTGTTGAGGTGATTATTAATAAAATGTAAAAGTAGATTAATTAAAATCTAATTAATCTCTAGTTAGCCTAATTATATACTTGATATTTCCTTCCTGATTTTTTCTTTAATTTGTGTTTGTAAATTGAGGATTGCATATATTTGTATAAGTTTTGCACATCTCGTCATAGTATTATTTTAAGAAACCCATGAACCTATGATGTCCTGCATGATTGTTTGTATATGAGTGGTTGGATCTATTGGAGTTGTTATTTATGTAATGTGTATGGTTGTAATTAATTAATTCTTTTCTTGTTATATATATATTGAGCCTCCCCATTGGGAGGTATGAGGGTTTTTATTATCTGCTTCATGGTATCAGAGCGCTAGGTTACACTCCGAGTTCGCCGCTTCCGCTCTTGCCGATCCGCTCCCGTCACGTTCTCGTCGTTCTCGACGGAAGCCTGGGGAATCGCCGTTGCTCTGCCTTCCCGCACGCCTTCCTCGTCAACCTCGACGGAAGCCTCCAGGAACGACGACTCCTGTGCGTTCGAAAGCTTCTACCGCCAAGCGTGACCCCCGTCGACTTCACCGGAGACATCCAGCGTTTCTTCCGCAGCCGCCTTCCGACCCAGCTGCGATCGCTTTCCGCCTGCAGGTTGTCGTCGACTTCGGGTTTCCTTCCGACGACCTGTTCAGACGAATTTGGATTGCCAGGCCAGTGTCGTCAACCTCGGCTCCCTTTCCGACATTTGTTCAGGAGTTCTACCCGAGCAGCGTCGAGAGAGCTCCAGCGACCCAGCCGGCTCCCGCTCCAGTTCTTCCGCAGCAGTGTCTCCCGCCGCCTCCCGCAGCAGTCTTCCGCAGCAGGGTCTCTCGGAGCAGCATCCCCAGCTGTCTGCCTTTGTCGCCTTTCTCTTTGATCCCCGTTCTCCTTTGCGGGAGGGATCACGTTTCCGTTGCCTCTTGGTTCCTTTTGTTCCATGGATTCCAAGGATGTTTCTGGCTCCTCTCCAGGACGGATTACTACCCTCCTTCTCAATGAGAAAAACTACCCTTCATGGGCCACCTCTATGAAAGTGGCTCTTGCTGGCCGGAACAAACTCTCTTGGCTTACCGGTGGCCCTCCTATGCGTACACCGACCGATACGGATGACAAGAAGGAGGAGTTGATTAAGTGGTCGACGGAAAAATATATGGTTCTTGGATGGATCCAATGTTCGATGGAGCCTCGTATCTTTAGTCAGTTCATGCGTTTTGAGGACATTTCCGAGCTTTGGTCTTCTCTCCAGCGTACCTTTGGGCATACTCGTGTTGATGCCCAGATCTTTGGTCTCTTTCAGGATATCGCTTCTGCCACTCAGGGGGAGCGCTCTGTTCAGGAGTATTTTACTTATCTGCAAGATCGTTTCCTTGAACTTAACGATCTTGAGCCTCTCAGTGCCCTGGAGTCCTCTAATGATGTTGCTCTTATTCGGAAACAACGCCAGCGCCGGGAGACATACCAGTTCTTGATGGGGCTTCGCCCTGACTATGAGTCTACCCGTGCTCAGATTGTGGGGATGTCTCCCCTACCCGATCTTCTTGAGGCCTACTCCATTATTGCCGAGCATGAAAAACGTATGCAGCGACAATCCTCCCTTTCCGGTGCTCGTGCTACCTCCTCCCTTCCTACTGAGCAGATGGCCTTGCCGCTTCATCTCGCCCGTCCAGCACTCGGGGCCGTGGTGGTCGCAGCTCTTCTACTCCGTCTGGCGGCCGTGGCTCCACCAGTGGACGTGGTTCTCAGGGTCCTCCCGGCCCTTGCTCTCATTGTGGGCGTCTATATCATGATCGTAGTCGCTGTTACCAGTTGTACCCTCACTTACGGGGCACTGAGCGTACTACCCCTGGTGGTCTTCCCAGGCACACCGTTGCGACTGCCGAGTCCTCCACCTCTGTCGACCGCATCTTGGATGCCCCCTCCTCTGACTTCAGTCATATGTTGGCACAGTTTCAGCAGTTTCAGCAGTTCCAGCAGTCTCAGTCTTCCACACCTGCCTCTACTTCCGCTCCCTCCGCTTCTTCCTCAGGTACTCCGTTTGCTTGCTCTGCGACTATGGTTGACCAGGCCTCGTCACCCTGGGTAATTGACTCTGGTGCCACCGATCATATGACCGGTATGTCTTCTCATCTGCTTCGGATTGTTCCCTGCTCCCACCGGGACGTTCGCCTGGCTGATGGCTCGGTTACTCCCTTCCTCAGCCGGGGCACCATCCCCCTCTCCTCCTCTTTCTCTCTTGACTCTGTTCTTCTTGTTCCTCAGTTGGCCCTTAATCTCTTATCTGTTAGTAGTATTACTCGTACTTTGAACTGTTCAGTTACTTTTTTCTCTGATCGTTGTGTTTTTCAGGACCTGACATCCGGGAAGACTATTGGTACGGGCTATGAGCGAAGTGGGATGTACTACCTGGAGCTTCCACCTTCCATCGCTACGCCTACTGCTGTTGCTACTTCTACTGCTGCTCCCACAGCCTTGTCTTCGAGCTCGCTTTGGCATGCCCGTCTTGGCCATGCTAGCCCCCGTCGGATGTTGTCTGTTTGTCCAGATGTGTCTGTTGTTTTTCCTTTTCGCTGTGATGTCTGTGAACTGTCCAAACACACACGCAGCACGTATGCTCCCTCTATTAGTCGTACTACCTCATGTTTCGAGTTGGTTCACTCTGATGTATGGGGCCCCGCCCCTGTAGTTTCTTTTGATGGTTTTTCATATTTTGTCACATTCATTGATGATTATTCTCGTTGTGTTTGGGTTTATTTACTAAAGCATAAATCTGAGGTTCTCTCTGTTTACACTCATTTCTCTAGTATGATAAAGACCCAGTATGGGAAGCCTGTTCGCATCCTCCGCTCTGACAATGGGGGTGAGTACACCTCTCGCCCCTTTGATCTTCTCCTCCACACTGAGGGTACTGTCCATCAGTTCTCCTGTCCGGGTACCCCCGAACAGAATGGGGTCGCTGAACGTAAAAATCGCCACCTCTTGGACTCTGTTCGTTGCCTTCTTCGGGGCATGAATGTTCCCAAGCCCTATTGGAGTGCCGCGCTTCTCACCGCTGCCTTCCTTATCAATCGGACCCCCTCTCGTCCCCTTGGTGGACGTCCTCCTTATACTCTTCTTCATCCCTCCGCCCCCACCTTTCCCATCCCTCTACGCGTTTTTGGTTGTGTGTGTTTTGTCCAGGACCGACGTCCTTCCCGGACGAAACTCGATGACCGAGCTGTTCGTTGCCTCTTCCTCGGCTACTCCACTACCACTAAGGGCTACCGGTGCTATGATCCTCAGTTCCGCCGTGTGATTTACTCTATGGATGTGACCTTTCATGAGGAGGTCCCATTCTTTCCTTTGACCCCCATCCCGCTTCCTACCATTGTTCAACCTCTTCCTGTCGTCCCTCCTTCTCCTGCCGATGTGCCCACGACTGCTCCACCAGTCCTCCGGACTTACTCTCGTCGTCCACCGCCGACTCCATCGGTTGCACCCACTTCTCCTCTAGTCTCGGATCAGCAGCTCCTTCCGGTTGCAGGTACCTCCCTTGAACCTCTCTCTTCTCCTACTTCTGTTGATTTACCTATTGCCCTGCGGAAGGGCAAGCGTGCTTGTGTTCGCCCTCCTATCACGGAGTACCCGCTGGCTAACGTTGTTTCCTATCAGCATTTCTCACCCTCTTACCAGGCATTTGTGGCTACTGCTGATTCTGTTCGGATACCTGCCTCGACTGCTGAGGCCCTTCTTGACCCCCGATGGGTTCGGGCCATGGAGGATGAGATGTCTGCTCTTCGTCGCACTGGTACATGGTCTCTGGTTCCCCTTCCTCCCGGGAAACGCACCGTTGGGTGTAAATGGGTCTATACCGTCAAGTACTCTGTTGACGGGTCCATTGATCGCTACAAGGCTCGTTTGGTCGCCAAAGGTTTCACTCAGGCTCCGGACGAGTTCGGTGCCACTTTTGCTCCCGTGGCTAAGCTGACCAGTGTTCGCCTTTTACTCTCTCTTGCGGCATCGCGGGCGTGGCCGCTTTACCAGCTGGACGTCAAAAATGCTTTTCTGCATGGAGATTTACGGGAGGAAGTCTATATGGCTCCTCCTCCGGGGTTTTCCCTTAAGGGGGAGTATTCGGGGAGAGTCTGCCGCCTCCACAAATCCCTGTACGGCTTAAAGCAGTCTCCTCGTGCCTGGTTTGAACGGTTCAGCTCGGTTCTTCTCCAGTTTGGCTTCACCCAGTGTAGTGCCGATCACACCTGCTTCGTCCGAGCCACCTCGGCTGAACGTCGCACCATTGTCTTGGTTTACGTTGATGACATTATTCTTACAGGGGATGACCCTCCTGGAATCTCTGAGGTGAAAGCTACTCTCCGTTCAGCCTTTGAGGTGAAAGATCTTGGACCCCTCCGCTATTTTCTTGGGATTGAAGTTGCTCGCTCACGGAAGGGTATCTCCAGATCGCAGCGAAAGTATACCTTAGACCTTCTTCGGGATACAAGTCTACTTGGATGTCGTCCCGCGAGCATTCCTATGGATATCAACCATCGCCTTCATGCTGAATCTGGTGATTCTCTCCCTGATCCGTCTCAGTACCAGCATTTGGTTGGACGCTTGATCTACTTGACCAATACTAGGCCTGACATCAGCTTCTCTGTGAGTGTTTTGAGTCAGTTTATGCACTCTCCCAGGACGTCGCATCTTGAGGCCGCTAGACGTGTCCTTCGCTATCTTAAGCGTGCTCCTGGCCTTGGATTGTTCTATCGGGCTTGTAGTACTCCCAGTCTCTCCTGCTTCACTGATGCGGACTTTGCTGGCTCTTTGACTGATCGCCGGTCTACGTCAGGTTTCTGTGTTTTCCATGATGATCATCTCATATCATGGCGGAGTAAGAAACAACCTATCGTATCCCGCTCCTCTGCTGAATCCGAATATCGGGCCATGGCTCATGGTGTAACAGAGTTGGTTTGGCTCCGATCGCTGTTGACAGAATTGGGCCTATCCCATACCTCAGGTTCAACTCTCTATTGTGATAACAAGTCAGCTATTCTTCTCACTCAGGACTCAGTGCTACATGAGCGCACCAAGCACATTGAGATGGATGTACATTTCTTGCGGGATCATGTTCGGATTGGGTCTGTTATTCCAGCTTATGTCTCCTCTGCCGAACAGCTTGCCGACGCCTTGACTAAAGCTATCGGTCCTACTCGTTTAGTTCTGACTACTTCCAAGCTGGGCATGGTCGATATCTTTGCTCCAGCTTGAGGGGGAGTATTGGAGTTGTTATTTATGTAATATGTGTATGGTTGTAATTAATTAATTCTTTTCTTGTTATATATATATTGAGCCTCCCCATTGGGAGGTATGAGGGTTTTTATTATCTGCTTCAGGATCGAGTGGTATGAAAATTTTAATTTTTTTTTAGCTCTTGTTCATGATTACATTTTTTCTTGTAAGATTATTGAAACAGTTAATACTTTTCTGCAGTTAAAAGATATAACGATGATCACAATAGTGATAATTCTATTTCAAGTTTTTAATTCAATAAATTTATTTCTTTATGTAGACTATTTAGTTTCATATTCTTAAGCTATTGAGGTTTTACATGGGTAAGACGCAAGATTGTTCTTTTTGAGGAACAAACTTGAATGCGTATTTGTCAGTATATTTACGCAGAAAATGTTAAGTAAATTCAAAGGACATAATATGTTTACAACTGTATGACATCAGGTAAGTTCTAACGAGGTTTCAGGAGGCTAATTAGACTGACTACATGAACTTGAAATTTCTGATAATTAACTTGTAATAACGAAGATTATAAATAATGCTACAAGATAAACCACATTCAAGTAGAGTTTCAAGTAAGAAAACAAGTATATGTGCACAAGCAAGAGTACAAAACCCGACAAGTCAAAAGTTGCATTTGCGCAAAGAGTACTACCAATATCCAAAGTATAGAGAGTAGATGCACTATTCAACAAAGGTGTTAAGAGATTTTGTACAAAAGCCCGTAGTGCAGGCCCATTTAGAGCCCATTACCTTCTTAGTATTTAGTCACACATCTTAGAATGGAGTTTATGATCCACTCTCTCCTCCCATATAAATGTACAAATACTTGTAGCCATGTATATACTTGTATGAGAAATTAATAAAAATATATTCTCTCTCTCTCTCTCTCTCTCTCTCTCTCTCTTCTGTGTTACTTTACATGGTATCAGAGCTAACACGAATCCTAAAGTTTATTGTTGCCATCTCTCTGCATGCTTGCGTGGTTTGGTGACCTCGCTCTCTCCACGTTTCGCCTCTTTCCCTCCTTCACCCCCACCCTGCTGCTTTTATAGAATTCCAACGCTGCCTACCTGGACCCACCTGATTGGCGTCTCCTGCGACCTCTCGTGCACTGTCCGATGTGTTCGCCATATTGCCTGATCTCCTAGTGTGTTCGTCGAGCTCCTTCTGTTCGCCGTATTTGTCGAGCTCTTGCCGTATCCGCTGAGCTCCTCCTGGTCGCGTATTTGTCGAGCTACTTCTGGTCGCGTATCTAACTACTGGGCACGCCCTGCTCGCGTGCTGTGTTCGCTTTCTTCACCGAGCTTGTTTCGCCTCCTTGTGACCGCCAAGCTCCTTCTGTCCGCAGAGCTTCTTGTGCTCGCGCATAGTCTCTCCCCGCGCTGCTCCTTCTGTCTGCAGAGCTTCTTCTGCTCGCTCCCAACCTCTCGCGGTACTCAGTTGTGTTATGGAGCCCGCCTTTCCTGAGCTCGTCTTGCCGCTGTATCCGCGCAGGGCCTTCTCTTGGGCGATCTCTCTTCTGGACGCACCAAGCCTGTCCACACCCCTCAGTTTCCTCTCCAATCCACGACCTCTTGCCAGTGCTCACCTCCCTCTTTGTTGTTTTCCTCTCGCTCTCGCGGCTTCTTCTTTATCTTTGCCGGTCCATGGACTTGTTTGATGCCCCGTCTCTTCCGGCTCGTGCAGTGTCTCCTCTCCCTGAAGTTCAAGATGTGCTTCAGATCACCACTATCTCTCTTAGTGGCAAGAAGAATTTTGTTGAGCGGGTGCACTCCGTACGCCGAGTTCTCCAGACCAAATGGATCCTTTATCATCTTTCTAAGGCACAACCTACTGAGCCCACCGAGGAATGGCTCCGTGATGATGTTCACGTCCAATCATGGATTCTGAATTCTACGGACAGTGAACCCTACCGTATGACCATGTATCATGAGATAGACAAATCAATGCGGGATAAGCTTCACTCCCTATTCTGGCAAGGGCACTTTGCAACACCTGTTCGACATATTCACGGACCTCCAATCTCTTGAACCGGGGGTGGATGACGACCTGACCTCCTTTGTTGCGAGGTCCAAAACTCTTGTCGAGGCTTGGGTTCAACATCAGTCTCCCACTGTGGATCTTGCATCCCAACGTGCCCAGAAAGAAGCTGTTGGTATCGCCATGATGATGGCTCGTGTCCCGCCTCATCTCCACAACGTCTGTGCCTATATCCTTTCTTCCTCCACTACTCCCTCTCTCTCGGATGTGTGCTCCATGCTTTTAAAAGTAATACCCCCCGATGCTCCCGGGACTGTCTCTCTGACTCTTCTCCACCACTCTTTTGCAGCTCATTCCACTCCTCCACCGGCTCGTGGGGGTCGCACCAGCTCTCGGGGCAGGGGTTGCAATAGTCGAACTCGTCCCAGGTGTACTTATTGTGGTCGGGATGAGCATCTTGAGGCAACATTCTATTGTAAGCATGGTGTTCCTCCACAACAACATGCCTCCATAACGGTCGATGCTCTTTCCACCACCCACACCGACATTGATACCTTGCACACCCAACTCCAGTATCTTCGGGGGTTGACCAATCGTTCTTCTATCTCTGTTGCGTCTATCTCTAACGAAGGTATCTCCTGCCTTTCCCGTAGTCCTACTTGGATTTTGTGCTCCTCCGCCACAAATCATATTACTCCGCAAAAGCCTCCTCAGTACTTGGATTTTGTGTATCCTAAGTTCTTCACAGTGGAAAATGGCGACTCCACCCCAGTTTGTGGCTTTGGCGACGTGCCCCTGAATTCATCTATCTCTCTTTGCTCAGTTCTTTATGTTCCGGGCTCACATTTCAATCTTTTTTTGGTTAGTCGTCTTACTTAAGACCTTGATTTCTCTGTAACCTTTTCTTCTTCTTCCTTTGTTGTGCAAGATCGACGAACGCTGAATATCATTGGTAAATGGCGACTATCTAACATACTCTACACTCTGGACGTTCCCCCCTCAATACTCTCCTCCGTTACTTCTATTGATTGGCACCAGCGTCTCGGGCTTGCTCCTCTCCCAATTATTTAGAAAGCTCTTCCCGGTCTATTCCTCATCGGCTTCACCTGCGAGTCTTGTATCTTCGACAAACATCATTCTTCTTTTTCCCCTTATTGTAGTCGGAGCAGTGTTCCTTTTGTTTTAGTTTATTCTGATATTTGAGGACCTTATAAAATAGTTAGTGTTTCGGGTTATCGCTATTTTCTTACATTTATTGATGATTACTCTCACATGGCTTGGTTATATTTTCTTCGCGATCGCATTGAACTAACTCGTGTTTTTCGTGCCTTTAATGCTGATACTCGCACATAATTCTCCAGCTCTATTAAAGATATTCAGACCGATAATGCGTGCGAATATGTGAGTGATGCGTTTCAAAATCTATGTACTAAGTTGAGATCATACATCAAACTTACTGTGCTTATATCCCCCAACAGAATGGTGTAGCTGAGCACAAGAATCGTCACCTTCTTGAGGTTGTTCGCTCACTTATGTTTCAGATGCATGTTCCCAAGCTTTATTGGCATTTCGCGGTTTCTACCTCATGCTATCTCGTCAATCGCATGCTTCGTCTATTCTAAACTTTGCGACTCTCTTCATTCTTCTCTTCCCATCCACACTGCCCTTTCCCATACTGCCTCACATCTTTGGCTGCGCCTACTATGTTTACTACCTCGGTCTCTCTACAGACAAGCTTGCTTCCCGAGCTACCACATATATGTTCGTTGGATATTCCCACACTCAGAAAGACTATGTCTACTATTTTACCGTCGATCTCAAGGTAGTTATGTGTTCCGATGCGACCTTCCTCTAAGACCAACCTTTTCATTCTTTACCTACGGCCCCTCCAACACCTCCTACACTACCGCGCCCTGCCGTTCCCGTTACCTCTCTTCGTCCTCCTCTCCTCCCCACTCCGGACACCATATTCTCCTAACCACCTCCTCTTCGCGTGTACATGCGGCTATGGATGAGGAAATGACTTCTTTCTGGGTCAATCAAACTTGAGATCTCGTTCCTCTTCCTCCTGGCCAGATATGTGTGGGTTGTAAGTGGGTCTTCACCATCAAACATGGTCCGTATGGGACGATTGAACGACTAAAAGCTCGTCTTGTGGCTCTTGGTTTTACTCAACATGGTCTAGACTATGACGAGACTTTCTCACCCGTCGTGAAATTGAAGACGGTTTGTGTCTTGATCTTTTTGGTTGTTCATCGACAGTGGCAGTTACATCAATTGAACGTCAACAATGCCTTTCTGAATGGCGGCCTCGTTGAGACTATTTACATGCACTGGCTCCTGGTTTTGAGACTACGGGGGAATCTCTTGTATGTCACCTCAAAAAATCTCTTTTTGGTCTCAAACAGTCTCCTCGAGCTTGGTTTGACAAGTTCAGTCAAGTTGTTCGTGATGTTGGGTTTTCTCGAAGCTCCACCGACTTCTCTCTTTCACTCATCATCGCCCGACATGCACATTGATACTCTTGGTGTATGTTGATGATATTTTGATTACAAGTGATGATCTCACATACATACAAATGATTAAGAAGCACTTAGCCTCTGCATTTTAGACTAAAGATTTGAGAATCTTCGGTACTTTCTTGGTATCGTGGTGGCCTGGCGTCCTGATGGCCTTGTCCCATCTCAACGGAAGTACTACCTTGATCTTCTTTGTGGCGTTGGTTATTCTAGATTCAAGCCCGCTGACACACCTATGGATGTCAATCATAAGCTCTGCGCTCATACTTCCGACTCTGATCTACTCCTTCCAAACCCTGAGTATTATCACCGTCTTATCTTACAGTTAGAAGACCTGATATATCCTTTGCCTTTGGGGTTGTCAATTGATTTTTGCATGCTCCACAGATCTCTCACCTCTAGGCAGTTGAGCGCATCCTCCGATATCTGAAGACTGCTCCTGGACAAGTGCTTATATATAAGCCCTCCTCTTCCTTATCTCTCATTGCCTATTCTGATGCTGACTATGTTGGTTCTTTGGATGATCGTTGTTCCACAAGTGGATATTGCACTTACTTTGGTGGACACTGTTGGGTATTGTAGCCACAATAACCTTGATTTGAAGAAGTGTCCCTTAAACTAAGATGAATTGATATTGTATTTGATGAGGTATCTTAGTTGTGTGTTTGCAGGACTTTAATTGCTAAGTACAAACCAATGTCAGGTTTCAATGAGTCATAAACACATGCCTATGCAATGTAATCCCTCATTGTGTAGACCAAAGTGTTGACTCATGTGAAATCTCTCTATTGGAATGTACTTTATATTCAAACACTATGGAGAATACAAGTTGAAGTGGTTGCTGAATTCAGAAGGGGAAGAAAATAGTCTAAGTTTTTTTCGTCGAGTGGTCTCGAAGAATCTAAGTGAATTCGTCGAGACAACTCGTGAAGACTTAGCTATTCGTCGAATTTACTCGAGAGGTCTCAGAAAAATTGATAAGTATTTTTCGTCGAGTAAAAGTTTGTTCACTCGAAAACACTCGATGAATTCGTCGAGTGCTCTGCCGATTTCTCGTGAACACTCGACGAATTCGTCGAGTGCTCTCGTAAAATCCTCGAGTGGACATAGATTTCTTTCCTCCCGTCTCAGCGCATTTTCTAAGTCAAATTCGTCGAATCATAATATGAATTCGTCGAGTAATCCTTTATTCCATGAGTCCATTCGACGAATGATGACAGAGCGCGCTTCCTTCTATTCGACGCGGTTTTTCCTTTTAGGGTTTATTCTTTGTACAGTACACGTGGACCTCTTTCCTTAAGTCTCGTTTATAGCCGTTTGAGGAGGTCCTATAAATACTTAAAGGACATTTCAATAAACCCTAATCGTGCTAATTTTGAAAAGAAAGATCGCAAGTTCCGTCGGCCATTCTCGTTCTCACAAAGAAAGTCTTCTGCCACCGACAAGTTCTCTGCACGATTCGTCATCAAGATTCGATTCAACAAGATCACTGTGTTCAGATTCATTCAAGTGATTTATAGATCTAGTTGTCTCGACAAGTTTTCAGATCCATTCGTTCAAGTAAAAGATTCCTTCTTCCCCGTTCAAGTTCAAGCTTTCATCTCATTCAAGGAAGAAGAAGATCTATTTTCTCAGATCTGAAGAAGTTGGATCTCCATGAGATTCTAAGAGATTGATTTTCAATCTAGAGTTTTGTAAAAACCATTTACATATCTTGTAGGAAGTTTATCTTCCGAGTTCTTGTAGATCCTAGTTTAGATGATCGAGTTTGTAGGAGAGTTTGTTCTCTGAGTTTGTAGGAGAGTTTGCTCTCCGAGCTTTTTGTAGGAGAGGTTATTCTCCGAGCTTGTAGGAGTTGTTACTCCGAGTTGTAAGATTATTTTTAATCTGAGATTAGTGAAGTAGCCTAGTCTAGCCGGGAGTGCTAGATAAGTGAGGCGGGAAAGTGGAGTACCCATACCGGGGAACCACTATAAATCCTTGTGTTGTGTGTGCTCTTTGTTTTCTGTGTGCTTATCTTTCTAGATTTTAATTCCGCTTAAAAATCCATAGAACTCATCTATTCACCCCCCTCTAGGTGATTTAGGTAGCAACTAGATACTTTCAGACACCTTATCACCTGACATATCAAAAAACAATCTGTGGTTGCTTGCTCATCTGCCGAAACTGAGTATCGTTCAATGGCTTTCGTCATTTCAGAGCTTACGTGGTTGGAAAGCATTCTGAGAGATCTGAGTGTCAAACTCTCCTCTCCGGCCACTATATTTTGCAACAGTCAAGCTGCTATCCATATTTCCAAGAGTCCCGTATTCCATGAACGTACCATATCGAAGTCGATTGCTACTTTATTCAGGAAAAAGGTTCAACTAAAGAAATTGGAATTAAGACATGTTCTTGCTGCTGGGCAAATTGCTGACATTCTTACAAAGACCTTACCCCGTCCGCTATATTATCAGTTCTTGTCCAAGCTTGGTTCCTAAGACTTGTATGCTCCATCTTGCGAGGGAGTGTTAAGAGAATTTGTACAAAAGCCCGTAGTGCAAACCCATTTAGAGCACAATACCTGTGAGGTCCTCTTTCAATCCCCACAATTAATTTTGTATCTAAGCTTATTTTCAATTCATTCGTCTCAGGATATTCTTAAAGTATGCACAATGAGTACAAATAATACACATAATAAAAAAATTCTCCAACATTTTAGCTCATACCTTAGCCCGCTTCTCCGCTGTCTAACGTCTTTCTTTGTCAATCATCTTAGTTTTCTTAAGTATGATTGAGAAATCATCTGCTTCCTAAAAAATGTGAGAACTACGGGATTTGTCATAAACAATATGACTAAGTGAGTACTTTACCTCTTTAACTGCTGTAAAGTCAAACAAGAAAAGTAAGTAGCAATATGGATAATCATTTTTAAAGTGCAAAAAAATGAGTACACTATTAAATAAATGATTTCTAGCAACAGTAAATAACTTGTATATAACACTAATATTTTAACTCCTTTTATTTTCTATTATTTTGTTCTTAGGGTTCTTCAAATCTTTCATCGGATTTTTCGGTTTTACGTCATTTTCTACTTATTCTTATATTCATTCAAAATTTAACGTTCGTGATATTCTATTGAATTCATCCTAATCTTCTTTCAAATTTCTTCTTTTGAATTAATGTATCTACCTTTCTCGTCTTTCTTTAGGTTTGATCTTCTTTTCTTCTTAATTTTTTATCACGTTCAGTTCATGCTTAATTTATTCTGCTCATTTTCAATTTATCCTGAATTAGTCGGTTCTCATCTCATTTCTTTCTTAATTCTTTATTCGACTTTTATCTTTAGTTTAGTTCTGATTTTTCTATTTCTTTTTCTAAATCAATGTTTCTATCATTTCTTTCTCATCTTTCTATTTTATTCTCATTTTTCAAATAAACGGTGTCACTATTATTCTCATCATTCTTTAATTTGTTCAATCAGAAAATGTTAAGGGTATCTGTCGATTCATCTTTCTTAGGTCCACCCCTTTTGGGGTTATCTCAATTTCCTATGTCTACCCAGGACGATCATCACACACAATAGACCTTCTGGCCCCCTTGTTAGAACGCAGACTTTCAATCTAGGACGATCTTCACACGCAATAGGTCTTCTGCCCCCATAGAATGGAAGATTCTTCTTTCGTAGACAATTCACGCCCCTCCTACACGGGTTAACCCTTAACATTTCCTATGCATCGATGCATTTTGTCTTTTTATTCGTCTTATGTCCTTTCCTTTCCTTCTTATATTTCTTATTCTTGTTAATTTCGTCTTTTCAATCTTGAATTTTGTGTTGGATTTCGTGTGCAAGAATTAAGTGTTAATCATTTAAATTTTCCATCAGAATTTAATTGCAATCTTTTGCTTTTCCATGTTTAGCTTCTTGGCGATTTCACGTGTCAATGATTTCAAAATTTCAAACTTCTTTAATTCAACGAAGGTGTTCATGCAATAAAATAAGCTCAGTGGAGAAGTACTATGCAGGTAAATACTAAAAATAATTCAAAAGCAATGCATAATTAAAGAGGTAAATACTCACCGAGGCTATCTTTTTCCCTTTATCTTTCGCAGATTCTTCTTCACGCCTATCTCGGGATGCCGTCCTCCGTAATATCTGTTATTAGGTATATGGTTTAATGGGGTTGCATATTGAAATATAAGCGATAATGACTCCATTAAATGACTAGGGTTTCAAATCGAAGCGAAAAGAAATCGGGAAATCGAAGTTGAAACACGAGAAATGTGCAGGACAACTTGGCTCAACCGGGATATCTGAATTCTTTCCTTGGGGCGTAAACTATTTCCAAAATCTCAGCCCCTAATCATCATCATAGCCATCAAAGAAGATAAGGACCACCAGAAATTCTTTTTAACTGAAGTAATACCAACAGATATTGTCAAAAATTACTGATTTTGCAAACCCATTCCCCCATAATAATAACCTCTCATTTGTCCATAAATGGCCCAAAACAGTAGCTATCATATGTATCCAACTTATAACAGATATGACAAATCCATTTACTAATAATCCTCATACTTAAATAGCCGGCCAACATAATAAGAAACCAACATCACATTTCAGATACTGAATAAGAAGGAAGGAGGAGGGAGAGGAAGAATATGTTGAGGAAAAAACCCTAACTCCATAAATCATCGCATGCCATTCATCCATAATAGAAGAAAAAGAGATGAGAAGAAAGAAGTAGAAGAACTCACTGTGAGAAAGAGAGAGAAATGAAGAAAACTTGACCGGCCTCTGATAAATCACACGGAACTAGCACCGGCCTCAAGCAAGAGCTCCTACATCGAAATCGAAGAGAAAGAAGAGATATCTGGTTGTCGTCGCACGCAGTTAGAAATCTCATCGAGAACCCTAGCGGAATAGAGGGAGGCAACATCGTCGAGAGGAAAGGGCGTGGGAGAAGCAGAGAGAGCCCGGAACTTGATTTATCTCGCATGAGGTTGGTTTAGGGACCAACCATTTGACCCTCCCTTAAGCAATCCCAAAATTGTCTAGAACATTTAGCTGACTAATCCAATCCTTATGAATTAAAACATCACCGATTTTGTCATTCCTGAATCTCACCAATAGCTAAATTTAACCTTATCCCTTCAGTCATAATTATTTAATCGGCTCATACTTATCTATCAGAATAAGCCAGCCATTATTAACCCTTATCTCTGAAATCTACCCAACTCAAGTCTCCTAAGCCACCTCACATAAAAATACAAAGGTCACCATAAATAAACCGCCTCGAAAATATTATGCCGATAATGGTAACAACGGGAAAGTAAATTCATCGAAAAATCGTCGTCAATACAGTTGCATAGAAATTTACCGAAAGCTCGACACTGATTTTTTGTTTTCGTCATCAGGGATTTATTTAATTGTTTTAATTCGTGTTGAAATTTGGGTCGTTATATTACCTCCTTAGTATTTAGTCCCACATCTTAGAATTGAGTTTAGGCTCCACTCTCTCCTCCTATATAAATGTACAAATATTTGTAGCCTTGTATGCACTTGTATGAGAAATTAATAAAATATTTACTTTTCTCTCTCTCTTCCGTGTTGCTTTACAAAAGGAAACTTACATCCATGAAATAAATTCACAATGAACACGAGATAGAAGGATCGAATAATATAAAATGAGTGATCAATGACCTGAGAAGTGAAGACATACTGAATTTGGACTGTCAGGGAAAGTCAGAGGGATGGACGAGATTGTTTAGGTGCTAAAAGGAGGTTTCAATGGGATGGTGAGTGGCGTATATATGGTTGAGTGTAGGGTGATGTTTGGAGTGACTCAAATGGGTCGGCAGGGGGTGGGGGCATGGGCTGGAGAGCAGGGAAAAGTCTGGTGTTACGAGCTAGGCATTACATGCCTAGTCTGTAACGTTGTCGGAGGTGGCGGTGGAGGCGGAGATACAAGGGGAGTCGAGCTCAACCCGCGGAGAATGCGAGAGGAGTGGAAGAAGAGGAGCTGTGGTCAACCCTAGCCCTAGAAATGTGAGGAGGAAAGCACTAGAGAGTGGAATAGAACATTTATATTTCATTCATAATTCATACAATGACCCAAGAGGTTTATTTAAAGACTGATAAGTGGTAAGAGTGTAAATACTCTATAATAAAGTAGATGCTCGAAATACTAAAATGTGACGACTCTAATTAGTCGTAACTACGATTCGACTCGAACACTCGAAATAACATATATCAAGACACTTAAATGAAATATGCGTAACCGACCATAGATGGTGGGGACCTATAACACATGGTATTGAGTTTCTAGGGATTTTCTGGATCGGAATTGGGAAGGGAGGGCGAGCAATGTGCGCTGGGAAGTTTTGGAAATGGTTGAGGGGTCGCTGAGGTTGCCGAAGTGGAGGATTATGAGTTATGAATTGGCCGGGTATTAGTGATGTGTAGATTGGACTGTTGGAAAGGTGGAATGCGAGTTTTGGGAGGGTGAATTGCAACATGTAGTGGAGTGCGGGAGTGGGGGACATCAATTAGAACGGAGAAAATGAGACTTTCGTCAAACTTTCGATCGCCGTAAATAAAGTTCTCTATCCCCGATTTATTGACTTTGGAGCCGCTACGGATGGTCTTGATTATCCGATCATGACGAACTACAAGATCCTTACATAAACACACTAAAAAAATACAAATAATACTTAAAAATCACTTCCTTGTTCGATGTGTGTAGACCGTTACGAGTCGTGTGGCTTGATCCCCATCAACTTTCCTCGCTTTGAGATGATTCATCTCCACTGAATTAAGATGGTCGTATTCTCATCTGAGCGCAAAGGTGATTCTCTCTAGCTCGTTTATTGATGCCTTGTGTCGCTGAGCAAAATTGTGACCTCTCCAATGATTTGTAGGTGTTGCTGCTGCAGGTGCCAGTGACTGTACTACTTAAGTTGACGATGCTGTAGATGGTGGTGCTGCTATTGGAGATTAAGTCGACATCGAAAATAGTGCTGTTGCTGCTGTAAATAGTATAACTGAAGCTAGTGTTGAAGATTATGCTGACACTGGTACTAGTGCCAAAGGTGTTGAGAGTGATGCTGGTGGTACTGCTGGTGGATGAGTGGCAGGAGGACTAATGTGGATAAGGGAGGTGGTGTAGGACCGAGGCTCTGAGGCAGCCGTGGGAAATGCACTTATACAGTCATGTGGCTCATAAAATGGGATCAAATATTCTATGTTGAATATATGGGGAATTCTCATGTTTTTAGGGATATTAAGCTCATAAACATGTGTCCTAATTCTCCCGATGACTTTATAAGTGCTCATTTGCCTTGCATTTAAATGTTCGCAGTTCCATAGAGGAACCTCTTAGCACATACACATGCCATAATTTGTCACCTTCTTTGAAACTTTGTGCTCTCCCGTGGTAATTTGCGCAAGATTCATAAATTTCATTATTGCAAGTAATCCTACGTTGGATGGACTCTTGCGCGATGTAACAAAGGTAAATGATGGTCAATAGACTCGACAAACCTCTGAACTAGTGGCTCTACAACGTTCCAAATATCTCTCAAAAGGCGCACATGAAAATGTGATGAGGAGAGAATGTGGTTAGGAGGCTAAGTGAGTCGAGTATAGGAAAACTCATGACGAATGCGATGATCACTCTAAGGATCCTCCAAGACGTCTCTAGTGGGATGCATCTCTATGACATGCAAAATGTCTCTAGGAGTGTATGAAGTGGTAGAATGAACTTCTGAGATCTCTATGGTGTGCCTAACCTCCACCGACTTACTCGATGCCAACTCACCATTGTTGGGTACATTCCTAAGAAATAGGGATTCCTTAAGGAATGCATCAATAATAGAATGACTCTCCAGACAAGTATCGCCAATGATAGTAGTGCCCTTAACTAACTGCAAGTTATTCATGAAACAATCTTCCCTAGACTCTGGTCCCTGGTCGGAGAATGACTAGGACATATAAGATGAAAGGGCTTTGGGATTCCTGATCTCGAGGACACGTCTGCTCACTAACCCTCGTTCTTATTATTATCTTTGAGAGGGGTCGAGGATGTTTAGGACCTTTATCATAAAAAAAACAAGTGTTCGATTTCCCGTAGCTTGTTTTGTCACAATCATATAATGAAGGTCATCCTAATAATACATGGCTGATGTTCAAGAAGAGAACATCGCACCAAACATTTTCATCAACATCTGCAAGACTAATTGTTACAAGGCATCATTGGGTGACTTGTAACGCCATCTTGTTGGCCCGAACTACCTGATAAGGATGTGGGTGAGGTTCGATTGTCAATCTCATATGATCAACACAATTTTTTGCAACTACGTTGCTACAACTGCCACTGTTGATGGCCAGTTTTTAAGGACCTCCCATGCTATGAAATTATGTGTATAATATAGAAGCACGTCTCCCATCCTTCCTATGTTAGGGCTGATAACAAACTCTAACAACACCTAACTGTGAATCTCTATATGCATCGCTAGCCCACCTTTTCTCGACTCTAATTACATTCTCTTGCTCAGTGGACTCAACCAAGACAGTTTTGGGGTCGGAGCTTCATCTGTAAAGTTCTTGTTCGAGCCTGAGAAGAACACAACATGATCTTTGAATTTCTACATGGACTGCATCGGGACTTCAGTCAGATCAGTGTTCAGATCCTTGAAACTTCGGTCAGATCAGTGTTCAGATCCTTGAGCGCTCTCCTACTCTCTCTCTCTTCCAAAAGTGTATAGCCTTGTCCAACAAGAGTTTGATCGGTGACAGACTTGGCTATCTGAGTCAATTTCTGATGGATCCTCCCTGGCTTCTCAGTCTTGTTCTGGTAGCTGGGCTCCACGTGACTCAAGATCGAAGCCCACTGACAAAGATCATTTGATTTGAGACTACTGTCGGATGTCTCGTCACTCACGGACACATGTTTTCGGCTTCATAGCTTCCCTCTACCGTGAGGCGGTTATGCACCAAGAGGTGCTCGCGACTACGGTCGCTCTCAGGGTAGATCATCTCAGTCTAGGTCTGCTCACCTTTCTGATGCCTCAGAAGAGGCCTCACCTTGTGCTGGCCCTGACACTGTGAGTCTTCCTGTGACTTTATTTGCTGATGAGATACAAGTGTTCCGCCACGTGATGCAGGCACAGTCTACTGAGTTCTCCACCTCTTCGTACTCATATGTCCATCAGGAACTACCAGGTTCTCAGGTTGCGTCCACTCGCCCTTTTACCCACTTGATCATTGATTCCAGAACGATATATCATATGAACGGTTTTGCTACAGGTTGTGCGTCCTATCTTCCCTTGTGCGGTCGAGACAAGGTGAGTATTGCAGATGGATCCTTCTCTTCTATTGTTGGGAGAAGATCCATCCCTTGCTCTTCTCTCACCCTTTCTTCTGTTCTTCATGTCCCTTAGATTACTCGTAGCCATCTCTGAATTAGTCAATTAATTCTATGAACTGCTCTGTGACTTTTTCCCACCCCTTGCGCATTTCGAAGACGGGGAATGTGATTGGCTCTCGTAGATTGTGCGATGAACTCTACGTGTTTGACTCTTCTAGCCTTGCTTCACCGCCGCAAGCTCTTCATGCTAATTAGTCTTCTGTTTTGGATTCCTGGCATTGTCGTCCAGGACATCCCTCCATCCCTTCTATGAAACTTTTATTCCATACTATGTCTTCATTGTTATTGAACAATTTTCACTATGATGTATGTGAACTAGGAAAACATCATCGTACTTCTTTTAATAATGTTTCTTTTCTTAGCTCTACACATTTTGCTATTATTCATAGTGATGCTTGGGGGTCTTGCCCTGTTACTTCAATTTCTGGGTGTTTCTGGTTCGTTACTTTATTGATTGTTTTTCTCGCACTATTTGGGTATACTCAATGCAAGTTAAAAATGAAGTGTTTCTGTTATTTCAGCGGTTTCAAAAAATGATAGCCACCCAATTCAATACAACCATTAAAATTCTTCGTACTGACAATGATCGTTCATTGATTCATAATTTGACAGATATCTCACTGATCTTGGTATTATATTCCCATTGTCCCTAATGACCAGGAAAAATCATTGCTCCCCTTTGCATGTTTACTCTTGGAGGAAAAGGGGTACAATTACGCAAAGCCACTCTCATAATACTTGAACTAACATTTGATACGTCTTAAGAATCTAATGCATTACAAGACGATACTTCTACCCAACAGTCTGTCTCAGTTTGTATCTTAGCTTCTCTCTCCGCTTCATATAGAGCCTTGGTTTTCTCTATGTCCTTTATTTCTATCCCATCATCTTGGCGAGAAGCCCTTTGCCACCGCAAGTGGCAAGAAGCCATGCTCGAAGAAATAAATGCTCTTGAAAAAATTGTACATGGGATCTTGTGCATCTTCCTCAGGGGAATAAATGCTCAGTTGGCTACCCTCACCGCCACCCTCGGCGAGCTGCAACTCACCCGCGCCCAGCAACCGCGTGGTCCGCCGCCACGCGCCCCCGACGCTGCTACTCCAGCCGACCGTTTTTTCGATCAATAGTTCCACCGCAGGCAAAACCCGCAACCCCTGTCACGACCCGTCTCGACAAGAGTCAGAGTGCGCTTCGGGCGGGCCGTGATGCCACAGGCATGGACGAAAGGAAAATCATGTCTGCTAAGACGCAAGCAGAGATACTAATAAATTGTTTAAAAATAGTTACTTTTGAGTAGAAACAGGTTGTTTTGTTGCGAAAGCTTTAAAATATGCTAGTTGAAACATGTGCACATGCATTTAGTAAAAGCTCAAGATACAAGTTTTGAAACAGATTTTTGTTCAGTGTTCATCGCAGATAAATGAGCACGCAAAACATGATAAATTCTAGTACATATAATATTTAGCCTAGCAGTTGTCCATGAAACAAGAGAAAATGGCTGATCGTAATTACTACATAGCCTAAATATCTGACAGTAAAAGAAATGAAACATAAATACAAAACCTGAAACATGACGCAGATCGGCCTCAGGGAGCAGGCGGCGCATGCGCAAACACTAAGGCAAATCCAAAACAAGAAGGAAAAGCCTCACAACATTGATATAAACAGGAGTAAAGCTAAATAAAATACGAGCAGGAGAAACAACATATTGAGTACCACTTTTCATGAAGCTGAGCTAACAAAACAGGCAAGCAAGTGAGACAAGCAGAAATATCTAGAGTTATTAGATTACTCCGAAGTATAGCATACTTAGATGATCAAGTAATAACTTTAAGTTGTAACAAGTGAAAGTGTGAGTATTTTTGGTTGACGCACAGGATTCATGATTCAGACAGATTCAGATTCAGATGCAAGTCTTATCGGAAATTCAGGATTTCTACCAGTAGCCTCTAAGGGGCGTCTCTTTCGAACCCTCACCCTTGAGCCAGGGAGTTCATGCTTGCTATGACCGGTCCTTTGTTCCCGTTAGGGATTCAAGAGGGAACCCAAGTCGAGGAGTTGCATCGATTAAACACCACCTTTCATTGTTTACTTAAGTTATTAATGAAGTAATTCATGATTGAGTGATTCAAACATATCAAGACATGTAACCAAATTTTGATTCAGATATACGATAGTATATTTTACAAACGTGAAACGGGGGGAATCAAGTTATAGAACGTTATTTAACCAAGTCTTGGAACCAGACAGGAATAAGAAACAAGATTCGATGACACCGAAAACGAGGAAGTGAGTTTTGAACTTTGCGTGTTCGAGATAATAAGATTCCAATAACAAGAAGATTCTTCCAGTAAAAAGAAGCGCAGGAGTAAGTTTGACATGCATCGATTCTGGGATAACAAGTACTCATTTACATTAAGCCACTTTATGACACGATTAACTTCCAAATAAGGAGTGTACGATACAAGCATGATAGAGAGACATCGATCATATATTTGCTAGCCATAAACCGTTACTATTATTATCATGATGTTTAATACTCATGTTCAACAATCTATCATTTCTCGAATTATTCATCATATAAGAAATTTATTCATCTAGGTCTATCCAAATAAAATCATTCATGTTCACAGATTCGTATCATCTCAAATGCGTAAAACCTCAAACTACTAACAAGTCATTTCAACGTTCGAGATCTAAGCTTGTATGATGAAACAAGCATTCAAAAGTGAAGTCATAAATTCATAAGAGCAGACAAGGTAATCTACGATCAATGTTTGCAAGAGAGGATGATCTCTGCTTGCCTTAAATGAGGCTGAAGCTGACGACGGCGGCGAAGCGGCGCAAGCAAAAGTCAGAAATCATATTTTGAGCCTGATTAAACACAACGAAAACGAAGCTGCATAATTTACTACGCTAAACTTAAGCATTTTACGACGCGGAAATTAAACAGCGAGAGTTTTGCGGATTTTACCTCCCTCAAATGGTGAGGGGAGAAGAGATCCTCACACGGAAACCGGAGATTTGACGGCGCTTTGGGTGACGGAAACCCTAAATCGGAGAGGGCTTTGCGTGATTCCACCAATTGAATCGAGGAGCGACACCGGAAATCGAGGACAAGACACAGTTAGACGATTATAGGAGGACAAAAATCTGAAATCACAACTTGAATGTAAATCGGAGCACGAATAAATCGTTAGGGTTTATGAAAATTCTGAAATCAAGGGTTTGGGGGGAGAATCTTACCAATAGGAACCAAATCCGAGCCCAAGGAGGAGAGGGGAGAAAACCTTAGACGTTCCTCACGCAAAAACTCGGCCCAAACGGAGAGGAAGGGGTTGCCGGAGGGAGAGGAGGTGGCTGCCGGCCCCTATGGAGGAGGAGAAGGCTGCCGGTCCTTGAGGAAAGGAGGTTGGAGGCGACCACGGCCATGGCAGGAGGAGCAGGAGCAGAAGCGGGCTGACTCGTAGCGGAAGAAGCCGCTGGGGCTGCCGGCTAGGGCAGGAGGAGGCGCAGGACCATGGGGCGGCGCCGGCAGGAGGAAGAGGCGGCGGCCACGGCAAGAGGAGCAGAAGGAAGCGGCGCCTTGCGTGCGGGAGACGGAAGCAGAGGCGAGTGCAGCGGGAGCCCTAACCGAGCGGGGTCGGGATCGGGAGACAGGGGGGGTGCGGCTTGCGGGAAATAGAATAAGAGGGGGGTGGGGGCTGCTGCTCGGGATTTAAAGGGGAGGGATTAAAGGGGGCTGCGAATAGCAATTTAGCTAATAATAATATTTGTTATTATTATTTCATTTTTGGGTTGTTACATTTTCCCCTACTTAAGAAGTTTCGTCCCGAAACTTTCTGAGGATTCCCTGAAAGAGACCTCTTATGACGAAGATTCAGATGCCATTCATTCTAAACAAGATTTGCAGATCAAGATATGGAAGCTAACTATGAGCATGCAGAAACAACATGCGAGACAAACGCTGAGACTTACCAAGATCAAGAGAAAAATTTGTAGAATATTTGCTTCGCATATCAGATTCAAGTTCTCAAGGGAACTCTTCAAACATCAGCGGGTTCGGAGGAACACGTAGGATTGATTTCAGGGATCACAGAGTTTTCTTCAAATAGCTCAAAATTGAGAAGCAAGACTCGAGAATTCGGGAGCGAAAAATCTTTGCACGAAGGGGATAATTTACTTGCGATGCTGACGCTTAAAAGCTAACGAGAAGGAGATACTGGAGAATCAGATGAGATCGATAGACAAGCAGAACAGGAAACACTGATTACGAATACCGGGATTTTGAAACTAGAGATTCTAACACATTTCCTACTGTCAGGTACATAAATTATGTAATAATTACAGCATTTCCATTGGACAACTCTAGGTATGATCATGCAAGCGCAAAATTGGAATCATGTGCGATGTCAAGCAAGTAGAAAAACCATGCGTGTACAATCATTATTGTTGTTCTTAGCTGGACACTTGTGCAATGCTTATGATATGAATGCAAATGAATGGATACACATGCCATGTTAAGCGCCCATATCACTTAACATGTCATGCATATTAAGACTCTAATGCCAACGCACTTGAAAATATTAAACTGCCCATAACCATTTAATATTCGCAAGCGGTGTATATCCTAGTGGAATTCATATGCACAAAAATGTTAAGTTTGCCCATAACCCCTTAACATTCGTGTGCATACTACTCATGCTTATGAGTGAGTGTGTGCGTGTTTCAGCCGCGAACAACAGATAATGACAAGGTGCGTGAAGAAATGATGCATGCATAAATATTTGTAAAATAAGATTCAAAATATTTGATAATTGCAAAATACTTTATCTATAGAGCATAACCTAACTCTGATACCAACTGTCACGACCCGTCTCGACAAGAGTCAGAGTGCGCTTCGGGCGGGCCGTGATGCCACAGGCATGGACGAAAGGAAAACCACGTCTGCTAAAGCGCAAGCAGAGATACTAATAAATAGTTTAAAAATAGTTACTTTTGAGTAGAAACAGGTTGTTTTGTTGCGGAAGCTTTAAAATATGCTAGTTCAAACAGGTGCACATGCATTTAGTAAAAGCTCAAGATACAAGTTTTGAAACAGATTTTTGTGCAGTGTTCATCGCAGATAAATGAGCATGCAAAACATGATAAATTCTAGTACATATAATATTTAGCCTAGCAGTTGTCCATGAAACAAGAGAAAATGGCTGATCGTAATTACTACATAGCCTAAATATCTGACAGTAAAAGAAATGAAACATAAATACAAAACCTGAAACTTGACGCAGATCGGCCTCAGCGAGCAGGCGGCGCATGCGCAAACACTAAGGCAAATCCAAAACAAGAAGGAAAAGCCTCAGAACATTGATATAAACAGGAGTAAAGCTAAATAAAATACGAGCAGGAGAAACAACATATTGAGTACCACTTTTCATGAAGCTGAGCTAACAAAACAGGCAAGCAAGTGAGACAAGCAGAAATATCTAGAGCTATTAGACTACTCCGAAGTATAGCATACATAGATGATCAAGTAATAACTTAAGTTGTAACAAGTGAAAGTGTGAGTATTTTTGGTTGACGCACATGATTCGTGATTCAGACAGATTCAGATGCAAGTCTTATCGGAAATTTCGGATTTCTACCCGTAGCCTCTAAGGGGCGTCTCTTTCGAACCCTCACCCTTGAGCCAGGGAGTTCATGCTTGCTATGACCGGTCCTTTGTTCCCGTTAGGGATTCAAGAGGGAACCCAAGTCGAGGAGTTGCATCGATTAAACACCACCTTTCATTGTTTACTTTAGTTATTAATGAAGTAATTCATGATTGAGTGATTCAAACATATCAAGACATGTAACCAAATTTTGATTCCGATATACGATAGTATATTTTACAAACGTGAAACGGGGGGAATCAAGTTATAGAACGTTATTTAACCAAGTCTTGGAACCAGACAGGAATAAGAAACAAGATTCGATGACCCCGAAAACTAGGAAGTGAGTTTTGAACTTTGCGTGTTCGAGATAATAAGATTCCAATAACAAGAAGATTCTTCCAGTAAAAAGAAGCGCAGGAGTAAGTTTGACATGCATCGATTCTGGGATAACAAGTACTCATTTACATTAAGCCACTTTATGGCACGATTAACTTCCAAATAAGGAGTGTACAATACAAGCATGATAGAGAGACATCGATCATATATTTGCTAGCCATAAACCGTTACTATTATTATCATGATGTTTAATACTCATGTTCAACAATCTATCATTTCTCGAATTATTCATCAAATAAGAAATTTATTCATCTAGGTCTATCCAAATAAAATCATTCATGTTCACAGATTCGTATCATCTCAAATGCGTAAAACCTCAAACTACTAACAAGTCATTTCAACGTTCGAGATCTAAGCTTATATGATGAAACAAGCATTCAAAAGTGAAGTCATAAATTCATAAGAGCAGACAAGGTAATCTACGATCAATGTTTGCAAGAGAGGATGATCTCTACTTGCCTTAAATGAGGCTGAAGCTGACGGCGACGGCGAAGCGGCGCAAGCAAAAGTCAGAAATCATATTTTGAGCCTGATTAAACACAACGAAAACGAAGCTGCATAATTTACTACGCTAAACTTAAGCATTTTACGACGCGGAAATTAAACAGCGAGAGTTTTGCGGATTTTACCTCCCTCAAATGGTGAGGGGAGAAGAGATCCTCACACGGAAACCGGAGATTTGACGGCGCTTTGGGTGACGGAAACCCTAAATCGGTGAGGGCTTTGCGTGATTCCACCAATTGAATCGAGGAGCGGCACCGGAAATCGAGGACAAGACATAGTTAGACGATTATAGGAGGACAAAAATCTGAAATCACAACTTGAATGTAAATCGGAGCACGAATAAATCGTTAGGGTTTATGAAAATTCTGAAATCAAGGGTTTGGGGGGAGAATCTTACCAATAGGAACCAAATCCGAGCCCAAGGAGGAGAGGGGAGAAAACCTTAGACGTTTCTCACGCAAAAACTCGGCCCAAACGGAGAGGAAGGGGTTGCCGGAGGGAGAGGAGGTGGCTGCCGGCCCCTATGGAGGAGGAGAAGGCTGCCGGTCCTTGAGGAGAGGAGGTTGGAGGCGACCACGGCCATGGCAGGAGGAGCAGGAGCAGAAGCGGGCTGACTCGGAGCGGAAGAAGCCGCTGGGGCTGTCGGCTAGGGCTGGAGGAGGCGCAGGACCAGGGGGCGGCGCCGGCAGGAGGAAGAGGCGGCGGCCACGACAAGAGGAGCAGAAGGAAGCGGCGCCTTGCGTGCGGGAGACGGAAGCAGAGGCGAGTGCAGCGGGAGCCCTAACCGAGCGGGGTCGGGATCGGGAGACAGGGGGGGGGGGGGTGCCGCTTGCGGGAAATAGAATAAGAGGGGTGGGGGGCTGCTGCTCGGGATTTAAAGGGGAGGGATTAAAGGGGGCTGCGAATAGCAATTTAGCTAATAATAATATTTGTTATTATTATTTCTATTTTAGGGTTGTTACAACCCCCTCCCCCGCGTCCGGCCGGCCATGACCGCGGGCCCCTCTACTCAGATTCTAGTTCGGAGGAGGAGTCTCCTGACGCCGCCAACCCTCCACGGTGAGGTGAACCACAACCCTATCAACCACAAGGGTATCACCTGCGGGCTGATATTCCACACTTTCATGGCAACTTGGGCATTGAAGAATTGCTGGATTGGCTCTCAGAAGTGGAGTGATTTTTCAAAATGGCCGAAGTGGACGACCACCGACAGGTGAAAATGGTCGTTTACCGTCTCAAATCTGGCGCGGCCGTTTGGTGGGACCAACTGCAACCTATGTTGTTAAAGGCGCGCCTCAGGCGTGCCTAAGGATCCAGGCTCAACAAGCTCAGAGGCTTGTGCCTTCGTGCGCCTTTTTTGCGCCTTTAGAGTATAAAAGGCTCGTCTGAGAGCAATTTATGTTGCAAACCTTTTTTCCCAAAAGAAAGAAATAATGTAAGAACTCAATTATTTTTGCATGATTTAATGTTTGTGAAACATAATCGAGTGTTGAGACTTAAATATGATGCAAGTGACTACATGAAATCTATTTTTTAAGAGTTATAAATGATAGTAATGAATGATTAATGAGTAGAATAGATGAATAATCTGATCAAGAAGATGAACTGATGTTTGATGCTTATTTTTTAAAATGAATGTGGTTGCGCCTTGCCTTCGTCAGGCGCGCGCCTACGCCTTGCGCCTTGCGCCTAGGCTCCAAGACTCATTTGCACCTTGGTGCGCCTAGCGCCTTTAATAACTAAGACTGCAACTTAACCGAAAACTCCAAGGCAAGGCCCCGGTGCGAACTTGGCCCAAGATGAAGAAATTATTGCGGAATCGGTTCCTCCCACCCGACTACGACCAACATCTGGTCCAATACTACCAGAGTTGCTCCCAGGGCAATCAGACGGTAACCGAATATCTAGCGGAGATAAGCCGCCTCGCGGACCGCAACGGGCTGACCGAGATGGATGGACAGCGTGTCACCCGATTCCTACATGGGCTGCGTCCGTCCCTCTGAGAGAAAATTGGCCTTCACGTGTTGCGCACCATTGAGGAAGCATACAACATGGCTCTTAAGGCCGAACAGTTGGAAAAGACTCCGAGCCGTTCGGGAGGGCGCCTGCCATGGGTTGACGCCTCGACATCCGGCCCACGACTGATACTAGTAAGGACTCCGCGCCCGCCCCCCCCCCCCCCCCCCCCCCCCCCCCCCCCACCCACCCACCACGACGTCTAGAGGACGGCCGCCCGATACGATCCCACCATTCAACTGTTTCAAATGTCAACTACCGGGCCACATCGCCGCTTGCTGCCCACAACTACATCAACCCGTCCATACCGTCGACCATGACGACGAGGAGGCGGAGGACCTTGGGGGAGCAGATGAATTAGTAGACGACTACGATGAGGACGGTAACTTTGCCGCATGCGTGGTTCACCGGCTACTACTCACACCGCTCTTGGATGAACATGTCCAACGCTGCAATGTCTTCAAGAGTTACTGCACCATCAAGGGGATGATTTGTGATTTGTTGATAGACAACGGAAGTTGCGAGAACTTCGTGGCCTCTCGGTTGGTCTCTTACCTGCAACTGCTTACGGAATCCCATCCTCACCCTTACTCCATCAGGTGGATTCATCGGTTCGTGTGACACGTCGCTCGCACGTCCCTGTCGCCATTGAGAAACATTACAAGGCCGACGTTTGGTGCGATGTTGTGGAGATGGGCGCGAGCCACCTCCTTTTGGGGTGACCGTGGCAGTATGACACTGATGTGACGTACAAGGACCACGAGAACACCTATTCCTTCACTTGGGCCGCCAAGAAGATACAGATCGTAGCCCGGGTTGGAAGCAAACCCAAGGCTAATCCGGCCCCCGACAAGGGGCATAGTCTTTTGGTGACTCACTCAGACCCGACCTTGTTCGAGCGAGAGATGGCGGAAGCGCATGAAGTTGTGTCCCTCGTCCCGTACGGACTCTATGCCACCGACGAGCAAACCGCGGGTGAGACACCGGTGGACGTGCACAATTTATTGCAAGAATTCAAGGCCATCACCACGGAGGACCTACCCGACCACCCCCCTCCGTTACGGGACATCCAACACCAAATTGATTTGATTCCTGGAGCGGGCCTCCCGAATCTTCCTCACTTCCACATGAGTCCAAAGGATCACCAAATACTGCGCGAGAAGGTTGAGGAGCTTTTGAGGAAGGGCTTCATTAATGAGAGCCTTAGACCTTGTGGAGTCCCGACACTTCTGGTTCCGAAGGACAGCTCTTGGAGGATGTGCGTGGACATCCCGCAATCAACCGGATCACTATCAAGTATTGCTTCCCCATACCCCGCCTCGATGATATACTGGACATACTGGATGGGTCTAAACTTTTTTCCAAGATTGATCTCCGAAGCGGGTACCACCAAATCCGCATCAGGCCGGGTGACGAATGGAAGACCGCTTTCAAAACAGCAGACAGTCTCTTCGAGTGGAAGGTAATGCCTTTTGGATTATCTAATGTGCCTAGTACTTTTATGCGCCTAATGACACAAGTATTACGACCATTCTCGGGACACTTTGTTGTGGTCTACTTCAATGACATCTTGGTGTTCAACAAAACTAGAGAGGATCACTTGTCTCATTTGCGGGCAGTGTTGAAGTTGTTGGAAGAGAATCAACTATTTGTGCACCTCAAGAAGTGTACGTTCCTCGCGCCACGGCTGAACTTCTTGGGCTTCATTGTGGGTGAGGACGGCATCTGTGTTGATGATGAGAAGATCCAGACAATTCGGGAATGGTCGAATCCGAAGACTCTCACGGAGTTGCGATCGTTTCACGGCTTGACCACTTTCTACCGCCGTTTCATCCGCGACTTTAGCACCATCACGGCGCCAATGACCGATTGCCTTAAGAAGGGGCAATTTTCTTGGGGTGAGGAAGCCACTCGCTCATTCAAGATGATCAAGCAACGACTCAGCTCAGCTCCCATCCTGGCTTTACCGAGTTTTGACATATTGTTCGAGGTCCAATGTGATGCCAGCGGTGTTGGTATTGGTGCTGTCCTCTCGCACGAAAAATGATCGGTGGCCTTCTTCAGCGAGAAATTGAGTGACGCTCGGCGAAAATTGTCTGCCTATGATCAAGAATTTTATACGGTCGTTCGGGCCCTCAAGCATTGGGAGCACTACCTCTTACATAAGGAGTTCATTCTGCACACGGATCATCAAGCCCTCAAGTATATTAATAGCCAAAAGCGAATGGACGACATGCATATCTGGTGGACCACCTACTTACAACGATTTCCGTACATTATTCACCACAAACCCGAAACTAGCAATGTGGTCGCCGACGCCCTCAGTCGGCGAAGCTGCTTACTGACCACATTGAGCCATGAAATTATTGGATTTGACATCCTCGCCGACCTCTACGTGCACGACGTCGATTTCAAGAATGCCTGGCACGCCTGTTCGTTGGGCGGCTCCCATGATGGGTTTCTCATTCTTGAGGGATTCTTGCTAAAGGACAACCGTTTGTGTATCCCCAGTGTCCCCCGCATCTCTTTGAGGGAGAAGCTCATCCACGATATGCATGGAGGTGGGTTGAGTGGCCACTTGGGCCGAGACAAGACCCTCTCTAGCTTACAGGAGCGGTATTGTTGGCCAAAGTTGACGAAAGATGTTGGCAGCTCTGTCCGGAAATGTTTCGTGTGCCAACAATTCAAGGGGCAAGCACAAAACACGGGTCTCTACACGCCGCTCCCGGTTCCTACAGGCATTTGGGAAGAGTTGTCCATAGATTTTGTCCTGGGGCTCCCGCGCACCCAACACGGTGTATATTCGGTGTTCGTCGTAGTGGATCGCTTCTCCAAAATGGCTCATTTCTTGCCCAGCCGCAAGACGTTTGATGCTTCTCATATTGCTCGCCTCTTCTTCCGTGAAGTGGTGCCCTTACACGGTGTCCCTACCTCCATCACGTCCGACCGCGACCCCAAGTTCCTCAGCCACTTCTGGCAAATGTTGTGGAAAATGTTTGACACGTCCCTCAAATTCAGTAGCACAGCCCATCCCCAAACGGACGGTCAAACGGAGGTCGTGAACAAGACCTTGGGCAAACTTATTCGATGCATTTGCCAGGACCGTATGAAACAATGAGATCATGCTCTCGCTCAGGCAGAATTTGCCTACAATAATGCCATTCACGGTTCAACCGGTCGCACCCCCTTCTCTATTGTGTATTCCAAAGCCCCCAAGCATGCTCTGGATTTGGCTTGCATTCCCGCCGCTCCTCCCTCCGCGGCTCAACTTGCGGAAGACGTCCGCGATTTTCGGGCCGAAACTCGGCAAAACATCCTCCGGTCCAACGCCAAGTATAAAGCCTTGGCCGACAAACACGCCGCGAAAAGGTATTCGAAGTTGGAGACTTGGTGATGGTCTTTCTCCGCAAAGAGCGGATTCCCGCGGGAAACCATCACAAATTAATACCGAAGAAGTATGGTTCGTTCCCGATGATGAGTAAAATTAACAACAATGCTTATGTGGTGGACCTCCCGCCGGACCTCAACATTTCCAAGACATTCAATGTGAGCGACATGTCCGCCTTCTACCCGGACGTGCCTCTTTATCCCGAGCACTCGGGGTCGAGTGCTTTCCAAGGCGAGGCGACGATGGAGGACACCCCGCGGTTTGTGACCACGGCGAAGCCGGGATCGCTTGGTTGGAGCGGAACGACCCGCTATGGATCCCGTGGGTCGTTTAATTATCGCACCTTTTATGTTTTGTATTTTCGGACTGCTTAATTTGTGTTTGTTAGCTTTGTGCTGCCCCTCATAGTATATGAGGGAGTATCTTTATTTTGGTGTGCTATTAACTGTGTCCGCCCCTCATAGTATAAGAGGGAGTGTTGTTATTTTTGTAAGCAGTTTTTGAGTTAATGAAATCTGGAGTGAAACCCTATCCCGCCGCCTCCCCCTTTTCCGCGTGAAAAGCTTCGAACCGGAAGGTTCCCACCGCCGCCGTTTTCCCCTCTTCCGCGAGGTTGAGATCCAGACCGGAAGGTTTCCGCAAGCACTACGTCACACTCTGTTTATCAAGCACAAGGAAGAAAAATTGACAACCCTTATAGTTTATGTGGATGACACTGTTATAACAGGAGATTATTCGGAAGTTCAATTATAAAATAAAGGCGGGTGAGAGAATTTGAAGTAAAGGACTTATGTAACCTCAAGTATTTTCTGGGTAGTCAAGTTGTCAGGTCCAGACATGAGATTTTTATCTCGCAGAGGAAGTATATTCTTGATTTACTTGAGACATCATGAATGAGTGGGTGTAGACCTGCTGACATCCCTATCAACAAACCACAAGCTAGGGAGAGATGACGAAAAAACTATTGATTACATCCCTGTTTTTCAGAGATTAGTGGGAAAGATGATTTACTTGTCACATACACACTCAAATATCTCGTATGCAGTTGGAGTGGTCAACAAGTATATGTACTCACCAAAAATTCGCCATCTTGATGCTACCCACCGTATTTCAGTGCTGAAGCTGAATTCAGAGCCACGACACATGAGATTTCTGAAGGACTGTGGATTCAAACTATTATGAGAGACCCTGACCTTGAGAAAAATGAGCCAATCAGACTATATTATGATAACAAGACGGCCATTAACATTGCTCATAACCCCGTTCAACACGATCACACCAAACACATTGAGGTTGACAGACACTTCATTAAAGAAAATATAGTGAGATGAATTGTACGTACTCTGTTCGTTCTGTCTGAACAACAACAGACAGACATTCTCACGTAATGACAGAGTATGGGTGCTTTTGGAAGGACCATTACCAAGTTGGGCATGATCAACATTACACGCTCAACTTGAGGGGGGTGTTAGCATTTATTAGTTATTATTTCCTGTATTTCTCTATTCTATGTATTTTCTCCTCATTACGCCTCACTCCTATATATTGGAGTGAGACCCATTGTAATGTATTAAGAACAATAATTTACCATTTCAACGCTACACAGTAATACACTTAAGATATAATAATCTATATGTAAATTATTTTAATAAAGTCAATATAAACTATAGTAATATATTATCTATACTATTGTATAAGGGAAAACCCTCTTTGGTAAATCATTCATCTTTCCAATTTTGCCCTTTGTATTTTTTTATTTTATCTGTTCTATTAAATAGGGGAAAAACCCCTTTGGTAAAACATGCTTCTTTCCAGTTTTGCCTCTTTTATTTCAAGTTTTAGAAATTTTCATAATTGAATTACTTTATGTAATTTTTATTTTATAAAATATACTCTTATCCCTTTTATTTTTATTATGTTTTATATTTGACGATATGAAAATTTTTACGGGAACGACGAACGACAAATGTACTGTCGCACCGGGCATGAGGCAACCCTGTGCACAATTGCTTGTTTATAATTAATCTATAAATAAAAAAAATATTTTTTTTGTCTGCACGGTGCTGCCCTTTCTTGAGAAGGGGCGGCACAGTGCAGCCCTTTCTTGAGAAGTGGCGGCACGGTGCAACCCTTTCTTGAGAAGGGCCCCACGGTGCAACCCTTTCTTGAGAAGGGGCCCACGGTGCAGCCCTTTTTCTCAAAGAAGGGTTGCAGCTGCAACCCTTCTTCGCACTGACCTGCGGTAGGAAAATGGCTGCATGCAACCCTCTTTTGCGGTGGCGTGAGCCACCGTGCACCCTAAATAAAGCATTTGGCGCGGCTTTTGAGACTGGAGCGGCGTGCAACTCTCAAATAGCCGCACCGAACGGAGCCTTAATGGACTTATCGGTTGCTTAATTGTATTATGGGATAATTCACTATATAATGGTAAGCTAAATTTGCTATTGAAAATGATACCTAATTAAGGTACTGCTTCTGTCTATTTTCCTGTTTTCTCTTCTACCTATATCGATACAAATGTATAATGCATGGTGCCAATCTGCTTTCGCACTTAGATGCTTTACTTGACAGCTTTGCAGTTAGAAGTAATTTTATGTAGATGAATTCTTTTGCATTGCATGCTGATATTGCCCAAGATTTTACTTGGAATTTATGAGCAATCTTAATTGTCACCAATTGTGCTTTTGACCCAAGACATTTGAAAACTTTACTTGGTAGATGTTGGGTATTTGTATTTCTTTTGTTCCCACTTCATATGGAGCATAGTTTACTCCTTGAAAACGAATCATGGAATTTTGTTTTAAGTGGATGTGTAAGTAGTTGCAATTTTTCTTTTGCATGGATAGCATTCAAGTGATTTCTAAAAATTCAATGCATCGTTGACGCACTTCCTTTCTAGGTATCCTCTGGAGCTACGGAAGGATAAATCAACAAAATCTAAGGTATTTTTATATCTCCATTAATTTATCATGTCTACTTGGCAGTGCAGTAAAATGTTGCTTCAATATTTTTTTAAATTTGTGAAAAAGAAGGGGAGCCTTGGCGCACTGGTTAAGGTGTCGCCGTGTGACCTCGAGGTCACGGGTTCGAGTCCTGGAAGTAGCCTCTTGCAAAAATGCAGGGTAAGGTTTGCCTACATTTCACCCGTGGGTGGGACCCTTCCCCGGACCCTCACTGCGCGGGGATGCTTTGTGCACCGGGCTGCCCTTTTTGTGAAAAAGAATGATTTATTTATATTATTTGAGGAGAATGAGGATTATTGAAGCCACCCAAAATTGTTAGACTAATTATGATTACTTGTGAACATATAAACGCTAATGTAATGATAGCTTAAACTATTTAAGAATTATAATCTAAAGTTGAGCCTTGCTCCTTAAGCTTGCAGAACAATGCTAAAGTCGGATTCGTGGAATGCTATTTTGACATTGCTGTTATGGTTACCAATTAACTCGTTAAAAAGGATAAATAAGGACGTACTATTGGGAATAGTCCCGTGTCAGGAAACTAGTGTAGCCTTGCGTACTTTATATAGATCTCAAGCCCCATTCACCTATAACCAATGGTTTTAGGTTAGTGGCTTAGGTTCTAACATGATATCAAAGCTAGAAATGAGACATGTCCCTCTCTTTTTACTCATGTTTATCACGTGTTCTGTAACATGAGGATATTTTCCCTTGTTTTCCTACACGTGCGAGGGCTTGTAGGAGTATTTAATCTTACATTGAGAATCACATGTTACTTTGGGTAGTTTATTAGACCTTGTGCCTCTCCACTTACAACCAATTGATTTTTAGTTGGATGCTTGTGGGTTAACATTATGAGAATAAAATAATTATTATTTCAGAATATCTAACTTATTACATATGGACTTCTGTTATGTCCCCGGATGATCTTCGGTTCCGAGGATACAAATACGCCAGGAGATCCAAGAAGCGCCGGAAGAAGACCGGGCTGAACCATCCGGTTCAGCCCGCAACTGATAAATAAGAAAAGTGGGGGGGGGGGGGGGGGCTGAACCGCACCGGTTCAGCCCCAATGGGGGCCGGCCGGCCCTAGGGGGATTGGGGTTCACTTTAATACCCAATCCCCCCTCTTTTGGAGGCATGCAATCTAATATTCAGGTATTCTTCTTTCTTTCCCTAGCCTTCTTCTTCTTCCTCTAGTAGCCTTCTTCCCTAGATCTTCAAGTAGGTTCATAACATTTGGTATCAGAGCCTCCTTCCTGCGACCATGGTGACACGTACGGAGGCGGAAACGATGCGCTTGGCCGCCATCGAGGAGAACTATGCCACCTTGACGGATTCCGTAGCGGCAATCGTGGCAAGCGTGAAGAACTCGCAACAAAATCTGGAGGAACGCATCGAGGCGAGGATGGAGGAGTTGAAATCCCTCCTCTTCCAAAATCTGAAAGGAAATGCGGTGAACGGCGACGACTCCGACGCCGAGACAACAAACACTCCTCAAGGAGGGAGCACTGGACCGGGGAATGGCGCGGGGCTTCCGGCTAGAGCCTCCGGATCGGGAGCGGGAGACGCCCAAGAGGCAGCACGCGGGGCCGGAACCCCGTATCGGGCGGGCGAACTGCCAGGCGGACTGCCAGGCGGACCCCCGGACGGCTGGGGGCTGATCGGCAGCCAACCGGGAGGCCGGGACGTGCCGGAGCCACCGCGGACGGGCTCCAGCAGAGCGGCGGAAGCCGCATACGGCCCCTGGGGGGTCGGCGGAGGAGCGGCTGCTCCCTGGGGGTTCGAACAACCCCCGCAGGATCCCGGCGGCCTACTGCGGCACAAAGGAGGTTCCGGACAGGGCGGGGTGCCTCGTTTGGACCCGAACAGCAATCAGGACAACCGTGGAGGCCGCAACACCAAGGATTTGGGCTGTTTCGCCCAACAGGGGCAAATGCGGTCCCTCTCGGGGGCGCAACAGGTTTTTTTCCTCCCCAACCAGCGAACGCGCCTAACAGGGGATATAGAATGGCCAATATGGGGCTAGGGAGGCCTCCGGGGTGGAATCATGGAGGGCTTCAAGGAGATCAGGAGCAACCCGGGCCGCTGGGCCAAGAGGGAGGCGACTTGGGAGGGGCATTTCAGCGACCTTACATGCAACCCAAGCTGACCCGGATGAACTTCCCGAAGATCCGGGGAGGCGACGCACTCGAGTAGATCCAAAAGGCCGAGCTGTTTTTCAGATATCAGGAGGTTCCTGAGGCTCAGTGGGTACAGTTGGCGGCCTTCCATCTGGAGGACACGTACCAGTGGACGAAATGGTTTTTGCGGGGACGCACCTATGCTCCTTGGGCCGAGTTCATAGAGGCTTTCTCGGCTAGATTCGGACCACTGGAGTACGAGGACGTGGAGGCCAGTCTTCAAAAACTCCGTCAGAGGGGCACCGTCACGGAGTATCGGACTGAGTTTGAACGGTTGGCGAACCGGGTGTCGTGGGGCGAGCAGACCATGATGAGCTGTTTCATCTCCGGGCTGAAGGACCACTTACGTGACGAGGTCCATGCATACTTACCAAGAAGTCTGAGCCACGCCATTAGCATCGCTCGGATACAGGAGGAGCGGTTCAACATGCAGCGGAGTAGGACGACGACCAAGCCACCCGCGGCTCCGACGGCGGGACGGAGGGACCCCCCCCCCACCATACGACCGACATTGATGAAGCTGACCTGGCCAGAGATGCAGGCATGGAGGGAAAAAGGGTTATGTTTTAATTGTGATGAGAAATACACCCGGGGTCACACTTGCCAGAAGATCCAGGTGTTTATGCTGAGGGAGGAGGACGAGGAGGAGCTTCCCTTGGAGGACCTCGATACGAAGGGGCTGGATCTGACTGAGTTTGGGGTCTCCTTGCAGGCTATGGAGGGGTGTACGGCCCCAGTGGCACTCCGTTTCACGGGACGGGTGGTCCAGGAGCGGGTGACTATACTTGTTGATAGTGGGAGCACCCACAACTTTATCAACCTGGCCGTGGCTCTGAAGGTGGGCCAGACGATCGACAGGGAGGTAGCATTCCAGGTCATGGTAGCGGATGGGAGCAGGTTGGAGTGCGAAGGAGTCATGAAAGGGGTGGAGATCAGGGTGCAGGGCTATGTGGGCCACACAGATATGTACTTGCTTCCGATCAGAGGATCTGACATGGTGTTGGGGGTCCAGTGGTTGCGGCAGTTACAACGAGTGACCACCGACTGTGGGTGACTGACTATGGAGTTCACCCAGCAGGGGAGAGACTACTGTCTACAGGGTATCCGATCTTCTCCCTTGAAGGAGATTTCGTTGCGGAGCTTGCATCGGCTGGAGGAGCAGGGCTCACCTATGGCCATGGTGGTGGGCGTAGAGGCATTGGTCCAAGATTCTCCAGGCATTCCACAGGAGATACAGGGCCTTCTGTCCCAGTACGATGACGTCTTCCAGGAGCCCCGAGGCCTCCCCCCTCCTAGGTTCAGGGATCATGCCATTCAGTTGAAAGAGGGGGCTGCGGCCCCCAACGTCAGGCCCTACCGTTACCCGTACACTCAGAAGGAAGAGATTGAGAGGAGCGTGAGGGAGATGCTGGCGACGGGCATCATCCGGCCTAGTACCAGTGCATTCTCCTCACCTATTATCTTGGTGAAGAAGAAAGACGGGTCGTGGCGATTCTCTGTGGATTACCGCAACCTGAATGACTAGACAATCAAGGATAAGTTTCCGATCCCGATGATCGAGGAGCTGTTGGACGAGCTCCACGGGGCGAGCTTATTCACGAAGCTGGACCTGCGGTCCGGCTATCACCAGATACGGATGAAGACGGAAGACATCCACAAGACGACGTTTCGTACACATGATGGGCACTACGAGTTTTTGGTGATGCCCTTTGGGCTCTCCAATGCCCCCTCGACCTTTCAGGCAGTGATGAACGAGACATTTTGGCCGCTCCTGCGGCAATCGGTCCTCATCTTCTTCGACGACATCTTGATATACAGCCGCAGTTGGGCAGAGCATCTTGAGCACGTGGCACAGGTCCTCGCCATCCTTCGCCAGCAGCAGTTCTACGCCAAGTTGTCGAAGTGTTCTTTTGGGAAGCCCGAGGTGGAGTACTTGGGCCATCTGGTGTCGGCTCACGGGGTTCGGGCGGATCCGAAGAAGATCGAGAGAATGATTTCGTGGCCACGACCGACTACGGTGCGGGCGTTGCGTGGCTTCCTGGGTCTTACGGGGTACTACCGCAGATTCGTGAAGGACTATGGCAAGTTGGCGCGGCCGCTTACCCAGCTCCTCCACAAGGAATCTTTTACTTGGCATGAGGAAGCAGAGCAGGCCTTCTCCGCTCTCAAGGAAGCGATGACGACCACACCGGTGCTTGCCTTACCGGATTTCAGCAAGGAGTTCGTGCTGGAGACAGATGCCTCGGGAGTCGGCATTGGGGCGGTGTTGATGCAGGAGGGGCGGCCGCTGGCTTACTTCAGCAAGCTTTGGCTCCTCGGACTTTGGGTCTCTCCACTTATGAGAAAGAGATGTTGGCAATATTACATGCTGTGACGCTATGGCGACCGTATCTCCTGGGCCATCACTTCAAGGTTCGCACCGACCACCAGAGTCTGAAACATTTCCTGGATCAGCGGCTGGCATCCCCTCTCCAACAGAAATGGTTGACCAAGCTATTGGGGTACGATTATGAGATTGTATACAAGCAGGGCAAGGAGAATTTAGTGGCAGATGCCCTGTCCCGACTTCCGGAGAGCACCATCCTCCACATTTCCGGACCGCTGATCGAGTCTCTTGATGATATTCAGAAGGACGTCAACTCGGACCCGGAGCTCCAGCACATTGTCGAGGCCTTGACGCACGGCCAACCTACCCCGCCGGGTTACCAGCTGTTTGGGGGACATTTGTACTACCACGGGAGGGTGGTCATCCCAGCATCGTCCTCCTGGAAAGACGTCATGTTACACGAGTTCCACTCGTCTCCGTCCGGAGGACATGCCGACGTGCTCCGTACTCTTCAGCGGCTCAGGGCCAATGTCTTCTGGAAGGGATTGCGCAAGGACGTTCAACGCTTCGTGCAACAGTGCGAGATCTGTCAGCGTCAGAAGTATGAGACGATGTCTCCAGCGGGGCTGCTCACTCCCTTAGAGGTTCCTCAGCAGGGTTGGGAGACGGTTTCGATGGATTTCATTGACAGCTTGCCCCGGTCACAAGGCAAGTCGGTGATCTTGGTTGTTGTTGACAAGATGTCCAAGTATGGACATTTTCTAGCTCTCAACCATCCCTATTCTGCGGAGACAGTTGCCGAGCTCTTTGCCCGTGAGGTGGTTCGCTTACACGGCCTCCCTCGTTCGATCATCTCCGACCGAGATCCGATTTTCATCAGCAACTTTTGGCAGGAACTTTTCCGGCTACAAGGCACCCGATTACGTATGAGCACCGCACACCATCTGCAGACCGATGGCCAGACGGAGGTCCTGAATAGAGGGGTGGAAACATACCTTCGATGCTTTGTTATGGATGTGCCTCGCTCTTGGACACGTTGGCTCCACTGGGCGGAGTATAACTACAACACCTCGTACCACACGGCCAGTAAGCTCACCCCTTTTGAGATTATCTACGGGAGGCCACCCCCATCTCTGCGTTCCTACGAGCCGGGTAGCACAACTCTTCCTGCAGTGGATCGGGCATTACGGGATCGGGATCAGACCTTGGCTCTCCTTCGGGAGAATCTCCATACAGCCCAAGAGAGGATGAAAGTGCAGGCCGACAAGCACAGGACCGAGCTGGAGTTTCAGGTGGGGGATGAGGTTTTCCTCCGTCTCCAACCGTACCGATAGCTGTCCGTTGCTCGCCGGGCCAATCAGAAGTTAGCCCCCCGATACTATGGGCCGTTTCGGATCACTCACCGGGTGGGACCCGTCGCTTATACCCTTGCTCTTCCTGGGGAGTCCCGCATTCACCCGACCTTTCATGTATCCTTGCTGAAAAAGAAGTTGGGAGCGGCAGTTCCAGTCACTCCTTTCCTCCCTGCCGCCACTACGACCGGCGAGCTTCGTCCCAGCCCCGAGGTTATCTTGCTGTCCAGATGGAAGAAACGCGGCACGGAATACCGTTCAGAGGTTCTGGTTAAGTGGAAGGATCTGTCAGAGGCTCACAACACGTGGGTGGACTTCCTGGAGTTTCGGGAGCTCTTTCCCGACTTTCAGCTTGAGGACAAGCTGCCTCTTGATGGGGAGGGGAATGTTATGCCCCCGGATGATCTTCGGTTCCGAGGATACAAATACGCCAGGAGATCCAAAGAAGCGCCGGAAGAAGACCGGGCTGAACCATCCGGTTCAACCCGCAACTGATAAATAAGAAGGGGGGGGGGGGGGGCTGAACCGCACCGGTTCAGCCCCAATGGGGGCCGGCCGGCCCTAGGGGGATTGGGGTTCACTTAAATACCCAATCCCCCTTTTTTGGAGGCATGCAATCTAATATTCAGGTATTCTTCTTTCTTTCCCTAACCCTAGCCTTCTTCTTCTTCCTCTAGTAGCCTTCTTCCCTAGATCTTCAAGTAGGTTCATAACAACTTCCCTCTTTATATAGAGTTGAGGATAAAAAATCATCTTGGAGATGTGAAACTGTATACAACAAAGATAAAAATGTACAATGGACCCCCTTTTATACTTTTTACAAATGAGCTTCCACACCCCCTTCAAGCTGAAACAAATATATCGATCATTTCCAATTTGACACAATTATCTGAAAAAGATAAAGAAATTGGTTTGGTGAAATGACAACCAACTTTTTATCTGAAGTAACAAACAGTGTGTATATTCGCTTTGATAATTTCCTCTTTGATGAAGTGACAATCAACTTCAATATACTTTTTTTCTTGGAACACTGGATTTTTAGATATGTTGATGGAAACTTTATTTATCACAGAACATCGGTAGAGGATAATTTTAAGTTTCACAAAAATATTTAAAAGTGTTCTCAACCACTTTAACTCAAAAGCAACTTTAACCATACTTTTGTATTTAAGTTGTGCACTTGACCTGGACACCATTGCTTGTTTCTTATTTTCCCAAGTGACAATTTCCTTCGACATACGTGCGGTATCCAAAAGTGGATTTTCGATCTCCTTTATTTTCTGCATAGCTTGCATCAAAATATGATTCAATGCATAGATACTTTTTCTTCGGATTTTAGATTGTTGATGCATAACTTCTAGATGACACTTTAGGAGTTGCATAAACTGATTGACCTTTCCAAAAACATAAGCGATGTCAGGTCTGGTTATCGTAAGATAAATGAGTTCACCGGTTTGGAGAAATAAGAGGTAGACTAAAAAAATATGACATCGAGAGAGACGTTAATGTTTGGAGATAAAGTCAAAACAACAATATCCCTTTTGAGTAGGAGAGTACCCCATGAAGATACACTTGGTGGCGTGATCTGAGAGTTTGTCCCGACCAGCTGCCGGGGTGTGGACGAAAGCAGTACAACCAAACACACTAAGAGTGAGAGAAAAAAGAATACCATCCAGATGAAGAAGAGAAAAATGTATCTTGCCTTGAAAAGTAGAAGAAGCTAGAAAATTAATGAGAAAACAAGAAATGAGAATTCCATAACCCTAATAGGAGCGGAGAATTTTCATCTGACACATGAGTGTCCAAGCAACATCGAGTAGATGATGATTTTTTCTTTCCGCTACTCTATTTTGTTAGGGTGCATGCACACAACTGGTCTGACGAATAATACTATTGGAGGTACAAAACGAGAACGGCTAGCTCATGTATTCCTTCGCATTATCGTCCTGAATAATTTCTTGGGATAAACCAAGCTGAGTGCGAATTTCATTATAAATTTTATAGAAAACATAAGAGTTCAGATCTTTCCTTTAAAAGATACATTAGGAGATCTTCAATAAAAGTAACAAAGTACAGACTTCTGCCACCAACAAACTCGGTTAGACTAGGACACCAGATGTCGTAATGAACAAGGCCAAAAGGACGAACATAACTCTTACAAAGTTTGGTAGGAAAAGTAGTATGGTGATGTTTGTTGCCATATTGGCAAGCTTCACATTCTAAAATGGAGTCTGACTGAAAAGATGATTAGGAGCTAGTGGAGGAGATGTATCAGAGGATGACTAAGATAGTGATGCACTGAAGCCGAGAAGCTAAGACGACAGATGTAGAGAAAGTGGGAAGATCATCCAGGTAGTAGAGGTCGTCGTGTTTAGTCCAAGTAGCAATCATCCTCTTCTATTGAAGGTCTTGAAAATAACATGTATTGGGAAAATTAGATAGATCATTGTAATTGTTTGGAGAGGGCACTGCCAGATAACAAATTGCATGAAGAATTTGGAACGTATAATGTCGTCCAACTGGAGAAGGGAGTGGTAGTGACAACTCTAGTTCCACAAACTGGAGTCAGAGCCATCAGCCACAAATATCAGTGGTAACTGATTATGCTTCTCAAGATGAGAGAAGAAAAAAAGTTCCCAGTTATATGATCGGTGACACCCACTTACCCTGTTTAGCAACATGCGTACTACCTGAATAAGTGCAATGGACGCAGTTTGCTTGGAAGCACTGATTACATCCTCAACATTCGCTGAAGAGATCCACCAATTGGACTTTGGGAGCAGAGTGCATTGGGGTGGAGAAGGCTCAAACTCAGTAGTACTGACATGAGTCCGAGGAAGGAGGTGAGGATGCTTCGTAAAAAATCACTCGACAAGATGACCAAACATCCCACAATGTGAGCAAAGAGGGAGATTCCCCCTATGACCTCTAGTGCACCCACCATGACTACGATGAGCCCCACGACTAGCCGTTTGAGCATAATTTTCGAAGGGTGGAAGGGATACTATCGGAGTTCGGTGAAGGTTTGTAACAACAAAGATGCAAGTGACAATGACATCCAAGGTGGGAGTGTCAGGTTTTTCGAAGATCTATTGCCGTATCATCTCTTAGGAGTCTAGAAGACGTAGAAGGTAGTAGACGACAATGAGTTTCTGAAAATGCTTTTACCGAGTGACAAGGTCAGCAGAGAAAGACCAATATTCGATAAGTTATGCACCAATAGACTGAACTTTCTGATGCACAACATTGAGAGAGAGTGTTGGTCGATCGAAGAGATCAAAATAAAGTGTGTAAATGCTAGAGGTTTATGCACCCTTGGAGTAAAGGGATTCACGATGATCATATGGCGCCTTCAGTGTCATCAAGGCGGATGATGGTCAAACATTCATCAGAAAGACTGTTTGCAAGCCTTGTGCGAACAAGAGCATCACTAGCGTCCAATTAATATATATTAGAGACGCGTGGTCTGGAGGAGCATCAGTGAGATGATGTCTTTTGCGTTGTGAGCGCAGAAGGAAAATGAGAGAGACACTCTCGATAGGATAATTATGTCCAGTCAAGTTGGAAGCCATCCCCAAATTTTCAGAGGCACTGGAAATGAGAGTACGGTCGGAAGTGAGCAGTGGTGTCTTCATCGCATTATGTGAGCTGAAGAGCGGAGCAGAGGAGTTGATATGAAATCACGTAGAGGTCACTGGCCGAGAGCTCGCAGGAGGTCGCAAGATGCCAGTCGAGAGCTAGCTGAAAGTTGTCACTCGCGATCGCAAATTGCATCGAAAGTCGCACGTCGGAGCTCGCTCGCAGGAATGTTCCTTGTTGTCTGAGCTCGCAGGTGACACTCGCACTGCCACAAGAGCTCGCAGGAGGAGTCCATGTCGTGACCACGCGATGATTCTCTATAAAGGGGAGGGGCCGGCGATAATGACAAGAGAGGTACAACTGGTGAGATCGGCGAACTCAAGCAGCGAGCAAGCGAGATCGGTGAATTTAACGAGTATGAGTTTGCGCGAGTACGACGAGCTCTCAGTCGCAATTGCAGCTCTAGGAGTTCGCGCGGTGAAGAAGATGATCACGTATGCAGGATCTCGCAACATTGAGGATGAGTTTGCGTTGCTGAGGCCGTGGGTCACTGAGTTCGCAGAAGGAGGAGCCACTGAAACCGCGTTTAGGATACATCAGATCACAGAGGAGAGGGCTGCTGGCCGTCTATTAAAGGAGTGGCAACGGTGAGCATGGAGCCAAATCTCTTGGCTTGGTTTTAGTTCGTCTATTGGCAAGCTTGATGGAAGAGTTCACAGCCTAGTGTCACATCTTTATCTATTGGCGAACCTTGTGAGGTGGCTATCTCTCATGTAAGGCCGGGAGGTACACATGAAAACCGAGTAGTATATGTATGACCGGTAGAAATTATGCGAGAGGTAAAAATGAAAGAGATGAACGAAAATACAAATATATAATGTGCCCCCCTTTGGGCTTTTTGCAAATGGTCTTCAAACATGTTAGTCTAATGGACAATTCGACGTCATCCAATTAGAAGAAATAGTTGGTTGTTAGAGGCCAAAGATTCTAAATGTGAGAGAGTGTGTTGAGAAAATTCACGCATGTGGAGTGCACTCAATATAAATCCCGTGCCCCACCAGACCTCCACTTAGAACTAGTTCATTTTATTCTGGATGCTTAGGTTCTAACATGCAATCATAATAAAAATGAATGTATGGGAATTGTTTAAATCTCATACTGAAGAATCAAGATGTTTATCATTTTGCATACAGTAAGTACTTGTTAGAAATGTCATCTATATTTTTTTTTCTAAAAATAATCTATCCTTCTGTATTCTTCTATTAGAACTCCCTTTATTTCTTTCATTCATAGAAACAATGATTCCTCAGTTAGAATGTAGCCATCTCGATTCTTCAGTCGCCGGTAAAGTGTACGGGCCCAATGATACTTTTCTTTTTCTGCTCATGAAGTACTGAATTGAACATCAATTTTTCACTAGTTAAAGGGTAACAAAAATTGCGAGGGTCCAGAAGGCATGTCACTTTCTAATGGAGGCAACCAAGTGGATTCACATTTGAGTATCACATATGACGAGGATGAAAATATGGATGAATTTGAAGAAGACGTTGATATGCAATCTGGAATGGCGGAACTTTCTCATCAAACGAGTACAAATCTTCGCTTAGGTACTGGAACCTCAAGTAAGATATGTGATATGAAAGTACGGGGGTTAGCAGGTTGTTCTGAGGTACAATCAAGTACTTCATCAGAGGTTAGTGTTCATATCTCATTTATAATTTGATATAATATCCAAACTGGATTCATAACCAATTGCTGAAAGTTGCAGGTAGTCAGGCCTTGTGGACGCATTAATGCTTGTATGGTTGCAGGAAAAGATACACTCTACGTGTATGGAGGGATGATGGAGATGAAAGATAGAGAGATTACACTTGATGACCTATATTCACTTAATCTCAGTAAATTGGATGAGTGGAAGTGCATAATACCGGTATAAATGACTTTTATGCATTATCTCAAATATCTGCATCTATCCACCTCTCCCCATCTCTCTCTCTTACATTATCTCCTCTTCTCCATCTATTCATCATGGGTTTTCCAATTCATATGTTCTATATTACTGGAACTATGATGAATTGATGGGCAGATTCAGATGGAAAATTTTCTTCTGTTTTTGGACTAGCAATGATCTATATTTGTTATTATTTTTATTGTGCCATAGTGACAAATGCTAGCATGAATGCGAGCACATGGGCAATATATATATATAGGGCCATTTACCGGGACCTCCCCTCTAACTTTGCTAAATTACTGAGAGCACCCCTCTTAGTTTCGAAATTACAAAAACCGCCCCTTAAGTTTTCATTTCATTACAAAAACCTCCCCTGAAGTTTTCATTTCATTACATCCATGCACAAAAATACCCCCCTCGGTGAACAGTGTCCATGAGATATTTTTGTTCATGGATGCAATGCAATGGAAGCTTAAGGAGAGGTTTCTGTAATGCAATGAAAACTTAAGGGGAGGTTTTTGTAATTTCGAAACTAAGAGGGGCGCACTCAGTAATTATGCTAACTTACAGGGGAGGTTTGGGCAATTATTTATATATATATATAGTTATTTACTGGGACCTCCCCTTGAAGTTTGCGTAATTAAATCCTGCACCCCTCTAACTTTCAAAATTACAAAAACCTCCCCTCAATGTTTACATTTCATAACATCCATGCACAAAAGTACCCCCTTGGAGTAAATCTTCAGGGGGGTCTTTTTGTGTATGAATGTTATGAACTGTAAACATTGAAGAGGTGTAATTGTAATTTTGAAACTTAGAGAGGTGCAAGCTGTAATTATGCAAACTTCGAGGGAAGGTCCTGGTAAATAACCCTATATATATTCATACATATATATAGTTTTGTATTCTAGTGAAACAAAGTTTAATTCTTGCTTTGTGTTTTCTTTTGTATTAAATTTTTTGTCTTCCTTTATAATTTTATACTCTTTTCATCATTATAATCATCATCAATGGTCTTCTCCCAGCTATTTACGGTTGGCTTTATTAATCCCCAATTTACATTTGCTCTTGAGTGTTGCATGATGTGCTAAAGCTAAACCATATAAATTATCTTGAACAATTGTCATTTATGTTACCTTGGGTGGATATCCCATCTCCCACCTAATCCTTCAATGCTAACATTTTTGTATTGCTCAACACTTATATCCACACAATATTGTAATTGTAATTGTGGTTTTTAATTTTATCCCTTTAAGTTTCAATGATATCCTTTTCTTGCATAGTTCTTCACCAGACATTTCACTATTGCAACCTCGCATTCTTAACTATAGAGATTAGTAATTGATCCCGAATTTTAAATATATATGACACAAAAATATCTTTACTTTCTAAAAAGATAGATTAATAATTATTAGTATTGCCCTAACTAAATTCCTTATCATGCAGTCGAAGTTTGTTTTACTATTTTCAATCCATCTATCTTCTAAATAATATCCCTATTTTTTACTTTATCACTTAACTCAATGGATGCATTCTGTAGAATCAGGCAGAAATAATGAACTTATTTCTTCATTTCAGGGCAACGCCCTTTATTTATACGCAATGGGTGAAGACCCAAAAATAAGAAAATAAATGGGCCCTTTACAATATGCTACAAATAATGATTTAATTCAACTCTCCCCCTCAAGATAGAAGTATATGTCGAACATTCCCATCTTGATAATATTGTCTTTGAAAATTTCACAACCTAGGCACTTGGTAAAGTTGTCTGCTAGCTGATCTTGAGATTGAACAAACGGAGTGCAAACATTTCCTTTTAAAGGTGATCCTTGATAAAGTGTCTATCAATTTCGACATGTTTTGTTCGATCATGTTGAACATGATTACGTGCAATATTGATAGCAGTTTTGTTGTTGCAGTATAATCTGACAGGCCTTCCTGTCTGTAGTCCCAAATCCCGCCTTATCGAGTTAAGCCAGAGCCCTTCGCATATTCCTTGTGACATTGCCCTATACTCTGTTTATGCGCTGGATCTTGCTACGATATTTTGCTTCTTGCTTCGCTAGGTCACTGGATTCCCTCCAACAATGGAGCAATGTCCGGTGGTGGACTTTCTATCATCTTGACTTCCAGCCAATCAACATTTATATAAACTTCAACATCTAAATGTTAATTTCGGGAGAATAGAAGTCTGTGTCCAGGGGAGTTCTTCAAATGTCGTAACACACACATGACAGCTTCATGATGTCGAGTATGGGAGAATGCATGTATCTGCTAAGGATCCCAATAACATGTGTGATATCTGAGCGAATATGTAAGAGATAAATCAGCCTTCCCACCAGTCTTTGGTAGCTAGGTGACTTCACCTTCTCACCATCCTTGTTGTCATCAATCTTACAGTTTACTTCCATGGGAGAATTTACAGGAGCACAACCAAGCAGCCATGTTTCTTCTAGAAGATCTATGACATATTTTCTCTGAGAAATGAAGATTTCGCGGTCAGAGCGTGCAACTTCTATTCCCGGAAAATATTTCAACTTTTCTAGATCTTTAACTTCAAACTCTTTACACATGCGCTCCTTAAGCTTCGCGATTTCTGCAACATCCTTTCTGTGCAACCCCGTGTTCGCCGAAAGGTAAAATGGAGAATCGGGCATAGACGAAGCGGGTAGAGACTCGCGGCGAGCGAGTCGCGAGGGCGAGGCGAGGCGAGCCAGACTTACCTCCTTGCGAGGAGCGTAGTGCGAGGGCGAGGCAGGTGTAGGCTCCTCGCTTTGGGGTGCATTTAGCAACGGCGAGGCGAGTGAGGGCTCGCCGCCTCGCATAAGCGACCCAGGCGAGTGAGGGCTAGCGAGTGGTGTCTTCACGGGCTGCTCGCTTAGGGAGACCTCGAGACTGGCGAGTGACGCCTTCATGGGCCATTCGCCCAGTAAGGGTCTAGGGGCGAATTTACCCAAATACCCTTTGTGGGCTGCCAATAGCCCTTCAGAACAGCTGTGTTTGGTCTTAGCAGACCAGTTTGGGGTGCGATTAGTAAAACTAAAAGGCTGAGTTACGCTATTAGCAGACCAGAAGAGAAAAACTATATATAGACCCTGAAGGGCATCTTTGGAGATGATTCCACTTCTTTGGCTTCATCCCCCTTAGGACAACTTTGGTTAGCCCCTCAGGCTCTCCAAGGTGCCCGACTTCAGCTTTGACTTAGGAGGGGAAGCGCTCTAAGATCTTCCGGGTGTGTGGTGGAACCTCCACGCTGCAGCCAAGGGTCGGTGTTTAGTTCTAAGTCTTCGGTCAGGTTCCTCTGCTCCCTCTTAGAGGTCCGAACTCCTCGTTGGGCTGAATCTCGGCTCCAACAATTTCCTGTGATGATTATTTCGTCGACATAAATAATGAGAATAAACACTTTCTTTGCTTTCCTTTTCACGAAGAGAGTATAATCAATGTGACCATGCTTGTATCCTAATACGGTCATGACATTCTGGAACTTCCCTAACCAAGCCTCAAGGGATTGCTTTAAACCTTAGATAGATTTTTGAAGTTGACACACCTTTCCCTCAGATCCCGTCTTTACGAAACTTGGTGGAACTTTCATATAGACTTCTTGTTCAAGATCACCATGTAAAATGCGTTCTTGACATCAAGTGTTGCAACTCCCATCCCGAGCATGCAACACATAAAATGACACGGATGGAGTCCATCTTGGCAACAGGAGCAAACATTTCATGATAGTCCACACCTGAAGTTTGAGGATACCCTTGAGCAACTATCCTTGTTTTATATCTCTCAACAACCCCCACTTGATTCTGTTTAACAGAGAACACTGATCCGTAGCCAACAGACTTCTTCCCGACGTGGAGATGGGTAAGTGTCCAAGTTTGGTTCTTTTCCAATGTCAGCATCTCTTCTTCTATTGCCTTGCGCTACACAAGTATCTCTATTGCTTCCTGCCAAGTATTAGGAATGCGAATAGAATCCAAGGAGGAGATGAAAGCCTTATGTGTCTAATTCAGGTTTTGATAAGTGATATAATTGGCAAGTGAGTATTTAATAGATGCCGACTTCTGCTTCAGATGTATAAGAGGACGATGAAGCTCTTCATCAGTACTTGAGTCAGAAGAGCATACCTGTGGTGATGGAATGACCGGGAGTTATAACACCGTAGCACTAGGGTTGCGTCAGTGATAAACTAAAGGAAGAGGAGGAATGAGGCTCATGGGTGTTGGATTCGTGGAAGAGGAATATGTATGTCAGAGGAAGTCATATGAGGTGATTCGGAGGCCACAATAAATGGCTTTGCGTAATGAGGTTTGTGAGAGGAAGGCATAAGAGGTGATTGCGGTGCCACAATAGGGAGAGGAAGATTGGTATCGTCGACAACAATGCCCTTCTCCCCCTGACGAGAACCGAAATACTGTATCTCCTCACGAAACGTTACGTCTATGGTGCAGTAGAATCGTCGAGAGGGAGGATGATAACAACGATACCCTTTTGTAGTAGCAGAGTAACCAACCAAGACGAACGGTAGAGAACGCGCATGCAATTTATCACGATGTTACTGATGAATATGAACAAAGCAGACACATCCAAACATACGTAGAGGTAGATGAGAGGTGTGGACAATGTATTTATTAGACAGGAGGGATACGGGAGAGGTATACTATAAGGTACTGGAGGGTAGGCGATTGATGAGGTAAGCAACGTTGAGAACCGCCTCACCCCGATAGGACTTATGATGATTTATGGTGAGAAGAAGGCATCTGATAACCTCAAAGAGATGCTTGTTCTTACGTTCAGCCACACCATTCTGAGTAGAGGTGTTGACACATGTTTTTTGATGAAGAATCTCATGGTCTCTAAGATAAGTGCCGAAAGCACCATGATCGTCGTACTCACCTTGTTGTGCTCTTGAGGAAGAAGTGGTATAAACTTCGGATGCATGAGGGCAACTCGTTTTCAGAGCACTTGACTTAATTCAACACTATTGTGAGTCAGTTAATCTCTATCGGTGAGAAGATCTCGGATGAGGATAGAGCCATCACCTTGTTGTGCTCACTGCCAGATTCATGAGACAATCTGATTGTCGTGATTGGAGGGAGTGGAGACAAGGAACTGTCATACGATACTGTATGTGCAGCTCTTTTATCTGAGGAGACCAGGAGAGGAGGTTCTGAGGTGACGAGCAAAGGTGTTTTGAGTGTGTCTAGATCCCGCTCTCAGCGAAGGGATGCTGAAGCTATCTAATGGGACCACAAGGTCTCTTCCAAATGTGATGCACATTCCTGGGATGAGCAGAAACTTAATCTCGGTGGGTTCTTTGACGGATGCAGGAGTGCACTTCAGCTGCGACAAACAAACTTGCAAGATGTCAAGGGGGGCAATGGTGATTGCCAGTGGAGTAAGACATGGAACACTGTATACTCTGCTTGCTGATACAGTGGTTCCAAGTGGGGCTCTTATCTCTGAGAGCCAAGAGGTTGACCAGGAGGAGGTGTCCAGGCCGTGGCATCATCGGCTTGGGCATATCAGTGAGAAGGGGATGTCGGCCATGGCATCCGGTCAGATGGTGGAAGGCGTGCCGGAGTTCTCCACAAGCCTTGGGTTCTGTGAACATTGCCTGCTTGGCAAACAGACCAGGGTAAGCTTTCGTGGGACGGGCACGAGGGCAACTGAAGTGCTGGAGCTAATACATAGTGATGTGTTTGGGCCAACTCCAGATCCATCTCTTGGCGGCACAAGGTCCAAGTCAGAAGTTCTGGACAGGTTCAAGGAGTTTAAGAACCTGGTGGAGAACCAGTTGTAGAGAAAGGTGAAGGTCCTCCGTTCTGGTAATGGAGGGGAGTACTGCTCTGATGCCTTTGAGCAGTACTGTACTGAGCAGGGGATTGCACGGCAGAAGATCACACCGTATACTCCAGAGCAGAATGGAGTGTCGGAGAGGCTGAACAGGACCTTGATGGAGAAGGCCAGGTGCATGCTCAGTTGGGCAGGCTTGGGGAAGGAGTTCTGGGCTGAAGCAGTGGCGACGACAAATTACCTAAAGAATAGGTCCCCTACATCTGCTGTGGAGGGATGTACTCCCTTTGAAGTCATTTTCAAGAGAAAGCCAAACTTGGCATATGCTCGTGTGTTTGGGTGTGATACATATGTTCACATTCCAAAGGAGAAGAGGGGGAAGCTTGATGTCAAGTCTGAGAAGTGCATCTTTGTGGGTTACAAAGATGACATTAAAGGCTACAAGCTTTGGAACCCTGTGACCAGGACTGTTACATTCAGCAAGGATGTAGTGTTTCATGAAACCAGCCCTCAGGCAGTCACACAAGCTGAGAAGGCCAAAGAAGCAAAGAAGGGGACAGTGGTGGTGGAAGAAAGCTTTGAGAAAGAAGCTACTACTGTTGGGGCTGAATCTGATTCTGAATCAGATGATTTGGAGGTGGTGAGAAGTGATGATGAGTCAGAAGATGAGGCTGAAGAAATTCCACTTCTGAGGAGATCGACAGAGGAAAGAAAGGCACCAGTGAGATATCCCCAATGTGCAGTGGCTGCACAGTGTTGCCTAAGTATGCTTGGTGAAGATCCAATCTCTGCCAGAGATGCTAGATCAAGGGCTGATTCAAATCAGTGGGAGCTAGCCATGGTGGATGAAATGGAGTCTCTGAGGAAGAATCAGACTTGGAGCCTGTGTAAGCTTCCAAAGGGGAGGAAGGCCATTGGAAGTAAATGGGTCTTCAAGCAGAAGGTGAAGGGGGATGGCACTGTGGAGAAATACAAGGCAAGGTTGGTTGCAAAGGGATTCTCCCAGGTGGAAGGTGTTGACTATGATGAGATCTTCTCACCTGTAGCCAAGATGACGTCGATCAGACTAGTTCTCTCTATTGCGGCAGCGCATGATCTAGAGATTGAGCAGATGGATGTGAAGACGGCTTTTCTTCACGGTGATCTGGAGGAGGAGATATACATGAAGCAGCCGGAAGGATTCGAAGCCAAGGGCAAGAAGGATCAGGTCTACAGATTGAAGAAGTCCTTGTATGGACTGAAGCAATCTCCGAGGATGTGGTACCAGAAATTCGACACCTACATGCTGGAGTTAGGTTTTGAAAGGTCGAATTCGGACCACTGTGTGTACATCCAGAGAAAGGGAGAGCAGTTCATCTTCCTGACACTCTATGTAGAAGATATGCTACTGGTGGGCAATAGTGTCAGGATGATCCAACATGTGAAGAAGCTGCTCTCAGCCAAATTCGAGATGAAGGATTTGGGGCCAACAAGTGTAATCTTGGGAATGCAGATTTCCAGGGATCGAAGCAAGAAGAAGCTTTGGTTGGGGCAGCAGAGGTACGTCGAGGAGATGTTGAAAAGGTTCAACACGACGGACTGCAAGCCAGTGGGAGCACCAATGGCAGTTGGGTGCAAGTTAACTGCAGAGTTGAGCCCGAAGACACAAGATGAGGTCGAGGACATGGCGAAGATTCCTTATGCTAGTGCTGTGGGAAGCTTGATGTACGCCATGCTCTGCACTCGCCCTGACATTGCTCAAGCAGTGGGAGTGTTGAGCCGGTATATGGCTACACCAGGAAAGGAACACTGGAACGCTGTGAAGCGTGTGTTCAGGTATCTCCGAGGCACTTCAAATTACTCCCTATGTTTTGAAGGAGCTGGTGAAGGAGGAGTCCTCGACGTGGTTGGGCACGTGGACTCAGATTGGGGAGGTGATCTGGATAGCAGGAGATCCACCAGTGGATACGTGTTCACACTGTTTGGAGGAGCTATCAGTTGGATGAGTCGGAGGCAATGCGTGGTGGCACTATCGTCAATGGAGGCAGAGTATATGGCTCTTACTCATGCGAGCAAGGAGGCCATATGGCTGCGGAGGCTATGTTTGGAGCTCGGGTTTGAGCAGGGGCCAGTGAAGCTGTGGTGTGACAGTCAAGGGGCTATTCAGCTAGCCAAGAATCCTGCCTTCCATGCACGAACCAAACACATTGACATCCAATACCATTTCATCCGGGAGAGGGTGGAGAAGAAGGTAGTTCAACTGGAGAAGGTGGACACGATGGAGAACATCTCTGATTTTCTTACCAAGGCGGTTTCTGTTGCCAAATTTCAGTGGTGTGCAATGGCCGTAGGGTTGAAGAAGAAGGTTGGAGGAGTAGCTCTCATCGGAGGAAGATGTTCACCAAGTGGGAGAATGTTGGAGTTGGGGAACACTTCTGGTCACTGTTCATGGAACGACGTTCGACGAACGGAGAAGAGTTAGTCGAACTCCGCCTGCGCTTATCGAACGGAGAAGGGTTCGTCGAACGGCGTTCGACGATCGAAGAAGGGTTAGTCGAACTCCGCCTGCGTTCGACTAACTGGTCCTTGATTACTCCCGCCTAAGAGTTCGTCGAACGGGAGAGGCCTGCGTTCGACGCTCGACGCCTGGTATACATGCCGTCTCAACGGATGTTGCTGAATCGTCTCAGCGGATATACATGCCGTCTCAGCGGATGTTGCTGAACTGTCTCAGCGGATTTACATGCCGTCTCAACGGATGTTGTTGAACCGGTCTCAGCGGATGTTGTTCTGAGCCCGGTTTGGCGCCCTATTTAAAGGGTGCGTAACCCTGGTTTAGGGTTAAGGTCATTAAGCCCAAGGGAGTGCAATAGTGTTTTTTGCGCGGTGTTCCTTGGCGGCGGATCCTCTGTTCTTGTCTGAAGAGGGTTAAGTGAGGTAGAATCGGATTTGATCCTTGTAACCTTGTAAACTGTAATCCGTCTTGGTGAATAAACAGAAGGGAGAAGAAGGGGAGAGGGGACGTAGCCCGGATTGGGGTGAACCTCTGTACATCTGTGTGTCTTCTGTGTTTTCCTGTGTTTTGTGTTTTGATTTCCTTTCGAATTTCTCGTCTCGGCACACCGTATTTTCTTTTCACCGCCGACCCTGGGTGGAGGACAATGGCGTGATCAGTCGGCCGAGGTGGGGGAAGGCCCGCCGGTGTAGTGAACACATCCTCGAAATCGGCAAGCACCGAGGACATCGCGGGGGCAGGGGGGGCGGTCGGTGCCGAAAGGTCGGTCTGCAGAGGCCAAAGCCAGGCCGAGAAGTCAACATCTGTAATCGCGTCATCGCGCGGAACGAGATCGGTGAACGTAGAAGAGTCGGATCGCCCGCCAAACGGCATGGTTGGCCCTGGTGCTGGAAGTCCATGGTCATCGACGCCCAATTGACGCGGACGTCCCTCAATGTCTCGAGCCAGGCCACCCCCAAGATCGCATCCATACCACCCAATTCGAACATATAGAAATCCGCCGTGACCGTGCAGGAGCCGAGTGACACGGTCACGTCTCGGCACTGTCCAAGAGTCGGGCGGCGGCGGCCGTCGCCGATGCACACCGAGAAGTCGGGCGACGGATCAACCGGTAAGGCCAGCTCGCCGGCTAGTTGGGCCGACAGGAAGTTGTGACTGGCCCCGCTATCGACCATCACAATGATGGGCCGACCCTGGATCATGCCGGCCAGTTTCATCGTGTGGGGTCCGGTGAGTCCCCCCACCGAATAAAAGGGAAGCTCCAGAACATTGAGGGGGGCATCCTCTAACCCCTCTGTGGTGTGCTCCGGTGAGATGTCCAACGCGGGGGGTTCCGTTGCCATGTAGTCCCCCTCGCCATCGCTGAAAATGACATGGAATTCCTTGACTGAGCAAACATGTTGCGGGGAGTACGGCTGGCGGCAACGGAAGCATCGACCGCGGCGGCGTAGGTCGTTGTACTCAACGTTGGAGACGCGGTGCGGCCCCTCTGGCCGCGCTGGACGGACGGGCGGCATGACGGCCGGCCGGTAGCCGGGGTGGCGGGGTGGCGGTTGACGGAAAGGGCCGGTGTTGAACTGGCGAGGGCCAATGTCCGCCTCTACCGCCCGGGCGAGTTCGAGGGCTTCAGACACCGTACGGGGCAGGTGAGTACGTATGCGGGAGCGGATGTTGGGGCTCAAGCCTTGTAGAAAGAAGCCCAAATAGTGCTCGGGTGGGAGGCCCGGAAGTTGAGTGACGAGTGACACAAACTCATCTATATAGGCATCCACGGTGGTGGATTGGCGATTGGTGCACATGCGCTCGACGGCGGAGCCGGAGTAACGGGAGTCGTAGCGGGTCACCATCTCACGTTGAACTCCGTCCACGAAATGCCGGGTTGGACTTGACGGAGCCACCGAGCCCATTGGAGCGCCGAGCCCTCCAGGCTGACGATGGCCGTGGGTACCTTATCCGCTTCGGGCGTGGCGTTGAGGTCGAAAAATTGCTCCGCACGGGCGATCCACCCCAAGGGATCCACGCCGGAGAAGCCCGGAATATCCAAAGAAAGGGGCGGTCGGCCGGGAGCCGGGCATTGCTGGAAGTCGCCGATCGGAGGCACTGTCGGCTGCTGGAGGCAGGCCGAGTGGGGTGCAACAGCATGGTACCGAGCTTGCGGCGGCGGCAGCGGGCTGGGCACGGTCCCGAGCAGGGACGCGGAGGCGGCGTCGGATCCAGCGCCCGAGCCCAACTGGGTCGGCGGGTCCGGTGCGGGAGAGATTGCGGGGCTCGCAGCGGAGAGGAAAGCGTCGATGCGTGCGAGGATCGTGGCTTGGACGGTTGCGGGGGCCTCCACGGAAGATTGAAAGGACGAGATGTGGATGTCGTGGGAGGCGAGGCGTTCGGCGAGGAGATCGTCGTTGGGGCGGGATGCTAGCTTCGGCCCCATTTCGGAGATCCGGCGGCGGCGTGCGGTGCGGCGGGCGGAGCGGCAGGTCGGACCAATGTTACCTCTCCGGTAACAACGAGGGGTTCAGCCCTTAAAGGAGGCCGGCGGACTGCTTGGAGGGAGGGAGAGGAGGTAGAAAGAGAGAGAGAGGAATTTAGAAGGGGAAAGCAAAAGGGGGCAGCCCTCTCAAATCTGATTGATCAAAAAGATACATTAACCCTAAAGATGTCCCCATATATAGGAGGAACCATTAAGAGTCCGAAAGCAAAGTAAAGTTTCGACAAATAAAATTACAAGCTGAAATTTTACAAGAAGATAGTGGACCGGTCGGCCCTCCTAGGCCGCACCCGCCGAACCGCTCGGCCATGTGCCGCCGTTGTTCCCTCTTGTGCGCGTCCTTCTCGAATATACCCGCCACTCCGGCTCGTCCGCCTGGATGTCGGTAGCAGTTGGTGCCGCATCTGTGGCTTGGTCATCAAATCTGCAAGCTGCTGCTCAAAAGGAACAAAGGAGCAAGAGTACCACGACCATACTGCTCACGTAAGAAGAAAGCATCCACACCGATATGCTTGGAAAGAGAGTGTTTCGCCTGGTTCAGAGTAATCTGAATGACACCAATTTTATCACAGTGGAGTGGAGTGGGATCTGGAGAAGAGATACTAAGTTCCTCAAGAAGCCAACAGAGCCAAATAATGTCCTCAGTGGTGGTAGCCATGGCCCGAAGCTTAGCCTCAGTGTTGGAACGAGAAACACCGGTCTGTTTCTTGGACATCCATGCAATAAGGGAAGAACCCAAGTACAGACAGGAACCAGTGACAGATCGACGGTCAACAGGATCACTGGCCCAGGTAGCATCCGAGTAAACACGAAGCTGTAGAGAACTACAGCTAGAGAAGAAGAGACCACGTGAAGTCGTCGATCATATGTAGCGCAGGAGCCGCAATAGATGACCATAATGCATAGAGGTAGACACACCAACAAACTGGCTCAACACATGAACAACATGGGCAATGCTGGGCCGAGTAATAGTGAGGTAGACGAGACTCCCAACAAGGTGACGATAACGAGTAGGATCAGAAAGTGGAACCCCGTCATTTGGACATAGCTGAAGGTGACACTCCATAGGGGTGTCCACGGTGCGAGAGTCGGAGAGAGCAGCCCGATCTAAGAGATCTGATGTGTAACGCCGCTGAGAGCTGAAAACCACGGTCTGTAGAGGTGACCTCAAGGCCCAAGAAGTAGCTCAATTGTCCAAAATCAGTCATCTGAAACTGTTGCTGAAGATGATGCTTGACGAAGGCCACATGAGAAGGATCATCGTCAGTAATAATCATATCATCCACATAGAGTAACAGAAGAGTCCGACCACGAGAGGAGGAGTGCACAAACAGGGCTGGTTCATGTGGACTCGGCTGGAAACCGGCGGCTGTAATGAATGAGCTAAAAGGTGCAAATCACACGTGGGGCGCCTGCTTGAGCTCGTAAAGAGCTCGCCGTAAGCGGCAGACAAGGCTTGGAGGAGAGGAGAGACCGGGAAAAGGAAGCATGTACACCTCCTGCTGAAGGTCGCCGTGAAGAAAAACATTCTTCGCGTCGAGCTGGAACAGAGACCAGTGGCGAACAACTACAACTGCAATAAGAGTACGAACCGTAGTCATGTGAGCGACTGGAGCAAAGGTCTCGTCGTAGTCTTGTCCCGGCTCTTGCTGAAAACCCTGAGCCACAAGTCGAGCCTTGTACCTCTCCACAGAACCATCTGAGCGAGTTTTGACCTTGAAGACCCACTTGCAAGTAATATGCACAACACCGGGTGGAAGAGTGACAAACTCCCAGGTACGAGTGTACTCGAGTGCCTCCAACTAAGCAGACATGGCAACTTGCCACTCAGGTATCTCGACAGCCTCACGGTAGGAAGTCGGCTCTGGAACCGCATGTAGTAGCAGGAAGGGCTGGCAGGTCCAACGGTAGTGTGGCAAGGCTAAAGCGGTCGGAAGGATGTCTCCCACGAAGTGGGTAGCGACACACATGAGGATCATCCACAGGACACTCGCTGGAGAAGACATGCCTTGAGTCTTCTTGCACTGGAGGTGAGGGAACAGAAAGGAGATGCGAGTGTACTGATATGGAAGGGGGACGACGAGCTCGTCAGAGGGAGAAGTGGGTGGCGAAGGGGAGTGAACTAGAGAGGTCGGAGGTGAGACTGGAGAGGTCGGAGGTGGTGTAGACTGTGGCGAGGGAAGAGGAGGTGGACATACCAGAGGAGAGGATACATGAGACGGGGAGATGGGAAGGGTGAGAAACTGCACGTCAAAGTGAGTAACAGATGCGTGTGAGGTCGAGGGGATAGAGGACACAAAGAAAGGGTGAGACTCGTCAAAGGTGACATCACGTGAGGTGCGAAGTCGACGTGCAACAAGGTCATAGCATTGATTGCCCTTGTGCTCAGTACTGTATCCAAGAAAAGCACAATGAACAGACTGAGCAGAGAGTTTGGTACGCTCACGTGGAAGGAGTAGAACATATCACCGACAACCAAAAACACAAAGATGAGTGTAGCGTGGGGGTCGAGAGTACAGACACGCACCAGGACTCTGGCCCTGAAAGAAAGTGGAAGGCTGCAGGTTAATAAGGTAGACAGCAGTGGAAACAACCTCAACCCAAAAATGAGAAGGAACGTGAGAGGAGATGAGGAGGGTGCGGGATGTCTCAATAATGTGGCGATGCTTCCTTTCGGCGGTGTCATTCTGAGCGTGAGCACCAGGACAGGCAAGCTGAGGGAGAGTGTTGTGGGTAGCTAGCAGATCGCGAAAAGCATGAGCGAGGCACTCCCCCCTGAGTCAGAACGGAAAATATGTATGAAAGCAGAAAATTGAGTGTGCACCATAACAGAAAAAGTAACATAAATTTGAAAGAATTCAAAACGAGAATGCATAATGTAGACCCAACAATAACGAGAATAGTCATCAACAAAGAGAACAATACCGATGCCCGCCCTTGGATATAAAAGGTGCCGGACCCCATACATCAGAATGAACTAAATCAAAAGGACGCTGAGACCTAGACTCACTAGACGGATATGGGAGTTGTTGTTTACCAAGCTTACAACCCGTACAAGAGTGGGACCGATCAACAGAAACACGACCAAGGAAGCCATGACTGATGAGAGACGCAAGACACGAACTACTCGGATGGCCAAGACGATGTTGCCACTGAGAGAAGCCCACCGAAGGAAGACAGAGTGGAAGCTGTCAGTGACGATGAAGTGGATGGAAGATGGAGACGATCAAGAACGTACACCCCGCTATGATGACGGCCAGCTCCAAGGAGTATTCCAGTCAGACAATCCTACACATGACATGTAAACTCATCAAAAGTAACAAGACAACCATGGAATGTGAGCTGGCTGACGGGTATATGGTTCATGGATAACTTGGGTATGTCGGCAACATCGGGAACATGGAAAAGGCTGGTGTGAAGGAGGCCACGACTGATGATGGGGAAAATGGTGTCATGTGCTACCATGATACTTAGGTTAGAGGAGACGGGCTGACAGGACAAAAGGTGGGTGACATCATATGTCATGTGAAAGGAGGCTCCTAAGTCAAGTAACCAGTCAGAGGGATAGATACCTGCAGGGGCGAAGGAAGTAGGCTGAGAGGCAGAGGCGCCAAAAGCATCCGTTGGAAGCACAGAGGCAGAGGAGCGAGGCAGAGAATCTCGAGAGAGCTGCTGGGCAATCAGCTGGGCAAGCTCAGATACAGAGAGTGACTGCGCCAGAGCAGACAAGCGAGCGGAAGGTGTACCGTGAGCACGCTGCTGACCAGACTACTGAGCCCTCTTAAGCTTGCGACACTCAGATTTGACGTGACCAAGACACTGATAGTAGTGGCAGCAGGCAGGCGGGCGACGAGGTGCACCAGATTGAGCAACAGGCAAGGGACGAGGAACAGGGCGCACCGGAGCACTATAACCATGCCAAGAAACTGGTGGAAGCTGGTGAGCCGCAAGAACATCAAGAGTCATCACACCAGGAGGAGTAGCAGAGCCCAAGGATGTGGAGTGAGATGATGCCATCGAACCAATGAAGGACTGAGGTGGTCGCCAAGGTCCGGCGAGCTGCAGAAGGCAGCCGAGGAGGCCGGTGGTGATAGATGGACTGCGTGATGGGCTGGAGGAGAAGATCGGGGCCGCAGGATGGGCCGGAGGAGAGAATCGGGGACGCAGGATGGGCCGGAGAAGGAGATCGGGGCTGCAGAATCAGCCAAAGGAGTAGTCGCGTGGCCTTCGGCTTTGATCAAAGGCGACATCGGCGTCAACAAGAAGCAGAGGCGTCGTCGGTGTGAGTTGCGTCGGCGATAAGCAGAGGCGACGTCGGCGTGAGCGGCATCGGCGAGAAGCAGAGGCGACGACGACAACGGCGGATCCTTTGAACGTCGTCGGCGTGAGCGGCATCGGCGAGAAGCAGAGGCGACGACGGCGGATCCTTTGAATGGCGTCGGCGAGAAGAAGATGCAACTTTGGAGCTTGCGAGAGCGAGCGAACTGGTGAGCTTCAACAGAAGGTGTCGAAGTCATGCCGGGGTGCGGGAGCCGGGATTGGGATGCCGAAGCTTACAGGATTGGGAAAAGAGGCGTGTGGGAAACCTAAAACCTCGCTTTGGTACCATGATAGAATGAATCAATTTCACATATAAACACAACAATAGGGTATACATATATATATATATACACACATACATGAGAGGGTGATCACAACACCCGAGGTAAGTCTACGCTATATCTACCATATACAGTATCTAACAATTTGAACCACATTACATACACAAATTTTTAATGAAGGACGGTCACTGTATTTAAAGTTTTACTAATTATGTCATATCAATCCAGTTATATTGAAACTTTATGTTGTTTGGACACCGAAGTAATTTGAGTTTTTACTAATTTGGGCTGCCTTGGATTGTGCTAGGCTTCTGAATCTGAATGGCTTGAAATTTCTGAGGATGAAGATGAAGATGATTCTGAGGACGAGGAAAGCAACAGTGGCAGCGATGATGGTGAGACAGATGATGACGAAGAAGTTGAGGACATGGAGGTTAGATTATAGCACTCAGTCCTTTACCGCATAATATTATCCTTTTGGTGCATTTAAATTTCTCTTCTCATCTCGCCCACATATATATATATTTTTTTGGTAAAAATGCGTAGCTATTTTTACATCCAATGAACCTAACCATGGACCTTAAAAAAGTGTCTTCTAAAGTAGGCGATGGTGCACCCTTCAACAAATTATTTTAAAGAATATACTTTGAATATGGTATCCTTTATTGTATCACTGAACCGTTGAGCTGCCATAAAAATCAGCAGATACCACAGTACAATATAAGGAGAGTACGTCAATCATGAAATATGTCACCACACTACATACCGCATGGTTGCATCACACATTGAGGATTGCATCACATCAATGATTGTATCAAACATTCTTAAAGGGCGGGGAGCTGAAATTCTCTTTCTACACAAAAACTTTCAATTCCCTTTCAGCGTTTCATCATAATCAAATTATATTAGTATAACTACTACTTATTATGTTGATCTAATAATAGAGAGAATAAAAGATGCATAAAAGTACTTAGATGGTGATCTAATCATCCACACACCCAATGTATTTATAAAGAGAATAAAATTGGAATAAGTTGAGTACACAATGGTCATGGTGGGAAGACTATTACTACACTACCTCTTATGCTAAATTAGTAAATCCTAATTCACCATTGAGTACGAAGACTTCATGCTCAACTTGAACACATTTTTTGAGAAGCTAATCTTTTTCAATCCCCTACTAAATAAATATGCCAATTGGTCTTTGCTTCCCATATCAATTTTCCACCGAAATGTTTATCAATTTCAATGTGTTATGTATGATCATTGAAACATGATTATAGACAATGTCAATTGTTGTCTTATTATCACCATTGATTACTAAAGGACCCTATTGAAAGAAATCAAAATCTTTCATTAGTGCTCTTATCTATAGACCTTCATAAACTTCAAGGTCCATCTGTCAAAATTCAGGTTTAAAGTTAATCTAGCGACAACTTAGTAATTCTATCGTTCATAAGGGAACCTCCATCGAATAGACAATACTTGGAAGTGGAATGTCTATACTTCATTTAATCTGCTAGTATGCACGGTATATTCGTCGATCCCAATAAAAAAGTAGTTATAACAAGAATTTTTTCATGATGACTATCATCCCAAATTATTAGAACAATAAGTTTGCTCCCTATCAATTTGTTAAACGGAGTATGGTCTACGTTACTTTGTAGGAATCTGAAGCATAGCATAGCCCTATTGAAGTGACCAAACCAAACTCTTGATGATTGCTTTAACCCAGTCTTTTTGAGTTTACACACCTTCCCTTCTAAGTTCTTGGATGAGGCAGAATCATGTGTACCTTTTCCTATAACCTACCACGAGGATGATTTTCTTTACATCCAGTTGTTGAACTTTCCATCCCTTATTAGCAGCAACTGTCCATTTTTTCTATATGAGAAAATATTTCCTAATATTCTATCCCCAATATTTAAGTGTACTTCTGGGCTACAAGAAAAAACTTTTTGCCTTTCAAGTATCCCTTCTAGATTTTGCTATGAAAATCTTACACCCGAATGCCATCTTTTCTTGGGAAAGACTAACATTCTCCTATTTTTTTCGACTCTCTCATGCAAGAATTTTAAATGCCTCCATCGAACATCTAGGATTTAATATAGAAAGGGGTGTAACAAAGATATGATGTGATGGTGACAAGGAAGCAAACGAGGTAAATTTGGATATAAGATATGTTAAGATTATCTTTTCAAATTGCAATTGGAAGATCATCTTGATTTTGGTGGGACGTGGATTTTGAAGACTGTTGTTGGATCATGTATTATAGGAGGAGCTTGTTTTTTTCTTCTAAAGTAATAATTTTTTTCCGTAGTTTTAGCGGGAGTGATCCCTAGGAATAACAACAGGATTAGTTGAAACAAGTAGTGGGATAATTGTTGGTATAATAGGATGAGCTAATGAGTGTACTTTAGGATCACCTCTTGAAGTGGACCCAAATTATAAGACTCGGTCTCATCATCGACAAATGTATATCTTGCGGGAGGATGACAACATTTATATCCTTTTGAGTTGGCATATGGCCGATAAAGATACAATTCAAGTATCATATAAAATAGCCCTTGATATAATTGCACATAATCTCAAATAAAACATCTATCCATATTGCCAACAATATTGCCAAAAACACTCCCACTCAACCCCTTCATAAGAATGTCGGCAAGTTGCTATCAGATGGAACAAAGAATGTACACAGTTGAGAGTTTGAAAATATTTATTCCTCCAAATCTACTAAAACAGTATATTACACCTCTATTTATACACAAGAAAGAGAGACTTTAGACAACCACTAGAGGTGTGTGTTATGGGCCAGGGTAGACATGAGTTTTGAACCCACAGGGACCTTCCACAACAGGGCCGCGGCCCGCACACCCCAGTTGGTGATGTGAGTTGGCGTTAAGAACTTACATCAAGGAGGTAAAGTGTTCGAGACCCAGCCTCAACATCCCGCAGCGCCGAGAACACGCGCTGAGAAGGGTTGGGGTGTGCGGGCCGCGAGCCTGTTGTGGAAGGTCCCGCTGGGTTCAAAACTCATGTCTCCGGTGGCCCATAACATAAAAGTGCACTTTTATGTTATGGGCCGCTCATTCACGGGTCTAATCTCGTCGGTCGAGCCACATAACATGGCCGCAGCCCACACACCCCAACCCTTCTCAGCGCGTGTTCTCGGCGCTGCAGGATGATGAGGCCGGGTCTCGAACCCTGTACCTCCTTGATGTAAGCTCTTAACGCCAGCTCACATCACCAACTGAGCCACAATTGGTGATGTGAGCTGGCGTTAAGAGCTTACATCAAGGAGGTAAAGGGTTCGAGACCCGGCCTCAACATCCCGCAACGCCGAGAACACGTGCTGAGAAGGGTTGGGGTGTGCGGGTTGCGGCTCTATTATGTGGCTCGACTGGCGGGATTAGGCCCGTGAATGAGCGGCCCATAACATAAAAGTGCGGGCTCAGTTGGTGATATGAGCTGGCGTTAAGAGCTTACATCAAGGAGGTAAAGGGTTCGAGACCCAGCCTCAACATCCCGCAGCACCGAGAACACGCGCTGAGAAGGGTTGGGGTGTGTGGGCTGCGGCGCTGTTATGTGGCTCGACCGGCGGGATTAGGCCCGTGAATGAGCGGCCCTGTTATATGGGCCGCTCATTCACGGGTCTAATCCCTCCGGTCGAGCCACATAACAGGGTCGCAGCCCAGACACCCCAACCTTTCTCAGCGCGTGTTCTCAGCGCTGCGGGATGTTGAGACTGGGTCTCGAACCCTTTACCTCCTTGATGTAAGCTCTTAACGCCAGCTCACATTACCAACTGAGTCGCGGCTAAAGAGAAGAAAGAAAATAATAAAATTGTTGGGTCTTCTTATGAGCCTTTATTTTGGGCTCCATATACAACTATTTACACCCCCCTAAAGATGAGAGTAAATATCGATCATTCATAGCTTGGAGATATTATCGACGAAGGTGTCACAATTCAGACTTTTAGTAAAGATATCTGTCATATGATCTTGGGATTGAACAAATGGTGTACAGATGATGCCTTTTTCTAGATGGCCCTTGATGAAGTTTCTGTCAATCTCAACATGTTTTGTTATGTCATATTGAATAAGATTATGTGCAATATTGATAAATGTTTTATTGTTGCATTAAAGATGTATGAGTTTCCCACCTTGTAACCTAAGATCCTGCATTACAGACTGGAGCAATAGGTCCTCGCATAGCCTTTGTGACATTGCACTATACTCTACTTATGCACTTAATCTTGCTACCACATTTTGTTTTTTACTTCTTCAGGAAAAATAGTTGGCAGTGGATTTCCTGTCATCTTGGCTTCCAGCCCAATCAACATCATTGTATACTTCAATATTCACATGCTTGTTTTGGGAAGTCCAGGAGACTTCTTCTGGTACCACAACACTCATAGAGCAAAGGTTGCAGATGTCGGATGTCGGGTTTATGTCTGTTCGAGTTTGAAATGCCGGATTGCGGGGGATATATCAGAGATATTTTAATATTTGAATAAATTTATTCATATATATATATATATTTGTAAATATGTATAATTGTACACAGTGTGTATTTATAAATTCAATAAGCATATATCACATAATGTATGCTTTTAAATTACACAAGAAAGAGACATCAACTGCAGTAAACGACATAAAGAATACCAAATGAGAGCGAGACATGAAAGCCGCTGAGACTAGGCTCGAAAAGATGCACAGAATGAAGAATGAAACAAAATATTACTGCTTGGTCGTTTAAAAGAAATGAAAAAAAAACTAATACTCTCGTCGATATATCGACAGCAAGATATCACCCAATATATCGGGTAAAACTGATATATCGGGTAAATTTGGTATATCAGATAAAATCGGTATATCGGGTAAAAACCGATATATCAGACGATTTTCTCAAAAATGATATTTTTGCTTAAAATGTCGATGTCATCACGTTCTCCCCAAAACCTTAATGTTGTGCATGTTATCCGACATCTACAACACTGCGTTGAGCAGCTCCCGATGTCTCAATCCCTACTAAATACGTGACATTATGATTAGTGTGTGTGAGGTAGACAAGCCTCCCACTAATATCTGGTAGCTTGAGAAGTTTACTTTCTCTCCGTTCTTGTCTTCATCGATTTACAACTTACTTGTATGGGGGTATATGTTGGTGCACAACCGAGCATCCATGTTTCATTTAGGAGATCCACGATATATTTTTCCTTTAAGAAATTAAGTTTCCATGGTTTGAACTCGCAACTTCAATTCGTAAGAAGTTTCCATGGCTACGTTATGATATGGGATATAATTGACAATAAGATACTTTACAGAGATTGTCTTACTCTTAAGATTTATGAGAGGTTGATGGAGGTCTCTTAAGATGTATGAGAGGTTGATGGAGGTCTTTGTCAGGATGTGGTTTAAAAGTTTGCATCGGCCATACCAGAATTACAGAGGTTTGTAAAATCTCAACACATGCATTCATCCTTTGATATATTGGGAAAAGTGAGGAATAAGCCTCCCAACAATAAGAGTCGAAGTGATCATATGAGTAGACGTGGTGGTTGGAATAGTGGTGGGGGGGGGGGGGGGTATACGAGGCCTTAATTGGAAGGAGAATATTGTGAGTGTCGTCACTCCCCTGATGAGAGCAAAAGAATGGCACCCTTTAACAAAATGTAACATCTATGGTACAAAAGTTGTGTCGAGAGGAAGGGTGGTTGCAACAATGTCCTTTTGTAGTAGAGGAGTATCCAACGAAATTGCATTTGTGATAACGAGCATCAAGTTTATCACGATTGGGTTGATGAATATGAATAGAACAAACACATCCAAACATACGAGAAGGGAGATGAGAGATGTGGACAACAAATTTGGTGGACAAACGAGATATATGAGAGACATATTGCAGAGTACTAGACGAGAGTCAGTTAATAAGGTATGTCGTAGTGGGGACAACTTTGCCACAATAAGATTTGGGAATATTCATTGTACTAAGAAGGGACCGTGTAACTTCTAGGAGGTGTCTGTTATTGCATTCATCCACACCATTTCTTGTGGAGGTATGTACTAACGTACTTGATCAGCAAGATGTCCCCAAAACACTACAACCGCCGTACTCCTGCCCCTGTTGTTATTTCGAAGGACACAAATTGTACTGCCAAACTGAGTGATTATTATTTTAGGAAAGAATTTAAAACAATCAATAACATTACTCTTCTATTAATAACCATACCCATGTAGAGCGAGAAAATTATTTAATAAATGTCATAAATAACGATGATCAATTAAAGGGATCATATGAGAAGGTCCCCAAACATCCATATGAATAATATCAAAGAGAAGCATACTAGAAAATGAAATATTTTTTGGATTATGTCGTATATGTTTTGAGAGTTCACAAATATCACAAACAAAATTGCTCATAGAACTGAAAGACATAAGAAACATCTTGGGAAGATAATTTGCGGAGGGTTGTCTGATACGTTGATGTCATCGTTGCACATCCATAGAAGTGGCAGTATGAGCATTGGAGAGATCTTGATGAGCTTGTTGGTCCAAGATGTGCATGCTCCCGCGGTTCCTACCACTGCTAATACGCTACTTTGTTTCAAAATCCTGAAAAACACAACCATCCGGGTTGAATGTTACCGATCAAGTTAAAGATGTGATCAAGTGACTAATTGATAGAAAATTTAGAGGAAATGTGGGGACATGCAAAATAGATGTGAGGGGCATGATAGAGGAGCATGAGACGGTTTCTTTGCTAGCAATGGAAGAAAAAAAGTCATTGGTGGTGATAACTTCATCATGGCCCAAGAGAGGGGTGTATGAGGTCCTGACGATGCCCCAGTCATGTGATCAGTTGCATCGGGATCGATGATCCACTCAGATTGGATTGTGGAAGCAGATTGTGTGCTCGGAGTACCTGAGGTCGCTATGAAAGCAGTAGAAGAGTTGCTCTGAGAGCACACTGGCGCAAGGCATCAAGTTCTTCAGTGGAAAAACCTCCAGAGGAGACCTTACCCGTATTGGTTTCATGAGCTTCAGTGGCATTAACAACAGACATATTAGAGGGCTGGAAAGGACTACCACGTCCACGATTACCATTTGCTTTCCACGAAGGGGCAAGATGAGGATATATGCGAAAATAAGAGTACCATACATGACCATGTTTTGCACAATGATCACACTACCAAATAGGTGGACCCAGGACCATTTAAGATAATTAAAATCATCCAAAAGCGCTTTGGTAATCCGGAAGGAATCAGAGGAACCATGATTCCACGGATGATTATTTCCTGGAGGGCTCATAATAGGAGAGGGGGTTTGAACACTCGAATTTGAGGAGGTCGCCATGAAAATAAACGAGATGAAAAACAAATCTCGAGAGGATAAAACACACAAACTAGCTTTGCGACTCCAGGAAAGAGCTTGCGTGAGAGAAGGAGCACGCTGGAAGGGAGCTTGTGGGTAAGAGCACATATGAAGAGAGCTTGCGGGAAGGGTGCGCGGGAAGGAAGCTCGCCGGAAGGGTGCACACGAGAAGGGTGCACGCGAGAAGGAAGCTCGCTGGAGTGGAAGAGAGCAGGTGGTGAGCTTGGTTGAAGTTAGCGCCCGTGGAAGTGAGCTCTTGTGCGACTCCAAGAACGAGGTCGAGTGAGAGCAGGATCGTGCTGAAAGGAAGCTTGCAGGAAGTTAGCTTGCGGGTAAGAGCACAGGGAAGGAAGCTCGTTGGAAGGGTGCACACGGGAAGGAAGCTCACTGGAATGGAAGCGAGCCGGTGGTGAGCTCGCTTGAAGTTATTGCTCTTGGAAGGGAGCTCACGGGAAGGTGATGCTCACGGAAGGGAGCTCGTGAAACGATGCTCACGTGGGTTTGGGAGAGGATACATAAAGGAGTACTCGCAGGAAGGTGACGCTCGTGGAGGGGAGATCACTGGAAATGTGCAAGACTGCGAACATCAGGAGAAAGGAAAATGCGAGTCAAAGATTGCAATGCGAGAGTGTCGTGAATTTTTGTTGTCCTTACTCTGATACCAAGTTAAGAGTTTGAAAAATTTAATAATCAAAATCTACTTAAACATTATGTTACTCTCTATCTATACACTGTTGAAATATCAAAGAAGAAATGAAAGGTACCATTTATTCATCCCTTAAAGGGAATATTTAAAGGACAACAAAGACTTACAAACTTCAAAGCAACAATGTGGGACAAAACTCAAACACTCCTAAAGGACTATTAATGCGATAACTTTAACACCCCCCTAAAGCTGGACGGGAAACCTCCAGCTTGAAAACATCATAAAAAAAAGAAAGGTAATGGTGGTAGGCTAAGTGGGGCAAATAAACAGACGAGACACCGAGGATAATCTGATCGGGGATATTCCGAACCATAGCTGTCTCACCGACCATCGGTCGACCGACCATGGACTCTAGATAAAATCAACAGACGAGCCACTCGGGATAATCCGACCAGGGATATTCTGAACCATAGCGGTCCCACTGGACATCGGTCCACTGACTATGAACTCACTGAATAAAATCAACAGACGGGTCACCAGGGAAACTCCCACACAACACAACCAGTTGGAATAAGGTCAACCAACAAAGATCCAACCACAACATGTACCATATCGGAGAAAAATGGGGAGATGCAAATTGCACATGACAAATACCGGGAGGACCGTGTGGGACTAAAGCGAGAGTTGGGAAATACCTTTTGAGTCGCCTTCGTCACAAACACTCCCCCTCACGTGGAACACACGTGCAAGACATAACAACAACATACTAAGCAAACAGTAACAACCAATTAAGGACACTTAAAAAACACATAAAAATGACCAATCCATCATGAGACTTCTACATCGACAAGAGATTACTACCCAAGAAAAGGGTGCAATGACTGGAATCGTCTGAAACAGGAAGGGCAGCAACTGGAACTTTGTCGATGAATAGCGGCTAACGGAAGAACGTCTAATGGAAGAAGCAGAAGGTTCGAATGACATGAGTAACAACGGGATCCACATCGTCGGCGGGATCAGCAGAGGAAGCCATCATTGACGTCATGATTAACACAGGAGAGCCTCGATAGGAACAATGATGTATGAAACACATGCTGGAGAAGAAGACTATTCGTCGATGGAAGCAACAGTCGGGATCGTCGACAACAGAAGCTGCCAACGGGATCGACTGAGGGAAAAAATCGACCGGATCAACAATGTGATCTTCGACTGGAGGCGGGATCGTCAACATGAAGCGTGGAAGAAGACGTCCCAGCGATGTGATCTACGACGAGAAGCGCAGACAGGCTCGTCGACGGGCTCGAAGAGATATAATTGCAGACGGGACCCGAGCGGCTCTCCCCAGAAAGAGACGGGAGCAGGAGAGCAGAACACAACCCTAACACACAGGACTGAGAAAATTAGGGAGGAAATAAACCTAGCTCTGATACCATGTTGAAATATCAAAGAGGAAATGAAAGGTACCATTTATTCATCCCTCAAAGGGGGGTATTTAAAGGACAACAAAGACTTACAAACATCAAAACAACGTGTGACTAAACTCAAATACTCTTAAATGACTATAATAATGCGATAACTTTTACACTCCCCCTCAAGTTGGAGGGAAAACCTCCAGCTTGAAAACATCATAAAAAAGAAAGGTAATTGTTGTAGGCTAAGTGGGACAAAATCAATAGACGAGCCACCGCGGATAATCTGATCGGGGATATTCCGAACCATAGCGGTCCCACCGACCATGGACTCACTAGATAAAGGCAACAAACGAGCCACCAGGGATAATACGACTGGTGATATTTTGAACCATAGCGGTCCAACCGGCCAACGATCCACCAACCATGGACTCTCTGGATAAAATCAACAGACGGGTCACCAGGGAAACTCCCACACAACACAACCCGCTGGAATAAGGTCAACCAACAAAGAACCAACCATAACATGTCCATATCGCAAAATAATGGGGAGACACAAATAACACATGACAAAAGCTGCGAGGACCGTGTTTGACTAAGGCGAGAGTCGGGAAATACCTTCCGAGTCGCCTTCGTCATTAACACTCCCTCTCACGTGAAACACACTTGTATGACGATCAAACCATCACGAGACTTCTACATCGAAGAGAGATACCACCCAAGAAGGGGGTGCAACGATTGGAATCGTCTGAAATAGGAAGGGCAGTGGCCGGAAGCGGATGGAACTTTGTCGATGAGTAGAGGCGAGCAGAAGAACGACGACTGACGGAAGAAGCAGCGAGATCGAATGACAAGAGTAGCAGCGTGATCCACATCGTCAACGGGATCAGCAGAGGAAGCCATCGTCAACGTCAGGACCGACACGGGAGAGCGTTGACAGGAACAATGATGTCTGGAACACGTGCTGGAGAAGAAAACTATCCGTCGATGGAAGCAGCAGTCTGGATCGTCGACAACAGAAGTTGCTAACGGGATCGTCGACAACATAAGTTGTTGACGGGATCGACAGAGGGGAAAAATCGATGGAATCGGCAACATGATCTTCAATTGGAGGCAGGTTCGTTGACAGGAAGCGTGGAAGAGGACGTCCCAGCGATGTGATCTACGGCGAGAAGCGCAGACATGCTCGTCGACGGGTTCGAAGGAAAAATTGTAGACGAGACGCGAGTGGCTCTTTCCAAAAAGAGACGTGAGCAGGATAGCAAAATGCATCCCTAACATACGGGACAAAAAATTAGGGAGGAAATAAACCTAGCTCTGATACCATGTTGAAATAGCAAAGAGGAAATGAAAAGTACTATTTATTCATCCCTCAAAGGGGGTATTTAAAGGAGAACAAAGACCTACAAACTTCAAAACAACAACGTGAGACTAAATTCAATCACTCTTAAAGGACTCTAATAATGCGATAACTTTAACATACACAATGAGAGACCTTAGATCACCACTAGACGTGTGAGACTAAAGAGAAGAAAGAAAAATTATAAAACAATTGTCCCTTCGTATGAGCCTCTACATTGGAATTTAAATCAACTATTCAACACACATCCCCTCTCTCAATGTTCTCTTTGATAAAATGTCGGTCTATTTCAATGTACTTGGTCCGGTCAATACTGGACGAGATTGTGAGTGATGTTGATAGCGGCCTTATTGTCGCAATGTGTTTTTTTTCATTCCTCCTGGCAACAAGTCCCCCCCCCCCCCCCCCCCCCCCCCCCCCCCCCCCCCCCCCAATATACACAAGAGAACAATATCCTGAAATAAATCTTTGATCTTCAATAGATCCAACACAATTTGTATCTGTGTAAACTTCAATCTTCAGTTCAGTATTGGGGGAGAATAAGAGGTCGCTTCCTGGTGAGGATTGAGATACCTTTGAATCTATGAGCATCATCAACACTTTAGGTCCTTGGCAAGTTCTTGTACTGATTGATTACTCTCACCACATAAGAGATTTCATGGGCATGTATTGGACAGATATATCAATCTTTCTACCAATCTCTGAAATTTAGTGATATCTTCTAGTGCTTCCCCATGATCTCCCCCTAATTTGTGGTTTGTTTCAATCGAGATGTCCGCAGCTTCATGAAAAGTGGCATCCATATTAATAATGGCCTTTTTGGTAGGTGGATGGAAACATTTATACCCTTTCTGTGTGAGTATCTTATGAAGGCACACTTTATAGTGCGGCGGTCGAGTTCAGTAAGACGAGTGTGATGAACATGGACAAAGCAGGTACATTCAAACTACGAAGCACCGACACTTCAAAATGCCCAGAGTGTCGGTGTCGGACTCTCCGACACGTGTCTGACACGGCGACACGCTCGGACACGCGTGTTGGAAAGCCGACACGTTAGCTAATGCGGGACACGCGTGTCCCGCTAAAAATGACACGCGTGTCCCGCTAATAATAGCTCGCCGTTGTTTAATATACCCCCGTGGCCCCCGTCTTCTCCTGTAAGAAACCCCCGCGTGAAGTCGTGAACCCCCTCCTCACCCGATACTCGCGTGAGCCCTAGCCTCCCGACCCGGCACCGCAAGCACTTCCGCCGCTCGTCCACAGTTCTCCTTCTCCAGGCCGCCGCTCCTCGCCTCCTCCACAACTCTCCTTCTCCAGGTCGCCGATCGTCCACAGTTCTCCTTCTCCAGGCCGACGCTCCTCACTCCTCACTCGCAGCTTCCAGTCACCCCAGGCAGCCGGCAGCAGGTAAATTTTTCTCACTCCTCACTTCTCAGTTCTCACTCCTTAGTCCTCAGTCCTCACTCCTCACTCGCAGGCCGCAGCTTCCAGGCAGCAGCCAGCATCCCAGCTTCCAGGCAGCAGCCAGCACCATTATGGAGGTTTGTCAATAAGCTAGCCACTCATGGTGAGGCGGGAGGCAATTTGTCTTGGAAGTGCAATTTTTGTGAGAAAAGTTTTATAAGTTCATATACAAGAGTGAGAGCACATTTGTTAATGATTGGTGGAAAAAGAATTGGAAAGTGTTTAAAAGTCTCAAGGAGTGATCTATTTGAGATGGAAAAACTAGAAGAAGAGGTGAATGCTAGAATGACGAGTCTTGCTCCTAAAAAAGTTCCTTTGCCCCCATCTAGCATTTCAAGTAGTGAACGTGGATCTACTAGTGAGGTGGATATTTTTTCTAGAAAAAGGAAGATTGAAAGTGGGGGAAAAGGTTTGCATTTGCTTGAGATTGCATTTAACATGGGTCAACGAGAACAGTTAGATTATGAGATTGCTAGAATGTTTTATTCGGGAGGTTTGCCTTTTAACCTAGCAAGAAATCCCTACTTTATTTCTGCTTTTACTTATGCTGCAAATCACAAAGGAGATCACTTATTAATTTTATGACTGTGTCTGATGGAGAAGCAATGTTTTTAAAGGCGGTTGATTGTTCTGGGAAACAAAGGATATGTATTTCATTTATAACTTATTCAAAGAAGTTATAAATGAAATTGGTCATGAGAAAGTGGTACAAGTTATCACAGATAATGCTGCTAATTGCAAGGCTGCAGGACAACTCATTGAACAAGAATTTCCATCCATTATTTGGACTCCTTGTGTGGTGCACACCCTTAATCTTGCATTAAAGTTCATATGTGACCCAAAGAATACAGAGGCCAATCAAGAGGTTTATTTAGAATGCAATTGGATTTCTGAAATTGTTTCTGAAGTTATGGAAATCAAAAATTTTATTATGAACCATTCCATGAGGCTAGCTATATACAATGAGTTTGTTAACTTGAAATTGCTTTCCATAGCTGATACACGGTTTGCTTCGATGATTGTGATGCTTAAGAAGTTTAAGCTAATTAAAAGTGGTCTTCAAAGCATGGTTATTTCTGAAAAATGGAATATTTATCGAGATGATAATCAAGGGAGGGCGAAGTTTGTTAAGGATCAAGTACTGAATGATTATTGGTGGGATAAAATTGATTACATACTTTCCTTCACGACTCCTATTTATGATATGCTCAGACTTTGTGATACAGATAAGCCTTGTCTTCACTTAGTCTATGACATGTGGGATTCGATGATTAAAAAAGTAAAAACTGCTGTATATGAACATGAGGTGAAAAGGCTAGATGGGGAATCTACATTTTATGAAGTTGTTCAAACAATACTTATGGATCGTTAGTCAAAGAACAACACTCCACTTCATTGCTTAGCACATGCCTTGAATCCTAAGTAAGTTCTAAAATTACATGAGTTAATTACAATAATTTTTATTTGTTATAACATTAACAATAATACTTGTTTTATTTTTTGATTTAGGTACTATAGTGAACAATGGCTCAATGAAGATTCTTCTAGAATTTCTCCGTACAAGGATAGTGAAATCATTCAAGAAACCAAAAAATGCTTTAGGAAGTACTTTCCTAACATTGAGGATCGCACCAAGGTGAATTTAGAGTACGCAAATTTCGCTTACATAAATGGAGAATTTAGAGAATTTGATTCAGTTCACAGTCGATTTTCAATGGATCCTAAGGCTTGGTGGGTTATTCATGGTGCAAGTGCACCTATGCTACAAAGTTTAGCCTTAAAGCTTCTTGCACAACCATCTTCTTCATCATGTGCCGAGAGGAATTGGAGTACATACTCCTTTATACACTCAATGAGAAGAAATAGAATGACTCCAAAACGTGCAGAAGATCTAGTTTTTATACACATCAATCTACGTCTTCTATCCAGAAAAAATCCACAATACGCACAAGGAGAGACCAAGATGTGGGATATTGCCGGAGATTCATTTGACACGTTTGAAGATGTTGGCATGCTTGAAATTGCAAATCTTTCACTGGATGAGCCCGAGATGGAAGCCATTATTTTTACTGATGATATATAATGGTAATGTGTTAATGTTTTCTCACTTTTTGATCTTTTGTTAAGTTTTACATTTGAATATTTGATGACGTAATTTATTAGAATATTTGTTAATTGTTCATTTTTTTAATTTTTTGTTAAATGTTTTAGGAATATGGTAAAATAAATAAATATTTAATATACGTGTCTCAGCGTGTCGGAAAATAGTGTTTTTTTGAGAATTGACGAGTCGCGTGTCGCGTCGTGTTGTGTCGCGTGTCAGTGTCGGTGCTCCATATCATTCAAACACCTGAGGGGGAAGTTGCATATGAGACACATGGAGAGTACGAAGTGGGGTGTTGTTCCTGAGAACATGAGAAGACATGCAGTTGATAAGATAAGTAGCGGTGAGAACAACATCACCCCAGTAGTGTTTTGGAAGGTGCATAATCGAGAGTAGACATCTAGCTAGCAACCTCCAAGAGATAATTTTTTTCTGCTCAGCAACTCTATTCTTAGTGGGAGAGTAGACAAAAGAAGTTGGTGAATAATGCCAAGATTCCCAAGATATTTCTGAAATTAGGAATCAATATACTCACGACCATTGTCACTGCGCAAAATTTTTATATTGATATTGATTTGAGTGGAGATCATTTTATGGAATATTTGAAAAGTGGAGATACATCATTTTTATTTTTCAGCAAATATAACCAAGTAGTGCAAAGAATAATAATAATGAAGATAACAGACCAATCACAATCAGAAATAGAGGACACAGGACAAGATACCCATACATCAGTGTAAATAATAGCAAAAGGAGTAGTACTAGACATAGAAACATGATTAAAACAACACATCGATGTTTGTTAAGAGCACAAACATCACACACAAATGTATCAAAATAGTTCCAGACATAGTATGAACTAATCGTTTCATAATATGGATAAATGGATTTCCTAGGCGACAATGCCATGTATACAAAATATGGGAAGAACTAGAATGAAAGGCTTGTGTAGATTGCACCGAACTGAACTCAAACACAGAGTCCATTGACCATAGTACCAGAGCCAATTATCTTCTCCGTTTTCAGGTTTTGGAAAACATAAGAACATGAAAAAAAGTTATAGAGCAGTTCATAGAATTTGCCAGTAATAGAAAGAAGATTACGAGTAAAGTTTGCAACATGAAGAACCGAGGATAACGTGGGAGAAAGAAGCAAGGGATGGGGTCCTTTCCGGCAGTGGGGGAAAGAGAACTATTAACAATACTCATTTTATCTCTGCCAAACAAAGGTATATTGGATGCAAAACCTGAGGCGGAGCGAGCCATATGATCGGCGGGTCATTAATTCGGGTATTCTTCTGGTACAATCACCACTCCTTTATATAGGGGAGATGAGCATACAATAGAGAGGACATGTGACAATACAAGAAAAAACACATAACATAAATCATTACAAATAAAACAAAACCTAAAGAAAGTTATGATAGATGCAGTAGCCTTGTTACCTAAGTTGAAGTTTATTTATCATGAAGTAGTTCCAAAATTAGCTGAAACAGGATATCTCATCAAGATTTCAGAAGCATGGATTTTATTATGGCATTATGAATACTTTCCAAAGTCACTGAATCTGTGTTGCGAATATCGGCCGACTTGGTCGACATGTCGGCCGACATAACATGGACAAAACGACTCGTTTCCGATATTTTTTTTTTTGCAAAATATCCTTTGGAATATATCGGCCGATATATCAATTATCAATCGATATATGGGCCGATATATCCTCATAGTATATCAGTTGACTCTTTTAATTTATTTTATTTAGCATATATTGTTTAATAAACAACAAAACGAAATTATTTGGTTGTCTTTGTTGTTTTGTTGCCTAGCCCTCTACTCTCTTCCTGCTTCCTCTAGCATTCTTACTTGTCTCAGTGTGTCATCGATGTCGATTCTGCTTGGTTGTAGGATTTTGGAATGACGATTCCTTATCTTCGATCATTGTCGATGACTTCTGGGTTTTCTTCCTTGTGTTATATTGTTATTACTTGTGAAACATAAAATATTTATACTAATTTAGTAGATTTATAATTTCAGTAAATATTAAATTGCTAATATATTAACATATACAAATTTTTAAAAAATGATTATATATGTATATAAATATTTAAATATTTAAATCTGATATATGAAATATCTCTGATATATCCCTCGACATATTAAAACCGACATGAAAAACTCAAGCCGACATGTCCCCGACATCCGCAACCATTGGAATTAGCGACTGCGGCCAATTAGATCAGTGGAGAGGGGTTGGGGTCATTGGTCTGCAGACCTGTAGCGCACCCACAGTAGACCGGTGCGTTATAAGTATGACCCGACATCTCGACAAAAAGAACTTTCTAGTAGATTTCACTAAAATACTTTACTTTAGACCCTCGTTCAGAAAGAGACTGTTTCATTGAATACTAAATCAAACAGGATCCTCCAGTTATGACCATGAAGTCTCTGTTAACAATGTCTTTTATTTTCTTATGATAAGAGTGCAAAAAATTCAACGGTCGAATATTGTCCTGTGGAGAGAAATTGTGTTAGTATAAAGAGGGACTTAGGACCTTCTAGGAAAGAGTTGGATCTCAGTATTGGATCAGACAAAACTTAAATACATCTCTCTTTCTATGCTCCTACAAGCTCTCTTTAACATGTTTCCAACATTTAGTTTATTAAATATCCCTTGATATCACTGCGCCATTTGCTTTTGTTGCTTTAAGGTTACTTCTATTAATTATTCTTTTCTTTAATCCATGATTGTGAAACTTGCGGATCATGTTTGAAAGACTATAGCTTTGGGAAATGCTGTTTCCATTATAAGGGGAGAGAAAAAGAATGTTCGCAGAAAAGAGAAGCGCGCTAGGATCGAGCAGATTAGAATCAGCCTTGGCCTTGCTGATTCACAAAGAACTCCAATGGTATTCCAAAACCTAGCATGCTATATTCCTTATGCTCTTTTTATTGTTTACTATATCTTATAATTTTTGTATCATTTGGTGAATATAAATGTCTTCGAACACATTTAAATGGCCAACTTGGCACACTCTGTAAAAAGTGATTTAAAAGTTGCTTCTTGTTGCTTTATAAAACCAGGTTCAAAAGTTTCTGAGTAACCATATTCCTAACATGGGCATGCCTCTTATGCCTTAAATATTTCTTTAGAACAGCATAAAACTTGCACATTTCTTCTTTAAATAGCTCAAAATAACTTGCTTAACAGCCTGCAGATTCAATAATCATAACTTTCAGCTGATCATTGCTGTTTTTGAGTATTATGGCTTTTTCACGACTCTTCTGAAAATTCTTTTTCCTTCCTGATGAACATCAGTATAGTATGTGTACTGAAGTTATAATCTTTGTTGAGATCTCTTGAATCCGTATCCACTTGAAGCTTAAACTTGTTTAGTTGACCTCATTCAATTCACGCCCCCCTTTAATTTCTTTATTTTGGCTTCTTCTGTAATTTTCTATTCTGAGTTTATTTTTTGGAAATCTATCTATATTGCTGAGTAATATATAAATTCCACCAGTTGTAGGTTTTGGCTACCACACATAGATGCCTTCGTTTTTCTTTACATTCTCAATTCTTCATATTGAATATTTGCCACTGCCCTTGGATGTCGACCTAATTTGAGTGAACGTGTGTTTTTGCTGTGTGATTATGTGATTCTTCTTACTTTAATTGATTAAGAATCTATTTTATCTTGATCATATTAGAAAGGAATCAGTTCTACTACTCAAATAATTCCTTGTTTTTGATGATCTTAATACTTTCTATCATATGTGATATGAAGCCTGGAGAATCTCTGAAGGATTTTTACAAAAGAACGAACACATATTGGCAGCTGGCTGCTTATGAGCATACCCAACATACTGGAAAGGTTAGTCCTAATGTCATTATACGGATATCTTTCTGAGCATATTATTATATAGAGATAAATACTTATGCATTTCCTAGTGTTTATTCCTTGGTGTAAAATCGTGCAATTAATATGTAAAAAAATCATGTATGCTAAACTTGCCGCTATGATTTGGAGTTTAATTAAATTAATTTCAACTGGGCCACCTTCGAGTTGGAGCAGTCCAATTATTCGAGCGATTACCTGACGAGTTTTAGGTTTCAAACATAATTATGATCCCTATCACTGAACTTTCCCAAACTCAGCTGTTATGCTTCCTTGTATTTCCTTTGTGATCACTGATTTTATGGTTTCATTTCCTGTTAGTTGCATCAATATGAAAGTAAGTTTCCAGTAATAAATGAAATTAAAGTTTCGTATGTAGTATTTGATTACTTGTTTGATGTTATGCTTTTTAACATTTTGATCCCATGCCAATTCTCTAGTTCTAACTGGCGGGAAGCCATTGATCCTATCTCTTGGCAGAGCCAAATCTGATCATAAGTTGAAATTTGATCCGGTTTTAATCATTTTTTATTATCTGTAACATATTCATAGTCGAACATATGCGAATACATACTCATAAATATATAAATTAAGGATATGCACCGATGCAAGTACTAATTTGCTTATATATATTGTTGGAGAAACATAGTATTATTTGTGTGTTTATGAGTATGTGTGTGAGTTTAGTCCCACACCGTAAGTCAAGCGTTATGTCTATGTATCTCCTATATAAAGCCCCCTATGTGGATGAATAAAAAGCATTTATTTCTCTCCCAATTATTCCAATATGGTATCAGAGCCTTAGGATTCACGTGTCTTCGATCCCGCCTTCGCTCGCTCTCGCATCCCGCTCGCTAGCCGCTCCTGTCCCGCCCGCAGCAGCCGCGTCTTCCGCTCCGCCCGCAGTAGCGGGTGCCCGCAGCCGCGTCTTCCGTTCCTCACAGCAGTCACGTCTTCCGTCTCTTACAGCAGTCGCGTTGTCCGCCCCTCACAGCAGCGCGCCTTCTCCCGTCCTCTAGGGGTGCCGGTCTCATGGGTCTTGATTCCCTCATTTCGGGCGTTCCCTATCCGGTTTTCTTCTTCCTTCGATTTCTATTGGACATGTGGTTTCTTCCCCTCTTTCTATGAGGGATACTCTTCTCTTCCATCATCCATTGTGATCTTTTGTGTGTGCCCTCGATTTCTATTCGGGACGTTCTATGACGGGGAGTGACTCCTCTACAACTGTCTTCTGGCGGAGCAGCTCCTTCTCCGACCTCCGTTGGACCGGGCCGTGTAAATCCTGAACATGGAACCCCTCAAATTACTACTATGAAATTAGATGGCTCAATCTACCTTCCGTGGACATGCTCTATCATCCTTGCCCTCAAAAGTCGTTGGCTGTTTGGCTATGTCAGCGGCACAACAAAGGCTCCTTCTGATTCTCCAAAGTGGCCTCAGTGGAAGTCTGAGAACTCCCTCGTGATTTCCTGGCTGCTTAACTCTATGATGGAGCCCATCACTCAGAATTATCTATTCTTGGATACTGCTGCGGATATCTGGATGCACAGAGACTACGTACTCATGCCGAGGAAATGCGGCTCAGATCTACCAACTTCGACGTCGGATATTCCTCCTGCGACAGGGTGGTCGACCTCCATCTGCCTACTTCTCGGAGTTCACCCAACTCTATCATGAGTATGATCACTTTGATTCTCTGACCCTCGTGTCTCCAGAAGATGAGGTGTTGGTGAGAGCAAGGGAAGAACATAATCGCATCTTCGAATTTCTTCACGGATTACATCGGGACTTATACTCGATTAGCATTCTGATCCTGGGATGCTCTCCTCTTCCTTCTTTACCAGAAGTGTACAACCTTGTTCACCAGGAATTCGACCGCCGACAGACTCTCCTTCCCGACTCTGCCACCGAGGGATCTGCTCTTGTCACTCTATCTCACTTAGGGGTTCGTCCTGCTCGTGACACCAGATCGAAGCCTACGGAGAAAGATCACCTCGTGTGTGATTATTGCGGGAAGTCCCGCCATACCAGAGATACTTGCTTCAAGCTCCATGATTTTCCTTCTCCCAGGGGCGTTCTTGCTCCCTGTGGCGGTCGTGGCCTAGGTCGCTCCCAGAATAGATCAACCATGTAAAGATCTGCACACTTGTCTGATGATGTGGAGGACACCCCTGTTCATCTCCCTTTGGATTCCAACGTGGCATCCCTCCCCTCGCTCTGTCAGTTGAAGAAATTCTGGCTTTCCGCCAGTGGATGCATGGCTCTCATGCTGGGCAGTCGAGTTCCTCCTCCTCTTCATATGCCCACCAGGGACCTGCAGGTGCTCATTCTGCCTCCACCCACCTGTCCTCATAGTGGATCATTGACTTCGGAACCACTGATCACATGATTGGGTCCTCCACAGGTTTTGTGTCCCACACCCCTCTGCCCGACAAAGATAAAGTGAGCATTGTTGATGGATCATTATCTCCCATTGCTGGGAAAGGATCCATTCCATGCTCCTCTCTTACTCTCCTCTATTCTTCATGTTCTTGCTTTCACTCGAAATCTTCTGTCTATTAGTCATTTGACTAATTATATGGATTGCTCAATTACCTTTTTTCCTACCTTTTATGTTTTTAGGACATGAAGACGGGGACGGTGATTGGCTCTGGTAGACTGTGCAACGAGCTCTTTGTGTTCGACCCCTCTTCCTCCACTTCATCCAGCCTCACTCCGCCTCCAAAAGCTCTTCATGTAGATCGACCCTCTAATTTGGATTCCTGGCATTGTCGCCTTGGACATCCTCCTATCTCTACTATGAAGCTTTTGCTTCCTACTATTTCACCTACTTTGTTCAGTATTTTTCATTATGATGTATGCGAACTTGCTAAACACCATCGTAGTTCTCTTCCTCTTATGTCTCCACGCAACTCAGTTCCGTTTTCCCTTATTCATACTGATGTTTGGGGCCCCAATCCTACTGCGTCTATTTCTGGTTGCTCATGGTTTGTTTCTTTTATTGATTGTTATTCTCGTTGTACTTAGGTATATTTGATGAAGCATAAAAGCGATGTGTTTTCTCTCTTTCAACGTTTTCACCAAATGGTCACTACTCAGTTTGGTGCTACCATTAAGATCTTGCGCAGTGACAATAGCCGTGTGTATATTGACTCCCGCTTTGAGAATTACCTGAGTGATCTTGGCATCATACATCAAACCTCTTGTATTTACACCCCAACTCAGAATGGGGTAGCTGAGCGCAAGAACCGACACCTCTTTGAGGTTGCCAGACTTCTCTGCATGAAACTCCCTAAATATTATTGGGGTGATGCAGTTCTCACTGCGGCCTATCTCATCAATCGTCTCCCTACTTGTGTCCCTGGATTTTATACTCCTCTGACCACTCTGGGTGTTCGCCCCTCGCCTCTCTCGCCTCGTATCTTTGGATCTCCGTGTGTTTTGTGCACATCCATCCCAAGACCAAACTCGACCCCCGCGCGCTGAAGTATGTCTTCATTGGCTACTCCCCTTCATTGGCCGATCACACCTTGTTTGCGAAACACAGGGATGGCAAGTTGGCTGCTCTTATTGTCTATGTAGATGATATAGTGATAACTGGTGATGACACAGAGGAGATTGAACACTTAAAGTTTTGGTTGGCTAAGGAATTTGAAGTGGAGATCTTGGACCTCTCAAGTACTTTCTTGGCATAGAGGTGGCCAGATCCAGACATGGGATCTTTATATCACAGAGAAAGTACATTTTAGATTTGCTTGAGACAACTGGAATGATTGGATGCAGACCCGCTAACACCCCAATTGAGGTCAATCACAAGCTTGGTAGAGATGGTGGAGAAGTTGTTGATGACGTACCAGGTTTCCGACGATTGGTGGGGAAACCTATCTATCTCTCCCATACCCGTCCAAACATCTCTTATGCAGTGGGTGTCCTTAGCCAGTATATGCACTCACCAAGATCACATCACCTCGATGCTGCATACAGAATTTTGAGGTATCTCAAATCCTCTCCTGGCAAGGGCATACTGTTCTCACCCAACGAGGCAATAACAATAGAAGTCTATACAGTGCGGACTGGGCAGGTTCTATTGATTACTGAAGATCTACGTCAGGATATTGCTCTCTTGTTTGGGGTAATTGGTGTCCTGGAGAAGCAAGGAGCAACACGTGGTCGCCAGATCCAGTGCTGATGTCGAGTTCCGTGCAATGACACATGTGATATTTGAAGGGTTGTGGATTCAGACGATTATGAGGGACCTGTGTGTGGAGTGCGCTGGTCCAATCAGGATCTATTGTGATAATAAAATTGCTATCAGCATTGCCCACAATCCAGTCCAACATGATTGTACTAAACACGTGGAGATTGACAGACACTTCATTAAGGAAAACATAGTTAGGGGGGTTGTGAGTACTCCATTTGTTCCATCAAACCAGCAGCTCGCAGATGTGCTTACTAAGGGTTTGAGTCAGTGCTCCTTTGACAAAATATTAGGCAAGTTGGGCATGACAGTCATTACACGCCCAACTTGAGGGGGAGTGTTGGAGAAACATAGTATTATTTGTGTGTTTATGAGTATGTGTGTGAGTTTAATCCCACATTGTAAGTCAAGCTTTATGTGTCTATGTATCTCCTATATAAAGCCCACTATGTGGATGAATAAAAAACAATTATTTTTCTCTCCCAATTATTCCAAAATATATATCTATATATATGCATATAATACACACTCATATACATCTATATGAGTATGTGTATGTCTATACAACTATATACTAGAGGGAAGGGAGCGGTCCCTGTGCACATAATTTTACTGTGGACAAAACATAAGCCTAAAATGCTACATTTTATATAATATAGATCATGTAATTGGATGGTTGTGATGAGTTTCATGGTGTCACACTATACTTGCATTTTTTTTCCTTTATTCAATGTGGATGTTATATAACTCAAGTACAGTGTATATAAAAATGTGTACATGCATTCGTTCATACATCTATATATGTATGCAATTATACGTGTGTAAAAGGGTAAACAATATGAAATTACGTGTAAAAGGGTAAATAATATGAAATAATATGTGTATAAATTCATGAATAAAAAGTGAGATAGGATTCAAGCCCGAGTAATACATACTTAACACTACCTAAAGATTAAAAAAGTTGTACCACCCTACAACAGAATTTTTCACTGATGCTCACTTCTTCAAGGTACAATACTCAGTTTGATTTTGTCAAAGTAGGAAAATAATAATCGATTCATTTCAATAGAGGAGCCCCACTTTATATATAACGGGGGGGGGGGGGGGGGGGGGGGGGGGGATACAACATCTTAAATTTCATTCTAACACTCTCCCTAAAGTTGGGCATTTTATATTTCTCATACTCAACTTGTCAATACAAACACAAAGCATTCCACCCGAGACTTTTAGTAAAAATATCAGTTAATTGTCCCTCTGAAGGAAAAAAAGGAATACAAATACTCTTCTTTTCGATATTTTTCTTGATGAAGTGTCTGTCCACTTCAATATGTTTGGTGCGATCGTGTTGAACGGGGTTGTTGGCAATACTGATTGCAGCTTTGTTGTCACAGTACAAACGGATAGGATTAGGCTCACTTAAACACGGATCACACATAAGGGAACGTATCCACAACCCCTTACTTATGCCATGTGTCATAGCTCTAAATTCAGCTTCTGCACTAGATCTTGAGATGACCGATTGCTTTTTACTTCTCCAAGTAACAAGGTTCCCCCCAACAAATGAGCAGTACCCAGATGTAGAACGTCTATCTTCAATGGAGCCTGCCCAATCTGCGTCAGTATAAACTTAATCTTCAAATCTGTATTGAGAGTGAAGAGGATCCCTCTTCCCGGTGAGATCTTCAAGTACCTCAAGATTCTATGAGCTGCATCCAGATGTCTCGTCTTCGGGGAGTGCATATATTGGCTAACGACCCCTACAACATAGGCTATGTCGGGGCGAGCATGAGACAGATAGATTAACCACCCGACAAGACGTTAGTAACCAATAACATATTCAATAGGATACCATCATTTCTTCCAAGGTTGTGGTTGACCTCCATAGAGGTATCAGCAGGTCTACACCCACTCATACCAGATTGTTCCAGCAAATCGAGAATGAATTTTCTCTGGGAGATAAAATACCCCGTTTAGATCTAGCTACTTCAATGCCCAAAAAATACTTAAGTTTCCCTAGATCCTTTACTTCAAATTGTTTTGCCAAATTTGTCTTCTACCCTTTCACTTCTTCGACATCATCTCCTGTTATGACAATGTCATCAACCTAGACAATGAGAGTCGTTAACGTATTATCCCTCCGTTTTATAAATAGAGTATGGTCAACATGACTTTGTCTGTATCCAAGAGAGATTATGACATTGTGAAACCGACCAAACCAGACCCTCAGAGATTACTTCGGGCCGTAGAGAGCCTTCTTTAACCTGCACACTTTTCCCGCAGAGTTGGAAGGAGAAAAACCTGGACGGAGAGACATATATACTTCCTCTTCTAAATTCCCATGAAGGAATGCATTCTTCACGTCCAATTGGGTAAGACCCCAACCCTTGCACGCAGCACATGATAACAAAACTCGTATAGAGTTCATTTTTGCAACATGGGCAAAAGTGTCTTGATAATCAATCTCAAAGGTTTGAGTATACCCCATCGCCACCAACCTCACTTTAAACCGTTCAACCAAGCCTTTAGAATTCTGCTTCACAGTAAACACTCACTTACAACTAACGGTCTTTTTTCCATGTGGAAGGTGTGTTAGAGCCCATGTACAATTTTTTTTCAAGACAGTCATTTCCTCAATCATTGCCTCTTTCCACTTTTGATGCCCAAGAGCCTTCTGCAATGTGGACGGAATGGAGACAGATGCGAGAGAGGAGACAAAAGCTCTATGTGATGTAGTTAGAGCGTCATAGGAAATATAATGAGACAGAGGATGTTGGGTGCAAGATCTGATACCTTTTCGAAGGACAATGAGAGGTTCTGAGGAATCTGTTGACGTGGTTGGCACTGGCGCTGGTAGCGTGGGGTGATTCTGTGTGTTAGGAGATTTACTATGTCTGGTGTACACCTGTAAATCCAGTGCTTTACGAGGAAGCTCCCCCTGAGTGGGAGTCTCATCATGAGGCGGAGTATGAGGAGAATCTTGAGGCGGAGTATGAGGAAGAATGGAGTATAGTGGAGGAATCAGTAAAGATATAGTAGGGGAGCTCACTTCTTCCGTATGTGTGGACTCCCCCTGAAGTGAGGTCACATAACAAGGGTCAGATTCATGAAACGTGATATCCGTCTGTGAGGTAGGCAGCTGTCAGAACCGCACCACCCCAATAAAATTTAGGGAGGTGCATAGTGAAGAGCACAAGGGTCAAGTTTAGACCGACCCAGAGCATGTATATGAGAGAAGTCAATGAACACACACTTAAGAGCACATGGGTCAAGTTTAGACCGACCCAGAGCATGTATATGAGAGAAGCAAACACAACCAAAAGCCTTTGGATGGACAGAGGTCGGTGGAACCCCTAAGGTAGTTAGAGGGGTTTGATGACCCAAGACTGTAGATGACAGACGGTTGATGAGGTAGGCAGCCGTCAGAACCGTACCACCCCAATAGAATTTAGGGAGATGCATAGTGAAGAGTAAGCAATGAGCAACCTCCAAGAAGTGGCGGTTTTTTCGTTCAGCAACCCCATTCTGAGACGGGGAGTGAACACATGATTTTTGATGGAGGATGTCATTATCAGCAAGGTAGTGGGCAAAGGGAGCATTGACATACTCCCGACCATTATCACTCCGAAGGATTTTGATAGTATAGCAGAGAATTGAGTCAAAACCATTTTATGAAATTGTTGAAAAATAGAGAACACTTCGTTTTTACTTTTCATCAAATAAACCCAGGTGGTTCGTGAAAAATAGTCAATAAAGGTAATAAACTAGTAACATCCAGAAATAGAAGCAATGCGACATGACCTTCAAACATCAGTATGGACAAATGTGAAAAGGAGTTGTACTAGGTAAAGAAACATGATTAATCAGAATACGATGTTGTTTGACAACAACACACACATCACAAACAATGTTTTTAAAACATGTAGAATAAAAAATAGGAAATAAATGTTGCATGGTCGCAACAGAGGGATGACCAAGTCGACGGTGCCAGGTAAGCAAGGTGGAGGTCTGCGAAGAGTGAAGAGCGTGCGGAGAGGTAGTCCCACAAGAGTAGTCAAACACGTACATGTCATTTTGCATGCTACCAGAGCAATCACCTTCCCCGTCTTTAGATCTTGAAAAACACAATGGGAAGGAAAGAAAGTAATTGAGCATTGGAGAGAATTAGTCAAATGACTAACTGAAAGAAGATTGCGGGTAAAATTTGGAACATAAAGCATACAGAGGATAAAGTGAGAGAGCAACAAGGGATGGAGCACTTTCCAACAATGGAAGAAAAGGAGACATCAACAATGCTCACTTTATCTTTGCCTGAAAGAGGAGAATATGAAACAAAACCTGAAGCTGAACCGGTCATGTGATCAGTGACTCCGGAATCGATAATCCAATGTGTAGAAATAGTAGTAGAAGAGTGGGCACCCGAAGTATCTGTGCGGGCAAGGACAGAGGAGGACGTAGGGGCAGAAGTAGGCTCAGTAGTAAGACCGTGCATCAAGCGACGAAGAGCATGCATCTCTTCAGCAGAGAAGGAGGACGGTTGAGGGGGCATCTCTCTGGAGTCTTAGTGAGATGAGCAGAGTGATAAGGTCGCCCAGGAGTTTTACCACGTCCGCGACCACCACGTAAAGTCGAACCGCCCTGGGAGGAGGAAATCCATGGAGACTGAAGCATGTATCCCGAGTATGGCGATGCTTGCCACAATAATCACAAGTGAGGTGATCCTTATCTGTAGGTTTAGGGTTGAAATCACGTGGAACCTGACCCCCAAAATTGGGCTGAAGAGACACTAAAGCGATTCCTTCCGGAAGGGCGGTGGTGTGCCAAGACTGCCGCCGGTCAAACTGTTGTTGGACAATGTTGTAAACTTCAGGAAGCGAGGGAATAGGAATACTTTCCAAGATCTGGACTGTGCTCTGATCAAAGTCTCTGTGTAGCACATGCAGGAACTCAAATACCCGATTTACGATACTCGTGGCCCCTCAGCAAGAGCGCATCCTCGTTGCAAACCATAACGAGGAAGTCAAAGTGGTCGTACTCCTGATATAGCTGGGTAAACTCAAGGTAATATGCAGAAGGAGGACGATTGCCCTGTTGGAGAAGAAAAATCTTGCGGCGAAGTTGGTAAATTTGGGCCGCGTCGCCTTTGCGGGAATAGGTGGACTCAGCACGCTTCCAAATCTCCGCAGCTGTGTCGAGGAAAAGATAATTTCGAGCAATAGATTCCTGCATGGAATTAGTGAGCCATGACATGACAAGAGAGTTTTCCGACTCCCATTTAGGCCAAGTAGGAGAGGTTGTGGCAGGATCGGCAATGGTGCCACTAATATAGCCAAAGAGACGCCGACTCTTTAATGCTAGAGTAACGAAGGGGGACCAAGACAAATAATTGGTTTCATCAAGTCGGATCGATGTAATCTGAGAGTAGTTGTGATCTTGTCCAGCCCGGGTAGTTCCAGCGGGGGTCACAGAGCTATCGGAATCAACGACGTCCGACATAATAGAAAAGTTCAACCAAACTCCGCTGAGAAAATGGTGAGGAGTAGAGAAGAACACCCTTTCAAAGAACCGAAGGGAGAAGGAAGATCATTGGAGAGTTAGGAGGCGTCCTCTTCTTGAACATGAAAACACGAGATTTGAGATTGCGAAACATCCAACCGTTGGAATCGCGTAAAACTTCAGGAGGAGAATAAGAGAGCCAAAGCAAAACTTTCTTCAAAGTTTGGAGTCAATCGGACCACTGGAGGGTCGCCGGAGGAACCATTCAGCCAGCCCAGTGCCGATCGGCTGACGCACCTGTCGGGCGACAATCGGCGCTGGGCCGGAAGCAAGCGAGGGAGGGGGTAGGCCGGCATTGGAGGGGAGAGGATAGGAGAGCTGTCAGGACCAGCGCTAGAGGAGAGCAAGCGGTGAGGAGTGAGCGACGGGAAGCGAGCGGCGAGCAGAACGGCGCTTAGGGCTCGGGCTCTGATACCATGTCAAAGTAGGAAAATAATAATGTATTCATTTCAATAGAGGAGCTCCACCTTATACATAAGGGAGGGAAATACAACATATTAAATTTCATTCTAACCGATCTCAAAACTTTTTTCGGCCTTTGAAGAAGCACATAACACCTGGACTTCTAATAAATGAAGAAAATAATGAAAATAGAAGGCGAAGAATTGGGAATGACTATTGCTTGAGAAAGAGAGAGAGGGAGAGAGAGAGAGAGCTAATTTCTGTGTCTTGTAAGGGATAAAGTTCCCCATATAATATAGTTGCAGGTGGCCTATATAGATGCTACTCGCAAACAAAGAACCAGTTCTTTTTTTGGCTTGACTTTGGATGACCAATTCTTTGGTTTTGGTTGTGACGGGCTCCTGAGAGAGATGGTTTCTTATGATTTTTTATTTCTTTTGTGCCTAAATTGACGACTACCCGTAAAATTATTTTGGATCAGTGAGGTTGAACCTTGGGGTATGATATTTGGATGCCTTAAAGTTGTTCCTATGTTCTTCTATGCAAATGTCATTTTAAACTTGAGCATAAGTATTATTGGTTCGATCGTGAGTCTAATATTGAAAGCCGGCTAAGAAACAGGTAAGCTATCTTTCGTGAGTCAATAAGTGATACAACAAGATGTTAAAAGGCAAGCTATCTTTGGCTAACCGGGTGGTGGCGATATCTCTGGCTGTGGCTAAGGAGTATTTATTCTCTTCCCTGTCTAGGGATCAAGGGAACGGGAAATAACCTGAAGGTGCGTTCTCAACATAGTATCAGAGGGGTAACATCCTCAACACCATTGACCTCAAGGCTTGGTCCGCTTATTTCTGCGATCGTCTCTCCTATTTGTCTCGCTGCTTTGATCGTTCTTCCACTGCCGATCGGGTCGTCGACTCCGGAGTCTCTCCCTTCTGCGTTGTCGTCGCCGTTCCGATTTCTCGTGTCCAGAGTATTCTCTCGCTGCTTCGTTTGTCGGGTCTTTCTCTCTCTCCTCGCTCGTCTGGAACCCTTCGCAAGCCAGCTCCCCATGCATCTACGCATCTTTCTCTGGTTTTGTTGGTTCCTGCTTTATTCCGTGGGCTTGCTTGAGTTTGTTCCCGTTTCCAGTCATCCTACTTCTGCCTCCAACCTGTGGGTCATCTCTCATTACATGTGTGGACTAGACGCTTGCTCAGTTATATCCCAGTCAACAACACTGCCTTTCTCTGTTCTCTGTAAAGATCAGCTGTCATTCTTGATAATTGTGCCGAAAGAGGAGCTGCCTTTGCAGGCGTCCAAACAAGTTCAGGAGTTTCTGTTGCGAACCATGTCGTTCGACCCTCATCTTCCTGGTGGAGGCTCTCCTTCCTTTGTGCTCTAATGGGGGACAAATTAAAGGGTGTGAATGTCCCTGAAGGGGCTATTGATCAACCTAAATACTATAATGGAGGAAGTTCAAATGTAGATTTCATGGTGTGACTCACATCAAACTGAATGGGAGGAACTATCTCTTATGGGAGCAGTCTATGCGGATATTCATTGGGAGCCGGCGAAGACTTGGGTTTATCACCGGATCCAAACAGGCTCCAAGCAAGACTTACCCCTTCAATGAGGAATGAGAAGGTGAAAATCTTACCGTGATCAATTGGCTTGTCAACTCTATGGAACCCAATATTGCAAGTCAATTTCTTTTCTGGGTGACTGCTAAAGAAATGTGGGAATTAATTGAACGGAATTATTCCAAAAAGAAAGACTTGGCAAGAATCTATCAACTTCAATCTAAACAGATACATATGACGAGTATGAATGATTTTGAGTATTATAGTAAACTGACTCATAAGTGGGCATAAATTGATCAATACTCGGCTATTTAAACCATCGAAGACTACAAGACTGAACTTCTGCAACAAAGGGTGTTTGAAATACTTTCTGGTCTTCCTTCAAAGCTTGAATTCCAAAGAGTTCAGATGTTGGAAAGAAATTTTGTTCCTGATTTGGAGACTGTTACCCACTACATTCGGGGAGAGGCGAGTCGTATAAACTCTATTCGTACTGATGTGCACGTTGGACATGATAAATCTGCTCTTGTTGCTGAACAGAAAAAGTGGCATCCTAGAAACATAAAACAAGAAGATAAGAGTAAGATGAAGTGTTCTCACTGTGGGAAGAAAGGGCATGAGAAAGATAAGTGTTGGGATCTGCATCCCAGCTTGGTTCCTCTAGGTTGGATTCGTGGGACTGATGGGAAGTATGTGAGATCCCAAACTGCTATGTATATCAACTTGGAGAATACATGTTACCTTCGGCAGAAAATGAAAGTTTAGTTAGAGAACTAAAAACTCTAAAGGCTAGTGTTGGCAGACCTCTTACTACAAACCTGTTTGGTTCAGTTGCTCATGTTCAAACTATCTCAGGTTGTGGCTAAGGAGTATTTATTCTATTCCTTGTCTAGGGATCAAGGGAATGGGAAATAACCTAAACGTGCGTTCTCAACACAAGATGGGTTTTCAGATAGTATAGACCCTTCAACACTTCTTAGCCAATATTTCCTTTAAGAGGTGTAGCTGAAGGTTATTAGATTTCGAGGCATCTATTTTGGAGTTGTGGAAACTAAACACATTGTAGCCTTTGAGGCTTACATTGTCTAGGTTATTTCACACTTCAAGTGCATTCCAAAATTCTCTAGTCGTATGATATTGAGATAAAACATCATATAAGCTTTCGGATAAAGCATAATTTATTCCTAAAATCATATTCTATGTCTATTGGGTCTTTATTTATAGTAGACATAATATAGGTTCTAGTTGTAGTGACATTGGTTCAAAGTGACCACAAAAAGGGAGTAATTACAAGGGTGCATTCATCCAGTACTTGATCTGGGCCTTAGGGGGTGCACACTGTTTGGTTTGGGTCCAAACCACCACCCCACCCTGAGGGTGACCGGTTTTGGCCGTACCAAACTGCACAGCACCTAAAATGTGTGGTTTGGTGCAATGCGAGTTTCTTGCGGTGCGGTTCCGGTTTTTTAGTATAAAGAGACGTATTGACTTGTCAATACGTTCTGCAACTCAGTACATGTAATTTAATGTAAAAAGAAAACCAATTGTAATTATCATACTAAGTATGCTTACTATTTCATGCCATGCAAAAAACTAGATTTTTGTTAGCAGAGCAAAAGTAGAGGGCTGGATAGCCTTGAATTTCAAATTCATTTGGAACATCATTTGAATGGTCACATTGGAAAAATATGAAATTGCCCGGTTCGACTTAAAAATTAAATCAGGTGATTTTTGCAGTTTGCGGTTTCAGAAGCTCACCTCTACTAGGTCCTCCATCGGCAAAAACCGTTTCCATTGAATTTATGGAGAGATTTTTGGACTTCCCAATGAGTGCTCAATGAGGATTCTCAATGGTACTACACTGCTTGTGTGATGATATAGCCAAGTATGGTCATTTCGTAACGAGAACCGTTGATTGCTAGTGTTGGAGACAATGATAAGAGTAAATTAAATGAAATCTATATTTTTCGGTTACCACCTACTATTGTAGGTTGTCATTAGGCATGTCAACTTTATTAAAGTTTTTAGTATAGCTCATATACCCTACTATTGTAGGTTGTCATTAGGCATGTCAACTTTATTAAATCAATCAATTTATAGTGAAAATCAATCAATTTAATTTAATGATATATAAATCATGATGAGGATTTTTTAACAAAAATCGAAAATGGTGTATAACTATTTTTCGCATTAATTGATTAATTAATAGTATGTTTATTTTAAACTGCATTAATTAATTGATAGGGGCGGAGCCCCGTGCCAGTCACGGTCGGGGTACCGTCTACGGTTCGCTGTCGAGGTGGAGCCCCATGTCTGTCACTCATAGTTATGAAATAAAAAGTGAGGTAAGGATGGAGCATGGGTAAGACATTTACACTACTCTAAAGAAGTTGCACACCCTCCAAGGTACGCAACCTAGCTTGATTATGAAACTCCGATGTGCAAGAGCACCGGAGAAGCATAGAATACCTAAATTTTCGCAGGATGAAACTAACAATGCGAACAGGAGGGGAGAAATGGATATTTGAGAGATAGGTTGATGAAACTAACCTAGCTTGATTTCAAATTCCTAAAAGAATTCTCCAAATACAATGTGGGACTAAAACTTTCTTCCATAGTGGCTTTGAGCTTTTCCTACTAGGCAAATTATTACAAAATATATGTATCATTCAGTTTCGTTATTGTTGAAATAGCCATGTATTTGGCCCATTTGATGACCCATTTACTCCTCTTCTATATCTCTTTAGTCCCACATTGTGTATAGGATTTCTCTCTCTCATCTCTCTCCTATAAATATGTACTCTCCTTTTGTATACAATACAAGAAATACATACAAGTGTTTTGCTCTTTTCTACATGGTATCAGAGAGGGTTTTAATTTCTTCCGGTCACTGTTTTTTCTGACCGCCCCCCCCACCCCCCCCCCCCCCCCCCCTCCCCCTCTTTTCCGGTCTCAAATTTCCAGACCGCTCCCTTGCCCGCCCTCCCTGTAAAATCTTCCTATCCAGCCTCCTCCTCGGGCCTTCTTATAGGCTCTCCCGTGTCCCTTCCTTTATTGCCCGTCCCGGAGCAGTGTGGGGACCACACCTCGCAAGCTCGCCGCGGTCTCTTCGCGCCTCCCTCGCGATCTCGCGAGCTCGTCTCACCGCAGCGGTCTCGCCTCTCGTGCGACTTCCAGCGAGCCCTCAAACCGCCAGCGCCATCTGAAGTCGCTGCGATCTCCAGCGCCATCTCCAGCCGCTGCTCCTTCCAAGTCGCAACAGCGAGCTCTCCAACCGAGCTCTCGTGCGATCTGAAGCCGCTGCTCTTCCAAGTCGCTGCGATCTCTGCGCCTCTCGTGCGATCTCCAGCGAGCTCTCCAACCGCCAGCGCAATCTGAAGTCGCTGCTTCTTCTGTCGCCTCTCAAGTCGCTGCTCCTACTGCCTCTCAAGTCCAGCGATCTCCTGCGGCATCTCTCAACAGGGAGCGCTCTCCTAGCCGCAGATCGCTAGCTCAAGTCGCAGACCATCTCAGAGCAGCAATCTCCAGCAGCACGTTCTCTCAGCAGCGATCTTCTCCCTGCCGCTGCCTCTACCAGCGATCTCCCTCAAGCGATCTCCAGCAGCAAGCTCTCTCCTGCAGTCTAGTTCTCCTTCGCTGCCGGCTTCTCTCCCTGCCGAGCTTCCTGCCGGTCTTCTCAGCGGCCCGCCCGACAGTCCCTAACCAGCAGCCCGCCGGCCTAATTCCTTCATTAATGGGATCCTCCGTTGACTCAACCACGGTGCCTGTCTCGCCTCAGCCTGCCAACCTGGGTCAGCCCCCAGAACTCCGTGATGAGCTGCGAATTACTACTCTCTCCCTCTCCGGGAAGAAAAACTTCATTCCTTGGGGTCACTCAATCCGCCGGGTCCTCCATGCCAAGGGTCTTCTCGCTCATCTTACCGATGATCCCCTAGCCCCTACTCCTCCTGAGTGGCTCAAGACTGATGGTCGGGTCCAGACCTGGATCCTTAACTCTTTGGAGGGCGAACCATATGAAATGGTCATGTACCTGCCCACGGCCAAAGGGATGTGGGACGAGCTCCACTCCTTATACTCTGGCAAGGACAGCCTTCAAAGTCTCTTCGACATTATCTCTGATCTTCAGGCTCTGGACACCAGTGGACCAAACATTACCTCTGTTGTCGCTCGGGTCAAGTCTCTCTCCGAAGCATGGCTTCAACACCAGCCACCCACCTCTGATCTTGCCACTCAGCGCGCGCAAAGGGAGGCCGTCTGCATTGCTCTACTAATGGCCCGTGTTCCTCCACATCTTCTGAGTATTCGGGCACAAGTCTTGGCCTCGACTCCCACTACCTCCTTATCGGCTGTCTGCTCCATGCTACTAAAAGTATCACAACCTCCAGAGGCCCTTGCCCCTCCCTCACCGGCTCTTCTACAAAATATCCCTGCTCCTTCATTTCCTCCTCCTTCTAGCCGAGGGGGTCGGTCGGCCTACCGTGGAAGGGGCCGTGGTGGACGGGGACGGCCGAAGTGCTCGTTCTGTGGTCGTGATGGACATTATGAGTCCACCTGCTTTCGGAAGACTGGCAACCCTCCTCCTCCACGACCGACTGCTGCAGTCATTGAAGATAGCTCCTCGGCCTCTCGTGCCGACCTTGAGGCTCTCCGCCTACTGTTCCAGCAACTCCAAGGGATGATGACTCCACCTGCCTCGGTCGCCTCCGTCTCCAGCCCAGGTATCGTTTGTCTCTCCACTAGTCCTCGATGGATAGTGGATTCGGGTGCCACTCATCATATCACCTCTCTTCAACCGCCAAAGTATTCAGGTGCTCCTCATCCAAAGTGTATCACTGTGGCCAATGGAGCGACTGTCTCTGTGTCCGGCTCTGCTGACCTATCTCTCAGCCCATCCATTTCTCTCCGCTCGGCACTCCATGTTCCGGGCTCCCCATTTAACTTACTCTCTGTTAGCCGCCTCACTACTGATTTGGATTGCTCCGTCACTTTTTCACGCTCTTCTTTTCTGATACAGGATCGACAGACGGGGACTACCATTGGTAAAGGACAGCTGCGCAACGGGCTCTACCTTCTCGACGACTCTCCCACCATCCTCGCCTCTGTCTCTTCTGCTGACTGGCATCAGCGTCTCGGCCATGCCCCCCTCCCCATCCTCCAGAAGGCACTACCCGATGTATCTTTTCCTGCATTTCAATGTGAATCATGTATTTTCGGCAAACAGCCGCGTTCATCTTTTCCTGCAAATTGTACTCGGAGCTCCGCTCCTTTTGATCTTATCCATTCAGATATCTGGGGACCCTATAAAATTTGTAGTATCTCTGGATTCCGTTATTTCATTACCTTTATTGATGATTACTCCCGCACAACATGGCTATACTTACTTCGCGAACGCTCGGAATTACCTCGTGTGTTTAAGGCATTTATCCTTGAAACCCGCACTCACTTCTCCACCACCGTCAAAACGCTACGCACCGATAATGCTCGCGAATACACCGGCAATGAGTTGTCGAGCCTATGCTATGAATTCGGGATTATTCATCAAACCTCATGTGCCTACACCCCTCAACAAAACGGTGTGGCCGAACGAAAGAACCGACATCTCCTTGATATGGCCCGCTCGATCATGATTCACATGAACGTTCCGAAGATCTATTGGAACTTTGCGATCTCTACCGCCTGCTTCATTATCAACCGCCTTCCCTCCTCCGTACTCAACAATGCCAGTCCGTTCAGTCTTCTCTTTCCCTCTACTCCTGCCTTCCCTCTCACACCTCGAATCTTCGGGTGTACGTGTTACGTTCACTCCATGGGACCATCTACGGACAAACTCGATCCCAGAGCGACTAAGCAAATGTTTGTTGGCTACTCCCATACTCAGAAAGGCTACGTCTGTTATTCCCCTCTCGGAAAATTTCGGTGTCCGCTGACGTCACCTTCCGGGAAATCCGGCCATTCTTTCCCGCTCCAACAACTCCTTCTACATCACCTACTCTCCCACAACCTGTCATGCGACCCATCCTCCCGGTTACCACACCTCCTCCAACACCTCTCCCTGAACCACTCCCTACTCCGCCTACTGGCCGGCCACCCATTATCCAGGTCTATTCCCGTCGCAACTCCCGCCCCGTTGCCCCTGCGCAGTCGTCCTCGTCCTCTGTTGCTCCAAGTCCTGCTGATCCGGTAACAGAGTCCACCGCTCATCCAATGGCGAGCTACGTATCACTGCATCGTCTCTCCCCTCCACTTCATACTCTGGCCACTTCTTTATCGTCGGTTGCAGTTCCTAACTCTGTGCAGGAGGCTCTTCAACATCCTGGCTGGCGTGCCGCCATGGAAGAAGAAATGGCCGCGTTGTGGGCAAACCAGACCTGGCAACTGGTGGATCTTCCCCCTGGCCAGAAACCTGTTGGTTGCAAATGGGTCTTTGTCATCAAGCATGCTGCGGATGGGACCATTGACCGCTTAAAAGCTCGCCTGGTGGCTCGCGGCTACACCCAACAACTAGGTTTGGACTACGATGAAACCTTCTCTCCCGTCGCCAAACTGAACACAGTACGGGTTCTTCTCTCCGTTGCTGTGCACCGCCAATGGACCTTACATCAACTGGATATTAAGAACGTCTTCTTAAACGGTGATCTCACTGAAACAGTGTACATGCAGCAGCCGCCCGGGTTTGAGACCACGGGGGAGTCTATGACCCCGAAAGTCTGTCATCTTTTGCGGTCTCTCTATGGTCTCAAACAGTCTCCTCGAGCATGGTTCGACAAGCTCAGCAAGGTCCTTCGTGAAGCAGGGTTTACTCGAAGCTCGGCTGATTTCTCCCTGTTTACTCGCCACCAGGCAACAAACACCGTTCTCCTTCTTGTCTATGTGGATGATATCATTATCACAGGCAACGACTCAAAAGGTATTCAGGCGATCAAACAACAACTCAGCTCCGTGTTCCAAACAAAAGATCTGGGGAACCTTCATTACTTCCTGGGCCTGGAGGTAGCCAGGCGACCTGATGGCCTTGTTCTATCTCTGAGAAAGTATTGCCTCGACCTTCTTCATGATGCAGGCTACTCCGGCTGCAAACCCATCAATACTCCAATGGACGCAAATCACAAGATTTGTGCTCAGTCCTCTGACTCTGATCTCTTGCTTCAGAACCCGGAATACTATCGACGTCTGGTTGGAAAATTGATCTATCTGACTGTTACAAGACCAGATATCTCCTTCGCTGTCGGTATTGTCAGCCGTTACATGCATGCCCCTCGTTCCTCTCATCTTCAGGCTGTGGAACGGATTCTCCGATATCTAAAAGCGGCTCCTGGTCAAGGCTTGGTATACAAGACCTCATCCTAAACTCCAACACTGGTGGCATACTCTGATGCTGACTATGCCGGCTCTCTGGATGATCGTCGGTCAACCAGTGACTTCTGTACGTACTTCGGAGGACATTTGATTACCTGGCGTAGCAAGAAACAAGCAGTGGTTGCGCGCTCCTCAGCAGAAGCAGAATACAGGGCAATGGCATCTGTGGTCTCTGAACTTACATGGCTTGAAAGTCTTCTCACGGATCTTGGGGTAAAACTTCCTGCTCCTGCTCTTCTACTTTGCGACAGTCAGACTGCTATACACATTGCCAAGAACCCGGTCTTCCACGAAGAACCAAGCATATCGAGGTCGACTGCCACTTTATCCGGGAGAAAGTACAAATGAAGAAAATCGAGCTAAAGCATGTCCCTGGTACTGAACAAGTTGCGGATGTCCTCACAAAGGCACTGTCCAGTACCCTCTTCTATCAATGCTTATCCAAGCTTGTCGCATACGATTTGTACGCTCCAGCTTGCGGGGGAGTGTTGAAATAGCCCATGTATTTGGCCCATTTGGTGGCCCATTTACTCCTCTTCTATATCTCTTTAGTCCCACATTGTGTATAGGATTTCTCTCTCTCATCTCTCTCCTATAAATATGTACTCTCCTTTTGTATACAATACAAGAAATACATACAAGTGTTTTGCTCTTTTCTACAGTTATCATTCGATCTTGAGCTAGCTTCTGTCGAGCTCAACATAGATGGCTCGTTGGCTCGTCATACAGCAATCTTCGAGTCAAATTAATTTATCTAATTGGTCTCATCCCCTACTGCTCTACCTCATGGAAATGTCATCTTACAACTATAGGTTGGAGCTGTCTACCATTATTTCTGTACTAGTATTTTTCGCCCCTTTTCGTTTAAATTTGCATTATTTTTTTGTAATAAATTGGTTGAACTCCAGGAGCTTCGCAAAGACGGTTTCGATCTTGCCGACACACGATTCAAAGAACTCAAGCCCGTACTCGATGAGGTGATTAAAATATTTTAATAAGAATATTGTCTCTTCTTTCTCCGGATTCTATGATGCCATTGTGACACTTTTTCCTTCTCTTTTTCCCCAACTTAAGCTGGCCATACTGGAGGCAGAGCAGAAAGCTGACGAGGAAGAGAATACTGGAACAAGCTCCAGAACTCGGGATGCTAAGCAAAATAAACAGCGAAATACACAGAGATGAAGATGCTATTAGTATTATTATGCTTGAATTCTTTTTGTTATGTGGCTAATATTTATACTAAAGATGCTTTTATGTACTGGCTGGTAGCCAATTTTGTGATCCCTTAAATTAAAAAATGTATGCATGAGTAAATAAATATTTATCATTTTTGATATATAAGATACCATTTTGGCTATCTGAATCAAAATTTTACCAAAACTAATCTCTCAGAGATCTTTCTGGTATCTGACTGAAGATTATTATTCTTTTTCCTAAAATGGAGGCCTCATCATTACGTATTCTAGCAAAACCGCTCGTAAGATCCACTGTTACCCATTTCGCTGTATTCTTAAAAGACCTATATCTATAGTTGTGGCAATGGGGGCATGGTGTGGTAATGCGCCAATTTGTCCATGTTAGATTCTAATATATTTTTCCTCTTTGCTTTATTTGGAGCTTTTATTGCTGCTCCATCACTTCTTCGTCTTGTTGAATCATTTGGTTTCAAGTTAATAAACTACGGCTTTCTCTTGCGCGACTGTGGCAGTCATGGACGAGGTGATCACCTAAGGTACTTATCCGCTTTTATGTTCAAAACTATTTTTCTTTTTTGATGGCAGACATAACTTATCATGCCAAACATAACACTCATGAGCAAAAAAGCCGCACCAAACAGAACCTAATTTTTAAAGATAAGGAGAATGGAGATTACTTCAATCCATCTTTTTTTTCTTTGGAACATTGCATCAATAGTTTCAAGTCATTGAATCAACTTGGAGAGAACTTAAAAAGATGAGGAAAGCGAACCAAACTAAAGCTTCAAAGTTGAATATAGATTTGTGATCAAAGCCCGAGCCCAAAAAATTCAGTTAGAATTCCAAACTTTCTCAAATATTGAACTATATAATATTTCCATAATTTTACTGTTAAAGTAAAGTTATTTATCATGTTTTCATTTTGAAGAACTATAGAAATCATAACATGAGATTATTAATGTATTTTTACAATTATATAAAGCCATATTATAATTTAATTTATCCTTAGGCAAAACGTTTAGAAAATCAAATTTACTTCTTTTAATATACCATACCTTCATTTAAACTCCCTTTCCATCAAATGCCACCTAAGCCTTCTAGTAATTACTTCCCTGTGAATAATTATTATCATACATGTTTGATTGGACTGTGATATGCTCTTTAAAAGAATCCTCACTTTGCGCAACAAAGGCTTGCCGACCGCCAAACACAACCCCGGTCACCCGCACGCGATTGTTATGAAAATTACAATGGAACCTCAGAATGTCGGCTACTAAATTGTCGGAGCGCGATATTGGTCCCACCCCGTGCCAAATGTTGCCCCAACAATACAATCAAAGCCACTATAACTGCTCAAATAAATGGAAATTATATCCTTATTCACCATAGATGAAAATACTCATTGATGATTTCATAGTAAGCTCATGTCCCATAAATTTTTCAAAGAGGTAATTATTATTTTTTAATCATGATTTACAAAATTATTATAGAAATGGCTGGGTTTTATGTATTCAGAGGCTCACGGCAGTCGGTTTCTGGTCCTTGATTTTGCTTAGCTTGATTTTGCTTAGCTTCGCAGCGATGAGTTTATCTAATATGGGAGGCTCCAGCGGGATTGGATCCAGACACCTCTCATGAGCGGCATTGATAACCTGAACCAGAACAAGTAGAAAATATTAATCAAATGTCAACCAAAAAAAATATTTATTTCCACCCAGCAGAAAATTAGATTTACAGCTCATTTGGCTGCGTAATTTTTAAAAATAAATAAATTGTAGAATGATGAATTTGCTAAATTTGATCCTTTGTTGGATGTATGGGGTCATTTAGCTCTCAAGAAGTTCAAAAATGTGTTACTAAATCATGTTTGATTAGGTGTAGTGAATAAAATCATCATTTTCTATATATATATATATATATATATATATATATATATATCTTTAACTACTATATACAAGAAGTTGTCTTTGGTGCAACATTCAAAAATGTCAAATATAGCCTCATTTTTTTACTCCAATGACTTTAACATATATTATGAAAACAATAAAAATTCAAAAAATATAACGGTTATTTATGTAATTACACAATATCCCTATAATAAAAATAATGATGGATATTCATAAAATCAAAAAACTTTTTAGTAGACCTCCTACATCTATTATGATAGGTAATCATTATGCCTCTAAAAACTAATTTTGAAATATAATGACTTACTTGAAAATGATTTTTTGTTAAAATATAAATGTTTTTAAAAAAAATCATGATTAAATATTGAAGTATATTTTTTTACGATCATTTTGAGTACTCATATGTATAAGTTGCGGGGGAAGCCCGCCGTCTCCGGTCGGGTACTATCGTATGCAGGCACAACCCGCTCGAATGCGGGCGCAGCCCGCTCGAATGCGGGCGCAGCCCGCTCGAATGCGGGCGCAGCCCGCTCGATTGCGGGCGCAGCCCGCTCGATTGCGGGCGCAGCCCGCTCGATTGCGGGCGCATCCCGCTCGAATGCGGGCGCATCCCGCTCGACCGCGGGCGCATCCCGCTCGACCGCGGGCGCATCCCGCTCGACCGCGGGCGCATCCCGCTCGAATGCGGGCGCAGCCCGCTAAGAGTCAGCAAGCACGGGCGAAGCCCGTGCGGAGCTGCTCGTATATATATATATATATATATATATATATATATATATATATATATATATATATATAGAAAATACTTCCTTAGGGGTCTTTTTTGCATGAATGTAATGTGAAATGTAAACTAATAGAGGAGGTTTTTGTAATTTCAAAAGTAAGAGGCGTGCAATCTGTAATTTAGCAAACTTAGAAGGGAAGTTTATGTAATTACAGCTTGCATTCCTCTAACTTTCGAAATTACAATTATCCCCCTTCAATGTTTATATTTGATATTTCATAACACCCATGCACAAAAAGACCCCCCTCCCCCTGAATATTTTACCTAACTTTTCGCTAGAAAATGGAAAGGTAACAAAATTAACCCCAAAAAAATACCTCTTTGATCAGCAAGTCAACAACTGCTTCATCGTCAACATATTCTTTCAGGGGGTTCTTAAGAAATTCAATGTCCAGTTGGATTTGCTGGTATCCGCTTCGGTTTAATGTTTGGAGACGCACGAATTCTTGCAAGCTTTTGAGGCATAGTTTGACAACAGTTGATACAACTGACTCCTGAAAGTCATGAATGAATCCAGAATCAAATGAAATTGTAGACAGTTTAAAATTTAATTTAATTTCATTCTAAATTACTTATCAAAGTAGGGATTGGTATTGGCACACCATTATAAAGCATCTAACACTTACTAATATTACAAACTCTAATACACATTAAAGCTCGAGAAACGATGCATGAGCTAAGGTAAACTTAAGCTCAAACTCAAATTTGGGCTCTGTAATTTTGACCCAACTCAAGCTGGAGTGAGGGTGGCTCGACATCGGGCTTGACCGGTTAAACTACATTTTCATTAAAGGGTTCACAAAAAAGTGCAATTATAAAGCTAGGCCATTTCATCTTTTTTGTATTTGGATATGAAATATATGATGATGACTAAACTACATGTGGAAAATACAATAGTATTGGAACATTGCTAACTACAACAACAACAGAACCCATATAGTCCCCAATCATTGGGGGTATGGGCGGGGGAAGATTGGAAACAGACCTAACCTTTGGCCCTATGCCCAAAGTGGCTTCTCTCAGAGGAGAAAGACCGAACCTTTGACAATAGATGCACAAAGTGGCTGCTCACAGATTACCACTGAAATAGTGGCCCCCTATACCGTCACGTTTGCTGCGGAATCATGCCCTCAAATCAAAGCCAAAGACATCAGAGAGGGCAGACTCAAGAATCCATTTTGATTTATGTGCACATAACCATGCTTCCTTCATTCAGCATCCAGAGCATTGGTCTTGCACAATTGGAACATTGCTAACTATTTAAAAAAATAACATGTAAAACAAAACGAAGTGTAAGCGTAAGTATAACCTGTGTGTGTTCAACTTTAGTAAATATTTCCATTTTCTGCTCAAATAATTTCGCAAGGTGGCTCTCCAAAAACTGGCTTTTAGCACGCTGAGTATTTGATCGGTTCAATCTATCCTCGCGCAAAGTATTACTACGAGAAGAAGTTGTGCTTCCATTGCTGTCAGAACGACGGTGTTTTCTGGTAAGACCACGTGGTAAGACCTGTTTCACTTCGGCAACAACACCATCCAACTATAACAAAAAGGTATTAATTTCCAAAACATGAATTAAATCGTACAAGATATAAAAAGAGTACTTGTATTTCATTCAACTCTATGATATAATCAGCAGCTATCTTCCAGTCAAAGACAATCAAACCACATAAAAAGCTACATAATTCAAGTTCACATTTTCCAAAACCATACTATAAATAGATGAAAGCTACCAGAGAAAAGCTGAAATCCTCATCTTTAAGATTTACTAATAATTTGATGTTATTTTCACATGACCCTATGACACTTTAGGGGCTGTGATATCAACAATTATCAACTAATTTTATTAGAACTCGCGGTAGTGTGCATGAAAACTGGTTGCAATAGTTTCACAGCAAAAAGAACAGTAACTATAGTGGAGAAATAAAATCATATTAATTCATTCACTTAACTCCAACCCATACATATACATGGGATAGGAGAACCAAAAAAATTACAGAAATATGATTACATAATAAAGAGAATTAATAATCCTTGACTTACTGTATATTTCAACTTTTCCCCTCAAGTCGGACGAAATATATCTACCATTCCCGTCAGTAAACACATCGTAGCCTAGACATTTGGTGAAGATGTCCGACAGCTGATCTTTGGAATGAACAAAAGGAATGACAATATTCCCTTTGTCAAGACAATCTTTGATAAAATGTCTATCAACTTTCATATGTTTGGTTCTATCATGTTAAACATGGTTGCAAGCAATGTTGATGTCATCCTTACTATTGCAATACAATGAGAAAAGCATGGGTTCAAGGATCCCTAAGTCCTGTAGAATAGATGTCAACCATAATCCATCACAGAGGCCTTGGGACATGGCCTGATATTCAGCCTCCGCACTAGATCTAACCACTACATTTTGCTTTTTGCTCATCCAATTCACCAAGTTACCTCCGGTAAGCGTACAATAGTTGGTAGTGGATTTTCTATCATTCTGGCTTCCCTCCCAATCAACATAAGTTAAGACTTCAACCCTTAAGTGGTTGTTTCTGGAAAATAATAGTCCCCGACCAGGAGATTTCTTAAAATATCTCAAAACACGATGTGCCGCCTCTTGGTGACAAGATCCTAGAGTATGCACGTGCCTGCTCAAAATCCCTACATCATATGAGATATCAGGACGCGTGTGACAGGTATATAAGTCTCCCGACCAGTCTCTGATAGCTAGACATGTCAATCCAATCACTATCTCTATTATCATTGATCTTGTGATTTTCTTCAATGGGAGTGTCCACTGGAGCACAACCAAGCACCCATGTTTCCTTCAAAAGATTGAGAACGTATTTCCTCTGAGAAATGAAGATGCCCGTATTTGTCACGACCCGTCTCGACAAAACCCTAGGCGAGATCGAAATCCAAGGAGGAGAGGGGATTAGGGCTGCCGACATCTGAGGAGAAGATTGGCTGCTGGTTCCTTGGAGGAAGAAGGAGTCGGCCAGAGGAGGAAGAGCAGGAGGCTGCCGACATTTAGGAGGGAAATCCCGTCGACCTCTGCAGGAGGAGGAGGCGGCCATGGCAGAAGGAGGAGCTGTCGGAGGGAGGAGCTACTGGAGAGAGGAGTTGCTGGAGGGGGATCTGCTGCCGGCCCCTTAAAGGAAGAAGAAGGAGGCGCAGACCCTAGAGGCGGCGGAAGAGGCCACGATAGGAGGAGACGTAGGCGACGGCGCTGGTAGGAGAAGGAGGCGTCGTCGACGGTCTGAGGGAGAGCAGGAGGCGGCGGCTTGCGTGCGGGAGACGGAAGCAGAGGCGAGTGCAGCGGGAGCCCTAACCGAGTGGGGTCGGGATCGGGAGACAGGGGGGTGCGGCTTGCGGGAAATAGAATAAGAGGGGGGGTTGCTGCTCGGGATTTAAAGGGGAGGGATTAAAGGGGGCTGCGGATAGCAATTTAGCTAATAATAATATTTGTTATTATTATTTCTATTTTAGGGTTGTTACATTCTCCCATACTTAGGAAGTTTCGTCCCGAAACTTTCTGCGGATTCCCCGAATGGGACCTCTCATGGCGAAGATTCATATGTCATTTAATCCAAACAAGATTTGCAGATCAGGACATGGAAGCTAACTATGAACATGCTGAAACAGAGAGGAAGGCAAGCGCGGAGACTTACCAAGATCAAGAGAAAATTTGCGGGTACTTGCTACGCATATCAGATTCAAGTTCTCAAGGGAACTCTTCAAACATTAGCGGGTTCGGAGGAACACGTAGAATTGATTTCAGGGATCACAGAGTTTTCTTCAAATAGCTCAAAATTGAGAGGCAAGACTCGACAATTCGGGAGCAAAAAATCTTTGCACGAAGTGGATAACTTGCTATGTTGGCGCTTAAGAGCTAGCTAGAAGGAGATACTGGAGAATCAGATGAGATCGATAAACAAGCAGAACAAGAAGCACTGATTACGAATATCAGAGATTTGAAACTAGAGATTCTAAAACATTTCCTACTGTCAGGTACATAAATTATGTAATAATTACAGCATTTTCATTGGACAACTCTAGGTGTGATCATGCAAGTGCAAAATTGAAATCGTGTGCGATGTCAAGCAAGTAGTAAAACCATGTGTGTACAATCATTATTGTTGTTCTTGGCTTCACACTTGTGCAATGATTTATGATATGAATGCAAATGAATGGATACACATGCCATGTTAAGCGCCCATATCACTTAACATGTCATGCATATAAGACTCTAATGCCAACGCACTTGAAAATATTAAACTGCTCATAACCATTTAATATTCGCAAGCGGTGTATATCCTAGTGGAATTCATATGCACAAAAATGTTAAGTTTGCCCATAACCCCTTAACATTCATGTGCATACTACTCATGCTTATGAGTGAGTGTGTGCGTGTTTCAGCCGCGAACAACACATAATGACAAGGTGCGTGAAGTAATGATGCATGCATAAATATTTATAAAATAAGATTCAAAATATTTGATAATTGCAAAATACTTTATCTTTAGAAACAAACCTCCCTCTGATACCAACTGTCACGACCCGTCTCGACAAGGGTCAGAGCGCGCTTCGGGCGGGCCGTGATGCCACAGGCATGGGCGGAAGGAAAACCATGCCTGCTAAGGCGCAAGCAGAGATACAAAATAATAGTTTAAAAATAGATACTTTTGAGTAAAAACAAGTTGTTTGTTGCGGAAGCTTTAAAATATGCTAGATTGAAACAGGTGCACATGCATTTTAGCAGAAAAACTTATGATACAAGTTTTGAAACAGATTTTTATGCAGTGATCATCTCAGATGAATGAACATGCAAACATGTCAAATTCTAGTACATATAAATACTAGAATTTGACATGTCAAATTCTAGTATTTATATGTACTAGAATTTGACATGTTTGCATGTTCATTCATCTGAGATGATCACTGCATAAAAATCTGTTTCAAAACTTGTATCATAAGTTTTTCTGCTAAAATGCATGTGCACCTGTTTCAATCTAGCATATTTTAAAGCTTCCGCAACAAACAACTTGTTTTTACTCAAAAGTATCTATTTTTAAACTATTATTTTGTATCTCTGCTTGCGCCTTAGCAGGCATGGTTTTCCTTCCGCCCATGCCTGTGGCATCACGGCCCGCCCGAAGCGCGCTCTGACCCTTGTCGAGACGGGTCGTGACAGTTGGTATCAGAGGGAGGTTCTTACCCAAGGAAGACAAGATCGGGCTCAAGGAGCCGAATCCGAGTCCAAAATCTGAGCGGAGGAGGGTTCGAGCAAAACCCTAGGCGAGATCGAAATCCAAGGAGGAGAGGGGATTAGGGCTGCCGACATCTGAGGAGAAGATTGGCTGCTGGCTCCTTGGAGGAAGAAGGAGTCGGCCAGAGGAGGAAGAGCAGGAGGCTGCCGACATTTAGGAGGGAAATCCCGTCGACCTCTGCAGGAGGAGGAGGAGGCCATGGCAGAAGGAGGAGCTGTCGGAGGGAGGAGCTACTGGAGAGAGGAGTTGCTGGAGGGGGGTCTGCTGTCGGCCCCTTAAAGGAAGAAGAAGGAGGCGCAGGCCCTAGAGGCGGCGGAAGAGGCCACGATAGGAGGAGACGCAGGCGACGACGCTGGTAGGAGAAGGAGGCGTCGTCGACGGTCTGAGGGAGAGCAGGAGGCGGCGGCTTGCGTGCGGGAGATGGAAGCAGAGGCGAGTGCAGCGGGAGCCCTAACCGAGTGGGGTCGGGATCGGGAGACAGGGGGTGCGGCTTGCGGGAAATAGAATAAGAGGGGGGGCTGCTGCTCGGGATTTAAAGGGGAGGGATTAAAGGGGGCTGCGGATAGCAATTTAGCTAATAATAATATTTGTTATTATTATTTCTATTTTAGGGTTGTTACAATATTGGATCTAGCAACTTCGATCCCAAAAAGGTACATGAGTTTTCCTAGGTCTTTGACCTCGAATTTCATGGATAATCGAGCTTTGAGAGCCACAATCTTATCAATCTAATCTCATGTAACCACAATGTCATCCACATAAAACAATGAGAATAGAGATTTTATGACCCCGTCTCTTTACAAACATAGTATGATCGCATTGTATCTGTGTAACATCCAAAATTTTAAATTTAATTTATCATTTTTATTTCAGGGTCTGACCAGAATTAGTGTCACCGTAGTCGATGGAGACAGTTACGCGTTCTCAGTTAATAGGGAATTTCACGAAATTTATTTAGGCGCGTTTTAACGTTCGCGAGAGAGTTCCTTGATCAACAATAAGTTATTTTATTGTGTAATGTCATTTCCATAAATAAGAGCAGCCTAATTTCATTATATGGTTTACCTTCAATTGTCGGGTGCCACTTCTGTAACAACCCACGTTTATTTATAAAGCAAAATTAGGTTTCCTAATTTAACTTGCTAACCGCAGCCCCAGCCCCCTTTAATTAGCCTTTAGCTAGGGGCCCCGATCCCGTCTTTCGCAATAAAAAAACCCGCTTGCGCGTCCCGTCTCCCGCTGCTCCCGTGTTCCGCACGCGACGCCTCCCGATCCTGTTTCCGCCTCCCCCGTCGCTCCTGCTCCTGTGCCGACCCCCGCAAGTCAGCGTCGGAGCCTCCTCCTGCAGAGGTCGACGACGCCTCCACCTCTTCCTCCTCCTGCCGACAACGTCGTCTCCTCCTCTTGCTTCCGGCGCCGCCTCCTGCTCCTCTTTTTCTCCCTCGAGGCCGGCAGTCCTTCCTCCTCCTGAAGCCAGCAGCGGAGCCTCATTCTCCTTCTCCTCCAAGTGTAGGCAACCCCTCCATCCCTCTCCCGCTGCGATTTGGCCGGTGGATTGCAAGAGGGTCGTCTAGGGTTTTGCTTGAAACCTCCTCTACTCAAATTTTTGAGCCTAGATCTGGCCTCCTTGGGTGAGGAACTCCTCCAATCTCATTGTTTCATATTTGTCCTAAATTATTATGATAATTTTCGCGCCCCAATTAATGTGATTATGTCGATCCATCATGTGTTTGTCGTATAATCGTCTAATCCCGAATTTATTTATGTTTCCAGTGCCGCTCGTCGGATCTAGTGGTGGAACCTCTCCAAAACCCTCTCCGATTTAGGGTTATCGTCACCCAAGCGCCGCCAAGTCCCCGATCCTTCGTGGTAACTCCTCTCCCCTCACACTTGAGGGAGGTAAATTGCTAATCTGCTCTTGAGCTTAAGTTCTTTATACCTGATTCTTACTGTACCTGACAACGCAAGAATCATTGATCGTAAGCATGTCATATTATGTTAGAGGTCTCTACAGAGAAATCATGAATCACTTAGGTCCTGAGTGTCATAAGCAAAAAAAGTCTTGGAAGCTAAGGTTTAGATGGTGCATCGCCTTGTATGCATGGTCACGGTAAGCAGGAAATACTCTTATTCTAATAAGACTTACACTTGAACTTGAGTGTGAACCATGTGCACCCACTGTAAACACCTACACATTTCAACGATTACAGTTTATGTCGTTGCAAGAATGGTTATGTTATACTCCGGAGTAGGTTAATGAATTTCAGATAGTTCTGCTTGCTTCAGTCACTTGTATGTTTCACTAGTTTGCTTCAGGATTAATTGGTACTCTAGAATTTCTATTTCTTCTGCATGTACTTAAATTTATAACTTGTTTACTATTATTTTCTATGTTCTGAGGCATTTTCCCTTTTGTTTGAATTTTGCCTTAGCTTTCATGACTGCGCCGCCTGCCACCTGAGCCCGAGCTGCGTCAAGTTCATGTGTTTCCTGGAGGTTTACTTGTTTTCTGTTTGTCGATGTGCCAGGTTCTATATATTTGGTTTCTTTTATTGTTGGATTCGTTATGATGTAATAGTTACGACCAGCTACTTTCTTCTGAGTCATGGACAACTGCTAGGCTTTTCTGATATATTGAAATTTAATATTAATGGCATGTTCATTTTTGTGGTTTGTTGCATTTACATTTTTGTAAGTATTGTGTGTGACATGGGATTTTATTTAAGTGCATGTGCATCAATTTTTAACAGCAAACCTTCCGCATAAAAGAATAAACCAGTTTTCCTCAAATCAATTATTTTAAAACTAACATAATAATTTTAGCTCCCGTCTAACAGTCATGGAATTCTCTTCGCCCATGCATGTGGCATCACGACCCGCCCGTAGCGCACTCTGATAGTTGTCATTAGACGTGTCGTGACAACTTCGTGCTCCATAACTAGTATTCCCATTTCCTCGTGTGTGAAGCGTAACCAACGGAAGTCCCGTCTAAGCTTACTCTCCAAGCGACGCTAGGGTTCGGTCTCCCAGTCTTAAGGAACGAAGGTCGATGCTACTCTTTCCTCCTCATGCATTCCTCCCTGGACCGATCTCTCTGTCGGGCATGCTGAGATCGTCGATCCTTCTATTTAGGGATATGCACAACTTTCCTTTAAGTAAGTTCCAGCTAGTTACCCGTGGCGATCTTCCCCCTTCTGTCAACTAGGTCGACAAGGTGAGTGACGACTTTTCTTTATGATCGATCTCTTCCATCCCTTTACTTTCAATTAGGTCGACAACCCCAAAACCTTCGCGCAGTTGTTACTTTAGTGGTTTTCAAACTCATCAATGAGCTGATCCGTTTTCGAACTTTTCTTTTCAGGGAACACGGGTCAGAAGATTTGCTTAGGGTGAAATTCCGATCTGCGCTACGCAATTTTTAGTTTATTCCTTTCCTTTAGAACATTGCCCTTTTGGGGTTTGACTCTGTGTATTGCATTAACTCTCAGTGTATCAGACTCGTTTCTAGATTCCAGTATTCAGATATTTTCACTTTTACTTTTCTAGTTGGCTTTGTGATTCAGACATTGAGGTATTCCTCTAACCCTAGCTCCGATTTTTTGTTTTCGTTGTATATTATAGTTATTTTAACCATGTTTTTTGTATTTGTACCAATTTTATTATTGTTGTTTAGTTCGTTTCATATCAGGAGTGTCGATCAGGTTTTTGAAATGTTGCTAACTAGGTAGTAGACTAGTAGTGTTACACCCTGCTTATAGCCAAACTGGACAATAGCCTTGTGGAATCTTCCAAATTAAGCTCATAGTCCGACGAATACACCACGGTCGTCATACTCCCTCATTGTCACTTCGGAGGACCCGAACAGTACGACCAAACTGAATGGCCACCATTTTCTAATTTAAAGCAATCAAAAACATCAATTTTCCATTTTAGCAAGTGCACTCAAGTAGAACAAGATAAACAGTTAATAAATGATGCAAACCAACGGTGGCCGGAGAGAGAGGTTACAAGAGAAGGTCTTTAAACATCAATATGAATAACATCGAAAGGAGAAATGAGTCATACTACGGCGTACATGTTTGAAAAGTTTACAAACATGACAAATAAAAGTGCTCATGGAGCTTGAAAACATAGGAAATAGTTTGAGAAGATAGCTTGTGGAGGTGTGTCCAAGACATTGATGCCACCGCCACACATCCGTGATAGAGTGACGAGGAATACTGGAGAGAGCTTGAGGAGGTGGATGGTCTAAGATGCACAGGTCCTTTGTTGTTCCTACCACTGTCAATGCACTGTTTCGTTGTCAGATCTTGAAAAATACAACCATCAGGGAGAAAAGTTACGGAACCGTCTAAGGATGTGGTCAAGCGACTAATAGATAGTAAATTAAAGGAAATGTATGAATGTGTAAAACTGATGTGAGAGGTATGACATAGGAACATAAGACAATCCTCTTGCCAGCAATGAAAGAGGGAAAGCCATTGGAAGTGATAACTCTATCATGCCCTGACAGGATGGGGTAAGAAGTGAAATTTGACGGCGTCCCAGTCATGTGATCAATCGCACCAGAGTCGATGATCAACTCAGAGGGGATAGCGGAGGCGGATTGGGCACCTGGAGTACCGGTAGTTGAGAAGGCAGCAGTGAAAGAGGTCTCCGGAGAGTACTAGGTGTTGCAGAGCGTCCAACTCATCCGTAGAAAAATAGTCAAAGGGCAGCCAACCAGGATTGGCGTCAGCAGCATGAGCAGCAGAAGGATCACCATACCTTTGCGTGAAGGGGCAAGGTGAGGATAGAGGCCAAAGCAGAAGTCGAGAACATGGCCCTGTTTGCCACAATGCTCGCGTGTACAGGTAGCGACGGAAGAGGTAAAGTCCGACAGCAAGATCGCAGATCGCGGGAACGAGATGGTTGCTTTTCAGACGAGTTCGCATTATCGCAGTCGTACGGGAGAACATGTCTGGGAGATTCTCCAACAAAAAAAATGTTCGCAATATGTGATAGCAGAGCGGGAATGGGCGAGAGGGATCGGGTGGAACCCTAACACTAATACCAAGTGGAGAAATAAACTCATATTAAGTCATTCACTAAACTCCTACTCATATATATATATATATATATATATATATATATATATATATATATACATGGGATAAGCGAACCAGAAATATTACAGAAATACCATTACAAAGTAGGGCGAAATAATAATTCATGACTTGCGCTGTTTTTCAACTACTATATCCTCGTGCATGAAATATCTATAATCATATATATAATAGATTTCATGTCCCTTTTATAGACAAATAAATTGGTTCAATAAGAAGTATACCCAACGTTATCAGGAACGCGATCCGGACGATCCCGATTTTAAAATTCAATTAAGATCTTATTTGTGATCAAAATCAGGCCTTCCCTATGTGGGATCGTAACTCGGATCGTTAGGATCGTAATCCGGAACCGATCCTAATGATCCGAGCCTGTTTTAAAAAAAACTGAGCGGAGCCTGTTTCTAAAAACTGAGCGGAGCCTGTTAAAATAAATTGAGGGGAGCCTATTTTATACAATTATGCTTCAGTCCCGACTCTCGATTGGCGACCCGCGCCTTGCGTCTGCGAAAACTATATTTCCTCATCTATGCGAGCGTAGACGGCGACTTTCGGCCGAGTTCCTGCTCTCTCCGTCCAGTTCATGCTCTTTCTACCCAGTTCCTGCTCTTTCTGCTGAGTTCCTGCTCTCTCCGCCCAGTTCCTGCACTTTCTGTCGAGTTCCTGCGTTCTCCGCCTAGTTCCTACTTCCTAAGGACCTAAGTTAATTATCCAGCCTTCTGGTAGTTATTTTTTTTTGTTCAGTTCATTTACTTCCTTTTGATATAATTATTCAACTGTTGGTTAGTTTTATAGTTTTTTGTGTGGATTGTTTGTATTTGGATAATGCAAAATTCAATTTCATTTTTTAAGTCTTAATTTATGAATGTTGTAGGATCTTACAATCCAATGATCCGATCCGATCCACCCGCAAAACGATCTCACCTAGGATCTCAATCCTGACAACCTTGAGTATACCCGCTTCATATCAATTCTTTAAGAACAAAATCTTTTTGAATAAATATTTCATCCAAATTTATTTCACCTCTTTTCATCAAGGATATAAGCAATCCTTTATATTTCACACTCTAAGTTGGAGATAATACATCCTACTTAAAGTGAAAAATAAAGTATCGCGTGAGAGAAAATCACACAACGGTTAAAGATAATGTCACCACTAGATGCTACGCACGGGGAACACCTACGCTGACCAGAGTTTGAATGGGGTCTCATACCTATTCAATTAGTATATTCGTGAACTTAGATCCAACATCTACTTGAATTTGACTTTGCAGGTTATCAATTCTATCCTTATTATAAACCTTCTTATCTAGTCAGCACAACTTCAAACTCAGACCCTAGATACTGTCTGGTCGTCTACACCGATGCATCAATAAACCCTAGAGATATAATATAAACACCATTCACACTACTACAAAACCTAGACGAATACAATGAGTAGAAAAGATGAATCTTGACCAGGGTGGGGAGAGGAAAGGTTCAACTGATAAAAATAACCAGGGGTAGGTTGATCAATGGATGGTTCAGGGATGGAGTTTTCAGGATGGTTGGAGGGGGATTATAGTGGTAAGGGTTATCGTGGTGGGAGGTTGGGCTGCAGGGATAGAAGGGGTAATGGTGGGAAGAGTCTGGACTGCAGAAGCAGTAGAAAAGCAACTGCAATATGGCTCAAATGGCTCACTATATGTGCATGACGTCATGGCTCACACCAGATGCAAATGAAGTGCAGCATCTCATTCCACCACGCTTCACCATGAAATAGGTCAGGGAGTCTACATAGTTATCAGTTGGGATAATAAGACCTAGTGTTTAAAGTTCAACTCTCGATTGTGTGGATGATAAGAGTATTGAATGCTAATATTGTAAAAGATTGTTTCCCTATTCCAACAGAAAAACTGCTAGATCTATATAAAAAAATTAGAATAATATACGGAGAGAAAAAGGTATCGAACCGGATAAAACTGCAGTGGTTGAAGACACTACGCATAGGGAACACTCACGATGACTAGAGTGTAAGGGGATCCATCCATGTTCAACTAGTATATTCTTGAGCAAATCCAACGTCTACTTGAATTTGTGTTGTTGTCGTAGAAATACCGTCATTGGACATTTTGGCGTCATCGGAAAAAACTGTCGCAATTGGTATTCATAAAACTAGATGTACTTTTTCTCTCTTGTTATTTTTTTATTTAATTTACTATATTTCATTTTTTTAGTTTTATTATTATTATTATATTTTTTACATGTTATTTTATTTTCCTCTTCCCTCTTACGAATGGCGGTGGCTGCTTTGTTAATTAAAAAGGTGAATTTTATTTTCTCTCCCTACGCAGCCCTTCTCTTCAAGACCCGCTGTTTTTGGTAATTAAAAAGAGAGAGAAAAAAACCACGGGGCACTCCAGAGCAAGCAAGTCTGAGGGCCGCGCAAGGACCTAAATTCTCATTCTGAGGTCGAACCGAGGACCTATAGAAGTCGGGGCTACCCCGTCTCCATGGCAACGCAACAGTGTCCTGAGGGAGGAGTGGACATGGACAAGACGGGTGCGTCACGCGTGGGAAAAGAATCCAATTCCGGATCCGCTTTGATCTTTTTGATTCTCAGAGAAACGTCGTTATCGCAGGCTAGCCTAAAGGAATGGGCGCTCTTTCATTGAATTGTCTTGCTTACCAAAATAGCTGTTCGAAGCCCATTCGTTAGGTAAAGTGGGTGGTCTAGGGTAGAGAAAGTCTACCAGGTTCAACCAGATAGGAGTGACGGAAGGTCTTGATCAAAGACATACGCCTCATTCTTCCATTTTCTGCTCCAATAAGCGCAGGGACCTAGAGGTGATATTCTTTTCCCTGGCGCAGCTGGGCCATCCTGGACTTGAACCAGAGACCTCGCCCGTGAAGTAGAAAGTCTTCCTAAGGCAAAAAGGTCTATCTACGAAGAACTTGTACCTCCCCGCCCCCCCCCCCCCCCCCCCCCCCCGATCGCCAGGACGAAGCGCAGCTGTCAACCGCTCGACCGGAGGGGGGAATGAATATGAAAAGAGATCGAAGTCGATAGTTTGCAGTTGGCAAGGAACTTGATCCCCCCCCCCCAAAAAAGGGGGAAGCTGCGGTCGAACTCTAATTCTGGAAAGAAGTCGGGGCCCTTTTTCCAAGTCTACCAGATAGAAGATATAGAGAAATCTCTGTAGTGTTCCATTCGTACTCTTCGTTGCGTAGCTACTCAGTCGTCTCCTACGTAGTCCCGACCTGATTGTGCGAGAGTAGGTCGGCTCTTTCCAGCTAGAAGAAACAACAAAGACAAGACTGCCTTCAATAGAGTGAGTGAGGCAGTCAGGACTGCAGCTTTCCCGAGTGGAAGAGGCGGCAGGCGAATTCAAGAGTTCCAACTCTGACTTTGAAGCCGGGTGAAGAAGCCCGAGCTTTGACTATGACTACGAGCGGTTTCGAAAGCTCCCTTCAAATATCACTACGGTTTTCCAGTCTCTCTATTCGTCTCAGATGAGCGGGGAAAGCAGCCAGCCTTGTAATGACCGAGGAGAATTGGGTGAATCTCTCACGGGAAAACCGGGGTTCGCGGTGGTGGAGGAACCGGATGTCGCACTCTAGCCAGGAGTCGGGGCTGAACTGCAAGGCCGCCGCACCGCCGAACTCCGCTTCAAACCCTTGTCCAGCACATTTGTGTGTGTGGCAATGCGCCAAAGTGGCATGACATCATGAATGAGGCTTCCTTAATAAATAGCATATATATATATAGAGAGAGAGAGAGAGAGACGAAGATGTGATAAATGATGAGGTTATAACTTTAGAATTAAGATTGACTTGTTAAAATGGAGAAATGTGACAAGAGTTTATGCGATAATAGGATAACATGGAGACTGAAGGATAAATTCTATGGAACCATAATTAGACTAGCAATGTTATCAGGATTTGCATTGAGCAAATAAAAAATGTGTTAACATTTACGTTGATCTTGAAAGAAATGAGAATGCTAATAGGGAGACGACGGAACTAGAAAGAATAAATTAAGAAATGATTATATTAGTGGAATGATTGGAATGACATCTTGCGAAGATGAGGTAATTGAAACTAGACGTTGTGCAAGTGAAGGATAGAAAATGCACCCATTGATTCAATAGATAAAATTAATGTTCAATTAGGAAAGAGATGAGACAAACCTAAGATAACATGGATAAAAAAACTGTTCAAAATAATTTACAAAGAATATGTTTGTTAGAATTTATGTTTGATTGAATTTACTTGGTGTGCGTTTAGCCTTGTATTCTCCCCCTCACTATATAAGAGGGGGTGCTTATTAGTTTGATATAGAAATTTAATTTACGTTATTCTAACATGGTATCAGGCGTAACCTAGCCCGCTCGCCCGCGCCTGTCCGCCGCTCGCTCGCTCGCCCGCCTGCGTTCGTCCGCCACCGCCCGCCGCCTGCGTCCTTAGCAGCGCCCCCCCCCCCCCCCCGCCTCCTCTCCTCTCTCTCCCGCCTCCACTCTTTTCTCTCGTGCTTGCACCCGCCGGTCTTGCTATGGATTAACCGGCGGGATATTTTTTCCGGCGACCTTCCAATGGTCCGATTGCCATGAAATTCTGGGAAAAGTTTCGCTTTCCTCTCCTTATTATCATACTTGATTCTTGGTGGTTTTTAACGGTTCGATTTTCCGGAGATTCAGATCTACCTTTTCTCTCCGTTCTTTATCCGGCGTTCTTCTACTACCGGAAGTTCAGATCTCTGATGCCCTAAGTTTTCTCTCCTCCTTTGGACCGTTCTTCTTCATTGGTGCTATGTCAGACGTTGATTCCGGCGCTTCCGGTGCCTCCGTGCCCCCCATTGCCTCCGTGCCCCCCGCTGGATCTACCCGGGTTGGCTCAGATCACAGTTTCTCTCAGCTCACTACGATTCGTCTGGATGACACAAACTACCTATCTTGGTCCCGTTCTATTACTCTGGCCTTAAAGAGTCGGAGTCTCTTTGGCTATGTTAATGACGACACTCCTGCGCCTGCTCGCACCTCTGCTACCTGGTCCCGATGGGACTCTGAAAACTCGCTGGTCATGTCTTGGCTCATCAATTCCATGCAGGAGTCCATTGCCCGGAATTACCTCTTCCTCGACACTGCTGCTGATATCTGGAAACGGGCTGAATCTACTTACTCCCGCAAAGGGAATGCGGCACAAATCTACCATCTTCGCCGACAGTTGTTTCATCTTCGTCAGGGAGATCGTCCTCCTTCTGCCTACTATTTGGAGTTTACCCAACTCTACCAGGAGTATGACCATTTTGAGTCTCTTGCAATGGTCTATGATGCTGATGCCCTCCTATTAAGGGCTCGTGAAGATCGAAATCGGGTATTCGAATTTCTCCAGGGGCTTCACCGCGATTTTGATCAGATTACTGTGCAGGTTTTGGGTCGTGTTCCCATTCCCTCCTTGCCTGAGGTCTTTAGCATTATTCAGCAGGAGTTCGATCGCAGACAGTCCTGGAACATGACCACCACTCCTGAGGCTTCAGCTTTGGTTGCTCATCCTCCCACCACTGGTAGCAGAGCCTCTCGGGACTTCAAGCCTCGTGCCACGGATAAGGATCATCTCATGTGCGATTATTGTGGCAAGCCCCGTCATACCCGGGATACCTGTTTCAGTCTGCACGGCTTCCCTCCTGGATTTTCTTCTCGGGGAGGGGGGGGGGGGGGTCTTCTTCCCGTGGTGGGCGAGGTCGTGGCCGCACTTCTGGCCGTTCACATCATTCTGCTCATCTGACGGAGATCCCTGAGAGCAGCTCTCCGGTTCTTATTGGCCCTCCTCCTGCAACTATGTCCTCTTTTTCTGCTGATGAGATGCAGACTCTTCGCCGCTTGATGCAGGGCCTTCTTACTGAGCCGACTACGGCTGCTTCTTCCTCATCTGCCCTTGCCCATTCAGGTATTCCAGGTGCTCACTCTGCTACTACTGGCTCCTCTCCCCATTGGATTATTGACTCCGGAGCTACTGATCATATGACTGGATCGGCTTCAGGTTTTGTGTCTTATTCCCCTCTCTCTGGTCGGGATAAAGTGAGTATTGCTGATGGATCTTTTTCCTCCATTGCTAGGAAAGGGTCCATAACTTGTTCATCTCTCACTTTATCTTCTGTCCTCCATGTTCCTAATTTCACCCGCAGTTTACTTTCTGTTAGTCAGTTGACTACTTCTCTTCAATGCCCAGTCACCTTTTTTCATAACTTGCTCATCTGACGGGAAGGCGATTGGCTCTGGTAGCTTGAAGGACGGCCTGTATGTGTTTGACCCCTCCACCGGGTCCATCTCTCCACACGCTCTTCATGCCACCCAGTCATCCCAGCTGCTCACCTGGCATCGTCGTCTTGGCCATCCTTCTGTTTCCACTATGCAGTGCCTTTTATCTACTTTTCCCTCTAGTTGTTTTAAAAATTTTGTGTGTGATGTATGTGACGTTGCAAAACATCATCGTCTCCCTGTTAATCATGTTTCCTTACCTAGTACTACTCCTTTTCATATTGTACATACTGATGTGTGGGGGCCTTGCTCTATTGGCTCTATTTCTGGATGTCACTGGTTTATTTCCTTTATTGATTGTTTTTCTCGAACGACATGGGTTTATCTCATGAAACATAAGGGTGACGCTTTTTCTATTTTTCAACGATTCCATAAAGATGGTCTCTACTCAGTTTTCTGCATCCATAAAAATTTTACGCAGTGACAATGGTAGAGAGTATATCAACTCTCCCTTTGACCACTACCTTACCACTCATGGCATTATTCATCAAACCTCCTGTGCTCATTCCCCGTCACAGAATGGGGTAGCCGAGCGAAAGAACCGTCACTTGCTGGATGTTACCAGGTGCCTCTTGCTTACTATGCATCTCCTCAAGTTCTATTGGGGGGATGCTGTCCTTACCGCTGCTTATCTCATTAATCGCCTGCCCTCTCCTGTCCTTGGTAACCAAACTCCTCTAAACACCTTAGGAGTTTCTCCGACATCCTCTCTTCCTCCTCGCATATTTGGGTGCACGTGCTTTATCCACATTCCATCTCCTGGGAGGTCTAAACTCGACCCCCGCGGCCTCAAGTGTGTCTTCATTGGTTATTCCCCTACACAAAAGGGGTATAAATGTTATCATCCTCCTACTCGTCGGACAATTGTATCTGTTGACGTTACTTTTCGTGATTCTACTCCTTATTATGCTACCTCACTTCAGGGGGAGCCTGCTGTTGAAGTGAGCTCTCCTACCTTCTCCCTTCCGATTCCTCCTTCTAGCGAGAATATCATACCGGTTGATCATCCAACTGTTTCTCCCGTTGCTCCTCCTGTTATCTCTTCTCCTCCGCTTACTCGTCCCTTACAGGTTTACACCCGACGGCGTAAAGGTCAGAACACAACGGCTAATCCCATGCTCCCAGACCCAATGCCAACTCTGTCAGAAGATTTCTCCCTCCATGAAGGTATCCGATTGAGTACTCAACACCCTATATCTCAGTATGTCTCTTATGATACGCTGACTCCTTCTTATAAAGGGTTTGTGTCGTCCCTTGCTTCGGTCTCTATTCCATCTACCTGGCAGGAGGCTCTTGAACATCCTGATTGGAAAAGGGCAATGGTAGAAGAAATGGCAGCTTTGGAGAAGAATAATACTTGGGACTTAACCACTCTTCCACATGGGAAGAAAACAGTTGGTTGTAAGTGGGTCTTTGCGGTCAAACAAAATTCTAAAGGCATAGTGGAACGTTTCAAGGCAAGATTGGTGGCGAGAGGGTATACTCAAACTCTTGGCATTGACTATCAAGAAACCTTTGCTCCTGTGGCAAAAATGAATTCTATTCGAGTCCTGCTGTCATGTGCTGCATGCAAGGGTTGGGATCTCATCCAATTGGATGTTAAAAATGCCTTCCTTCATGGCAATCTGGAAGAAGAAGTGTATATGTCCCTTCCACCCGGTTTTATCTCTCAGGGTTCAGATGGAAAAGTTTGCAAATTGAAGAAGGCTCTCTACGGCCTGAAGCAATCCCCAAGGGCGTGGTTTGGACGGTTCTATAGCGCTATGGTCTCCCTGGGGTACAAACAAAGTCATGCTGATCATACTCTGTTTATCAAAAAGAGGGCCAACATGGTAACGATTTTAATAGTCTATGTTGATGACATCATTATTACAGGGGATGACAGTGATGAAGTAAAAGCCTTAAAGAAACACCTGGCACCAGAATTTGAGGTGAAAGATCTTGGCAAACTGAAGTATTTTCTGGGTATTGAAGTTGCCAGATCGAAGAACGGCATTTTCATCTCTCAACGGAAGTACATTCTTGATCTCTTAAAACAAACTGGTCTGAGTGGGTGTAGACCTGCTGACACTCCCATGGAGGTTAACCACAATTTTGGAAGAAATGATGGCGATCCTATAGAAGATGTTAAAGGTTATCAAAGACTTGTAGGGAGATTGATCTACTTGTCTCATACTCGACCTGACATTGCTTACGCCGTTGGAGTTGTGAATCAATACATGCACTCTCCGAGGGCCAGACATCTTGATGCTGTCCATCGGATCTTGAGATACTTAAAAACTTCACCTGGAAGAGGAATTCTTTTCACCTCCAATTCTGACCTGAAGATCGAAGTTTATACTGATGCTGACTGGGCAGGAAGTGTTGCAGATAGACGATCCACGTCTGGGTATTGTTCGTTTATCGGTGGGAATCTTGTCACTTGGAGAAGCAAGAAGCAACAAGTCGTCTCCAGGTCAAGTGCTAAAGCTGAATTTCGTGCCATGGCACATGGCATTTGTGAAGGACTCTGGCTGCGCTCCCTCATGAGTGATCTGGGGTTGAGTGAAACTGCTCCTATTCGGTTGTACTGCGACAGCAAGGCTGCCATTAGCATTGCCAATAATCCTGTTCAGCATGATCGCACAAAACACATTGAGGTGGACAGACATTTCATTAAGGAACACATTGAGAAGAAGATCATATGTATTCCCTTTGTTCCCTCAGAGGGCCAACTTGCAGATATTCTTACAAAGAGTCTTGGGGCAAATCTACACCATGGCTTGATTGACAAGTTGGGCATGAAAAATATAACATGCCCAACTTGAGGGGGAGTGTTAGAATTTATGTTTGATTGAATTTACTTGGTGTGCGTTTAGCCTTGTATTCTCCCCCTCACTATATAAGAGGGGGTGCTTATTAGTTTGATATAGAAATCTAATTTACGTTATTCTAACAATGTTTAATATCTCAAGTAGCTCCCAACATAAACAAATAGAAACTTAAAAGTCATAAATCCAAACACCATAGATGGTATGATGGTGATGATGATAATCTTTCCAAAAAAGATATTCATCTTTTTCAGTAAATAGGTCTTCCGAAGAAATAAATCATCGGAAAGTTCACCACTCTGAGGGCCACTGCCAGCTTGAAGTAACAGTTTAGGTAATAGAACCATATTTCAGGTCTCCAATCAGTTATAAGAAATTGAAAACATTTTTCCCTTTCTTATCGTATTATTTTACTAAGATTTTTTTTTTTTGGATTTGGGTGCAATTATAGATTTTCATTTCAAAACAATATTCCATCTAAACCATACAGAATTTGATATTTCATTCCTTCAGCCATGCTAAAAATAATACTGGCAGGTCGTAGTTAAAAAATTCTCTCTGCTTATTTTAGAATGACTGACTCACTTTGACCTTTTTCATTTTATTTGACTAAGTTTAAATTAAGCAGTTTCAACGATCAAAGCAAATAAGGTGAATGAAAACTTTGAAACATAGAGCATGCCCACCTCTTGAAAAAGTAAGTCCACGAACATATTAACTTCTCGTGGTTCCTTATGCTGAAAATCCATCAAAATAGAAAAAAAGTGAGACATAAACATCATCAAAAACTAAAAAAGAAAACAATTAACTAATATGTAAATAACCTTAATCCAATTCGGAGTTGTGAACCTCTTTTTGAGTATGATGGACAGGTTTTGAGATTTTATGTTTATATACTGCAAATAGGTAGGCATTAAAAGCTCCGTTTGAGTAAGGTTAAATAGATAGCAATACACAAAGAAATATTTAGCTTGATAGATGAAATATTAGCAAAAAGAAGAAAAACTCTAGAAATGATATGCTTCATGAAATGGGAACCGGTGAAGGTCAACTTCCATCCTATATAGAATGGCAAAAAGAAAAATGCATTCATTATATCATAATAATAAACCTTAATCTGACAATGTGAGCTCATCGGCGAGATCCCGGTCAATGTCGTCTAAAGACCATGAGCGGCGTGGCGTGAAATGATCATCGACGACATTTATCTTTATTTCATGATTATGTCAAAATTATGTTTAATTTCTGTTGGAGCGGTTCAAAACTGAAATTCATAATGTGAGTAAAGAGGCACTCTCCTATATATAGGAGAGATATACAAGGATAAATAAAGAGCGACATAATAACTCCAATAACATATTCCAACACTCCCCCTCAAGTTGGGTGTGTGATATCTTGCATGCCCAGCTTGCACATAATTTTTCCAAACACGTTCTGACTCAACCCCTTGGTGAGAGCATCCGCTAATTGTTGGTCTGAGGGGACAAAATGTGTGCTCACAGCTCCTCTTTCTATATTCTCTTTGATAAAGTGACGATCAACCTCCACATGTTTTGTGCGGTCATGTTGGAAAGGATTGTGAGCAATGCTAATGGCGGCTTTGCTATCACAGTAAAGCCTCACGGGATCCTTATTTTCCATGCCAAGATCTTTTAGGAGAGATTTAATCCACAGTCCCTCGCAAATCCCATGAGTCATGGCTCTGAATTCTGCCTCAGCACTAGACCTGGTAACTACATGTTGTTTTTTACTCCTCCACGTTACCAAATTACCACCAACAAAAGAGCAATAGCCAGAGGTGGACCTCCTGTCGTCAACGGAACCAGCCCAATCAGCATCAGTATAAACTTCCACAGTCAGCTCTTTGCCCGGGGAGAATAGGATACCTTTTCCAGGAGAGGACTTGAGATACCGGAGGATTCGATAAGCAGCTTCTAAGTGACGAGTTCGTGGTGAATGCATGGACTAATAACACCAACAGCATATGAAATATCCGGGCGAGTATGAGATAGATAGATAAGAAGTCCTGCCAATCGTTGAAACCCAGTGATATCATCTACCAATTCCCCATCATCTCTCCCCAATCTGTGATTAACTTCAATTGGGGTATCAGCAGGTCTACACCCACTCATCCCACAAGATTGGAGCAAGTCAAGAATGTACTTTCTCTGAGATAAGAATATGCCATGATTTGATCGAGCGACTTCAATTCCCAGGAAGTATTTGAGATTTCCCAGGTCTTTTTCTTCAAATTCCTTTGCCAGTCTTTGTTTCAGAGTTTGAATTTCTTCAGTGTCATCACCCGTGATAATGATATCGTCCACATAAACAATAAGAACAGTGAATCTCCCATGTTTGTGCCTTACAAATAAAGTATGATCGGCATTGCTCTGAGAATATCCAAACGCGATCATAGCTCTGTGAAATCTTCCAAACCATGCCCGAGGAGACTGTTTTAAGCCATATAAAGCTTTCTTCAACCTACATACTTTTCCACCAGATCCGGCTAGGGTAAGACCAGGCGGTAACGACATGTAGACCTCTTCTTCCAAGTCCCCATGAAGAAAGGCATTTTTCACATCTAACTGAGTCAAAGGCCACCCTTTGCAGGCAGCACACGAGAGAAACACTCGTATAGAATTCATCTTCGCCACAAGGGAAAAGGTTTCTTAATAGTCAATTCCCATAGTTTGAGTATAGCCCCTAGCCACCAGGCGGGCCTTGTATCGCTCAACAACCCCTTGAGAGTTCTGTTTGATGGAGAACACCCACTTACACCCCACCACAGTCTTGCCAGGGGGCAACGAGACCAAGTCCCATGTGCAGTTCTTCTCCAGAGCCAACATCTCCTCAAGCATAGCCTCTTGCCACTTTCGATTAGTGATAGCATCCTGCCAAGTTGAGGGAATAGAAATGGAGGAGAGAGAGGCAATAAAGAGTTTATGTGAAAGGGATAATGAGTTATAGGACACAAAGTGGGACATCGGATGTTGGGTGGAGATACAGTTACCTTGAGTCCCCAAAGAAGGATCAGATGTTGGAGCGGGTAGCCTGAGAGATGCCGATGTACCTTGACCCCTTTTTCGTCGAGTATACACCTGTAAAGGAGGAGCGGTCACAGGAGTCGGAACAGGAATAGACAAGGATGTAGACATAGCAGGCATAGGCACAGGAGTAGGAAGATATGAGGGAGGAATAGGTAGGGGAAGAGAGCTCACTTCCGTTGGGTAAGTCTCCCCCTGAAGTGAGGGCTCGTAGAAGGACTCAGACTCCCGAAATGTGACGTCCATAGTAACGAATATCTTTCAGGAAGCAGGATGGAAGCATTTATATCCTTTCTGGGTTGGCGAATACCCAATAAAAATACACTTGAGTGCACGAGGGTCAAGTTTCGACGTGGGGCGAACATGGACAAAACATACACACCCAAAAATACGAGGAAGGAGATTTGTGGGAGAGACGGAAAGAGCCGCAAGAGGGGATTTGTAATTGAGAACACGAGTCGGCAGGCGATTGATAAGATACGCCGCCGTAAGAACAGCATCCCCCCAAAAATGCTTCGGGATGTGCATCTTCAGGAGGAGGCATCGAGCAACCTCCAGAAGATGGCGATTCTTATGCTCGGCGACCCCATTCTGAGTCGGGGTGTAGACACAAGATGACTGATGTATAATGCCCTGATCACTAAGATAACGCTCAAAGGAAGAGTCAACATACTCACGTCCATTATCACTGCGAAAAATTTTAATGGCAGCATTAAATTGAGTGGCCACCATCTTATGAAAATGTAGAAATAAAGGAAAGACATCATTCTTGTTTTTCATTAAGTATACCCACGTACAACGAGAAAAACAATCAATAAATGTAACAAACCAGTGAAAACCCGAAATAGAGGCAACAGGGCAAGGACCCCAAACTTCAGTATGAACCATAGTAAAAGGGGAAGAACTAGGAGTGGACACATGATTAAGAGAAGTACAATGATGTTTACCAAGATCACACACATCACATTTAAAAGTTTTCAAAGATACATTAGAAATATTCGGAAATAAAAGATGCATAGTAGAGGGAGAAGGATGGCCCAGGCGACAGTGCCAAGAGTCCACAGAGAGCTGAGCAGCAGAAAGAGCCTCCGGAGGTGGAGCAGAGCTGGAGGGGTCGAACAGGTAGAGGCCATCCCGCAGTCTACCGGAGCCAATCACCGTCCCCGTCTTCAGGTCCTGAAAGACACAAGAGGAGGGAAAAAATGTTACAGAACAATTCATGGAATTAGTAAGATGACTAATAGAAAGCAGATTGCGGGTAAACTTAGGAACATGGAGCACTGAAGAGAGAGTGAGGGAGGAGCAAGGGATGGACCCTTTCCCGGCAATGGGAGACAAGGAGCCATCAGCAATACTCACTTTGTCCCTACCAGACAAAGGTATATAAGATAAAAAACCTGTAGCAGAGCTAGTCATATGGTCTGTGGCGCCAAAATCAATGATCCACTGGGTGGGAGAGCAAGCGGAGGCAGAGTGAGCACCTGGAGTCCCCTGGTGGGCATAGGAAGAGCTAGCAGACTCAGACGAGTGGCCAAGCATAAAGCGACGGAAGGCTTGAATCTCCTCAGCAGAAAAAGCGGAAGGAACCGCAGGGGCATCAGATCCCTCATAAGAGGCTGGATCATCAACAGCATCGGAGAGATGAGCCGAGCGAGAAGAAGCCGACCGACCCAGAGTGCGCCCAAATCCACGGCCACCACGAGTGGCAGGTCCACCGCGAGGAGGAAAGCCGTGAAGTTTGAAGCAAGTGTCCCGAGTATGACGTGCCTTCCCGCAATAGTCGAACGTCAAATGGTCCTTGTCCATAGGTTTAAACCCGGTGTCCCGGATAGAGCGACCACCGGGATTGAACCGAGCAGCAAGAGCAGAGCCCTCAGCAATAGTATCTGGTAGACGAATCTGCCGGCGATAATATTCTTGTTGAACCAAACTATATACCTCAGGTAAGGAAGGCAGAGGAGAACGACCAAGGATCTGAACACTGATGGGATCGAGATCACAGTGGAGACCATGAAGAAATTCGAAGATCCGATTGCGTTCCTCCCAGGCACGGACCAGCACGTCATCCTCAGGGGAGACAAGAGTAAGTGCGTCAAAGTGAGCATATTCCTGATAAAGCTGGGTAAACTCCAAGTAATAAGCAGCGGGGGGCCGATCCCCTTGGCGCAGGAGGAAAATCCGACGCCGCAATTGGAAGATCTGAGCAGCATTCCCGCGACAGGAGTAGGTAATCTCGGCACGTTTCCAAATGTCGGCCGCCGTATCAAGAAATAGATAGTTGCGTGCAATAGACTCCTGCATAGAGTTGGTCAGCCAAGACATCACCAAGGAGTTCTCGGATTCCCATTGGGGCCAATCCGGTGAGGTAGCAGTGGGAGCCCTATTAGTGTCGTTGATGTAGCCAAACAGACGGCGGCTCTTGAGCGCCAGAGTAACGGAGCGAGCCCATGGAAGATAATTAGTGTCATCCAACTTAATAGTAGTAATCTGAGGAGTCCCGTGATCATGGTTGGCACGAAGAGATCCAGTAGAAGGAAGAGGATCATGAGGAGTACTCCCACCGGAGGAGACATCCAGAGTCTCGCTACTTCCTGGCATAGCAAGAGAGGAAAAGCAGCACAAATCCGGGAGCCTAGAGACAGGAAATCTCACTCATAGAAAGAGGAGATGCGTCGGTGGAATGCAAAACACAATAATAGGGAGATACATTCCCACAGAAAGGGAGAACGGACGCCGGAAGAGCAATCACGGACTCAAGCCTGCATAGATTCGGCGCCGAGAAAGGCCCAAGCAGCCATGCGGAGAGGGCTTCGCCGACGGACGAGAGAGGAAGGCGACTAGGGCTGGAGGCGGGAGACTGGCCGACTGGAGAAAAAAAAACGCCGACTAGGGCTGGAGGCGGGAGGCTGGAGACGGGAGGCTGGCCGACTAGGGCTGGAGGCGGGAGGCTGGAGACGGGAGACTAGCGCCGGGTGCGCTGACTGCGGGAGATGAGGTGCGCTGGAGACGCGAGGAGCGTGGGGTGCGTGAGACGCGAGGAGCACGCCGACGCAGGAGAACGACAGGAGGAAGAACGCCGACGCAGGAGAAGGGTTAGGTCACGTCCGGCTCTGATACCATGTTGGAGCGGTTCAAAACTGAAATTCATAATGTGAGTAAAGAGGCACTCTCCTATATATAGGAGAGATATACAAGGATAAATAAAGAGCGACATAATAACTCCAATAACATATTCCAACAATTTCTTTAAATGATCAAACAGGACAGGTCACTACGGGCGGTCATGAGTCTCAACGTGGAATTCTGCACGAAATCCTCTCCTTTACACAACTTCTTTCATCCCCCGTTTGTAGGTTACACTGGATAACACTGATCCGAACTTTGTCGTCTTTGCGTTAATACCACCATGTCATGGAAAAGACCTGGCCTCGCGCAACTGATTTTGTCTGGTGTATGAGCATCACCCGATGAATGGCAGACAGCTTGGATAACCTTGGAAAGAACATGACTGCCCTTCAACGTGCATGAACACTACCTAATGAACATGCGGAGGAGTGTTTCAACTCCCTCAAAACTCAAGTGGTTTCCTCATCATCACTTGAATTTCTCCTAAGTCGACGGTGTCTCTGGATGCTGAAGGCATCGACGTCGCCTACGGCAACTTTGACTTCCTTTTTTTTCCTTTGTTTCCGCGTACTTCGACGACGTCCCGATTTGTTTGACTAACTATTCATCGCTTCTTTTCTCGACATCATGGTTCTTCAATTGTCTGCAGATCATCGTCTATTTGTTTCCTGTGACATCGTCAACTCATTTGTAGCCACTTTCCACAAGTGTTGCAGCTAACTACTGCTCAAACTCATCCCCAAGATTCAGTACCTCCCTTCTGTTTGTGGGCCTACTCTACAAGTTGTAGTATTTTGTTTCTCCTTCTTGGTTGGTAGTTGTAGGTGCCTTTAAGGAAGATAAGATTCCTGTCGAGGCTGCTCCTCTTGTTGTGTTTTGCTTTCATTTTGCTTGTCTGTTTTATGTTCCTTGATCTTGGTTGTGTTTCTTATCTTGTTTCCTCTTCTTTCTCTATGGGGGATAAATTGAAGAGTGTTGCTTCCTCTGAAGGATTTACAAACCATCCTAAATTCTATGGTCGAGGAAATTCGAATATGGATTTCACTCACAACGAGACTCATATCAAACTGCATGGTAGGAATTGCCTTTTGGCGCTCAATATATGTGGGTTTTTATTAGGAGTCAGAGGAGACAAGAATTTATTTCAGGATCCAATGCTAACATGACAGACCCCTCCTATATGAGGAATGGGAAGGAGAGAATAACTATGATTAATTGGCTTATCAGCTCTATGACCCTCAAGATTTATAGTTAATTCTTGTTTTGCCAGATCGCAAAGGATATGTGGGAATTAGTGGAAATAAGTTATTCAAAAAGAAAGATTTGGCGGGGATTTACCAACTTCAAATGGAGTAGACATCCATGAGTTAGAATGATTTTGAGGAGTATTATAGTAAATTGATTCATAAATGGGTAGAAATTGATCAATACTTAGCTATTCAATCTATTGAGGACTACAAGAAAGAGCTTATGCAGAGAAGAGTATTTGGACTGCTTTCTGGTCTTCCTGCAGATGAAGCTAGCCGTATAAATTCTCTCCATGCAGGAGTGAATGTGAGATATAACAAATTTGCACTCATTTTTGAACAAAGGAAGTGGATTACAAAAAACCTAGAGCCTAAAAGGACGTGAAGATAAGAGCAAGATGAAGTGCCCTTAGTATGGGAAAAAAGAGCATTGTAAAGGGAAGTGTTGGGACTTGCACCCAAACTTGGTTCCAACAACATGGACTCGTAGTCTAGATGGGAGACATGTCAGACCCAAAATTACTTTGTATGACACTGCCACTATGGACAACAGAGAACTTATTGTTGAGAATGAAAGCTTAATTAGAGAGTTAGCCTCCTTGAAGGCCAATATTGGGATACCCTCTGTCGAGGACATATCTGGTACTGCTGCACATGCTCAAACTTTCTCTCTATCGGCTCGGAAGTCCCACAAACTCAGGATCATTAACTGTGGTGCTTATGATCATATGACAAGGTCTACTAGTGGGGTTACTTCTTTCACTCCATCGTTTGGAAGTGTTAGACTTGTTGATGGTTCTTCTGCATCAGTGACGGGTAAAGGGATATCACAAATCTCTCTAAATATTCCTCTCAAATCTGTTATAATTGTTCATTTCCTACAAATATGTTTATGTGAGCAGTTTGAGTAAACAACTTATCTATTTTAATACTTCCGTTGCTTCTCATTGTTATTTTCAGGATCGCATGTCCAAATCGATCTGCACCTGAGGATACGAAAAAGTCTTTTGGAGGTCGAAAATCCTCAGGTGCAGATCGATTGATGTTGTGGCATAGAAGATTTGGACATGCGAGTTTGAAGAGATTGAAATTTGCCTTTCCTAGTCATTTTGTTGAGTTTATCATTAGATTGATTAGCAAGCATGTGATCTTGGAAAGCATTGTAGAACCAAATACTCTTCTAGCTATATTAGAAGTGTTAATTGCTTTGGTTTGATAACTTATGATGTTTGGACGTCTCTTGTCTACTCTGTGAATGAATCTTGTTATTTTGTTTCGTTCATTGATGGATAATCTCGTTTTACTTGGGTTTATCTTATGAAAAAGAAAAATGAAGTGCGTGAACTGTCTCAATTATTTTATCATTATATGGAAACTCAATTTGGAGCCAAAATCAAAATTCTCAGGAGTGACAATGGCGGTGAATTTGCAGGTGGCTCTTCAGATTTTTTGAGAGAAAATGGGATTGTCTTCCAAACTTTTTAGTCTCAAACTCCTCAATAGAATAGAGTTACTGAAATAAAAAACCATCACATTATTGAAACTATTAGGTACTTGTTACAAGAGTTGCATGTCCCAAATAGTAAAAAAATTAAGGGAATAAATGAAAAACAAGGACTAATAAATTCGACCCAAATAGTTGGCTAAAGTCAATGATGAATATTATGATAAATAAGTAAGACTTAAAAGGCCCCTTCAATCCCTTATTAGGAAATACTATAAAGGGCATTGGGATGGTGGATGGTTACCCTGACCTCCGCAGTTAAGTCGGCGGATAGTTGCAGGTGCCAGAACTTTGCGAGCTTATGCCATCAATTTGTTGTGAGGTTTTGATGCTTACTAACAAGCTTGAAGGTTGTTGATGGTATCAGGTGGCGGTTGGCAATAGTGAAGGTGGTCAAAGAAAATGGTTATCACGGAAGGGACTAAAGGACCAGGTGTGTGATATTCGAACATAAACAGGTTGAAGGAATTTCCTTGGCATATCATGACAGTCTTTTAGGGCCTTGTTCATAGTTGTCCTACTCCATCTTTTAAAGGGACAAGCTCACGGGATCAGAGGATAGTCAGACCTTGTAACAACTTTATGTTTGGTGGGTATCACGCACGCGTGTAATAATAACCAAACAACAACACTCAAGCATTTATCCCACTATAGTGGGTTCGGCTATATGGATCCTTTGTCACCATTGTGCCCTATCTTTAGTCATAATCTCACTAATGCCTAAGTACATCATGCCTTTCCTTATAGTCTCATTCCAAGTCTTTATTGGTCTACCCCTCCCGCGTTTAACATGCCTAGTGACTAAACTCTCACAACGCCTAACAGGTGCCTCTAATTGTCTCCTTTGTACGTGTCCAAACCATCTTAGTTGAGCTTCTCGCATCTTCTCTGCAACTGGTGTCACTCCTGTCTTATCCCTGATACATTCATTCCTAATTTTATCCAGTCTTGTGTCCACACATAAATCAAAATGGATTCTTGGGTCTGCCCTCTCTGATGTCTTTGGCTTTGATTTGAGGGCATGATTCCACAGCAAACGCGACGGTATATGGGGTCACTATGTTAGTGGTACTCTGTGAGCAACCATTTTGTGCATTTATTGTCAAAGGTTAGGTCTTTCTCCTCTGAGAGAAGCCACTTTGTGCATAGTGCCAAAGGTTAGGTCTGTTTCCAATCTTCCCTCGCCCATACACCCAATGATTGGGGATTATATGGGTTATGTTGTTGTTGTGTCCACACATCCACCTAAGCATTCTCATCTCTGCAACTCCCATTTTTTCTCATGTACATAATTCACTGCCTCATAACTATAGAGCATCGCTAGTCTAACTGCAGTACGGTAAAATTTGTCTTTATGTTTTAATGGTACTTTACGATCACATAAGATCCCTGACGTGCCTCTCCACTTCAACCAACCTGCTTGGATCCTATGTGTCACATCTTTATCAACACCTTCATCATTTTGAACTATCGATCCAAGATATTTAAAGCACTCACTGCGGGAAATATCTTGATCACCCAACATAATAATGAAGTCATATGTCCTTGCACGGCTAAATTTAAGCTCCATATACCTAAAACCCTTCTTTTCTAAACTGTCTCGCCAAGATTCAAGTTTCGCATCTACAGCCTCGCGTCTCATCGACCAAAACGATATCATCCGCAAACAATAAACACGAAGGTATTGCTTGTTGAATATGTCTGGTGAGCTCATCTAAGATAAGGGTAAAGAGATAAGGGCTTAAAGCTAAACCTTGATGTAAGCCAACGGTGATAGGGAATTCCTGTGTTAATCCTCCAGATGTCCTCATCCTCGTCACTGAATTTGTATACATATCTTTGATTATGTCAATACATTTACACCTTTCTTTTCTAAGACTCTCCATCCATATGATCTCTCTTGGAAGCCTATCATAAGCCTTCTCAAGATTGATAAACAACAAATACAAATCTTGTTTTCGTTCTCATTAGTTGTCAATGAGTCTCCTCAAGAGATGTATAGCTTTCATGGTCGACCACCCTGGCATGAATCCAAATGGATTCTCCGCGATGCTAGTCTCTCGTCTTACTCTTCTTTCTATTACTCGTTCTCATAGTTTCATTGTATGACTCATTAATTTAATTCCTTTGTAATTAACACAATTTTGTATATCTCAGTTGTTCTTATACAAAGGTGGCAAGATACTTTCTCTCCATTGGTCCGGCATCCTCTTTGACTTCAGTATCTTATTGAAGAAATATGTAAGTCACAAAATTCCTTCTTTCCCTAGACATTTCCATACTTCGATGGGTATATCGTCTGGCCCAACCACTTTTCCATTTTTCATCTTCTTTAGAACATTATTTACCTCTGATACTTGAATTTTACAATAAAACATTATGTTCATATACTCCTCTGATTTACTTAACTCTTACAAGTTCATTCATTGTCTTTTGTTTTATTATAGAGTAAGTAAAAGTGTCTTTTTCATCGATTTGTAATAATCACATCATTTGTCAAAACTATATCTATTTCATCATTTATGCATTTAACTTGTCTTAAATCTCTTGCCTTCCTCTCTCTAGTTTGAACAATTTTATATATGTCACACTCTCCATCTTTGGTATCTGGTCGCGTATAAATTCTTAATAAGCTTGACTTTTTGTTTTACTTACTGTATGTTTAGCTTCTTTCTTGACGACTTTATAACTTGTCAAGTTTTCATCATTCCTACAAGCGTAAAGTGTTTTATAGTTGGCCCTTTTTGCCCTCACTTTGTCTTGCACTTCCTGTTTCTACCACCAAGATTCTTTATTTGGGGCGCAGGACCTTTTGATTCTCCATGTACGTTCTCTCCATTTATTCTTAAATGTGAATACATAACTTCTCATGAGACACCAGGATCGACATAAGGGTCATCAACTAGTTGTTCCATAACTGCTGTCTTGAAAACAACTTGTTTTTCCATCTTCAAATTCCACCACCAAATTTTTGGCAACACTTTTGTCTGTCTTAAATTTATTATATTTAATTTGCACGTCCAACCCCACTAACCTATGTTGTTTTGTCAAACTTTCTCCTAGTATGACTTTGCAATTCTTACAAATCATTTTATCCATTTTGCGAGTCATAAAATAATCAATTTGTGACTTATTTGGTCCGCTTTTAAACGTAATTAAATGTTCTTCCTTATTCATGAAAAACGTATTTGTCACAATTAACTCATGTGTTATGGAATAATCTAAAATGATTTTTCTTTCTTCATTTCTTTCTCCATAGCCAAATCCTCCATGAACGGCTATGTAATCTGTATTTTCCTTGCCTATATGCACATTTAAGTCTCCTATGAAAATCTTCTCTTTATGGGATTTCTCTTACTAAATCATCTAAGTCTTCCAAAATTTGCACTTTAATAGCTTCACTTAATCTTATTTGTGGTGCATAACCCTATACCCTAACCAATAATGAAAAAAAACAATAGTTTTAAACAACTTTGTCATTAAGTGATGACCATAAATTAGGCATATTTATTCTTAAAGATAAGTAAAAAAGATCATCTTACAAAACAAGTAGTTGAACAAAGATGAAAGAAATCAACTATATATATATATATATTAAAATGTAATACGAATAAGAAGAAGAATGCTTGAATTAATGAAACCACAGATACAATCCGGAGCAAGCTCCGGCCAACTCTCGGAGGCTGGTTCCTCCAAAGAGTTTCTCTCTAATGAGAGCCCAAAAGACAATGGATCCAAAAATATCCTAACTCCCCAAACCAACCTCCTTATATAGGGAGGGGGGCTCACATCAACCCTAATAGCATTTAAAAAATAATAATAATAATACGATGCCGCGTGCGCGTAACAATGCACCCCGTCAGAAAAACGACCTTGACCCCAAGGTCGGCACGCCGCCCGCCGATCAGTAATGATATGCACGCGGTTGGGATGTCGTTGATGTGTCCGGGGAGTCTCCTGGTAGTCCGTTTGAGAGCAGCAGGGAGTCGAAGTCGGCGGCGGTGAGCGCGACCACGTCGTCGCCGATGAGGACCCGACACTCCTTCACCGAGCACGCATGACCAGGAGAGTATGGATGCTTGCAGCATAAGCACAGACCCTTCCTCCGTAAGTCGTTGTACTCCTGATTGGTCAGGCGGTGTGTAGGGACATGTCGAGTGTTGGTTGGGCCCATAATTGGTGGTCGGGGTAGGGGAGGTAGCAGAGGAGGAGGTTTGGGATGGGTCGAGAAGTAAGGTTGGGAGGGATGCCTGGAGGAAGGTGATGGGTATGGAATGTCGCCGGACGTCGCGAGAAATTCCGCCTCCACAAGGGGGGAGCGGTTGATGGCTTGGTGGACCGTTAATGGCTTGAGGGTGCGGAGGCTGGAGCAGAAGTGGGGTTGCAAGACGTTCATGAAGAACCCCAAGTAATGGTATGGTGGGAGACTGGGAACATGGGTGACCAATTCCATGAAAGCATCAACGTACGAGTCAATGGAGCCGGTGTGACGGACCCCGCAAAGTCGCTCGATCATGGGGCCGGATTAGCGGTCGTCATACCGTTGTATGAAGGCCTCAGTGAGAGCTGTCCAGGTGAGGTCGAGAGAGGTTTGGCGGAGCTAACGGACCCAATGGAGGGCAGACCCTTCCATGCCGATAAGTGTTGTGGAGACCCGTTGTGTCGGAGGGGTCTGGTGAATGTCGAAGAACTGTTCGGCGTTGACAATCCACCCGAGAGGGTCAGTCCCGTTGAATGGAGGGATGTCAGGTCCACGGTACGGTGGAGTAGGTAATTCCACCAATGCGGGTGTATCGGGGATCACGATGTTGGGGGATCCCACAACAGAGGTGGTAGGAGGCCCGGAGTGTTGGCTGGGCTGCAAGTTCTGGAGCATGGTCAGAATCAAGGCGAACTGCTCGGCATGTGCCTCAAGACGAGAGTTGATGGTGGTGAGGGAGTGTTCGAGGGATTCCACGCGGGATACCATCCAGCCCTTTGGCATATGAATCGACCGGCGCTGCACAGAAGGTAATGGATCGTGGCTGTTGGACGGAAGGACACGTCGGCACAAATGTCGTGGGGCTAGAGAAGAAGTCTGCATGTCTGGAGAGGAAGAAACGGACGTACAACGCCGATTTGGATCTGTCGGTGGCGGTCTGGATCGGTTGGCATCGGTCTGGTATGTTGGCGTCGGGCGTACAGAGCGCAAGACGCGCATCTGGATCTGACGGTGTCGGTCGGGGCAGGATGCTTGTGCGCGCCGAGAGGACGCGATGCCTGCATGCAATTCCTGCGCGCGGTGAGGGCTGGATAAGACGTCGAGAGGACGCGATGCAGGGCTCGGGCGACGAACTGCTGGATACTACGCGATGCAGGGCGCGCTCTGGACACGACCCCGAGAAAGAGGCGGAGTGTAACCCGGCGGCACGCGCTTTGCAGGCGGGAAGGCTAGGTCGGACTAAATAATACGAACAAGAAGAAGAATGCTTGAATTAATGAAACCACGGATACAACCCGGAGCAAGCTCCGGCCAACTCTCGGAGGTTGTTTCCTCCAAAGAGTTTCTCTCTAATGAGAGCCCAAAAAACAATGGATTCAAAGATATCCTAACTCCCCAAAACCACCTCCTTATATAGGGAGGGGGGGCTCACATCAACCCTAATAGCATTTAAAAGAAAATAATAATAATAATAATAATAATAATAATAACACGACGTCGCGTGCGCTTAACAAAATGATATAAGAATTATTGAGAAGAATAACATATACGCATTAAGATGATAGGTAAAAAAGATCATCTTACAAAACAAGTAGTCGAGAAGAAATGAAAGAAGTCAACCATAGAGAGATTAAGATGATATAAGAATTATTGAGAAGAATAAAATAAATCACCGAAACACCCTTACATTAGGCAGATAGGTTTGTGATGCGAACTGAACCGGAAAGGGGGAAATCAATGAGTGGCTCGTTTCTAAGAACTGGCAATGATAGATGTGACAAAGAAGAACGAGCGTCTTCCGGCAAGAAAGAGGACATGAATCATGTTGGAGGCAGTAGTGAAAGAGAGACATCTAGAGATGGTAAATGAAGAGCTAAAACAAAGGTTTCATTTATTTGAATAAAACAACCTAGTTATTGCAATGGTCATTTTATAGCTAATAACTACATTTTATAACTCTACCTTTATAAATGGATTCACATCAATATGCATCCTCCTCAAATCCCTTGACCACAAGAGCAACCATTGTGAATTTGTTCACATTTTTAAAGATGAAACGGGCGATGATAGAGTATGTTGCACACAAGTATTCAAATGTTGTGTCAGTGAGGATTTGATACGCGCTAGCTACACTGTATCGAGAATAAGAACACGAATAAGAACTTGCATTGCATGAGACTAAAAGATACAACTTGGGAGACACACTCCCGCCAAGCACCTGAAGGTTGGGTCCTCCAAAGTACTCTCATCTCCAAAGAGAGACCAAATGACTAACACTCCAAAGATACCTCACTCACAATCTAAGGGCTCCTTATATAGATGGAGCCTCCCGTTATAGGACAAAATACATAATAATGAATAATAACTGCGAATACAAGATAATTTATGACGGTCATTGCGTTTCTGCTCGCAAGGCACATACGTATCACCACACCAGTCCTGAAAAGCGACCTTGTCCCCAAGGTCGAGCCGGAAAGAGTCTCGTGGGCGCGTCGGCGAGACTCGGGCGGCTCCTCTGGTGGGCGGTTCAGGTTAAACAACAAAAGCTTAGAGGCGTCGTGTCAGGCTGGTTGCTGCAGATATGTGGTACAGGTGACCGAAACGGGTGTACAGATCGGAATGGGACTGCCTGAGAGGTGAAGCAATAGCATGCCCACAAAAGGTCTTATCCTCAAGGTCGAGCGAGGTGGGACAGACCGGAAGATTCCATAGTGGTAGGTGCACGCCAAGTAGGTCAGGGCCACAGTCAGAGCCGAAACGAGCGAAAAAAACAGCAGATGAGACTAGTTGGGAAAAATAATGATCGGGGCGCCGAGAAACATGACGACAAGGTGACACCCACAAGAGGGGATATCTATGGAAGCCACACTAGGTGGACGGCGTCGGGGAAAGGGCAGGGGGAGTGAGGTGGGGGGAATCGACAGTTAATTAATATGGGGCCCGCGAATGTTGTAAAGGAGGGGCGTTGGGCGGTGCGTGGGGATTAAAAAGGCAGGGTGTATGGGCACGAGAAAAGGGATAAGATTGGCAGGAAAAGAAAAGCCTAGGTGAGCGTGGTGCGGAAACTAGAGACCGAGTGGGCGGGAGAAATAAGCAGGGATGTCGGGGGGGCTCGATGTGTTGGGGTTGAAGATAAGAGAGGGCGACTGGGAGAACTTCAAGGAGAAACTGAACGAGGGAGACGTGGAGGGAGAGGAATTAGACGGAAGGAAAAGAAGCGGGTGTGCGGGAGCCGATAGATGCGTGCAGGGAAAGGTGTTGGGGTTGGGAGTGAGACGGCGGTCGGCTTAGGTCACGCGCCTAGGAGAAGTGAATCGTCGAAGTTTTGAGGGGTCGGAGTCGTGAAGATAGGGGGGCAGCGGAGCAGTGTCTGGACCAGAAGGGTGAGGTCGTCTCAGTTGGAGGACATGACTAGTTGTACGTGGACCTCACTGTGGGCAGCACTAGAGGAAGGAAAAGTTGATATCGAAGGAAGTGGGTAGAGCCGATGATGAAGCTCATGCGCGATGGCGCGGATGTCGTCCAGGGCAGCGTCGATCCGAGTGAAGCCAGCGGGAGAGGAGGTCGGAAGGAGGGTTATGGAGGAAGCAAGGAAATTAGGGCACGATACCCTAATTGGTAGGGCAGGTCGGACAAATTGATACACGGTAGCTATGCTGTATCGAGAACAAGAACGCGAAGAAGAACTTACATTGCATGGGAACAAAAGATACAACTCGGGAGACACGCTCCCGCCAAGCACCCGGAGGCCAGATCCTCCAAAGTACTCCCCTCTCCAAAGAGAGACCAAATGACTAACACTCAAAAGATACCTCACTCACAATCTAAGGATTCCTTATATAGATGGAGCCCTCCGCGACATGACAAAATACATAATAATGGATAATAACTGCAAATACAAGATCATCCACGACGGTCGTTGCGTTTCTGCTCGCAAGGCGCATACGTATCAGGATTCATCCATGTTGATATAGACTCCTCTGTTGAGTAGGATTACTGCAACCTCAGCATAAGAAGCCTTATGGTCAATTGATTTGTGGAGCTCGTCATAGACAAAGTGATGTGTGTGGTTGCGCAGGTAACAATGGGGAGGCATAGGGTGAACCCAAGTGATGGTGGCTTTGTTGATAAGATTGGCGTCGTTGAGTGAGTGATTTGAGAAAATATGTAGTGAGCATACGCCATGAACGTCACGTTCGTGGTGAGTAGTCGTGTGATGGTGAATTAGGGGAAGGAGTGGAATGAGTACAATCTCTTGTGGGAACTAGTATAAAATGGATAAGGTTAGATTATTGAGGAGACTTGAATAGAACAAATTTAATCTTGACACACATGAGGCTTGGTAGAGGAGGAGGCGGCGAGGAATAATGGTATGGTAAACTGAAGGAGGAAAGGGAGGATGAGAAGGACGAAGGGGACTACTCGAGAACCTTCACATGCTGGTTTATTGTAATACATGATGTTGTCCTATTGTTGGATGATAGTTTCGATGAGGAGAAATAGTGTGGGATGTAGATGTTTGTGCTGATGTATTGTTAGAAGAATCTTGGTGTGAGGGTGGATTATAAATGTTGGCTCGGCATCAAGTGGTATCGTTTTGAGTTACTAAAAAAGCAACCATGGTAGCCATAAGGTGGCATTGGTACGGAGGTTAAAGGGTCTGGCGTAAAGAATGAAGAAAAGTTTGTCGTATGGTAGAAAATTGCAATGGGGGAGCAGGAGTGTAGCTCATTGACGTTAAGAGGAGTGTGGAAGCATTGATGTGATGGCATTGTTGGGAAGTAATGAGTGCGGGAATATAATGGAAGGTATTTTGTGGGTCTTGGTAGAGGTAGGGTGTGTCAATCAGAGGAGGTATAGGGCGAAGTGTCCATTCAAAGAAGTGGTTGTGAGATGGCCTACGAAGCACGGATACTTAAAAATGCTTCGCGTATCGGCTCGAACGCGTATCAGATACGGGAAACGCCCGGAAACACGCGGAAACGCGTTTCCGAACGTTTCCTAACGTAGGAAACACAATATTTAAATTAAATAAAAATTAATTGGGAAACGCGTATCCCCCTTGCGGGATACGCGTTTCCCGCAATTTTATTCACGGCGTCAGGCGCGCAGTCACGCCTCATATTAAATGGTGACTAACTCTTAGAAATAATTTCTTCTCCTCACAAAATCATTTTATTAATTTAATGTCAAAGAAGATTTTGTTTATGTGAAGAGTTTCATGATCATCATTACATATTATGATATTAGTTCTCAATGTGTACTTGTAGGCCCAATCTTGACTCTTGAGTAATCTGTATTGATAATAAATAAATCAAACTAAAATGTGTACTTGTAGGCACTATAAATAATGTTTGTGCTTTTGGATACCTCAAGGAATAGATTGCATGAGCTATTCTTCATATTTTCTCTTCCTGTGATATCCAATACCTTCTCCTAGCCTAATATTTCCCATTGTGCCTAAACAACATGATTGTGCGTCAATTATTCTTTATTGAATGTAGTGACTGGGATCGTACCTTAGTTTGTTAATTGTATTTTTTTTATATTAATTAATACTTATATTAAAATAATTAAAAAAAATTAAAAACGTTTCCGTATCCGTATTTTTTTTTAAATCACGTTTCCCGTATCCGTTTCGTATCGTATCCCGTATCCCGTTTCCGTCCCCGTGCTACATAGGAGATGGCGTCGTTGTGAAGAAAGGGGTGAAGGTAGTAGGGACCAAAGGTAGTTGTGAGGTGTGGTCTGTAGTAGCGTGATGAGGGACGTCATACGGGCTAAGCCTAGAAGGGTAATGGGTCAAGGGTGAGTGATCTTGTGGAATTATCATGTGATGGGGATGCTATCGCGCAGATGAGCTGGAAACTGAGCGTGAAAGGTTGTCAAGGCGACGAGGTTTATAGGGTGGTGTGACTCAAGGAATTGTCTAGGGAGTTTTAGGGATGATGATGGAAGTGCCGCTTGCTAAGGATAATCGAGGTCAACATAAGGATGCAATTGAGAGAGTAGAATGTGAGTGGAAGGGTGATTAACGATGGATGCAATATGTTGAGGAATCCGGGGTCTTTGTCAAGTGGTTGGTTTGGGAAGATGGGTCCACAACCAAATGTGCTGTTTGGTAAGGTAAAAGTGGGGTAGATGGTAGTAGATGAAGGTTTGAGATGAATAAAAGGGTGGCGTGGTGGTCAATAAAGGTTTCCCCAATGTGACTGACATTGTCAGAGAGGAATTCACGGACCATCTCGCAAAGGTCATCCATGTTGCAACGATGTCTGTCCAACTGCTTCTCCATTGTTCCATGGATGAGGTCCAGATTGCTTCACAAATCCTGTTGGTGAGTGTTACCGTAAATAGGTATGGAAGTCCCTAGGAAGAAGATAGATGTCAATGATACCATTGATGCGAACTGAACTAGAAATGGGGAAATAGATGGGGAGCGGCTAACTTCTAAGAGCTTGGAATGATGGCTCCAACGGAGATTGAGTGTCATTTGGGAAGGAAGAGGACCAGCCATCATTATTAAAAAATGTAAGCATCAGAAATTTTCCAAGAAAAAACTCAAAATTGTGAGCATTTCCAAAAACTGACAAGTCCTCCCCCCCCCCCCCCCCCCCCCCAACAAGTAGATGGAGGGCGTGATTAATTAAAAATAATTACTCCAATTAAACAACCTCACCAATCCCCGTAACAGTACATGCGGTACTACAAAAAAACTAATGATCATCAGAGTGAGAATAGGAAAAAAAATTGTTAATGGCTCCATCTAATAAACAATCTCTGAGAAGAAGGGTATTACCCTTAAAAACATTCAGTCAAAGTGCATTTTTAATAGGATCACTTGGATGTGTACTTGCGTCTATTAAAAAAATTGATCTAAATATTTAAGCAATATAAAAACTAGAGAAATAATCAGCACCAAAGAGATGAGCACATACAAGGTGCAAGAACTTTTCACCAGAGGAACGAAACCATCGACAAATCTCTCCGGGCACGATTGCCGGCCCGCGTTCATAAGCACGTATACCACCTCCAGAAAAAGAAGTAGCAATCTCCTAACAAACATGAGACAAACTGCATCTGTATCAACTAAAATAAGCACCAATAAGGATATAAAGTAGGATTTTCATGAGTGTTTTAAAACATATTTTTAGAAATACAGAATAGGAGCTTCTTACTTCTGTTACTCTTGGAACTGCAGCTTGTTCTATATAAACTGAAAGCTGAGATAGCACCAGAACAAGAACTGTCTGCACTCTCTCTGTCTGTACTAAATAATTTCTTGAATCATTAGTCAGCAGATTAACACTTCCACAGAGCAACAGAAAATGTTGGTGAAGTTTCTGATAGAAGTCTTGGAAGCCTTCTTGAACCCAATCTCTAATAAAATCCCTCAACTTTACCAACAGTTCCAAATTATCATCAAGAAGTTGACGGAATTCCTGAAATCATCAATCAAAATTTTATGATGATAAACTCTTAAGGGAACTGGGTGATTCAGAATGTTCAAAACTCAGAAATACATATGGAAGGGAGTGATGCACTCTTTTACAGGGAAAGGTACCTTACGTACCGCAAATGTTCAACTACTTGATATGGCTTTTACATTATAGAACAGCAGTGAGTTTTTTTGTTTTTATTTCCACAAAACACGAAATACCTTAGTAATGTTAAACCTAGCTCTATCAACAAGCATTGTGTTACCTTTTGGGGAAGAGGAGAGGAGGGGAAAGGGGAGAAGGGGAGGCTAGGGTTAGGGAAGAGAAAAGAGGGAGCAGCCCTCTCCTTAATTCAGATGATCCAAAGATAATCAAAACATACAAGGGTGATCCCCTTTATAGGGAGGGATCCACCAAACTCAACAATAGGGAAATACAACATTAAAATAAAGATACAATGATAACGCCGCCCGATACCGCCCGCCCGATAGGGTCGCCCGATACCGCTGTCGGTCTTCTACTTCGCCGCTCGATGCCGCCCGATGCCGCCCGCTACCGCCTGACGATAGGGCCGCCCAACAACTGCCGGTCCACTATTCCGCAGCACCCGAACCGCCTGGTTCGGTCCGTCCTTCGCCCTTTTTCCCGGTTTGCAGTCCCGCGTCCGCCTCGAATACACTTGTCACGGTGGGTCTTCAGCGTGCATGTCGGTAACAATACCGCCGTCTGGAAAATTAGTCTTGTCCTCAAAGCAGTAATCTGGAAATTGGCGCCGAAAATCATCCCGCAGTAGCCATGTCGCGGCGGAGGCCGGGCGGTTGCGCCAAGCGACCCGGATCTCCTCCGGAGTGGGATCTCCCGGCGTATGAGGGCGTCGATCAAGGATGGCTTCCGGGTAGAGAGGTTCGGACTCGGAGTAGTCGAGGTCGGCTGGTATGTGGTCGGTGACGGGGTGGTCGCCGATAACTCGCCGGAGTTGAGAAACATGAAAAACCGGGTGAATGCGGCTGGTGTTCAGGAGGCGGAGCCGGTAGGCCACGGCCCCGATTCGACTGATGATTTCAAAGGGCCCATAGAAACAAGGTGCCAATTTGGGGCAAGGGCGGCGAGCTACCGTCAGCTGGCGGTACGGCTGAAGTTTGAGGAATACCCGCTCGCCCACTTGGAAGGAAAGGTCCCGGCGCTTCCGGTTGGCAAAAGAGAGCATCTTGGCCTGTGCACGCCAGAGGTGATGCTTCAAACTGTCCAAAATAATCGTCCCGGTCATGCAGATGGTCGGCCAAGCAAGCGACGGGGCATTCCCCCGAGAGATATCAGAGCACGGAGGGGGGTGGTCGTCCATAGACGGTCTCGAACGGTGAGGTATTTGCGGCGTGATGGTACGTTATGTTATAAGAATACTCCGCCCAGCATAACCATTTTGCCCTAAGTGTCGGGCCTCTCGCCAATGAAGCACCGCAAATACGTTTCTAGACACTGATTCAGTACCTCGGATTGCCCATCCGACTGCGGGTGGTATGTCGTACTCATCCGTAGACGCGTGCCTTGGAGACGAAACAACGAAGTCCAAAAACTGCTGAGGAAGAGTGGGTCGCGGTCGCTCACTATGGAGCGGGGAAACCCATGAAGCCGCACGATCTCGGTGATGAAGCTGTCCGCCACGGTTGTCGCAGTGTACGGATGTCGGAGAGGGACGAAGTGGGCGTACTTCGTGAGGCGGTCGACGACCACAAGAATGCAATCGAACACGCGCTCGGGAATCGGCATGGGCTGCAGTAGGCCGCTAGGGAACATCGTCTCATATTTCGCCTTCTGACAAGGCAAACAGGCCTCCACGTATGCCTTCACCTGGCGGAGCATGTAAGGCCAGTACAGCGATGCGGCTAACCGCCGATATGTACGGAAGACCCCTGCGTGGCCCCCCGATGGTGTGGAGTGGAACTCGGCTAACCGTTGCAGAATGTGGGAGGAGGTTGCCGATAGCACCAGGCGGCCCCGATGGAAGAGCCGGCCCCCAACGAGGGAATAGGGCGGTCGTGTCGTCGGGTCTGCTAGTAAGGCCGCCCGAATGTCCTTCAGGTGAGGGCCGTGATCCACCTCTTGCTGGACAATGGGGCGTCCTCCCAAACCGGTCTCGAAATGGCGGCCAATTCCGGGGCGTGATGGTGACGAGAGAGGGCATCAGCCGCCCGGTTGGTCTTGCCGGGGCGGAACTCGATAGTGAAATCATAACCAAGGAGCTTGGCCACCCAAATTTGTTGCGTTGGCGTGGCAATTTTCTGCTGGAGTAAGTAGCGGAGACTATGATGATCGGTGTGGATCACGAAAGGGCGGCCCAAAAGGTATGACCGCCAATGCTGCACTGCTAAAACCAGGGCAATTAGCTCATTTTCGTATGTCGAGCGGCTGCGCACCGCAGAAGAAAACACCCGGCTGTAATACGCTATAGGTCGGCCGGCCTGCATCAATACGGCCCCCACGCCGGCACCCGAGGCGTCACACTCGACGACGAATGGTTGCCGAAAATCCGGCATGGCTAGCACCGGGCCTTGCACCAATGCCACCTGGAGAGCGGCGAACGCCGCCATTGCGGCCGGCGGCCACACAAAGGGACCTTCCTCCGAAGCTTTCAATAACTGGGTGAGAGGGCGGGCTAGCCCACCATAGTCCTTGATGAAACGCCGATAATATTCGGTGAGGCCGAGGAACGCCCGAACGTCCCGAAGAGAGGAAGGAGTCGGCCACCGGAGGACCGCCTGAATCTTTTCCTCGTCCATGGCCACGCCATTGGCGGAAATGGTATGCCCCAAGTAGCTCACCGTGGTGGCCCCAAACGTACATTTCTTCCGGTTGACGGTGAGGTGGTGGTGTCGGAGGGTGGTGAAGGTCTCCCGCACGTGGCGGAGGTGGTCCTGCCAAGAGCCACTAAACACGAGAATGTCATCGAAAAAACAAGAACATGCTTACGGAGGACCGGTCGGAAGATGTCATTCATGGTTGCTTGGAATGTGGCGGGGGCGTTGGTGAGCCCAAACGGCATGACCAAAAATTCGAAGTGGCCATCATGTGTTCGGAAAGCCGTCTTTGGCCCGTCCTCCGGTCGGGACCCGGATTTGGTGATATCCGACGCGAAGGTCCAACTTGGTGAAGAAAGCAGCGCCATGGAGCTCATCCAAGAGTTCCTGGATGACTGGGATCGGGTATTTGTCGGGCACCGTAGCTTTGTTGAGCTCCCGGTAATCCACACAAAACCGCCAACTTCCGTCCTTCTTGTGGACCAATAGAACCGGACTGGAGAACGGGCTAGCACTAGGCCGGATGAGGCCCCCCAACAACATCTCCCTTACTAGCCGCTCGATCTCGTCCTTCTGGGCATGTCCATAGCGGTAAGGCCGAACGGATACCGCCGCCGCTCCCGGTTGGAGCACAATCGCATGGTCGGTCGGCCGAGTGGGTGGAAGGCACGACGGAGTGGCAAAGATATCTGAGAAGGCCTCAAGCACGTCCTGAAGTTCGGCCGCGAGCGGGCCGGGCGTAACTGGCGGGGCCGACTGGAGAGGCCATAGCCACGCCGAGAAATCGACGTCGGTGACGCGCGTCATAGCCCGGAACGAGATCGGCGATCGGAGGAGAGTAGAGTCGCCCACTAAGCGGCACGGTTGGCCCTGGTGCTGAAAGGACATAGTCATGGAGGCCCAGTTCACCCAAACGTCCCCCAAGGTTTGCAGCCACGCCACGCCCAAAATGGCGTCGAGGCCGCCTAGTTCAAACATGTAGAAGTCTGTCGTGACCGTGCAAGATCCTAAAGAGAGGGTAACATCCAAACATTGCCCCAAGGTGGGGCGGCGGCAACCATCGCCTAGACAGACGGAGAATTTCGGGGAGGGGGAGTATGGTAAATCGATGTCGCGGGCGAGTTGAGCCGACATAAAGTTGTGACTGGCTCCACTATCGATCATAACGATCGCCGGGCGGTTATTGATCATAGCCGTGAGCTTCATTGTCCGGGGACCGGTAAGACCGCCCACGGAATAGAAAGGTAACACCAAGACATTAAGGGGTGCCCCCTCCGGCTCCGGCAGGGGAATGTCCGGCGGGATCCCTGCCAACGCCGAGTCCTCGGGTGAGCAGTCACCGTCCCCGTCCCCATCCCTAATAATCGCATGAAACTCCTTGACCGGGCACACATGTTGCGGCGAGTAGGGTTGGCGGCACCTAAAGCATAACCCGCGACGGCGGAGGTCGTTGTAGCCGTTGTTGGAAACGCGGTGCTGGGCGTCTGGACGTGGTGGACGACCGACACCCATTGGGGGTGGTCAAGGGCCTACATCGTGCTGCGGCGGTTGGCGGAAGGTAGGTGCGCCAGTGCGGGGTCCGATGTCGGCTTCCACTGCCCGGGCAAGTTCCAGGGCTTCCGACACGGTGCGGGGATGGTGGGTCTTGATGCGGGAGCGGATGTTGGGAAGGAGGCCCTGCAGAAAGAATCCCAGGTAATGGTAGGGCGGAAGGCCCGGGACTTGCGTGACGAGTACAACAAACTCGTCAATATAAGCGTCCACTGTTGTCGACTGGCGGGTCGAGCAGAGCCGCTCAATGACGAACCCGGTGTAGCGAGAATCGTAGCGATTGATCATCTCTTGCTTGAACTCGTGCCATGGAATGAGGGGTTGGATCTGGCGTAGCCAGCGCACCCAGTGGAGGGCTGAACCGTCAAGGCCGATCATGGAAGTGCCGACGCGATCCGCCGGTGGGGTACTATTGAGGTCGAAGTATTGCTCCGCAGCCTCCGCGCGGGCGATCCACTCCACTGGGTCCGTACCGGAGAACGAGGGCACGTCCAATGCTAGGGAGGGTTGGCCGGCTACAGGCGGTATCACCGCTAGGGCTGGCAGTATCCCCGTTGGGGCTGGCGGAAGCGGGACCGGCGCGCGCACGGTCGGCGCTAGCGGGGGCGGTGGCGTCCCGAGCAGCGAGGTTGCGTCGGCCGAAGATGTCGTCTCCGGAGGAGGCGGGGTCGTGGTTGGCGTCGGCGTCAAAGCCTCGAGGCGGATGAGGATCGTGGATTGGGTCGCCAAGATCGCATCCACGGACGACTGGAGGCTCACGAGGTGGCTGCCGCGTTGCGCGAGGCAGTCGGCGACTGTCTCGGATCCCTCGGCGGTGGAGTCGGTGGCCGCATTAGGCCGGGTGTTCTTGTTCGGTGCCATGAGGAGCTCCGGCGGCTTGGTGTGGCGGGCGGAGCGGCAGGTCGGACCAAATGTTACCTTCTTGGGAAGAGGAGAGGAGGAGAAGGAGGAGAAGGGGAGGCTAGGGTTAGGGAAGAGAAAAGAGGGAGCAGCCCTCTCCTTAATTCAGATGATCCAAAGATAATCAAAACATACAAGGGTGATCCCTTATATAGGGAGGGATCCACCAAACTCAACAATAAGGAAATACAACATTAAAATAAAGATACAATGATAATGCCGCCCGATACCGCCCGCCCGATAGGGTCGCCCGCTACCGATGTCGGTCTTCTACTTCGCCGCCCGATGCCGCCCGCTACCGCCTGACGATAGGGCCGCCCGACAACTGCCGGTCCACTATTCCGCAGCACCCGAACCGCCTGGTTCGGTCCGTCCTTCGCCCTTTTTCCCGGTTTGCAGTCCCGCGTTCGCCTCGAATACACTTGCCACGGTGGGTCTTCCGCGTGCATGTGGGTAACACATTGTTATCAGTCAATCAGAGATACATTTTACAGGGTAAAACTTAAAAAACGGTACAAATTGATTGAGTAGATGAACAGCTTACATATGTTAGTTTAAGGCCTTACCACTAGGAGGTCCATGCTACCCTGAAAAACTGCCTTCTTGCTGCTTTCTAATACAATCTGCAATGGAGATTCTTGTAATCCTTCCATTGTCCTAGGCTGAATCCTTATAAGCTCTACAATAATAACAGAAAACCATCTATGATAATACTTCCACAAATTTGCAAAACAAATCAATGCATAGATGATTGACAAAAGATTCAATTCAAACAGTGAAGCCAACATTCATATAAGGTTGAGAATCATATGTGAAGTATGTAAATAGGGGCCATTTGCCACTGAGATTCAAAGAATATGTCAGGCGATTATAGGAAAATATATAACAATTTAAATTAGTGAAAAGGCCATCAGTTTCAGTAACTTTTGATTGATTTTGGTTGGTTCCCATATTTAACCAGCCATTCTTCCACTTTCAAACAGTTTTGGAACTTTTCTGCCGAGAACCTGTTTTGGGTCCTATTATGCATCTATGCTTCAAAAACATGCTTCCCACTTCATTTATTATGTTTTAAACCAATAGAGGACAAAATTCCGTAGATCAAGAGTGAGAATCCTCCACTAAATCAATAAAATTTCGTTTGAATACATCCTGCAACCCCAGTTCTCTATGCAGCCCTTATCAATAGCGCAAATAAACACAAATCTTTTATTCACTTTGGCAACTCAACCAAGGAATAGAAAACCTCAACATCAAAACGAAAAAGAATTTCCTTTCAATCACACCCACACCTTGTTCAGCCCACCTAAGTGTGACTCGCAGAAATTTACTGTTATGGCCCCGCAATAATCCGTTAACTGTTAATTTTAAAATGTATTATTAGATGTCATTTTTTAGAGTTATTATGAATGTCAGGTCTTCTATTTCATGTAGGGTCTTTGTAGTAATGTGTCGAGTAATATAATTCAATATATTGACACATAGGGTCATGCATGAAGGATATGAAAGAAATTCCGAAATTCTCTTCTTCTCTCTTAGTTCTTTTCCTCTCTCCCTTCTAGGATTACTTTTATGTTTGAGCATCGCTACACCTCCATTCTTCTCCTCACATTCTCAGTAGGTTGAGCTTGGTCCCTTGTATCTCGACCTCCAACACCACCTCCAACGAGACGCGGATGCCTTACGGGATAGGCCCGTAACAACTTGGTATCAGAGCCACTCAGTCCTTCTCCTTAAGACACACCAACAACACTCTCTCCATCGAAGTAAGCCCAGATTATTTTATCTCGTAAGATTCGAAGACCGACATTGTGGTCCAAGCCAAAATCGAGCGCAACTAGCACAGTTGGCACACGCTCTATTTTCTACTTCTTCCACTGCCACCCCACGCCAGCCCAGTCGACTCCTCGTCCAGAGCCTAACCAAACAATGACCCCACCTTGTCGAGCACGACGACCCCAGAGCGTCTTCGTCTTGCACAACCCGCAACCACAAATGTGTGCATCCGAGCTTCAACGCCAACCCCTGTGATGTCGTCAACCCCATCAACGATATACTATGAATGATCTATGAGATATCAGCAACATCAACGACCGCGACTCAAGCAATGCTAGCATTGCTCCCCGAACTCTTGAAGCCCGCCCCAGCGGGGGCCCGATTGGAACGGGGAACAAAGAGTGTCCACCAATCTCGGCCTGTCAAGTCACCACTATTGGCCCCCACAGTTTCCATCGAGACGACTACTCTCCAATCACAAATTCTGCCATCTTCGGGCTCCGCGTCGTTTGCCCCGCTGGAAACTCTCGAGTCATTCCTTCCGACGAGTGTTCACCAACCGGCGTCGCCACTTCTGATCATCGCAATTCTGATTCTGCCTTCTCCTCGGTCGCCCTGGATCGTCCGCTACCATGGGGCACACTTGCCCGACTCCAGATATTACTCGCGGCAATCTCTCCCCGGCAGACACTTCCACTCCATATCCATGTGGCCACTATTCCACAGGCACTCAACCGACCCGCCTGTCCTAGGGCATTGCTTCCACCTCTACCCAAGCAACGATCCTCCGACAACATCACCTTCATCAATGACATCTATGAACATGGAAAGAGCTTCCTAATCGATGCAGCCTCAGATTCGGCAAAATGCTACAAGAAGTTGTTTTAGCGTGAAATTAAGGAACCGGATAAGTCCAGAAACTCACTGTGACGACCCTACCAAAGCCTATCCAAGAATGTCCAGAAGCTGCTAAAGGTCGGGTTTATTTCCGAGATTCGGTTTTCAGGTTGGGTGTCAAATGTTGTAATGGTTCAAAAAAGTCGGGGTGGGGTGGGGAGAAGTGGCGAATGCGTATCGATCTATCTCTTCTGAATAAAGTTTGTCCCAAAGATTGTTAACTTTTGCCTCGAATCGACGAGCTGGTCCATTCAGCGGTCGGTTTTTCGGTCATGAGCTTTCTTAATGCTTTTTCAGATTACCATCAGATCCGGATGCACCCCCCAGATATCTCAAACACCTCTTTTTTCACCAACGACGGTTGTTATTGCTATAAGATGATGTCGTTCGGGCTAAATAACGTCGGAGCAATGTATCAACGGATGATGGATTTCTTCAAGAATCAGAAAGAGAGAAATATGGAAGTGCACGTTGACGATGCAAGAGTATAAGGGATAACCTGAGAGATCTCGCGGAGACCTTCTCGACTCTGTGAAAGTACAAGATGAGGCTGAACCAGGCCACGTGCATCTTTTGGGATAGGAAGAGGAAGTTTCTTGGACATCTCCTTACAACAAAAGGAGTTGAGCCGAACTCCGATAAGGCCAAGGTGATACTGCAAATGACGGCACTGAGAGATGTCAAAGAGGTTCAACAACTGACCGGGAGGATTGTCGAGCTCAACGGTATCATCTCCAAGTCAGGGGAAAAGTGTTCTCCATTCTGGAAGACATTCCGAGCCCGCCAGAAGCTTGAATGGAGTCCGCAATGCGAGAAAACTTTCCTCAATCTGAAGCAACAGCTGACCGGAGCCCCTTACTACAAAGTCTACAAGATGGAGAAGACATTTTCATGTTCCTGGGAATTGGAGTAGAAACAGTAAGCTCTGTTCTGGTCCGCAAAGAAGGATCCAAATTGATGTCCATCTATTACGTGAGTCGGGTTCTAAAGAACGCGGAGACGAGATACCCCATCCTAAAGAAGTTGGCATATGCGTTAATCGTGTTAGCAAGGAGGCTCAGATCGTATTTCTAACCTCACACCATCGAGGTGGTGACAGATCACCCCCTTCACAACGTTTTAGAAAGAGGAGCACTCAGGATGTCTAGCTAAGTGGTCAGTGGAACTCTGAGAGTTCGATGTGGTCTACATACTCAGGATGGTGATCAAAACACAAGTAGTGGCCGACTTCCTAGCTGATTTCACAATGGCTCCAGAAGCAGGTGAAGACATGATGTCCCCTGGAGGTGGGATATGTTCGTTGATGGGGACTCGGGGAAGAACTTTGTGGGAGTCTGAGTGATCTTCGTGAGACCAGACAGGACCAAGACTGAGCAAGCAGAGGAGTTACACTTCGAGGTCACCAACAACCAAGCGGAGTATGAAGCCTTGCCCGTCAGGTTGCACATGGAAAAGGAGTTGGGGATACAAGACATCCAGGCATATACCGACTCATCGGTGATTGCCTCTTAGATTCGTAGAGAGTACTGTAACATCTGTAATTTAATGTGAAAATAAAATTTAATTGCAGGATCCGATCGCGAGCGAAATTGATCGAGTCAGTCTCTAGTCGAGGTACATTTTTGTTATGGCTAATTGTTGCGCACTAATAAATAAATTAATCAAAATTATTGGAATTTATTTCGGTGCGATTATAGAGGTCTGCGGGAGTGTGTATGATAGAAATAGAAATGTTTTGGGGCAGAAGGGCATCTTCGTAATTAAGGACAGTTATTGGTTCATCTATTAATCGTGATCCACGACCTCTTCTCTCGCGCATGGCTGTATTTTAGGGCATCGACAGTCTGTTTCCTCTCATTTTTCCTCTGAGTAGCTTGACAGAAGCCGTCTTCCCTTGTTCTCTCGCAGTCGACTAGCGTAGATGATCCCTCCCTCATGGCAGCCGATCGTCGATTCTGTTGTTTCCTCCCCCTCTCACGCAGTCGACGACTTCCCCTTCCACTATTTCAGTAAGCATCGAAATCTGTCCTCTCGCGCTGGGAGAAACGTTTGACTCCTCGGATTGGTAGAATTCTTCGAAGCGATCGTGAATGACCAGTGCTTTGCTTCAGTTCGCCACCCTCACAGTAACGGGCAAGTTGAAGATGTTCACAAGTTGATGTTGAACTTGTTAAAAAAAAAGGTCGAGATTCTGAAGGGGAACTGGGCGGAACTAGGCACAAGTTAGTGTTGAACTTGGCAAGTTGAAGCATGTTCTTTTGTTTTTTATTGTACATTTATCACGTGGTTTCATATAGTTGGTGTTTAAGGTGTTGAAGTTACCTTTATGAATCTTCTCCATAAGATTGTTAGCAAAAGAGTACTTGGCTATTTTCTTAGGAATGAGCGTGTGAATGTTGAAGATTTTCTAAGTAAAATATTATATTGTAGGCAGAAGAGGCAACACAGAAGCCAGCTGTTTTATCTTCTTAGTGAGAAGCCCTCGGTAACCGCTTCCGAAGAAGGGGAAGAAGAATGACGGTTGGAGAACATAGAGGAACAAAAGATTCCCATGGATCTCGTAGAAAAACATAGAGACCTCGTTGTGGCCAAGCAAGAAGACATCAAAAGAAGGATGGCAAAGCATTTTGACAAGTATGACTAAATCAAGCAATTCCAAAAGGGGGAGTTGGTGCTGAAGAATGTGGATGTCGCCGAGGTCAGACGTCGTTGGCAAATTCAATTCCAATTGGAAAGGTCCTTTCCTAATCTAGGAGGCACTCCAAAGCAGAGGTTGTCGTTTGTCAACACACGAAGGACAGGATCTCAAAAAGACATGAAGCGGTAGCGACCTGAAAAGGTATTACCCATGAAGCCTCGCCTTGGGGACTCCTAAGGTATGAATTTTGTAGTATTTATTCACCGTAAGTTCAAAAATATCATTCAATTAGACTAACCCTGACAACTTTGGCGATATTAGATGCTTGACTCTTCCTAGATGAAACTATAACAAGCGGACACCTCTCGATCCTGCGAGCCGTCGGTCAACACACCGAGAGACATGGCTCTAAATCCAAGCGTCTACATCGACGACCCAGATCAGCTCTCATTTTGCACGTTGGTTGCCTATCCCCATATGGTGACACACGACATTCACAAAGAATCGAGAGAATTCTCCTCCAGAGTCTCTCCTAAGGGTGGGTGTGAACCCTTCTATTGCTCTTGTCGTGACCGTTCAACCATGCGAATAGGTGACATATTAGGGTGCGTATGTCTCTAAATTCAAGTCTCTGCATTAGTGGTTGAGATCAGCTCCCCCTTGCACGTTGGTTGTCAGCCCCTCGGATGCTCGTACCTTTTAGAGCATTAATGGTTGGCTGAGAGATGAGACGGGGAATATCCTCCTGGCGAGCTTTGTCGAGTTGAAGTCATCTAAAACTTAAAATACAACTCGCGCGAGAAACAGCTCGCTCGACATTCAACTCGTCTAATGAACCACCTCGCTAGGGGCCCCGCGGACATGCGGCAGTCAGGGGTCTGTAGATCCTAAGTCCGGTCTGGGACCGCGACCCTGCATTCAACTCGCCCGATGATCCACCTCGTCGGTGGCCCATAGACATGCGGCAGTCGGGAGTGTGTCGATCCTATGTCCGGTCTGGGACCACGACCCCGCATTCAACTCGCCTCATGATCCACCTCTCCAGGGGCCCCGCGAACATGCAGCGGCAGGGAGTGTGTCAATTCTAAGTCCAGTTTGGGACCGCGACCCTGCATTCAGGTCGCCTAATGATCCACCTCGCCAAGGTCCCCGCAGACATGCGGTAGCCAGGAGTGTGTCGATCCTAAGTTCGGTCTGGGACCGCGACCCCGCATTCAACTCGCCTAATGATCCACCAAATGAGGGGCCCCACGTACATCTGAGAGTGTGTCGATCCTAAGTTCGGCCTGGGACCGCAACCCTACATTCAACTCGCCTAATGATCCACCTCGCCAGCGGCCCCGTGGACATGCAGCAGTCGGGAGTGTGTCGATCCTAAGTCTGATCTAGGACCGCAACCTTGCATTCAACTCGCCTAATCACCCACCTCGCAAGCGATCCTGCGGACATGCGGCAGCCGGGAATGTGTTGATCCTAAGTCTGGTCTGGGACCGCGACCCTGCATTCAACTCGCTTAATGGTCCACCTTGCCAGGAGTCTCGCGCGCGTGCGGGAGCCGGGAGTGTGTCGATCCTAAATTCAGTCAGGGACGCATAAGAGCCTACCAAACTCGCACCGAGCTCACCTCCCAACGCACCTAAGAGCCTACCTAACTCGCACCGAGCTCACCTCCCAACGCGCCTAAAATCCTATTGAACTCACACCAAGCTCACCTCCCAACGCACCTAAGAGCCTACCTAACTCGCACCGAGCTCACCTCCCAACGCGCCTAAAATCCTATTGAACTTGCACCCGACCCGCTATCCGCACCCCAGCTTCCAGAAGTCAACAAGCAGCTCTCCATTCAACCCGACAGCTCACCTTCCAGTAGCGCTACCCGCAGCCCAAACCGCCAGGTCACCTGCCAGCCCACCCTCCAAAATAGTTATTTGCACCCCCCCCCCATTTTGCCTATAAATAAGGGGGCTTCTTCTTGTTTTAAGTGTTCATTTTTTAGAACCTAAGTGTTTCTTGAGAGTTTTTTTTAGTGTATATGAGAGTTTTTATGAGTGTTTGTGAGAGTTTTTTATATGTATTTCCAAGCCCTAGTTTGGGCTCTTGTATCCCCAAGTTTAGACTTCCTTAAAAAGTTGTAATTTTTTCTTTTCAATCAATATATTGTGTTCTTCTTGTTCTTTTTTCCTTATTGTTGTGTGTGTGAGTGTATGAGTATAATTGTTTTGTTTTTGTTTTTATTTTAGTTTTTCATTATGTTGTGTGTGTGTGAGTGTATGAGTGTAAAATTTATTTTATTTTAATTTAGTTTTACTTATTATTGTGTGTGAGCGTATGAGTGTAATTGTTTTGTTTTTACTTTAGTTTTTCTTTATGTTAGTGTGTGTGTGTATGAGAGTAATTTGCTTTTTATCTTTTAAATTAGTTGTTTTTATGTTTGTGTGTGTGAGTGTACGAGTGCTAGTTCTTGTTTTCTTTAAATTAGTTTTTCATTATTGTAGAGTGGGTGTGCGTATGAGTTTAAATTGTCTTTTATTCCTAATTTAGTTTTTATTTTTCCTTTAATTCAAAGTAGAGTGTGTGCGTATATGAGATAATTTTTCTGCTTTCCTTTAATTAAGTTTTCAATTCTCGTAGAGTGTGTGAGTTTTAATTAGTGTGTTTCTGTGGTTTTTCTTTCTAATTGCCCCTTTTTCGTTTCCACTAAACGCACAACAAGCCCTAATTATCATCGCTTTTGCTCTTTAAATTTTACAAAACCTAATCAAACCTTTTTTCTGATAAGATAATAGCGCGTTCCTAAAAAGTAGAAATAATCAACACGATCCAGAAAAATAGGACATTGATATTTTCTAAAAATATCGTATACTATACGCGATAAGGTATACTTGCCTTTATCGAAAGATTAGTTTGGATAAATTATACAAAAGCTCTGTTCTTTTTTATAAATAATAAAAGATTTTCGGCGCCGTCGCCGGGGAGCTTCTCTCGATATTTCGAAAGAAGGAAAGAACATTACTTCTTTCTCTCGATGGGATAATGGTTGGTTTCTCGAAGTAGGATTACTCGTGAGACCCCTCGAAAACGCCTACCTAAATCTAATCGCACCCGAGCTCCCACAGGAACTAAATTTACCAATCACTCCTCCTTCCTGGCGATCTCCTTCTGCTGCTTCTCAAGTACAGTGTTACCGACCGAAAAAAAAAGAAGGGGATATGGGAGAGAAATCCAAGAGAACTCTTTGATAAAAAGAACAATAGTCTAGTTTGGTAATAAACTCATCCCATGGAAGAAAATGAAAATAACGCAAAATACAAAAAATCCGATAACAAAAGATAGGATATAAAATAAAGCTTATTGTCGATGTCGCCTAGGCAATCTCCGACCGTGGGTGTCGCCCTACTGGAATAAACGCGGCAAATATTCGAGGCATCCTCACAACCATCCGGATCAGCGTCAAGATCTATCTCCTTAACAATACCGTTTTCTGGGAAATTTGTCTTGTCCTCAAGGAAATAGTCAGTAAACTGAGTCTGAAAGTTCTCGCGTCTATCCATGTTGCGTGTGTCGGGGGGTGATGTTGTCAAGCCACAAGAACCTGATCCCAAGTCACCCGGTCGGTCTATGTTGTTCTGCGGTCCAGGATAATACTAGGGGCATACATCAATGAAGCGTCGGCAGCAACATGAGGCGGCAACTGTCCTCGATCGGGTGGTATCCCACAACTCGCTTGAGTTGCGATACATGAAAGACAGGATGGATGTGGCTCTGCTCGGGAAGTCAGAGGCGGTAGGCTCCTCGCCAATACGTGTTACCATTGTGAAAGGTCCGTAAAAGCGAGCGGATAACTTTGGATGCAAGCGTGTGGCCACCGAGGTCTGGCGATAAGGCCAGAGCTTGAGAAATACCGAGTCTCCGACCCAAAAGTGGATATCCAAACTCCGTTTATTTGCTTGATTGAGCATCTTCTGTTGCGCCTGTTGCAAATGAAATTTTAAGTTATGCAAAATCTCATCCATGTTCAGCAGCTAAGTACGAAGTGCCTCGACCTTGCACTCGTCGGGCAAATGTTGTAAGACGGTGGGAGGAGGGCGGCCATAAACCACCTGGAACGGTGTCATGCCTGCCGCGTAATGAAAGGTGTTGTAGGAAAATTCCGCCCAACCCAACCAATTCTTCAAGTCAAGTGGTCAGTCGGACGTAAAGCATCAGAGATAAGTCTCCAAAAAATGATTCAGAACGTCTGACTGGGCGTCGGTTTGGGGGTGTAGGCTGAGCTCATGCGTAGTTGTGTGCCGTGGAGTTTGAAAAATTCCTGTCGAAATGTGCTCATAAACCCCGGGTCCCGGTCACTGACGATCGAGCGCGGAAAGCCGTGCAAGCGCACGACACTCAATATGAAAGTCTCCGCCACAAGAGGCATCATAAAGGGATGCCGAAGAGGAAGGAAATGTGCATACTTGGACAAAAGATCCACCACTGCTAGGATGCAATCATAATAAAAGATCGAGGAAGGAGCGTGATGAAATCCATCGCTAGATCATCCCAAATCAGGTCGAAGACGGGTAATGGCCAAAGCAAGCCCCCAAGAAAAGTGGCTTCATACATGGAGAGTCGAAAAATCAAACATTCGGCCACGTACTCCTCCACCTGGCGTAGCATCCCGTTCATGTAAAGGGCAGAGGTGAGGTGACGGTAGGTGCGGAAGGCCATGGCATGTCCCGCCAACGGAGTAGTGTGGAACTCGGCTAGAAGCCTCGGGATGTTCGAGGATGGAGATAATATGAGCAGGTTCTAATAGTGCAGACGGACACCAATAAGGATGTACGGGGACATGCAGTAGGGTCAGCCTGCAACCTATCCAAAATAGGTCGTAGTGTCGAATCGGCCTCCACCTCACACTGAATGATGCTAGCCTCCTACCACACCGGTTGAGAAATGGAGGCCAATTCCACCGACACAGAATGGCGGGACAAGGCATCCGCGGACTTGTTAGTCTTGCTCGAACGGAACTCAATGGTAAAATCATAGTCCAAAAGCTTCGCCATCCAAATTTGGTGTGTGAGAGTCGGCATCTTTTGGCTCATAAGGCAAGTGCAGACTGTGGTGATCTGTACGCACGATAAACTGGCAGTCGATGAGGTACAGGTGCCAATGCTAGACGGCTAGGACATAAGTTCATCGGGAACACACCATGGCGGAGAAGGACTTGTAGTAATAGGTGATCGGACGACCGCCCTGCATGAGGACCGCGTCGATGCCCGTCCCTGATGCGTTGCACTCGACCACAAAGGGCGGGGAGATGTATGGCATGGCAAGGACCGGGGCGGGGACAAGTGCCTGCTGAAGGGTGGTGAACGTCGCTGCGGTCTCCGGGGGCTAGAAGAAAGTTGAGTCTATGGTTTTGCGGTTAAGAGCCCTCAGCGGTCCACTAGGGTATTATGGATGGCTTTGATTTATTCCTACTAAGAGATGGAGACCTCCTAAATAATTAGTGATCTTTGATATAGGAGTGGATATTTATATTTATTGGAAAATTTCTAATAAATTATATAAATATTTTGTATCTAAAAATAAAATGTCATTATTGTATATCCACAGAAGAGACTGACACTTTTACTAAAATGAATTAATATTTAAGAGCTTATTCCTTGGTAAGAAATATTAATACATCATTATACAATTTGAGGATGTCACATAATCAAGTCCTCATTCTACCGGTTCATGCCACCAAGCGCTCCACACGAGAAAAGGAATAGGCTGACACCTCTCCCTCGCTCATCGTGCGCGTGGAAGCCTTATGTCGTCCCCTCCACCACTCAAAATCGCGTGGAAGCACCCATAAGCGGCGGCCGACCTTCTCCAGCCTTCCCCATCTCGATTTAAAGCTTCCACTTCTTATTTCAAAGGTTTCCTCACCCAAACCATGAGTGTTTCTCTTGCCCTAGCCCTAATCCGAAATCTCTTTGCCTTCTTGCATTCAAGAGATTCTTCATGGATTCCACGAGGTATTCAAAGAAGGGAAAGGATCCTATTGTCAATGAGGTGAGTTTTTCTTCTTACCCTACTTTTCTAAATGTCTTAGGGGTATATGAAACTTAAAATAGTGATCCTTAGGAAGTTATAGTGTGAAATAATTATTTCTAAGATAGTAAAACATGAATTTTGTAGTGATTTCTTTTCGACCACATTTGTGAAACATATGAAAGCTACCATAGAATTCCAATTTCTATGAGTAGAGAAAATTTAAGATCACCAAATGCTAGGATTCTTGATTTGAAATTGTTATTGAACTTTCTCAACATCAAATAATGATGTTAAAATTATTCTAAGGAAGTTCCTATATTGTAATATCCTGAAATACTTATTGTACAAATTGATTTTAGTTCAATAAGAAATGCATGAATAAGGGATCATATTATGGTTTGTGGGAAATTTTATATACCATGTTAAAATCACAAAACATGTTAGTACACTAAAAGTTCTATAATTTGAAGAGGCATTTTTTATGTTAATGCTCTAAGAGGGGTCTGCCCCTCTTAGATTGTGCTTCACCAATGCTCTGGATGCTGAATGAAGGAAGCATGGTTATGTGCACATAAATCAAAATGGATTCTTGGGTCTGCCCTCTCTGATGTCTTTGGCTTTGATTTGAGGGCATGATTCCGCAGCAAACGCGACGGTATAGGGGGCCACTATTTCAGTGGTACTCTGTGAGCAGCCACTTTGTGCATTTATTGTCAAAGGTTAGGTCTTTCTCCTCTGAGAGAATCCACTTTGTGCATAGTGCCAAAGGTTAGGTCTTTCTCCTCTGAGAGAAGCCACTTTGTGCATAGTGCCAAAGGTTAGGTCTGTTTCCAATCTTCCCCCGCCCATACCCCCAATGATTGGGGACTATATGGGTTATGTTGTTGTTGTTGTTGTTGTTGTTGCTCTAAGAGGGGTTTCCTTGCAAGTCTTATGTGCATCTAACTATAATATTCCAAAGGAGACAAATTGAAGTATGATAGAAGTTTTGGAATAGCATACTCATGTACATTTTGTATGCCTACATTCAAGTACGCAAACATAAAATTTCTAAAAACCTTTGGAAGATAATATATTGATTTCCATGTTATCATAATGAAGATAGTATTAAACTCTTCTAGTTTTACGATTATTGCTTTCATGAAAATTTTAGATACCCTAAAGATGTTCTTATAATAAGAAAATAGATGAAGTAAATTGCTAACCAGCAATCTCCATTGCTGATTTGAATATCTCCCAAATTTTGGGTGCCTAATAAGATCAATAGATGGTTATATGCCTAAAATAAAATACCAATCAGCAATATTTATTGCTGTGTGGAAGCTTCTCAAGTCTTAGAAGCCTATTTAGTTCAAAATAAAGTCAACTACACGATTTCAAAATAGCAATCAGCAAGCCTCATTGCCATTAGAGGGGTTTTCAAGACAAATACATAGAATAAGAGACCTTTTTTAAGCGTAAGAAGCATATTAGACCTAATAATTGAGTTAAATACACAAATTACAAAAACCAACCGGCAACCCCTTTGCTGTTTGAAGAATTATCAAGTCATAAGAGCTTATTAAACTCAATATTTAAGCTAAATATATGAGTTAAAAGACCGACCCACGATGTACTTATGGGTTGGGATGTATTATAATCATTTTAGAGACTCAAAATGTTTAAGCAAACTTAATTGCATGAGACCAAGCAATGAGCTAGTAAATGTTCTAATCAGATTTTTAAGTGATAAAATTGTCAATGAGCAAAAGATAAAAGAAAAGAATAAATGTGAGCTCACCAATGAATGCACTTAGGAGTAAATCCATGAGGGAATGGTTATATCTTGCCATAGTTAGGTGGAGCCCCACCATAGTTCATAGCATGATTTGACTGCCCAAGAGTGGTTAAACACTCGGGCGGTGAGGCTTTTTGCCCACCATAGTTAATTTTCCCTAAGGAGGTGAGATTATACTCACCATAGTTGTTCCCAACAGGGGTAAGAGTTATCTTACCATAGTTAAAGATCATGTCAAGATGAAAGAACTCTCATTTAACCGCAAGGGTTAATCTTGGGTTTTACTCATAAGAGATTTCACAAAGAACCAACTAAAGAGAAATGCTTTAAGGAAAAAATTTAAGAAGAATTTCCAAGGAAAATTCTCAAGAAAATGATTAAGATTTATGAACAACTAAAGTAGAAATCTAATAGGAAGAAAAAGAAAAACATAATATACAACCAAAAGGAAATACAAGTTGAATATGAAAACATAATCCTAAGATATTATAGAAGTTAGAATAAGAAGAATTACTCATTGAGTTGTTATATTCACCCTTTATTTTTAAAATTTTACAGGGCTTAGAAGGTGCCCATGAGCTTTGTGATGATAGAAATCTTCAAAGACCCGGGGCAGAAGTATGTTATTAAGTATGTTGTTATAAATTGTGTGGCCTAAGTGTCAATTTACATATTTAATAGTTTCTAAATAAGTGATGTAAAAATGTACTTTTGATGTTGATGGATAATAATAAATGTTGTATTTATTTAGATGGCTCTTTATGTGCTCATAGGGTATGGTATGTATCATTGCTTATTACTATACCTTGAATAATATATAACTTGTTAATCAAAAATTACTGGCTAGGATCCCTTTAGATGTTACAGCTTAGAATTTTTTGTGAGTCTATCGACGATCACCCCGATGGAGTCATGTTCTTTATAATTTCTTGGTACACCGATCCATTGCTATATCTTCCCATTTCCACTCAGGGATGGGCAAGGATTGAAGTAATCCACCGGGTTTTTTGTGTTCTCCTTTCACAACTTGATATGTATGACATTTGACAACAAATTGGATAATGTCATTTTTCATATGAGGCCAACAAAAACGTTGTTTTAAGTTTTGATATATTTGTGTACTCACGGGGTGGATTGAATAACCTAACTGATGCGATTCTTGCAAAATTTTCTCTCGGAGTTCCCATACTTCTGGAATGCAGACTCGTCCTTTGAAAATGACAATTCCATTTCAAAAGAAAAGTCTTTTGATTTGCCTTCTTTGATCAGTTTGATCATTTTTGCTAAGAATGTATCATTATTAGTTGCAGATTTAATCTGGTCTTTAATAGTGTATTGAATCTCCATATAATAACATATGACTTTGTCTATTTCTTCCCTTGATTTTACTGCAACTATCTCGAGTTTCTCAAGGTCAATCACCAATTCCTTTTGTTGGGTAATCATCCAGAAGCCTGTAGCAACACTCTTCCTACTCAAAGCGTCTGCTACTACATTACCATTGTCAAGATGGTACTGGATATCTAATTCATAATCTTTAATCAATTCTAACCCATGTCGATGTATTTAAGGCTTTTATGATCGGTAAAGATTTCTCACCTAACTCCATATATATAGTGCCTCCGGATTTTAAGAGCAAAAATTATGGTTGCGAGTTCCAAATCATAAGTGGGATAGTTCTTTTGACAATCTTTGAGTTGTCGGAAGGCATAAGCTATGACTTTCCTGTGTTGCGTTAAGACACACCCAAGACCCTTCAAGGATGCATCACAGAAAATTTGGAAACTGTCAGTTCCAAATGACATTACTAAGATTGGAGCAGATATAAGCCTCGCTTTAAGTTCTGAAAAAGCTTCTTCGCATTCTAAGTTCCAATCAAAACAAACTCCTTTTCGAGTTAATTTGGTCATTGGCAATGCTATCTTAGAAATCCTTCAACAACAAACCTTCTATAATAGTTGGTCAAGCCTAAGAAACTCCTTATCTCTGTCACGGAGGTAGTCTGGGCCAGTTCTAAATTGCTTCAACCTTTTGTGGGTCTACAGATAACCCTTCTGGGTTAATGACATGCTCAAGAAAAGACACTTCCTCCAACCAGAACTTACATTTGGAGTATTTTGCATAGAGTTTATGTTGCTTCAAAAATTGTAAAACTGATCGTAGGTGTGATGCATGTTCAACTTCGCCTTTTGAATAAATCAAAATATCATCAATGAAAAAATAACATATTTATCTAGAAAGTCCTTGAACACTGGTTCATAAGGTCTATGAAAAATGTTGGTGCATTTGTTAGACCAAAGGGCATCACCATAAATTCAAAATGCTCATATCTCGTGCTGAAGGACGTTTTGGGAATATCTTCTTCCTTAACACAAAGTTGAGGATATCCAGATCTCAAATCTATCTTGAAAAATACTAAAGCTCCTTATAGCTGATCAAAAAGATCATCAATTCTCGATAGTGGGTACTAATTGTCAATTTGTTGAGTTCTTGATAATCGATGCAAAGGCGCATACTACTGTCTTTCTTTTTAACAAACAAAACTGGGGCTCCTCATGGAGAGGAGCTGGGTTGAATGAATTTCTTGTCGAGAAGTTCTTGCAATTGAATCTTTAATTCTGCCAATTCTTTAGGAGTCATACTGGGGTTCTAGCAATGGGTTGAGCTCCTGGTACGAGGTTAATGGAAAACTCAACTTCACTTTTTGGAGGGATGCATGGTAGTTCATCAGGAAAATCTTATGAATACTCTGATACGACGAGCAAATCTTCAAGTTTAACTTCCGACTTACTTCCTCCTTTGATTAACAGATGGAAAGAATCATGCCCCTTATTGATTTGATTAATTGCTTTTATGTAGGAAATAAGGACATTTAAAACACCTAAAATTCCTCTGAATTAAATTTCATAGCCTTGAGGATTTCTGGAGGTAACTTCCTTTTTTGACAGTGAATGGAGGTATCATTAAGTGACAACCAATCCATTTCCGAGATTATGTCAAATTCCCCTAAAGGTAAGATTGCTGCATCGAGGTCTAATTCATGACCTTCTAAGGATAACTTTACTGCACACCTAAGATTTGTTGTGGTGACTGTATTATTAGGTATTATTACATTAAGAGCTGTGGTGGATTTATAAGGGTGCAATCTCACTGATCTTACAAAATTCTCGAATATGAAAGAATGTGAAGCACCAGTATCAAACAGAATTCTAGCATTGTGTAAAGATATATAAGTGATACCTATAACCATTGTATCATTTTCCTTTGCCTCCTGGTGTCCAAGAGAAAACAACCTTGGTTGAATAGGTTGTGCTACAGCATCTGGAAGAGCCTGAGAGGCTACAGATTATGTCATTTTCCCTTTGTCTTGATTGTTAGTGGAACCAATGTAAAACACTTTCCAAGGTGCTGGCCCCCAAGCTCTGCTATCCTCAATTTTTTGGGAGCATTAGTCATATGTCCCGGCTGCCTACACTTGTAACAAACAACGGATCCTGCGAGACATTCTCCAGTGTCTCTTATTACATTTCATGCAAGGCGTTGAACCTGCATCTCTCTGACTATCCCTGCTTCTAGACTGCACCTTTGATTTAGACTGAGCGCCTCTTTATTGCTTCCACTTGGGTTCTGACGATCCTTGAATTTAATGCCCTGGGATGGGCCGAAAAACTTCTTTTTCTTAAAATCTCTCTTCCTCTGGATCCTTTCTTCATCTTTTTCTAACATTTTTGATGCCTCAACTAACTCATCATAATGAGAGATTCGCATCGGGATCAAGAGATGGAGAACAGAATCATCTTTTTCTAAATTTTAAATCATTTTCTTGAGAATTTTCCTTGGAAATTCTTCTTAAAAAAATTTCTTAAAGCATTTCTCTTCAGTTGGTTCTTCGTGAAATCTTTTAGGAGTAAAACCTGAGGTTAACCCTTGCGGTTAAATGAGAGTTCTTTCCTCTTAGCATGATCTTTAACTATGGTAAGGTAATCCTTACCCCCTGTTGGGAACAACTACGGTGAGTATAATCTCACCCCCTTAGGAAAAATTAACTATGGTGGGCAAAAAGCCTCACCGCCCGAGGGTTTAACCCCTCTTGAGCAGTCAGATCATGTTATGAACTGGTGGGGCTCAACCTAACTATGGCAAGGTATAACCATGCCCTCACGGATTTACTCCTAAGTGCATTCATTGGTGAACTCACCTTTATTTTTTTCTTTCGCACATTGCCATTTTTATCACTTAAAAATCGGATTTAAGCGAACATTTATTAGCGCATTACTTGGTCTCATGGAATTAAGTTTGTTTAAACAATTTCAGTCCCTAAACTGATTAAAATACATCTCAACTCATAAGTACATCGTGGGACGGTCTATTAACTAATATATTTAGCTTAAATATTGAGTTTAATAAGCTCTTATAACTTGACAATTCTTCGACGGTCTATTAACAAATATATTTAGCTTAAATATTGAGTTTAATAAGCTCTTATAACTTGGCAATTCTTCAAACGGCAAAGGGGTTCTGGTTGGTCCTTGTAATTTGTGTATTTGACTTAAATATTAAGTCTAATAGGCCTCCAGTGCTTAGGAAATTTCCAAACAGCAGTAAGGACTGCTGGTTGGTCTCTTATTCTATGTATTTGGCTTGAAAACCCTTTAATGGCAATGGAGTTAGCTGATTGCTACTTTGAACTCATGCAGTTGACTTTATTTTGAACTAAATAGGCTTCTAAGACTTGAGAAGCTTCCACATAGAAATAAAGATTGTTGATTGGTATTTTATTTTAGGTATATAACCATCTATTGATCATATTATGCACCCAAAATTTGGGAGATATTCAAATCAACAATTGAGATTGTTGGTTGGCCATTTACTGCATATATTTTCTTATTAAAATAACATTTTTAGGGGTATCTAAAATTTTCATGAAAACAATAATCATAAAACTAGAGTTTAATACTATCTTCATTATGATAACATGGAAAACAATATATTGTCTTCCGAAAGTTTTCCGAAATTTTATGTTTCCATACTTGAATGTAGGCATACAAAATGTACATGAGTATGTTATTCCAAAACTTCTATCATACTTCAATTTGTCTCCTTAGGAATGATATAGTTAGATGCACATAAGACTTGCAAGGAAACCCTTCTTATAGCATTAACATAAAAAAAATCCCTCTTCAAAATATAGAAATGTTAGTGTACTAACATGTTATGTGATTTTAACATGGTATATAAAATTTCCAACAAACCATAATATGATCCCTTATTCATGCATTTCATATTGAACTAAAATCAATTTGTACAATAAGTATTTCAGGATATAACAATATAGAAACTTCCTTAGAATAATTTTATCATCTTATTTGATGTCGAGAAAGTTCAATAACAATTTCGAATCAAGAACCCTAACATTTGATGATCTTAATTTTTCTCTACTCATAGAAATAGGAACTCTATGGTAGCTCTCATATGTTTTAAAAATATGGTGGAAAAGAAATCACTACAAAATTCATGTTTTACTATCTTAGAAATAATTATTTAACACTATAAGTTCCCAGGGACCACTATTTTAACTTTCATATACCCCTGACATTTAGAAAAATTAGAGCAGGAAGAAAAACTCACATCATTGACAATAGGAGTCTCTCCCTTCCTTGAATACCTCCTGGAATCCATGAAGAAACTCTTGAATGCAAGAAGACAACGAGATCTTGGATTAGGGCTAGGGAAAGGGAGACTCACGCTTTTGGGTGAATAAACCGCTGCAATGAGAAGTGGAGGGTTTAAATCGACGTGGGGAAACTAGAGAGGGTCGGCCGCCGCTTATGAAGGTACTTCCACGCGATTTCAAGCGGTGGAGGGGATGTCGGAAGGCTTCCACACATACGTCGAGCGAGAGAGAGGTGTTGGCCTATTCATTTTCTCGCGTGGGGCGCTCGGTGGCGTGAACCGATTGAGGGCTTGATTAAGCTATGGACCGGTTGTTATATATGAAATAAGGAGGGTTTTATTAAAACCTCATCTAGACCTAATCTTGGAGAGGAGTTAAAGGTCTAGGATTTGATTTGGTTTAATTTGATAAGTTGAAAAAATCTTTAGTGAATATGAGTTTCTAACACCGCTTAGTATTCCCAAACATTTCTTGGTATTTTAAAATATTTATTAGAATAGATATTTTCTTAGATAAAATTCTTAACATGCCTAAAACTTTTATAAATCTTTTAAATAAATTCACCATGACTGAAGATAAAATTTTCATTAATATTAGGGTCATTAGCTTGCAAATATTTTTTTAAGGGTTATAGGGCTGACTTAGTGTGACAAAATTTTGGGATGTCACAGTGGTCATGGCTGTCGTGTGATGACCTGAGTTAGAGCCGGAAGACCGTCTTTCGCCCACTTTGGAAGCATGTGGAGACATCCAACCCTTTTTGCGAGGAGATTTTGATGGCGCCAATCCCCACCAGATTCCGCAAGCCGGACCTACACTATTAATCCGAGAAGGACGATGCCCTCAACCACCTCCAATAGTTCGAGGACGTGGTCTCAATCTGCAATGGTACTGATGCTCTCAAGTGCCAGCTCTTTGCGATCACCTTCAAGGGGAAGGCCCGTGACCGGTTCCATTATCTCCCGACGAGCTCTATCTACTCCTTTAACGAACTTCACCGCGGATTGAGTTTGAGGTTCGTCAACTGCAAAAAGAGGAAGAAGGGACCGATGAGCTCTATTTACTGTATGAATTGTATCATTTGAATGAATTACATGGATTTGTCGGACGTAAAATTACAATTAATGAAAATTATAAAACTTACGCAGACATTCACATGAGAACGGGGCATTAGAGAAGTCGAGCAAGTAATGGTTAGAGTTAAGGATAAGAGGTTGCTTTAGGGAGCAACGACAAAATTAAATGTTGGACGAATAGGCTCATATACAATAGTACAAAGAATTTGGTCGAATGCTTACAAACTAAATATCCCTAAGAGTACGAGAATTCAGTTGTATTCAACATTGAGGATTTGACTTCATACTATGAGCCTCATGAGTATACGAGTCCATTCCCTAACACCCTCGGAACCTCAGCCACCACCTACATTAGACACTCAGTTCCATCCTCAGTCTATTGACTAGTAACCAGTATACTCACTAGTCCTTTCTTCGGCATCAGTTCCTATTTCGACACCCGAGAGCTTACACCCTTCCACCCAGAGCATAGTAGACATTGTGAGTCATGAGATTTCAGTGACACAAGATGGATCTATATTGGGATATTTGGTGCATTAGAGAGGGCGGCCTATTATTGATGATACATGAATGGTGCTAGAGGATCTCGATTTACTTGTGATTGGGTTTCATAGAGAGTATGATCATCCTCATTCATTGGAGATGAATGCTCTCAAGTCGGGGGGAATTGACAGAATTATGGATTGAGAAAGGGTCGACTATTATTGGAACCAGCACGGGTCCACATATGTAGGAAGTGGAGTAAGGATCGTTGAATGGATAATTCGATACCATGGTCGCGTTTAGAGTGACGACGGGAAATTTGTATGTATTTTTATTATTATTTCATTCTTTTATTTCATGCATTATTATGGGTTGAAGTTTCGGGCGATCTTAACCATCCAAAGTAGCCTCCATACCTATAAATAGAGGCCAAGGTGCCAATTTCTGGGCATCACGGATTTTGGATAGAAATTTCGGGCTCTCGCGGTCATCCTACGGTGTCGATTATATGAATCTTTGGTGTCGAAGCTAAGGTAACTACTTTTCCTAATAATCATGCAACCATTAAGTACCCCACCACTCAATAACCACCCATTAACCACCCCTCCTCTACATAATCACCTAACAACTACCTATTTCCACTAAGTCCACAGCCATAACTACCTAAACACTGCCTCCATTCTGGAATTACACCACCCGCCAGTAGTAATTCCCGCCTAATTGAAACTCACAAGCCCTGTATTACTCCCCCCTGCATTCCAACCGTTGTTGATCACCGATATCCTTACACTTACAGCCCCAATTCCAGCCCAAATCGATAATCCAAAATCATGTTTTGCCGCAGCACTAATTATCCAGCAGTTGCCTATGATTTTACACCTGTCTAACCCTTACCAGAACATCCAACACCAAGAATTCACTGCTCGATGAGCAGAGTGCCTCATCAGTCCTCTAAACAACTCACCTACATTTACCATAGCCTCCACCAGCCCCTCCCACAATTCTCCTCCACCATTTCCCTATTTCATCACCCTGAAATCAGTGTGTTTCTGCTACAAGTCAACTGTCTAGCCCTGAATTCAGCCACAAGTCACTTCCCTGGTCTCCTATTTCTTTCAAAAGTGCATAGTTGAAGTAATATTGCTCATTGGTGTGTATTTGGTGAAATAACATATAATTTTGGATGTCAATTTGTATGTGTTTTACCACGAACTATTCTACTTGCACGGTTTATTCTCATAGGACTTAATTGAAGTTGAAATTGCTTGTTTATCTAGTGTTCTAATTTCAACCTGTGATTGCTTGTGAAAACTTGTATTACTTTCAGCGCTTATAATAAATATTCCTCGGATACTTGCTCATGCATCGCATCATTGTAGATTCCAACGACACTTCACTAACACTTATTCATTAGAGTTTTCTAATGGCACAATTGCACATCATCACCACATTGTCCTGCGTCAATATGAAGTTTCGAAGGGACTAAAAAGAACATACAATAAAATATGAGTATCCACAAATGATAAAGAACTAGTGAAATAGCAATAGACCAAATGAATCGCATAGACAATATAACAATAAATAAAGGAATAGCATCAACACCACAAAAATTGACCTGCTGATCTTCATTAACAAAATAATATAACGAGTACATCCAAGGAAGGGTGTAAATACCTAACCAAGGTTGCAGATGTCGGATGTCGGGTTCATGTCGGTTTGAGTTTGAAATGTCGTATGTCAGATTGCGGGGGATATATCGGGGATATTTTACAATGTCGGATTTTAATATTTAAATAAATCTATTCATATATATATATATTTGTCGATATGTACAGTTACACATATAATATATGTTTATAAATTACACAATAAACATATATATACATAATGTATGTTTATAAATTATACAATAAATATATATACACGTATTGTATGCTTATAAATTACACAAAATTAAGCGTTGACGACAGTAAACAACATAAAGAGCACCGAATGAGAGTGAGATAAGAAAGACGTCAAATCAAGGCCCGGAGAGATGTACGAAATGAATCACAAAACAAAATATTACTGCTCGGACGATTAAAAGAAATGAAGTGTATATATATAGTACTCTGTCATATATCGTCTGCGAGATATCGCCCGATATATCGGGTAAGACCGATATATCGGGGCCCGGAGACCGATATATCGGGGATATTTTCAAAAACGACATTTTTGCTTAAAATGTCGATGTTGTTGCGTTTTCTGCCCAAAACCTTTATGTCGGCCGACATGTCCGACATGTCGGCCAACATCTACAACAGTGTACCTAACAAAAGCCAGCAAGATGTTTGTGTTACCTAGTATGGATATTTAGGGGTTTCTATCAAAAAGAGAGAGACATTGAGGAGAAGATAGAAAGACATTACACCGCTTGATAAGAGCCTGCTTGAGTTCCCCCCCCCCCCCCCCAATGTGAGGTTGGGAGTGGTAATATGAAGTCAGCACCAAGGAAGATCAAACCCTTCCATTCCAAAGAGGAAACTTGGTACTTTATGTTTTCCATCGTGCATCGTAAGTTGAAGAATTGTTGAGCTTTGGCGATCCAACCCATCGCGTCGGAGACATGGAAGTGGGTCACTTCAAGCGCGTGAGGAACCTAAGTGGATGCCTAGGTCGTCGTGGAAACACTGGCAGACGGGTTAGATGTGGGAGGAGGAACAAGTATCGTGATTGTTGCAGCAGAGCGACAACGTCATGCCGGAAACGGATCGGCTGTGGAATTGGGAGTGGAAGTCGGAGGTGGAATCACGATCAATAATTGAGCATGGGAGTTGGATATGTCGCTGAGCGCGGGAAAGGGATCGGCAATCGATGCAGAAGCTGAGATCGGTAAGGGAGCGCCAACTCGGACCTAGCGAAAGAAAGAGCTATGTATTGCGAGCTGCACTGAACCGAGAGAGAACGCTGAAAGGAAGGAGTTGCGCAGCCGACGGCTCGATGCTGGTGGAAACGGCAAGGTCGGGTCAATGTTACCTAGTAGGGAAATCTAGGGTTTCATATCAAGAAAAGAGAGACAATGAGGAGAAGATAAACACCAAGAGATATTCTTGTCCAGCCCTGGACATCAATCTTTGCATTCATTCCAGACGAACTACAATAGAATATAGCTATGGTATTAAAACTTGTACAATGGCATTGCCGCCTACAACTGAAATTCAAATATGTGAAATATAAATGTTGAAATAAAGATAATTGGTGTCGCCTAAGCATTGTCGCTCTCAGGTGTTATCTGCCTGGAGTACATCCGACAAAATACTCATCGGGGCATCTCTATCATATGCATCAACGCCAATGTCCGTCCTCTGTAACAGTTTGTCTGTCTATTCTAAAAAAAGATCAAGATTTATGACAGATAAATTAATTTAGATGTGAAGATCACCTGAGATCTCTTTCTCAAGATGAGAGAATAGAGTGATGATATACTGTCTGCATATAAAGCTAGATGCCTGCAAAAGAAGGAAAAATGTCAGACTCACTGTCCCAGCTGAAAGCTCAAATCCTGCTAACAAACTATATAACCACTGGGAATGAAACATTTCTAGAGAGGTCCCCCATCCACACATGAACACACAATAAAAATGTGAATACGGAAACTATTAGAATTGACATTCAAAGAAGGTATTGCATGTAAGTTTGTGTCCGGAGTTGCAATTTTCTTCATTGTGCGTGTTGTTCTTAATCGTTAGTGATAATCTGTTACGGACGCCAACGGGGTCGACGAGGGCGAAGGGAGACCGCCGGTGTGGCGGGTGTCTCGACCCTGAGAGCACGGCGCGCGCAGCATGCCGACCTAGCTATCGAGTGGGGGTTCTTGTATCCATTTATTTTGAGTACCGTTATATTTCGGTTTCGTTATGTGTAGTCCGACAAGTATATAAGCCGGAAGACTTTTGTATTATGTATGCTTGGAAGTATATGGGAATCTCTGATTTTCTTTTCCCTCTTTCTCACTAAGTTCTCCCTCTCTCTCCTCTCCATCTCTCCAAATTCCCGTGCCCTAACAATTTGGTCTGACTTGCCCCCTTCCGGCAGCGGTATCCGCCGCCCGAAGATCCCGCGCCTAAGACGCAGCCCCGCTCCGCTCTCACCGTCGCACGTCGTGCTTCTGCCCGCTCCCGCGCCTCGCTCCAGCAACCGCGTCGGACGCATCGTCGAACCCCGAACCGCCATGTGACGAGTTTTCTACACGGCTTCCGCCGCGCATCTTGCTCGTGCCGCCCTCGCTCCAGTCGCCCTCCCTTCTCCTCCCTAGGGTGCCTCTCCATCTCCCGGTATTCCTCCCCTACCGATCGTGTGTACGCCCCCAAGGTTGCGATCGATAGGCAACCCGGACGCAACACCGCCGCTTCCACCCACGGATCCAGCCATCCTTCGCCGTTTAGAGGACCACGACAGCTCGATCGCCTCGTTGTAGGCCCTCATGATACGCATGGGCACAGCTCGACTCCCTCTTGGTCGGCCGCCCCACCACCTCCGCTGCAGAGTCGTCGTCCCTCCTCGGCGCTCCCCCGAAACGGTACTAGCCCACACCTAACCCCCCCACCCCCCCCCCCCCCCCCCACCCTGACCGAGTTCTTTCCCAGAGACCCCGCTCCTTTGAAGTTCCCTCATTCAACGGTACCGACCCCTTATGTTAGATTGCCCATGTCGAACAATTTTTTGAGATACAGCAGATCCAGGAGCCACAGAAAGTGAGCACGACATTGATCGGCATGGAGGGCTCCGCCCTCCACTGGGTGCGCTGGCTCCACCAGGCCAGCCCGACCATGACTTGGTCGGCCCTTCAATAGGAGCTCATTCGCCGTTACGACAACCGCTACTCGGGCTCCGCGGTGGAGCGGCTCTGCGGTGTCCATCAGACGGGCTCCCTTGACGAGTACATCGATGAGTTCATCGCCCTCGCCACACACGTGTCGGGACTTCCACCGGACCACTACTCAGCTTCTTCAAGCATGGGCTCCTCCCACACATCCATGCCCGTATTCGCACCCACCATCCCCCATCCATGACGGTGGCCATGGATCTCGCCCGCTTGGTTGAAGCGGAATTCCAGACTTGGTCTCTAGACACGGGCAAGCAGCCACCCATGCCTCTGACGCACCCGGTTAACCGGCACGCCACCACCTATTGTCCACCACAGCTAGAGGCATCTCCAGACCCCGCCCGGGCCGCACCACTGTCGCACCCCCCCCCCCCACCCCCCGGCCTACGGGCCACCCCTGGCTATCCAATCAGGAGTACCATGATCTACGTACCAAGGGGTTGTGTTTCCGCTGCAAAGCAACCTTACTCCCCGACGCACGAATGCTCGTTGAAAGCCCTCCTGGTCCTCATTGGCGAGGAGGAACCCAAGGTGACACTAGCCAACTTCGAGGCCGTGGAGTTGGACACTGCGACCGAGGACCCCCGGTGTCCACCTTCCATCGTTTGGACCTTCCACTGTTTACCGGCGGCGGCTTCTCGGGCTCACAGACGATGAAGCTCCGGGGGACAATCCATGGGACCTCGGTGGTGGTGATGATTGATAGCGGAGCGAGCCACAACTTTATTTCTCAGCATCTGGTGGATCGTCTGGCGCTGCCAGTGCAGGACGCAGATCGCTTCACGGTTGGCTTAGGAGACGGTCAACGGCGGGCGACGGGTGGCTTGTGCGCGGCGCTCACTCTCACCATAGGCCACAGCCCCTTCCAGGCCGATTTACGCTTTCTCTCTAAGCGGAGTGGATGTTATTTTCGGGGTGGCTTGGCTCCGCACCCTTGGCGACGTCAGCATCAACTGGAACTGCATGACTATGCGCTTCCTCCGTGGGGGAACACCCAGACTGTTGGAGGGCGATTCGGCCCAACTTCGTCAGCCTGTCTCCTTACGGTCTCTTCAGAAATCCACTGACGTGGATTGGGCGGCCTCCTTGTAGCACGTGGAGGAGCAGCCCGACCATTGCTGTCCAACAGACCCGACGTTGCAGGCTATTTTGGACCTTTTCAGGATGTCTTGGCCGACAGGACCAGTTTTCCCCCAGTCAGGCCGACGGATCATCGCATTCCCCTGCAAGGGGGTGTTTCCGCCGTCTCCGTCCGACTGTACCACTACGACCACGTTCAGAAGGGCGAGATCGAGACACTAGTAGGCGACATGCTCACAGTCGGCATCATTCGCCCTAGCGCTAGTCCCTTCTCGATCCCGGTTCTCCTGGTTCACAAGAAGGATGGCAGCTGGCGTTTTTGCGTGGACTACCGAGAACTCAATAAGGTCACCATCCCGGATAAGTATCTTATTCTGGTCATTCAGAAGATCTTGGATAAGTTAAGGGAGCGGTCTTTTTCTCGATGTTGGACCTACGCACCGGCTAACACCAGATACGGGTCCGAGAGGAGGATGTTCCCAAGACAGCGTTCCGCACACAAGATAGCCATTATGAGTTCCTGGTCATGTCTTTTGGCCCAACGAATGCACCCGCCACCTTTCAGGCCACCATGAATGATCTGTTCCGACCAGTCCTGCCCAGGTATATATTGGTTTTCTTCGATGATATCCTAGTTTACAGCTCATCTTGGCAGGACCACCTGGACCATAATCAGGCAACCCTGACCACCCTCCTGTAGCACTCTAGTGTGAACCCCAAGAATGCGTCTTCGGTCAGACAGAGATTAGTTACTTGGGGCACACCATCTCCGCGAATGGTGTAGCTATGAATCCAAACGAGGTTCGGGCCGTCCTTCAGTGGCCCACGCCCCGCTCACTCCGCGACGTCCGGGGATTATTGGGTCTCAAGGGGTACTATCGTCGGTTCATCCGGGACTATGGCAAGATTGTCAAACCTCTCTCCAGATTGTTGAAAAAGACTGAGACCGGCAGTTTCCAGTGGTCGGGGCATTTCGGACTCTCCGGCAGGCCCTGAGCACCGCCCCCGTCTTAGCTATACCAGATTTTTCACAGCCATTCGTGGTGGAGTGTGACACATCGGGCTCGGGTGTCGGTGCGGTGTTGATGTAAGCGGGGCAGCCCATCGCTTATTTTAGCCGTGTTTACGGACACCGTACGGCCCCGCTCTGCATATGAGTCCGAATTGATGGCCTTGGTTCTAGCAGTACAGCATTGGCGGCCCTACCTGCTTGGTCGCCACTTCAAGGTCCGGACAGATCACCATAACCTGCGTTATCTCCTCTGCCAGAAGATTGTGACCCATGCGCAATAGATTTGGGTAGCCAAACTCTTGGGATACGACTTCGATATTGAGTTTTGAGCGAGTTCATCCAACCAGGCGGCCGACGCTCTCTCATGCCAACCGCGGACGGCGAGTCTGACGGCCATTTCCCGCCCCTTTTGGGAGAACGCCACCATACTTCAACGTGAAGTGGCAGTTGACCCCGTGCTACAGTCGATTGTGGGGGCCCTGCGGGCAGACGCCACGTCCTGCCCACCATATTGTCTGGTGGACGACCGCCTCTATTATCATAATCGTCTAGTCATGTCTGCTTCATCGAAGCTGATCCCCCGCCTACTCCTCGAGTTCCATGCTACCCCAGAAGGAGTCACGCGGGCGCCTACAGGACGTATCGTCGCCTCGCCGTTTCGCTGTATTGGCTGGGAATGTTCCAGCGGGTCAGGACATTCGTCGCGGCCTGCATGTCGTGTCAGCGCGCCAAATATGAGGCTACTTTTCCCGGTGGCCTACTCCAGCCACTTCCCATTCCGATTCAGATCTGGGAAGACATTTCTATGGACTTTATCTCCTGGCTACCCCGCTCCAAGACATGGGACTGCATACTGGTTTCCCTCGCTCAATTGTGAGCGACCGCGACCCCCTTTTCCTGAGCGCCTTCTGGCAGGGCTGTTCAAGATGCAGGGTACGCAACTTCGCATAAGCACAGCACACCCACAGACGGACGGACAGTATGAGGTCATGAATCGCTGCCTTGAAACATACTTGTGTTGTTTTGTGTGGGACCACCAGCGGGCTTGGGCCGAGTGGCTCTCCTGGGCCAAGTACTCCTTCAACACGTCCTTCCACTCCAGCACCGGCACCACCCCGTTCGAGGCAGTTTATGGTAGACCACCCGTCCTAACACAGACCGTCCCGGGCGAATGTGTGGTAGCTGCCGTGGACGGCCTCCTCCGCGACCGTGATGTCATGCTCCGTCAACTGCGCCAGCACCTCCAGCGCGCCCAACATAGGATGGTGGCCTCAGCAAACCGCCATAGGCGCGACGTGCGGTTCACCGAGGGTGATTCAGTATTCCTCAAGCTCCGGCCACATGGGCGCTCAGGCGTACCGCCTTCGCTTACCTCCGGAGAGCCGCATTCATCCAGTATTCCATGTCTCGCAGCTCAAGCGGGTGATTGGAGATCACCCAGTCGAGGAAGCGCTTCCTCCACCGGCTTCCAGCGTCATCCCATCGATGTTCCTTCCCCAGCATATTACGGACACGCGCACGATCCTCCGTGTGGAGCAGCCAGTGGAGCTGGTTTAGTGGTCTGGTAGGATCGACCACTCTCGGATGCGGCATGGGTGGATCGAGAGGATATGTGCCATCAGTTCCCAGATTTCTGCCTTGAGGACAAGGCGAATTTCCCAGAGAGCGGAATTGTTACGGATGCCGACGGGGTCGACGAGGGCGAAGGGAGACCGCCGGTGTGGCGGGTGTATCGACACCGAGAGCACGGCGCGCACAGCATGCCAACCAAACTATCGAGTGGGGGTTGTTGTAATCCGTTTATTTTGAGTATCATTATATTTCGGTTTCTTTATGTGTAGCCCAGCAAGTATATAAGCCGGAGGACTTTTGTATTTTGTACGCTTGGAAGTATTTTGGAATCTCAAATTTTCTTTTCCTTCTTTCTCTCTAAGTTCTCCCTCTCTCTCTTCTCTCCCTTTCTCCAAATTCCCGTGCCCTAACATAATTATTTGAAGTTTGTTTTTCCCTAAAACTCTTGTGATTTACAAAGCTTAGCTCACCGCGCCGTGAATTAATGCACTCTTGCCTCGCATCAACTAATCATTTGGAAGCCTCTTTGAATCCTCTAACTTCGATTGTGATTATATTTCAAATGCTCTTAATTTAATTATTGTGTGCAATCTTATGTCGGATATCATAATTGTTTTTGCATGTGCATCTTTAATTTGATCAACCCCACTCATCACCACCGTTGATTGTTATATGAATTCACTACACACCCCATTAGACCCTACCCTACGTTAAAAAGCAGCACTAGCAACCAGTTTTTAAAATAAAAATTGAGAATAAACCTCAAGACAATGAACTGGGAGAGCGGCTTCAGGAAGAACTTCATCCATCACATTTATATCATCCCAAATATCCCCTGCAATGAATTGGTAACAAAGTTTGGATTTTTTAACAGATATTATAGAAATAATGTAAGTTTTGCTAGATTAAAAGGTCATTTTTCACAAAATGATAAATCTATTTTTCAGGAAAAGAGAGGATTTTGAAGATCCAGTACAAGAAAATGAAAGAAGAAAATTAAAAAATCAGCTATCTGGCATAGGTATAAAAATAATTATATGTTGCAGGTTCTCGAAAGAAGTGAGTTGCTAATTCTGGATAAATATAGGGAATTGTTAAACCCAACGCAGTTTTGGCTATCCGCACACCAAAATAACTCCTATTTTGATCTTAAACTCCTCCCCTAAAACTACTACTCGCACCTTACCCTAAACCACACAACCAAGGTCGTGTTGTCGGTGATGCCTGCTTGCGACCTCGATGCACTGCCTCCCTCCAAGCCGGCCGCGCCCTCGACCCCGGATGCCTCACGGTCGCTTCAAGCTTCCCTCAGTCAAAGAAGGTTTTTTAAACTTGCGTGTATCTTCCTCTTCCTCCCGACGATGGACAGCGCATATATTCCTCTTCCTCCTCTCCGTTATTGTCGCTTAAGCCGTCGTTGCTCTCTGGTTCTTTCCCAGCTTCATCCTCCCCTTTCCATGCTCCCTTTCCATCGTCAGAGATGAAGATCGTAAAAAAGCGGGTGGCGAAGGAGGAGGAGCGGTTGTGCAGTGCGGATCGGCATCGCATCAGTATCAACGCATTTTCGGCAGGACGGAAAGCCTAAATTTCGATTCATCAAACTCCGCTTCCTCATCATCTTCCCATTCCGATTTATTAAAACAATTTCCTCTCCCTGTTTCACCCAAATCATTCAAAGGCAGAGGATCCGCCTCCGATGGTTCTATCGCATTGTTGTTGTCAGTTTCTAGTTAGGAAAACACACATAATTAGAGAAATGACAACTTAGTATCTGATCTTGCTATGAACAATGAATCTTACAGTTTCTTGGTAATTAGAGAGAAAAAACAGGGTCTTTTCCCAGTTGTGCTCGAGAATGTTCGTACCCGCCTTTTTTGAATATAGAGTATAAAGAATCTGAATTCTATCTTCGTAGTCATATTTTCTCTTTGGAGCACTCGACATATAGCGTTGTATGTGATTCTGTATAAAATCACTAAACTCATTGTATGCTTATTCCTCATTATGTTAATGACCAAACAGAAGGTGATCTGTTTCTCGTAGATTTTGCCTTTTAATATTTGCTATTAATGTTGAGATCCCGAGACTGTAAAGCATACAATTAGTTGTAATTATTTTGATGCAATGTGTGAGTATTTTTTTGTGCTTCACCAATGCTCTGGATGCTGAATGAAGGAAGCATGGTTATGTGCACATAAATCAAAATGGATTCTTGGGTCTGCCCTCTCTGATGTCTTTGGCTTTGATTTGAGGGCATGATTCTGCAGCAAACGCGACGGTATAGGGGGGCACTATTTTAGTGGTACTCTGTGAGCAGCCACTTTGTGCATTTATTGTCAAAGGTTAGGTCTTTCTCCTCCGAGAGAAGCCACTTTGTGCATAGTGCCAAAGGTTAGGTCTATTTCCAATCTTCCCCTGCCCATACCCCCAATGATTGGGGACTATATGGGTTCTGTTTTAGTTGTTGTAATGTGTGAGTATTTTGTGGCTGATATTTTTGTTTCAAGTAATTTGTATAATACCTTCATTTTTTTGGTGAGATTTATCGTGTGGTTCATGAAAGTGAGTTATTGTGAATTTTTACAATGTTGTTTTGTTGTACTTTTGTGTGATTCCATTGGTTTGCTTGTTATTGACCTTCGTATAATGTCAAGTGTTATATTTAGTTTGTTGTTAACAAACTTGGTTTGCGGTTAACAATTTAGTTTGCGGTTAACAATTTTCAAAAAAGTGGTGTCTTTAACAAAAATGTGCGAGTAGCCAAAAGTATGATGTCTTTAACAATTCCCTAAATACATGCATCATATCAAAAGATTGATAAGGAATTATTTCTGATTTTTCTGCTTCAGAATGTTCTATTTAATGATTCATAACTTTTTTCTTGAGTATACGTCATTTTACTTGTATTTTTCTGTTTCAGATCTCACTGAACTGATCTGTAGCAACAACAGAAAGATATGCCCCACAAATTTCTTTGAACTTTTCAGCCAAGTGCACTTGTTTTTGCTTTATTTATCTTTCGTATCAAATGTTTTTATTGTTTGAGAAGGTGAAAAACGATTATGTAAGGAGAGAAATTAGTGCAGTTTTTTCCCTGATTAAACATCTTTTATATCAGAGCTTTTTATAATTATTGAATTTATGTACATGGGTGTAGACTGTTGTAATTTATATTTAGTTCTGTCCAAGTAGTCTTTATTGTATTAATCCCGGTTCGGGGTAGTTTGGTCGTTTTCCGCTTTTAGATATCTCCATCACTCAAGTATATGTATGAGTAAGGCCTCTATTGAATAATCAAGAAAGTATTCTTCCGTTCTACTTGGTATCAGAGGCGGAAAAAAAACTAATCGCGTGCGCCGGTGTCTCTCGCGTCTCGCTATCGTCTCGCTGCTACCGTCTCGCGATCGTCTCGTTGTTGCGGCCGCGTGCTTCCCAACCGCTGCTTTGAGCGGATGTTCGTGCTCGACCCGCTGATGCGGTCGACTGGCGGAACTGACGCCACCGTCGGTTGCTGAGGAGGACGACGTCGTCGTTCTCCAGTGAAGTCGTTGCTCTCTGTCGTTCCTCTGTTCTCTGCTGGTGCTGACGTCGTCGTAGGGTTTGAGCCGCTAATGCTCCCTAATGTTGCGGCCTCCCTTGTTGCTTCTCCCTGCTGCTTCCTCAAATCGATCATTGCCTCTACTCGATCCTTGCTTCTCTTTGTTGCTGCCTCTGATGGATCTTGCCAACAATCCTTATTGTTGCTGCTACCTCTAATGGATCTTGCTGCCTGACCTCTTGTCCCTCAGTGTTATGGCTCCTCCTGATCGCTCCGCCTTAACTAGTGTTGGTCGTGGCCTTATTCCCACTCTTGGATGTTCTGTACCCACATGTGATTACTGTGGTCGAAGGGGACACTCTCGGGAGGTATGTTTCAAACTTCATCCGCATCTGGCACCTCCTGGACGTGGTCGTGGACCTGGTCGCGGGGGCCATAGACACATTGCTATTGTTCTCATGATGTTGCTTACACTACGAATGTCAATGATGAGTCTCAGTGTTCCTCTTCAGCCTCTCTTACTCCTCAGGAATTGGATGTCTTTCGTCGCCTGCTTCACTCTCAGCCCGATCCGGTCACCGGAGGCTCTACTTCCCTTGCCACCATTGCTATGCTCAGTGCTCATGCAGTCACCACCTCACCTTCTGAATGGGTGCTCGACTCCGGTGCTACACACCACATGACTGGGTCTTCCTCAGATTTTCTCTCTTATACTCCTTTGTCTGGTAAGGACAAAGTTATTTCTGCTAACAGCACTTTATCCTCCATTGCGGGCAAAGGCAACATCTCATGTTCTCCGTCCATTTCTCTTCCCTCTGTTCATCATGTTCCATCCTTTCAACGCAATTTACTCTCTATCAACAATATTACTAAATCTCTCAACTGCTCAGTAACTTTTTTCCTGACTCTTGTGTCTTTCAGGAACTTGGTACGAAACGGAACATTGGCAGAGGTAGGAACCGTGGCGATACTACCTGGACACCCAAACTCCCTCTCAGGTTGTTTCCAGTTCCACTGTTACTGCTGATGATGTTCGTCGCTGGCATCTGCGACTAGGACATTCATTCTTCGTTTATCTGCAAAAATTATTTCCTGCTTTTTAACCTTTTCTTCCGAACTTTGCTTGTGATGTATGTGATATGTCTAAACATGTGTGACATACTTCTTTGCATCTTTCTTCCCCTAGTAGCTTCCCTTTTGTTGTTATACATTATATTTGGGGGTCGTCCCACGTTTATTCTTTATCTGATTTTCGATGGTTTGTCACTTTTATTGATTGTTTCTCTCGCACTACATGGGTTTATCTGTTGGAAAAAAAATAATGTTTTTCCTTGCTTTCAAGCGTTTCATAAAATGGTGCAAACCCAATTTGATGTCTTTATTCGTGGTCTTCGAAGTGATAATGGGGAGAGTATGACGATCGTGGTACCTTTGGTTCTTACCTCACCGCTCACAGTATCATCCACCAGAAAACGTGTGTTCACACCTCTACTCAAAACAGAGTGGCTGAACGTAAAAATCGGCACCTCCTTGAGGTTGCTCGTTGTCTCCTAGCCACTATGCATCTTCCTAAATCCTATTTGGGTCATGCGGTACTTACTGTTGCTCACCTTATCAATCGTCTTCCTTCTCGTGTCATTTCCATTACTAGTCATTTAGCTCGTCTCTCCACCATCAGCGTGGTTCATACTTCCCATTTGACACCTCGTGTCTTTGGGTGTGTCTGTTTTGTGCATGTTCACCAACCCCATCGCGACAAACTTGCCCCTCAGGCTCAACGTTGTGTTTTCCTTGGCTATTCTTCTACGACCAAAGGGTATCACGGTTATCACCCACCTTCCCGACGTATGTTTTGTACCATTGATGTCACCTTCCGGGATGGGTTATCATATTTTCTTCCTTCGACTCACTTTTTTCGTCAGGGGAGAGTAATGGCGATACAGATGTTACTCTTGTTCCACTTCCTCTTCTCCCTTCCATTCCATCCATTCCCCTACAGCTTCCCATTCCGTTACCCATAGCCCTTATCCAGGTACCAGAACCCTCTACTATGATTTCTCCTTTTCACCACATATACCACCGTCGTTCAGGTACACAAGCTACTAGAGTTCCACATCTACCAGTGCCAACTTCAGACTCAGATTCTGATGATGTTAATCTGCATATCCCTCTTGCATTTGTGAAGAAAGGTAAAGCTACGTGTACACAACATCCTATTTATAATCATGTGGCTTACCATCATCTTACTCTGATTCATCATGCTTTTGTTTCGTCTCTTTCCCTAGTCGTTATTCCTAAGACACGGCAGGAAGCTTTGGGGATACCTGCTTGGACACAGGCTATGCAAGATGAGATGTCTACCTTGGACAAAAATTACACATGGGATGTTTCCTCTCTTCCTCCAGGAAAGAAAGCTATAGGTTCCCGGTGGGTCTTCTCTGTTAAGCAGAACCAAGATGGCAAGGTGGAACGGTACAAAGCACGTCTGGTCGCTCAAGGATACACTCAGACTCAGGGAGTTGATTACCAGGAGACCTTTGCTCATGTAGCAAAGATGGACTCCATTCGGGTGTTGTTATTGTGTGTTGCTTGCATGGACTGGGACCTTCATCAACTGGATGTAAAGAATGTGTTCCTTCACGGTGAGCTTGATGAAAAGGTGTACATGAAGTTCCCTCCTGGTTTTGTGAAGAAAGGAGTTGAAGGGCTTGTCTGCCGCCTAAGAAAATCCTTATATGGCCTGAAGCAATCACCTAGGGTCTGGTTCGAGAGATTTCTCACGGCTATGCTCAAGTTTGGGTACAAGCAAGCACAATCTGACCATACCATGTTTATCCAGAGACATGAACAGAAGGTTGTGGTTCTCATTGTCTACGTGGATGACATTGTGATTACCAGAAATGACACATACGAGATTGTTAATCTTAAGACGCTCCTATCTGCTGAATTTGAAGTAAAAGACTTGAGAAGATTACGATACTTCCTGGGTATCGAGTTTGTTAGATCTGAGCAAGGTATCTTCGTATCTCAATTCCCAACTAAAGTATATATTGGATCTCCTAAAGGAGACAGGTATGCTTAGTTGTGTTCCTGCGAACACCCCTATGGAGGAAAATCACAGGATTGAGGAAGATGGTGATGGTGATCACACTAATGTGTCACGTTATCAAAGATTGGTTGGGAAACTTATATATTTATCACACACACACACGAACATTCCATTTGCGGTCGGTATTCTTAGCAGATATGTGCACTCCCAGGATCAGACATCAAGAAGTTAGGTATCACGTGCTACGATATTTGAAGAAAGCTCATGGTCGTGGTCTCCTATTCTCCGAAAACAACTTGAAGATTGAAGTTTTTGCTGATGCTGATTGGGCTGGATGTCGTGATGACAGAAAGTCCACAACAGGATATTGTTCCTTCGTTGGTGAAAACCTTGTGACATGATGTAGCAAGAAGCAGAATGTGGTGGCTAGATCAAGTGCAGATGCAGAATATCGTGTTATGTCTCAGGGCTTATGTGAGGTATGGATGCGTACTGTGTTACAAGATCAAGGTTTCTCTGAGACAGCTCCTTTCGCCTTGTTCTGTGACAATAAGGCAGCTATTAGTATCGCTCATAACCCAGTCTAACATGACAGGACAAAGCATGTTGAGGTTGATCGACACTTTATCAAAGATCACTTGGATAAAAAAACGGTGGTCACTCCTTTTGTTCATTCCAAAGACCAACTGACCGATGTGTTTACCAAAAGCTTGGGGTGTGATGTGTTTATCGATGATATTCAAAAGCTTGGGATGACCGACATCTTCCGTCCAACTTGAGGGGGAGAGTTGTAATTTATATTTAGTTTTGTCCAAGTCATCTTTATTGTATTAATCCTGGTTGGGGTAGTTTGGTCTTTTCTGTTTTTAGGTTTCCCCCTTACTCAAGTATATGTATGAGTAAGATCTCTATTGAATAATCAAGAAAGTATTCTTCCGTTCTACTTGGACATGGGTAATTTAGACAATATATAGAAACCCTACATGTGCAGTATATATTGAGTTAGAAAATAGTGAATGAAGCAATTCAATTATATCCAACTCCCTTCATGGTATCAGAGCTCAATTATATGTCTTTATCCTAAGGTAATGGGGTTGTACAAAATTGTACCTTCATTATCTCATCCAATAAAGAGTTCGAGCCTTGTCAACTAGGTAAACATCATTGTATCTCGTCCTTGAGCAGTGTGAATAAGGGCGCATTTTGGACTATTTTTGGTTCATTCAAATGTGTCGAATAAAGGGGAACCTTGGCGCACCGGTTAAGGTGATGTTGTGTGACCTTGAGGTCACGGGTTCGAGGCCTAAAAACAGCCTGATACACGCTAGAGTCGTGTCAAGATCAATAGGATGAAATTTGCATTGCATTAAACAAACATAAGTATACAATCGAGAGACAAGCTCTCGCCAAGAATCCGGAGGTTGGGTCCTCCTTGACACTCCACTCTCCAAGAGAGACAAAACCTAAGACTCCAAAAGAATGATCATCTAAACTCTAAAGACACTACCTATATATATGTGAGTGGGGAAATACAAAGTGCAATAATACTCATGGGCTACATAGACTAATTTCGGCGTGTGGCGGCCCACATCGTATCAACACGCCCCGCCCGAAAAACGACCTTGTCCTCAAGGTCGAGGGTCGAAGCGGTCATCAGAAAGCGCCAGCGGATCCAAATCCCCCAAGTCCGGATCATCATCTTCAGATCTCAGCAACACACATAGATTTCTGAGAGGGCAGACGTGGGTGGGCGAGAAGGGTTGCTCGCAACGAAAGCAGGGCCCCTTGCGACGAAGCTCGATTTGTTGTTGTTAAGAAAAATGATGGGGCCGTCGGGGTACCTGTGGACCCGAAGGCGAGCACGGAGGTGGGGGTGCAGACCCGCCAGGAAATAGCCCAAGTAATGGTCAGGGGCTAGGTCGGAAATGTGTGTAGCGACCGCGATGAATTCGTCGATGTAGGTGGCCACGGAGTCAGACTGGCGGACGGAGCTGAGGCGCTCAAAGGCATTACCCGTCTGGCGGTTGTCGTAGTGTCGAAGGAGTGAGGTCAGGTACCTGTTGGCGCATCCAACGTACCCAATGGAGCGATGAACCCTCCATATAGATAGTGGTGAAGGGGACCTTCTGGTTGGCAGGGGTGGACTGCAGGTCGAAGAACTGCTCGGCGCAGGCGATCCACCTGAGAGGGTCGGTGTCATTGAACACAGGAATCTCAAACCGGCGGAGATGGGTCGGGGCAATGTCCGATGCGGGGTGCAGAAACCCCATGCGGTCGGGGACGGTTTGAATTGGTGGCGGTGGAGGGGCTGGAAGGCGATTAACTGTCGTGGCCGTAAGTCCTCAAAGGATGGAGCTGGACTTCGATGTGATCCATGCGTTGGGAGTCTGAGATGGTAGTGGTGGAGGTGTTCTCGTCGGCGTGGAGGGCCATTGTACGAGTAGTGGGCATGAAACATCGGTTAGGTGTAGCGGAGAGGAGCGTCGCAAGGCTGAAATAACTGTAAGAGGGCGGACTGACACTGCGGAAGGCGTAGAGGAGGAGGAGCCGCTGGAAGGCCGCTGAAGCCGCAAGAGGGCCTACGGAATGCGGGGGAAGGAGATGGAGAAGGCGTTGGTGGAGGTGGAGGTGGGCGGCTCTGTACTCAGCGGAATCGTTGCTGGAAGGATGAGACGGCGATGGACAGGCCGGAGCAGTCGTTGGATGGGGCAGAATGCGGCGAAGGCGCAGTCGCTGGAGGAGTCGGGCGAGAGCGGCGAGGCGGTCGTCGTTGTCGGTGGGCGCGGGAGTAGCGATGGTGGTCGGTTGAATCGTGGAGGCAGACGCGCAACAACGGAATCGCGCAGAATCAGAAAAAACGGAGTAGCGGGGCGGAAAGGCGAACTCGCGGAATCGGATTGAGACAAGGCGGCGGGATTAGGGTTCAATGGAACCCTAAACGAGGGCAGGTCGGACCAGCTGATACGCTAGAGTCGTATCGAGATCAATAGGATGAAATTTGCATTGCATTAAACAAACATAAGGAAACAATCGAGAGACAAACTCTCGCCAAGCATTCGGAGGCTGGGTCCTCCTTGACACTTCACTCTCCAAGAGAGCCAAAACCTAAGACTCCAAAAGGATGATCATCTAAAGACACTACCACTCATATATATAGGCGAGTGGGGAAATACAAAGTGCAATAATGCCCATGGGCTACATAGACTAATATCGGCGTGTGGCTGCCCGCATCATATCACAGCCTCTTGCAAAAATGCAGGGTAAGGTTTGCCTACATCTCATCCTTGTGGTGGGACCCTTCCCCGGACCCTCGCTGCGCGGGGATGCTTTGTGCACCGGGCTGCCCTTTTATTCAAATGCGTGGAATCCTATTAGAGTTGTATCATAGTTTAATTTTTGCTCCACTATCAACTTTATTGATACATTCCTTCTTAAGGATCGCAGTGAATTGTTTAATGTCTTTAAACCCTTTTGTGCTGAAATTAAATACCCAATTAATAGTTTGACTTGTAATCTTAGGTCCAATAATGCTGGCAAATCTTTTTCCAAGGTTTTTGAAGCCTTTAAGTCTACTAAGGATATGATTCACCGGCCCTCACAAGCCCTAACAGAATGAGATTGTTGAACACAAGAACAAACATAGATAGCCTACATTTTTTCCATCTTATGCACATTTTGTCTCATTTTCCGATGATGTGATCTTGTCATGATTATTTTAAAATTGCATGCTCTCTTTCAGTCTACATCACCAGATTTCATGTTTTACTCTTTTCACAATGGATGTTATGTAATAATTATCTCCTCAGTGCTTGGTTGCACTTGCTTTGTGCAAGATTATGGTGGAGGTAAAACATCTTATAAAACGAATAAGTATTTCTTTTTAGAAAATCAATTATTCCAAAAGGGTATTGTTGAAGGGAATTGACTTTCCTGAATAGGGTAGGCTACAAGGGAAAACAAATAAAAAAGACTTAAAAATACAACCACATACTAACACTCGCCCTCAAGTTGGGCGCGTAACATTTAGCATCCCCAACTTGGCAACAATCTTCCCAAAAACACTCACACTCAACCTCGTAACGAGAACATCAGCCAGTTGTAAGTCGGAGGGAACAAACAATGTACAAACAATTCCTCTCACAATATTCTCTTTCATAAAGTGTTAGGTGCGGTTATGTTGGACAGGATTGTGTGCAAGGTTGATAGCTACCGTGTTACCACAGTATAGTTTGGTAGGCTCTGTTTTTACAAGGCCAAGATCACTCATCACGGAGCAAAGCCATAAGCCCTCACAAATTCCATGAGTGCCTTGAACTTCTGCATCAGCACTTGATCTGGCAACCACATATTTTTTCTTCTCCAGGTGACAAGGTTCCCAACGACCAGGAACAGTATCCAGAAGTGGATCTTCGGTCATCAGCTGAGCAAGAGCCATCGTACCAATTCAATAAGATGTTGATTCTTGCGCTCTACCACTCCATTCTAAGCGGGAGAGTAGACACAAGAGGTTTAGTGGACAATGTCAAGGTCTCTGAGATACCTCTCAAACTAAGAATCAATGTACTCACGATCATTATCACTACGTAATATTCTAATAGTTGTATTAAACTAAGTGGCTATAATTTTCTGAAAAAATTTAAATAGTGGAAATAATTCATTTTTAATGTTCAATAAATAAATTTAGGTAGTATGAGAAAAACAATCTATGAAGGTAACAAACCAAGAATATCCAGAAATAAAGGCAACGGGGCAAGGTCCTTAAACATCGATATGAATAATAGTAAAAGGTGTAGTACTAGGCAGGTAAACAATGATTAAACAAAGTACGGTGATGTTTACTAAGTTCACACAGATCACTGTGAAATTTTTCAAACAAAATAGTAGACATAGTAGGAAATAAATATTTCATAGTAGAGATAGAGGGATGTCTTAGACAACAGTGCTAGGAATCCAAGATAGAGGACTGAGTCACATGTAAAGCTTGCAGTGGCAAAGACGAACTGAATGGATCAAACACGTATAAGCCATCGCACAATCTACCAGAGTCAATCACCTTCCCCGTCTTCAATTCCTAAAACAACACAAGGTGGGAAAAATTCACATAATAGTTCATAAAGTTGGTTTAGTAATTAATGGAGAGAAGATTATGGGTAAAATTAGCGACATGAAGAACAGATGATAGAATGAGTGAGGAACATGAGATGGATCATTTTCTTGCAATAGAGGAAAACAATCCATCAGCAATGCTCATTTTGTCTCTATCAGATAAAGGTAAGTATGATATAAAACATGAGGCAGAGCCACTCATGTGGTCAGTTGCTCCGAAGTCAATAATCCATTGAGAAAAATAGCGGGTGGATGCAGAATGAGCATCTAGTATTTTCGTGTGGGCATAGGAAGACGATAATATGGTAGGTATCTCGGGTGAATGACCGTGCATCAGGCGACGAAAGGCATGTATCTCTACTGCCAAAAGGGCAGTCGGAAGTCCAGTAAGATCAGAGCAAATAATGTTGAGCGTAGTATCCTCCAAAGCATCAGAAAGATGAGCAGATCGAGACGGAGGTGGCCATGAGAGTGACCATAGCCACATCTACCTCTTGGAATGGATCGCCACTTTGAGGTGGTAGGCCATGAAGTTTGAAGCATGTGTCCTGGGTGTGGAGGGGCCTTACCACAATAAAGACAAACCAAATGGTCCTTGTTCATAGATTTCGGTCTGGTGGCGTGGGCAGGACAATTTCTCGAACAGTATTGTGCAACAAGGGCAGATCATTCTGAAACAGAGTCAGGGAGCCAAGTTTGTCGTTGATCAAAATCATGTTGCACAAGGCTATAAACTTCTGGGATTGGAGGAGAGCGTCTGAGCATCTGAACACTAACATACCCAAACGTTGGTCTGCTTTTTGGTTCAAGGGTAATAGAGCCCCATGGTAATAGTTGGAGCCATCCAATGGTATAGTGGTAGTCTGAGGGGTGTTATGATCATGACTAGTCTGAATAGATTTCATGGAGGTCAAGAGAGACGAAGAGACATCTACTCTGGATGATGTTGGAACTGAGATTCGGCCCGAGGAGTTTGGACCCCTGAAAAAGTGCAGCTAGCACCTACTGATCCCGCAGAGGGAGCTAACCGAAGACTTAGAACCAAATATCGACCCTTGACAGCAGCGTGGAGGTCCACCACACACCCAGAAGATCTTTAGAGCGCTTCCCCTCCTATGTCAAAGCTGAAGTCGGGCACCTTGGAGAGCCTGGGGAGCTAACCAAAGATGTCCTAAGGAGGAAGAGTCAAAGAAGTGGATCCTCTCCAAAGGTGTCCTTGAAGGTCTATACAAAGTTTTTCTCTTCTGGTCTGCAAATAGCATAACTCCGCCTTTTGGTTCTACTAACCGCACCTCAAACTGGTCTGCTAACAGCCAAACTCCACTGTTTTAGAGAGTTATTGGCAACCCACCAAAGGTATTTGGATAAATAGACCCCTCGACCTATGTTGGGCGAGTGGCCCATGAAGGCGCCACTCGCCAGCCATCTCGCGAGCGGGCCTCGCGAGATCTCTTCATGTGAGCGGCCCATAAGGGCGTCACCCGTCCGGCCCCTGGCGCTATAGATACCGACTGGGGCCGCCTATGCGAGGCGGCGAGCCCTCACTCGCCTCGCCATTGCTGAATGCATCCCAAAGTGACGAGCATACACTTGCCTCGCCCTCGCATCACTTCCTCGCAGGGAGATAAGACTGGCTCACATTCACCTCACCCACGCGGCTCGCTCGTCGCGAGGCGGCGAGCCCCTGCTTGCTTCGCATATGCCCGACTCGCCTTTTTACCCTTCGGTGAACACTGGGTTGTACATAATCCCCGCTCTTTGCGAGTTGTCCTAAGCTCGAAACGTTCAACCCCTGGTATTCTCCAGCTGCTGCTGACCTGGCAGGAATCTTTAGGTGGGTCCCACCCCCAGTGCTATAAATGCCACCAATCCTAGACGATGGATAACCCTGTCACCTCTCGTCTTCTCTCGCCACTTGCTACAGTAGCCCTCAAAATGCCTCTCTCGGAAGAAGCCAAGGCCCGCCTGGATGCATCGCGGGCGAATGAGCACTCGATCACGGTTCAGCTCGCCCCTTGACTCGCTCGGCGGACCCCTCCCCCCTCCCCAAGATAAAGAAAGCGAAAGCGGTCCGGCGATGTCCATGGGAGGACGGGTCCTCACTCCGGGACCCGTCGCCCGACCTCAGGCTCGTCGAGGAGGTACTCAGGTCGACAGGTCGGTTCCCCACCTAATCATGCTAACACTATCTTTTTCGCAGAGCGCGCTCCTAGAGAAGACCATCGCGAGCGAAGCCTTGGAGGGCCCTCCCCTCCCCTCGGAGGACCGGCTTGGCGGCCGTGGAACTAGACGCCAGCAACATGTGCGTCCCCTCGCCACGACCCGGTGAGCTTCCTTTATTCCTTAATGATGAGTTCCTTGATTTGTCCTTCTGATGTCGTTACCCCTCGCAGAGACTCCACTCGCAACGCCTGGAAGGCGCGCCACTCCGCCGGGTTCGCCGCCCCCACCGGATGCGACCATCCTCACCCCAGGGTTTGGTCTTCTGGGCCACCCGAGCCCTGACGGCTCTCTCCCCGTCGTGGTCCGATTTGCGAGCAGCGTGCCTCGCCCCCGGGGGATGGGGAAATCCGTTACGTTGACCTATACGGAGGCCTTCCAGGGGAGGCCGAGCTCTTCTCGCCAGCGCCCTGGTAAAGCGGCCGTGGTCCCGCCAGGTTGGTCAGTAATACCAATCATTTGTATCCCGCTCGTCACTGACTCTTCTCTTGCAGGTGTCCATGAGAGCCCCTCCGCCGATCTGGACCTTGGGGAGGAGGAGGTGTCGCCCCCGCCCTCACCGGACAAGATAGTTGTTTTCCTGGGCGATCCCCGAGACCCTGAGGTGATGAAGAGGCGAACCACCGAGGTGCTCCAGAAGTACGGGCACATGCTGCGGGACTTGTACAGTCATGCGCGGGAGGACATGGCGGCCACCGAGGAGCGGCTCACCGCCGTTGATGATGGTTATGCTATATGTTTGTTACAATTTTTTATATTAACTATATGTTTGTTATTACCTGAAGCTTTGTGACATCAAGGCCTATGAATTATGGCACAACATTGTCACTCATTACCGTTAGTTGTTTTTTACTTCATTTTCTTCCTATTAAGTAATTTTTATTTATTTATTTCTTTAACAGGATGAAGTCTCTCAATTGTACCAATCAGTTACTTATGAAAGTGTGATGTTTGGAACAAAGATACAATAACCTTTTTAGAAGAAAAGTCAATAGTGCAGGCCTCTTAGCTTTTTGCTCTTCCCTAAAAATCTGCATTTAATTTCTATCGACTCATAGAAACTGTTTTAGATCACAAATTTAACATATAATCAATTTTACTTGTGAACTATGCCCTCATCCCAAGTTTTACGAGCCAAGAAAATAGAGCTATTGCATGGTCTCCAATGGCAAAAGGAAAGAACTATAAGTTCAAGTTCTTACGGAGTATCTGCGACAAACTTGCTGCAGACGTTTTTCCTTTTATGTGCTGCTGAACGATTCCATAGCGCCTTCAAACAAAGTGGTGAATCAGAACAGGCATCAGTGGTATTGACCTTATTAAAAAGGTCAACCATACAGATATAAGAATTACAGAAAGGTATATCAACTGTACATAAATTTCATACTTAGTAAAAAATTCCTGAGCAAGTTTGATGAGCCGAATTTCTGAATCGGGAAAAATTATAAGATATGCATGGGCTGTTTTGGAAAACTCCCCGATTGAAGCCTAAATGCAAAGCACAACCAAGAGAGAATTAGACACAATTTTAGCTTCTCGGTGAAAAGGAAACACAAACAAGATGGCTTGTCATGAGTCACCAGAGTTCAATGGTATATTGCGGTAAGTAATTAACATGTTCTCGTAGTACATATAGACATTACTACATGTTAAGTAAATGTCAACTTAAATATATAACCAAGTAATTAAACTGAATAACTGCCTCAATTCAAACCAAATTAATGAGCCATGCCTTCCATAAGTTCAATGCCAATCACGGCTCAAATCTGGTTTCAGTTTGCAGAAACCAAGTTAACATACTACAGTCTGAGTCACTATGATAGTATGAAACCTTAAACTGTTACAGTTAGTGCACTTTGGAGTTCAAGGGCAATATTGTAACAACTCGCATTTTGTGCACCAATATGACTCGATAAAATCATGATTCCTTGAGTTGTAGCATCGCCGAAACTTATTAATTGATTTAATACAGTGATGCGTTAATAAAATTTACTTAATTTCTGATTAATTAGGATATGAATGTTATTGCTTGTGAATATGTTTAAATCAAACGGTTGGAATTATTAGTTTGATATTATTATGTCGATCTATTAGAGTTTCTAGGAGTTGTTGAGTTTAGTCTCACATCGTTCGTATATGTGATTTAATGTGTCTATGTATTTCCTATATAATGCCCCTATGAGGATGGATAAAATGAACCGTATTATTTCTTTTCTTACTTCTAACATGGTATCAGAGAGTGAATTCTTTCCTCCTGATCCGTTCACCCCATTCCACTCCCGTGTGCGTTAGGGCGTTCCGCTCACGAATCCGCTCGAGCCAATCCCGCCCTTCATGTGACGCCGGCGACGAGGTACAAATATTTATTAATAATGTTCTATTATGTACGAGAAATGCGTGCATTGAAGCGACGATAATAGAACATAAATATGTGACGTGCGTAATTTGTTTACGTAATCGCAAAATGAAATTTAAGGATTTAATGAATGTGAATAAGACACAAAATAATTTGGGAGGAATGAATAATGATAAAGAGGGATGCATGTAGCAAAAACAGGAGTTATTAGGCCAGGACGGATTGGAATGAGCGTGAGTCACGCTACTTGGTATCGTGCGTGTCATCAGGGGGCCAGTCGGTTATCGCATAAGGGGGTAAATCAAAATCCGACGTCTCATTTCCGCTCCGAGCTTTCCGCGAGACCGACGCAGACGGAAGAGGGCCGCTCGACGCCGCACGTCCCTGAGATCCCCGTTCTCCTCCGATTTCTTCGATTTCTCCTTCTATCAAGAGGTAATTCCCTCCTCTACACTCCTCTTTGGTCTTATACAAAGATTTGGCATATTTTGAGTAGAGCCGAAACTCTAGGGTTTCCTTTTCTTGAAGTTTTTAGTTCCTTTTCACGTTAAAAGTTTCTGAAAGGGGTTCTTATGTATATATTGACGTTAGTCCATGAGTTCAAATATTTTTAGCGAAACCCTAAGTGAGGTAATGTGGATTTCCGAAATTTATAGTGTTTCTAATGTTGGAAATCAACTCCTAGTGTGTTCTACCCCTCATTTGGGGCAAAACCCCTCCAAAGAAATTAGGGAAGCAATTTGTAATTAAGATTTGATGTCTTTTTCTTCAATTAAATTACGAATGAAGCTTGAGGATGGTGTTTCCTCACTAACTTAGTGAAAACCCCTATGTTAAAATTAGGGCAGCCAACATAAGCATTTTAATTGACCTATTTAGGTCAAGTGAAGGCCACCTAGTATGGAAAATAATGTAGATGTCTCCTCTTATAGGTGATGGCATCCCAAGGAAGCGGGAAACGCAATGATGATTCCGGAAGGGATCCGAGGAAAGGGAAAGCCGCGGTGAGTTTTTATTTCCCTAATTTCAGTTGCTTATATTGTTACTATTTCCTTATAGCTATATAAGCGAACATGAAATAAAGTTGTAAGTAAAACGAAAAAGCAAGTAATAAGAAAAAATGAACAATGCATCGATGCAAACTGTAAGGGGCCATGGTAAGGATGTACCCAACTAGTGGAGGTGGGGTGAATGTCCTCCCAACATGAAATTACATGAAAAATAAACGTGCGAATATGACAAGGCACGTAAAAGATTTATATGTGTGCGAATATGAAAAGGCACACAGATAAATAAAGCGCGCTATATAAATACATGAAATAAAGAACAATGTATCATTAACAGTGCCCAATAAAGAAAATGAAATGGGATAACATATCCAACGTGTTAAAGGAATATGTAACGACATCATACGACATAAATACAATCGTATGTAACTAGAAAAGAAAGATGAAAAGTAAAGTGAACAATCAATGATATGATAAAAAGGAAACCTATAAATTTATCATAAAAATAAGAATAAAGGGGGGGGACAATAAGAATTCGCTTAGTCTTTTGACTAATTAAATAATATAACTAAACAGGTCAAGGAAGAAACCACCCCAGCAACCAGTAATCCCCGTCCGCCATGTTCTCCTCGCCAGCAAAAGAAATATAGTCTTTGGGTCGAAGTGTCTACTGCAGTCTTCGAGGTTCTGGACGCTCATCGGGAGAGATGCAGAGACCCCGAGTGCCCTTATGAAGAGTTCCAGTTTTATTTTATGTAGTCAGTAGTTATTACGTCTGTATATAGTAGTGTACTCTGATGAGTTTTTGGGCTGAGTCAGCCTTGTATATTATGCTACACTTTTGTGATAAGCCCTCCTTTTGTATGTATAATGTTGGGCTATCTTTGTACTCATCAGTTTTTAATGAAATGAAATGTTTTAATTATCCTGCAATTTTCTTTTTGTACTCTAGCATGATATTTAATCACTGAATGTTCCTACCTGGCACCTCTGATTTAAATAAAAGGATAAAAGATAAATGAATATGTAAATTGTAGCGGTAGCCAATTAGAAGGGCCGTTACAATTAAGTGGTATCAGAGGGGGTTTGAACTTTCGGTGTGACTTGAGTACTTAAGGAGACGTGTGAGGATAAGTAGAATAAGTTTTAACGTAATTGTCCAAATACTAAGTTGAACCTTCCTATTACAGGAATCTTTCCAAACGTACTTAAGTAGAAGACAAAGAGAAGAAATTGAAGGGGAACAATATGAAAAAAGACAAAGTCCTGGGAGATCAAATCCTCCCTTAACTGAAGTTATGCAAGCGTTAGCTGAAGCAATCTGAATGGGTAATACTGCCATTCCTCAACCAATGTCTACTGTCGATATGTATTTGAGACAATTTTTGGACATGCGTCCGCCAATATTTCGGGGTGGTTTAACCCCAATGGAAACAGAAGGCTGGATCAAACGGATTGAATTAATTTTCAATGCGATGAAATGTCCAAACGATCGGAAAATCGATTTGGTGGTTTTCCTTCTAGAAGGAGAGGCTGACAGATGGTGGAATAGTTTGAGGCAAGGAAGATTTGCTGGTCGTGCTAATGCGATTATTCTCTGGGAGGAATTTTTAGACGAATTTCTTGAGTGGTTTGTTCCACCGTCAGAAAAGCAGATGCTCCAGGAGAAATTTCTTCGCTTGCGGCAAGGGAACCGCACTGTTCTGCAATATGAAGCTGAGTTCGCTCAATTAGCATATTATGCTGGGGATATGGTTGCGAAAGAGCGAGATCATTGCTTCCGATTTCAATTAGGTTTACGGGAAGATGTGCGTGTACATCTCATATCTCAGAGGATTAAGAATTACAATGAACTGGTGGAAACCGCCAAATTAATTGAAATCGATGTGGAGAATGCGCAAAGGCGAATGGAGTTTCAGAAGAAGAGGCTTCCTGAAGGGCAGAGCGTAGACTTCTCACGAAAGAGTGGAGGTCCGAATTGGAAGAAGAAGAAAGGAGGTCCCCCAACTCAAAACCGGTCAGAAAGTGGGGCCAGTAGTACTCTGAGTAAGCCCCAATGTCCAAAATGTGGGAAAAATCATTTTGGTGAATACCTGAAGGGAACAGGAGTTTGTTTTAAATGTCAACGGCCTGGGCATCGCAAGCAAGATTGCCCTTTGTGGAAGACGGTATCTGAAAGGAATACTGGTGGTCCTAGCCAAACATCGACATTGCATTATATGGACACTTACAATTTAGGTGAGAAAGGGAAAGGTGTAGAATCAGTGGCATCTGGGTCTGGCATAGACCCCAGGGAAGAAAGACAAGTGCAGCCTCGGGTTTTCAATTTAAATCAACAAGGAGCAAAGGCTGATGACAATGTCATCACAGGTATGATCCATACTCAGAATCATCTTATGAAAGTATTATTCGATGCGGGGGTTAGTCATTCCTTTATAGCGACAACAGCAATTAAACATCTAATGTTGGAACCGTACCAATCATTTAATGAATTGAGGGTCAAAATGCCGAATAATACAGAAATGACTACACGGCTTAGATGTACCCTATGGTTAACAATGGATAACAAGCAAGTAGAGGCAGATGTTGCACTCCTACCTTTATCGGAATTTGATATTATTTTGGGAATGGATTGGCTATCGCAATATGAAGCGGTTATCAATTGTAAAAAGAAAGAAATTATCCTTAAATTACCAGATCAGACACAGTGTAGATTTCAAGGAATGGGTGAAGTCTCAAAGATTATGATCTCGTCAATGAAGGCAATAAAGAAAATAAGGAAAGGTTGTGAAGCGGTGTTAGTAATGATTAAAGGGAATAGTAAAGTGACGTGTGAACCGACTACAGTTCCTGTGGTGCGTGAATTCCTCGAAGTATTCCCGGAAGAATTAGCAGGAGTACCTCCGATACGAGAGGTTGAGTTCAGCATCAAGCTAGTGGAAGGAGCTGCACCTGTAGCGAAAGCACCCTATCGTATGGCTCCTAAGGAATTGGCAGAATTGAAAAGTCAATTACAAGAGCTGTTGGATAAAAATTTTATACGTCCAAGTTCATCGTTGTGGGGAGCTTCAGTACTCTTTGTTAAAAAGAAAGACGGTTCACTGCGATTATGTGTCGACTATCGAGAGTTGAACAAGTTGACAATTCGAAATCAGTACCCCTACCTCGCATCGACGATTTATTCGATCAATTGGTAAATGCAAAAGTATTCTCAAAAATTGACCTTAGATCAGGTTATCATCAAGTGAGAATCAATGAAGACGATATTTACAAAACTGCTTTTAGTACCAGATACGGACATTTTGAGTTCGTAGTAATGCCCTTTGGATTGACAAATGCACCAGCTGTTTTCATGGATTTAATGAATAGGATATTCAAAGAATTCCTCGATAAGTTTGTTATTGTATTTATCGATGATATTCTGATATATTCAAAGGATAAGGGCGAACACGCAGAACACTTAAGGATTGTGTTGCAAACCTTAAAAAATCACACCTTGTATGCAAAGTTCTCAAAATGTGATTTTTGGTTGACTGAAGTCTCTTTCTTGGGTCATGTGGTGACGGAGCATGGATTATCTATAGACCCAGCTAAGGTAGATGCAATTCTGAATTGGCCAAGACCGACTACTGTTACAGAAATTCGGAGTTTTCTGGGCTTGGCAGGTTATTATCGGAAATTTGTGAAAGATTTCTCAAAGATTGCGCTACCACTGACTACCTTAACTCGAAAGAAAGTTCCTTTTTGCTGGACTGATGAATGTCAAAATGCATTTAGTGAATTAAGAGAAAGATTGACGACAGCACCAGTGTTAGTAATGCCATGTGGAATTGACGATTTTCAAATCTATAGTGACGCATCTTTAAAAGGTCTTGGATGTGTATTAATGCAAAAGGGGAAAGTCATAGCATATGCTTCAAGACAGCTGAAGGAACCTGAACGAAATTACCCAACTCATGATTTGGAATTAGCTGCGGTCGTGTTTGCACTAAAAATCTGGCGACATTATTTATATGGTGCTCAGTGTGAGATTTTCACGGATCACAAAAGCCTCAAATATATCTTCTCTCAGAAGGAAATAAATTTACGTCAGAGGCGATGGTTAGAATTAATTAAAGAATACGATGTGGACATTAAGTACCATCCAGGCAAAGCTAATGTCGTAGCTGATGCGTTAAGCAGGAAAAGTTTGGCATCCATGATCGTACCGTTAACCGAGCAGAAGGAGTTACTGCGTGAACTGCAAAAACTAGAAGTGCTAACGTGTATAACTACCTTCCAGACTCGAGGTCAACTCTATCAGTTGATGGCAGAACATCCAATTAAAGAAAGGGTACGAAAAGCTATGAATCAAGACCCTATATTTGTGAAAATATGTGAAAATGTAAAAAGTGGCAAGTCAACGGCATTTGTGGAGGATAATGGGTTATTATTTATGAATGAGAGGTTGTGTATTCCGAATGTTAATGCGCTTCGATCAGAGATACTTTATGAAGCACACAACACAACCTACTCGATTCATCCTGGAAGAACAAAAATGTATCAAGATCTAAAGCAAGAATTTTGGTGGCCAGGAATGAAAATGGATGTAATTAAATATATTGCCAAATGCCACACTTGTCAAGTTGTGAAAGCAGAACACCAAAAGCCAGGCGGATATCTGCAACCCCTACCTATCCCTGAGTGGAAATGGGATGACATAGCTATGGACTTTGTTATGGGGCTACCGAGGAGTAAACCTGGAAACAATGGTATCTGGGTGATTATTGATCGACTAACGAAAGTTGCACATTTTATCCCCGTGAAGAAAGATGGGCCAGTTCAACGATTAGTCGACCAGTATATTGATGTTATTGTGAAATACCATGGAATTCCCCGATCTATAATCTCTGACAGAGATGGGCGTTTTACATCTGATACGTGGAGGTTAGTACAGAAAAAGTTGGGAACCAGATTATTATTTAGCACTGCTTTTCACCCACAAACGGATGGTCAATCTGAGCGAACCATTCAGATGTTAGAAGATCTCTTGAGAATGGTTGTACTCGATCTAAAAGGATCATGGGAAAAATACCTATCCTTAGTGGAATTCTCGTATAATAATAGTTATCAATCCAGTATCCAGATGGCACCATTTGAAGCTTTGTATGGGCGGAGATGTCGAACTCCTCTAAGCTGGGCCGAAGATGGTGAGCAGAAGTTATTTAAAAAGGAAAAAGTGGATAAAACATATGATAAAATTTCAATTGTTCGAGAACGGTTGAAAATAGCTCAAGACAGACAGCAAAAGTATTATAACGCCAGACACCGAAGAGTAGAATTTAATGTGGGTGACATGGTCTGTCTGAAGATAAAACCTTTCAAGGGAGTCTCTCGAATTCGTCGAATTGGAAAGCTTAGTCCAAGGTGTGTGGGGCCATTCTCAATCACTGAAAGGGTTGGAGAGGTGGCCTATCGCTTGATATTATCTGGTGCTCTTCAAAACCTTCATGACGTATTTCACGTGTCTTCCCTGAGGAAATATATAGCTGATCCTGATACAATAGTTCCTTCCGAGCACATCCAAATTGAAGCTGATTTATCAAGCCCAACCGAGTCATACAAGATTATTGATTGGCAAAATAAGCAACTCCGAAACCGAGAAGTTCGTTTCGTTAAAGTTTGGTGGAAAGGGCATACTGAGCATGAGGCAACTTGAGAAAAAGAAGAAGTAATGAAAGATCTCTTCCCTCGACTATTTGATGTAGTTTCAGATTGAAGATTTCCGCGGACGGAAATCCAATAAGGAGGGGAGAATTGTGACGCCGGCGACGAGGTACGAATATTTATTAATAATGTTCTATTATGTACGAGAAATGCGTGCATTGAAGCGACGATACAACAACAACAACAACAACAACAACAGAACCCATATAGTCCCCAATCATTGGGGGTATGGGCGGGGGAAGATTGGAAACAGACCTAACCTTTGGCCCTATGCCCAAAGTGGCTTCTCTCATAGGAGAAAGATCGAACCTTTGACAATAGATGCACAAAGTGGCTGCTCACAGATTACCACTGAAATAGTGGCCCCCTATACCGTCACGTTTGCTGCGGAATCATGCCCTCAAATCAAAGCCAAAGACATCAGAGAGGGCAGACTCAAGAATCCATTTTGATTTATGTGCACATAACCATGCTTCCTTCATTCAGCATCCAGAGCATTGGTCTTGCACAATGAAACGACGATAATAGAACATAAATATGTGACGTGCGTAATTTGTTTACGTAATCGCAAAATGAAATTTAAGGATTTAATGAATGTGAATAAGACACAAAATAATTTGGGAGGAATGAATAATGATAAAGAGGGCTGCATGTAGCAAAAACAGGAGTTATTAGGCCAGGACGGATTGGAATGAGCGTGAGTCACGCTACTTGGTATCGTGCGTGTCATCAGGGGGCCAGTCGGTTATCGCATAAGGGGTAAATCAAAAACCCGACGTCTCATTTCCGCTCCCAGCTTTCCGCGAGACCGACGCAGACGGAAGAGGGCCGCTCGACGCCGCACGTCCCTGAGATCCCCGTTCTCCTCCGATTTCTTCGATTTCTCCTTCTATCAAGAGGTAATTCCCACCTCTACACTCCTCTTTGGTTTTATACAAAGATTTGGCATATTTTGAGTAGAGCCGAAACTCTAGGGTTTCCTTTTCTTGAAGTTTTTAGTTCTTTTTCACGTTAAAAGTTTCTGAAAGGGGTTTTTATGTATATATTCACGTTAGTCCATGAGTTCAAACATTTTTAGCGAAACCCTAAGTGAGGTAATGTGGATTTCCGAAATTTATAGTGTTTCTAATGTTGGAAATCAACTCCTAGTGTGTTCTACCCCTCATTTGGGGCAAAACCCCTCCAAAGAAATTAGGGCAGCAATTTGTAATTAAGATTTGATGTCTTTTTCTTCAATTAAATTACGAATGAAGCTTGAGGATGGTGTTTCCTCACTAACTTAGTGAAAACCCCTATGTTAAAGTTAGGGCAGCCAACATAAGCATTTTAATTGACCTATTTAGGTCAAGTGAAGGCCACCTAGTATGGAAAATAATGTAGATGACTCCTCTTATAGGTGATGGCATCCCAAGGAAGCGGGAAACGCAATGATGATTCCGGAAGGGATCCGAGGAAAGGGAAAGCCGCGGTGAGTTTTTATTTCCCTAATTTCAGTTGCTTATATTGTTACTATTTCCTTATAGCTATATAAGCGAACATGAAATAAAGTTGTAAGTAAAACGAAAAAGCAAGTAATAAGAAAAAATGAACAATGCATCGATGCAAACTGTAATAGGTCATGGTAAGGATGTACCCAACTAGTGGAGGTGGGGTGAATGTCCTCCCAACATGAAATTACATGAAAAATAAACGTGCGAATATGACAAGGCACGTAAAAGATTTATATGTGTGTGAATATGAAAGGGCACACAGATAAATAAAGCGCGCTATATAAATACAAGAAATAAAGAACAATGTATCTTTAACAGTGCCCAATAAAGAAAATGAAATGGAATAACATATCCAACGTGTTAAAGGAATATGTAACGACATCATACGACATAAATACAATCGTATGTAACTAGAAAAGAAAGATGAAAAGTAAAGTGAACAATCAATGATATGATAAAAAGGAAACCTATAAATTTATCATAAAAATAAGAATAAACGGCGGGGACAATAAGAATTCGCTTAGTCTTTTGACTAATTAAATAATATAACTAAACAGGTCAAGGAAGAAGCCACCCCAGCAACCAGTAATCCCCGTCCGCCATGTTCTCCTCGCCAGCAAAAGGAATATAGTCTTTGGGTCGAAGTGTCTACCGCAGTCTTCGAGGCTCTGGACGCTCATCGGGAGAGATGCAGAGACCCCGAGTGCCCTCATGAAGAGTTCCAGTTTTATTTTATGTAGTCAGTAGTTGTTACGTCTGTATATAGTAGTGTACTCTGATGAGTTTTTGGGCTGAGTCAGCCTTGTATATTATGCTACACTTTTGTGATAAGCCCTCCTTTTGTATGTATAATGTTGGGCTATCTATGTACTCATCAGTTTTTAATGAAATGAAATGTTTTAATTATCCTGCAATTTTCTTTTTGTACTCTAGCATGATATTTAATCACTGAATGTTCCTACCTGGCGCCTCTGATTTAAATAAAAGGATAAAAGATCAATGAATATGTAAATTGTAGCGGTAGCCAATTAGAAGGGCCGTTACACTTCATCCGCGGTTTCTGATCTCGACGGTGCTTCTAACATCGTAACAGTTAGTCCACTTTGGAGTTCAAGGGCAATATTGTAACAACTAGCATTTTGTGCACCAATATGACTCGATAAAATCATGATTCCTTGAGTTGTAGCATCGCCAAAACTTATTAATTAATTTAATACAGTGATGCTATAATAAAATTTACTTAATTTCTGATTAATTAGAATATGAATGTTATTGCTTGTGAATATGTTTAAATCAAACTGTTGGAATTATTAGTTTGATATTATTATGTCGATCTATAGAGTCTCTAGGAATTGTTGAGTTTAGTCCCACATCGTATATGTGAGTTAATGTGTCTATGTATTTCCTCCTAATCCGTTCACCTCATTCCACTCACATGCGCGTTAGGGCGTCCCGCTCACGAATCCGCTCAAGCCAATCCTGATGCAGGCTACCCTGAACAACGAGGCCGTGAAGGCCGAAGCCTCACAAGCCGCTCTCTCACGTCTAGTTTACGTACACACAACGAAAATGTGGCCAACTATTTGCGATGATATCATTCACACGTCGACACCAGAGGTTCGTCAAACCCCTTGAGATCATACAAGGGTGATGAGCCAATGTCCGATCAAGCGAAAGGGACCTACACGATCCGAAGGAGTGTTGTTGCGCCAAAGAGATCCACCCAAAAGAATGATTCGAAAGGGTATGGACTTTTCCAACAAAAAGAAACTAAGGTTCACCAAACCTTTCGATTGCAAGAAACCAAGAAAATCAATGACAAATCACCCGGGGAAGACCACGATTCAATCGAAAGTTGACGAGTTGCGACGCAAGGCGAACCACGCTCGAACTCTCCTGATTTTACACTCAAAACTTCGCAAGAGATTTACCCGCCAACTTTAATAATGTTATTCCGCCCACAAACACTAGCAAAAGGAGATCTCCCGACTAGAAATATGACGATAAAAAAAAATAGTCCGATTTCACTCCCAAACAAATTTGACGTAGGACTCACCGGGTCCTCCAAAGTAGTCAAGCGATTAAAATTCACAATGAAATTTCGCTTTTGAAAACATGCAGCGATCGTTCAAAGCTAACCGAAATCACGCATAAATCTTCCACCAAACCCTTACGTGGGAGAAGAAACACACAGAGGAATGGAAGATATCGTTACCCAAACCAACTAGCATTGCTCGAGGCGAGTCACACGCCACGGATCCACCGGAGTCACACCAGAGGGGGAGAACGTGAATCACCTTCCTCGGAGCTTCACCGGGTGGTTGAGAGGGCAGGAGGCATACGAGCCCTTCTCGGATCAGCACACGCAGGCGGGCGGCAGTGTTGCACGGCGGAACGCGAGGGAGGGGGAACGGCGATTGAGTCGCACAGCACGCGGGAGGGGATGGCAAGGTTCGGCCGAACCCTAGGAGGAAAACAGGAAACGTTTTGAGTGTCTGCTGCTTCCTCATAGGACCGAGAATGCCGAATCAATTTTTTTTTCGCTAAGAAAATGCGTTTTGTATATTTGTATAAAAAATAATAAATCCAGCAAACCCATCTATTTTTCTAAAGTGAAGGAAAGAAATTCTGACCGTCGGTCGGAATGGTTTGTGGATTCTGGGGTGCAGGTGAGAATGCCCACGGAGCGGTCTCGCACTCTCTTTTTTTGTCCAAAATAATATATCCTCCTTTATTACTAACACTTGGCCTCTATATAGGCATAGTTTGAGTAATCTAAACCACACAGCCAAAGGGCTTCATCCTAGCCCTTAAAACAAGGATGAAAATAAAATAAAGTAAAAAAATTGTTTTGACTATAAGCTGGAATAAAAATAATTGCAGCAATTACGCATGGCTAGCATCAAAATATGCATTATTAGGCAAAATGCGGTCACGGGAGGAGGTTGTAACGACGATGGAGTGCATCAAAATGTTGTCGCGGTGCAGTAAGTCTTTGCATGGTATCGGGGCGGCATCACCATCAAGCTTCACTTCATCTTCATCCCAAACTCCATCAACTCGATCGTCACGTGCTCCATTTCCATCACAATCTCCATCAATCCTCCCCCGCTCAAAAGCACTCATCACCGGTGAGTGGTCTAGAAGATAGCGGCGAAGGAGAGCAGCATCCATGCGTAGTAATTCTGGCTCGGTCACCCAAGAATCATCCGAAGTAGGGCGGTCACGCCAACGAATAAGGAAGCGGCGGATGTCACCATCAGCGGTAGAAAGAACGTCATCAGCAAAAATCCTGTCAGACACAACAAGGGTCTGGGGAAACCTTGAAAACGGGTTAGCATGAGAAGAAAGCAACGTAGCATAATCACCATCCGTAGCAACTAAAGTGGAATCCGTAGACGCATGACCCAAATCACTCTCAACCCCACGAGACGAAGGAGGAAAAGAAAAAATAGACGAAGGGGAAAGAGGTGGCAGTGGAGAGACATAAAGCGTTAAGTCGGAAACATTGAATATAGGGGAAATCCCCCAATCAGTCGGCAAGTCCAAAACAACCGCATTGTTACCCAATCGCTTAATAATTTTGAAAGGACCGGCTCGCCTAGGGGCCAACTTTTTAATGGTGCCCGAAGGTAACCGTTCTGGGAGTAAACGGACCAAAACAAGATCGCCAACATTAAAATGGGATACTCACCTATGTAAGTTGGCTTGCGATTGGTAAGAGTCATATTGAGTGGTGAATTTCTCTTGAATTTGTTTGTGCAAATCATGAACGTGTTGAGCGAAGGTTTGTGCAAAATGACTTGACTTATAAGTGGGTGGTAAAGGGACCAAGTCAAGAGGCACAGGAGCCTTGTAACTGTGCACATCTCATTCGGCGACAGTCCCGTGGACCGATTCTTAGAATGATTATATGCTAATTGGGCATGCGGGAGAATTAAATCCCAAGTGCCTTTGTGGTCACCCACAAGACACCTTAATAACGAACCCAAACTTCTATTTACCAGTTCCGTTTGGCCATCCGTTTGCGGGTGATAAGCCGTAGAAAATAAAAGCTGCCCATAAACTTCCAAAGGGTCTTCCAAAAATAACTAGTAAATTTTACGTCACGATCCGACACTACTGTTTTTGGCACTCCCCGATAGCGAACGACTTCCTTAAAAAATAATTTTGCAATGTGAGATGCGTCACTAGTTTTGCTATAAGGTATAAAGTAAGCCATTTTGGAGAAACGGTCTACCACTACGAAGACGGAATCATGCCTCCGAATCGTGGGAGGGAGGCCTAAAATAAAATTCATACTCACATCTTCCCAAGGAATGGATGGGATCGGACGAGTATACAACCCAACATTTGTTTTATTTCCCTTTGCTAACTGGCACGTGCGGCAACTGTTAATAATCTTAGTAACTAACGACTTAAGGCCCGGCCAATAGAATTTATCCTCCACTAAAGTGATGGTCTTATCATGACCAAAATGACCTCCAAGGCCACCACTACGTAATTCCCATACTATGAAGTCACGAAGGGATGAACGTGGGATACACAACTTAGAGTGTCGAAAGAGATAACCGTCACAAAGATAATAAGCAGAAATGGAGGTGGGTGATTCGTCTAAGACGGATAAATAAAAGTCCTTAAAATCGGGGCAACTTGTGTACTCATCCTTAATGCGCTCAAATCATATAACCTTGACCGCCATTGTGGTTAGCAATAACGAGAAACGGCTAAGGGCGTCGGCCACACGGTTTTGGGTACCCTTAAGGTGCTTAAGGACAAACGTGTATTCTTGCAAGAACGAGACTCATTTCGCATGTCGGGGGCTGATTTTGGTTTGGGAGTTTATAAATCTCAAAGCCTCATAATCCGATAACAATACAAACTCCTTGGGGAGGAGATAATGCCGCCAATGATGGAGGCATCGGATCACCGCATAAAATTCCCTATCATAATTTGAGTAGTTTAATTTCGGTCCCGATAATTTCTCACTAAAATATCCTACCGGATGGCATTCTTGGCTTAACACGCCGCCAATACCTACACCCGAAGCGTCACAAGCGAGTTCAAAGACTTTGCTAAAATCTGGGAGGTGTAAAACAGGTGCTTCCGACATTTTATTTTTTATTAGTTGGAAAGTGTGGACCGCTGATTTTGACCAACTAAATTCACCTTTCTTAAGACACTCGGTAATTGGGGCCATGATGCTGCTAAAGTCTCGGATAAACCGGCGATAAAAGGTGGCTAAGCCATGGAAACTACGAATGTCTCGAATAGTGGAAGGCTCGGGCCACTCTTGAAGGGCTTGGACCTTCATAGAATCTACATGAATGCCTCCTGGGCTTACTATATATCCAAGGAACTCAACCGACCTCACGCTAAAAGCACACTTCTTAATGTTTAAAAATAATGCTTCACGCCAAAGAGTGGTAAACACGAGGCGCAGGTGGGACTCATGTTCGGACGGTGAGGTACTATAGATTAGAATGTCGTCAAAATAGACTACGACAAATTTACCCATAAATGGCTTAAAGACATGGGTCATCATACGAGAAAAGGTATTAGGTGCGTTGGATAGCCCAAAGGGCATGACTAACCACTCATATAGCCCATCCTTAGACTTGAAGGCGGTTTTCCATTAGTCCCCTTCCCGAATCCTTATCTGGTGATAGCCACTTCTAAGATCTAACTTTGAGAAAATCGTGGCTCCGGCTAACATATCCAACAAATCATCCAAACGGGGAATGGGGAAACGGTATTTTATGATGATCTTGTTGATAGCACGGCTATCAACGCACATCCTCCAAGTCCCGTCCTTCTTAGGTGTGAGTAAAGCTAGTACCGCACCCGGACTAATGCTATGCCTAAGGAATCCCTTCTGCAAGAGATCTGAAATCTGGGTTTGCAACTCCTGATGGGCAGCGGGGTTCAAACGGTAATGAGGGAGGTTCAGTAATGATGAGCCCGGGACAAAATCTATAGCGTGTTGAATATCACGCATCGGTGGCAACGTCGAGGGTAACTCATCCGGGTATACGTCCTTATATTCCTCCAATAACTCCCTCAACTCAAGTGGTAAATCTCCCAAGATAGCAGAATCTTCCTTAGCAGACATACAGACTAAGGCATACATGACTCCCCCAATAAAAGACTCACGAGTAAATTCCTGTATACCCAACAAACTCAAAGTTTTCCTTTCAACGGGGATGGTAGTGTCTTTAGATGAACTAGAGGGCTCCTTGGGTGGAGTAGGTTTTAGAATAACCTTCTTGCCCTTATATTGAAATTCATACGTGTTGGCTCGCCCGTGATGAGTCACATCCCGATCATAAAGCCAAGGGAGGCCCAATAGGACATGGCAAGCATCCATAGGAATTACATCACACCAAATCTGGTCCATGTACGACTTGAAAGAGATAGGGACCAGACATTGTTTGGTAACCGGTAAGGACATCTTGTTAATCCAGGCTACCTTATAAGGAAGAGGGTATGGCTCTGTGGTCAAAGTCATGCGCGTGACCGCATTCTCAGATACAACGTTCATACAACTTCCACTATCGATAATCAATTTACACAGCTTTTCACCACTCTTAAATATCAAGGAAAATATGTTGGTCCTATTCCAATCGTCCAACGATCGAGGGTAGATAAAATACATATCATCACCAACAGATTAGAATCATCCTCTAAATCACTTGGTATCCCTTCCGGATCAGATTCCTCAGATGCTTCATAAACTAACTCAACGGTGACTCCAACGAGGCTAACTGAGCACGGGGCTTGGTGGGGCACTCTACCGCATAATGACTCGGGACTCCACAAGCATAACATGTAGCGTCAGTCTTACTAATCTTACCAATGGGTACTCTTTCCCCGTAGGGATTCCTAGCGTTCCTAGCAGTGACGATAATCGACTTTGGGTCCGTTGTTCTAAACTTTCCCGTATCCCTATAGGAAGAGGTGGAGGCACCGTACGTAGCTTTGCCCTTTAATGAGTTGTTTTTAGCTTTGGGCTTAAAGGCTAGATGCTTCTCGATGTCTAGGGCAGCGTTAAATGTGGTGCTCAAGTCGGTGTGACCATAGCGTAGGAGCTTCCTTTGGATATCGTAGCTAAAGCCCTTACGGAATCTAGAAAGTGTAACCTCAGGCATCTCTTGAAACTCACATCGGACCATCTTATCCTTAAGGTCTCCCATGTAATCGGCCACAGACCTATCGCCTTGACGAAGGGTGGCTAGCTCATTGAACATTTGGGTACAATGATGGGCGGGAACGTACTGGTCTTTTAAAAGATTTTTCATAGCGTGCCAACCGACAGGGGAACACCATCCTCGGCTCCAAAACGACGCTCTTCATTTAGCCAAAATAATTTGGCCCTTCTGGTTAATTTCATCCTAGCAACATGAACCTTATGCGGGTCCGTCAAGTGGTGCCACTCAAAGTAGCACTCCATGTCTAACACCCAGTTCAGAAAAAGTTGGGGTTCCCCTACACCGTCGTAGGAGGGGGCGATAATTTTAATGACGCGGGTGAGGTCGATCACGTGGAGGCAAGTCATCGTGGATGTCCTCCTCGTGGTGGTGGTAACGATTGGGTGGCCAATAACCTCTAGGTGGTGAAGGGTCCAGTTGGCCAAGAGTTGGGCCATCATCCCTCGGAGATCTCCCAATTGTTGAGTCATCTCCAAGCGGAGTTCATCAACCGGAGTGGGATTGTGAATCGGTTGTCGTTCTTCGGCTATGCTCGATGAAGAGGTGTGATACTCGTGACCGGACCAACTGGGCATGCGATGTGTTAGAAGAAAAAAAAATTGTTTGTAGTTTATAGGAAAATAAATTTGTGCGCAAGTGAAACCTAAAGTGAAATAGTACGGACCGGGGCCAAGTTAAGAAATTGGCCAACCTCCCTCTGTCCTCTGATATCAAAATTGATGCAGGCTACCCCGAACAACGAGGCCGTGAAGGCCGAAGCATCACAAGCCGCTCTCCCACGTCTAATTTACGAACGCACAACGAAAACGCGGCCACCTATTTGCGATGATATCATTTACATGTCAACACCAGAGGTTCGCCAAACCCCTTGAGATCATACAAGGGCGATAAGTCAATGTCCGATCAAGCGAAAGGGACCTACACAATCCGAATGAGTGTTGTTGCGCCAAAGAGATCCACCCAAAAGAATGATTCGAAAGGGGATGGTCACTTCCAACAAAAAGAAACTAAGGTTCACCAAACCTTTCGATTGCAAGAAACCAAGAAAATCAATGACAAATCACCCGGGGAAAACCACGATTCAATCGAAAGTGGACGAGTTGCGACGCAAGGCGAACCACGCTCGAACCCTCCTGATTTTACACTCACAACTTCGCAAGAGATTTACCCGCCAACTTTAATAATGTTATTCCGCCCACAAACACTAGTAAAGGGAGATCTCCCGACTAGAAATATGACGATCAAGAAAATTAGTCCGATTTCACTCCCAAACAAATTTGACGTAGGACTCACCGGGTCCTCCAAAGTAGTAAAGCGATTAAAATTCACAATGAAATTTCGGTTTTGAAAACATGCAGCGATCGTTCAAAGCTAACCGAAATCACGCATAAATCTTCCACCAAACCCTTACATGGGAGAACAAACACACAAAGACGAATGGAAGATATCGTTACCCAAACCAGCTAGTATTGCTCGAGGCGAGTCACACGCCACGGATCTACCGGAGTCACTCCGGAGGGGGAGAACGCGAATCACCTTCCTCGGAGCTTCACCGTGTGGTTGAGAGGGCAGGAGCATACGAGCCCTTCTCGGATCAGCACACGCAGGAGGGCAGCGGTGTTGCACGGCGGCACGCGAGGGAGGGGAAATGTCGGCTGAGTCGTACAGCACGCGGGAGGGGATGGCAAGGTTCGGCCGAACCCTAGGAGAAAAACAGGAAACATTTTCTTTTTTTGTCCAAAATACTATATCCTCCTTTGTTACTAACACTTGGCCTCTATATAGGCATAGCTTGAGTAATCTAAGCCACACAACCAAGGGGCTTCATCCTAGCCCTTAAAACAAGGATGAAAATAAAATAAAGTAAAAAAATTTGTTTTGACTATAAGCTGGAATAAAAATAACTGCACCAATTACGCATGGCGAGCATCAAAATATGCATTATTAGGCAAAATGCGGACGTGGCCGGAGGTTGTAACGACGATGGCGTGCATCCAAAATGTTGTCGCGGCGTCGTAAGTCTTTGCATGGTATCGGGGCGGCATCACCATCAAGCTTCGCTTCATCGTCATCCCGAACTCCATCTCGATCGTCGCGTGCTCCATTTCCATCACGATCTCCATTAAATCCCGCCATTCATTCGCGGTTTCTGATCTCAACGGTGCTTCTCGTCTGCTGATCTTGTCATCGCGACCCTCATCGCGACATTTCTCTTGTCGTCGATCCCGCTCCTGCCACTGATCCCGTCTCCCGTGTATGCCTTTTGTGTCGATCCAGCGTGCTTTCTTCTGTTCGACGATCTCACCTGGCGGCTTATGATCCCGCTCACGATCCCTTCTCCAGATGTCCCACTTCCTGCTGATCCAGTGGAGTTGCTGACAGGGTCGATCCTATTCGAAGCATCTCTCTGTGGGGGTTCTGATGCTGCTTCTTCCATCGCCAGTTCCGTCATCAACGTCTTCTACTAGCCATCGTCGCTACCGACGTTGACCGACACTGTCGTCTGGCGTACAGTTGTGTCTCCTTTGTCGACCTCGTCGCTCATGCTGCTTCTTACATCGACGATGCTTCTTCCCGTCGATCCCTCTGGCTATTCCGTCTCCTCTCCTAATTCTATCGGTTGTTGTTGCTTCGTTCTTTCCCAATGTTAGCCTCCTCCAACTGATGATGTTCCCGCCGAAGATCCCGATGTTGCTCCAGCTGACGTCTCCTTCACTCCAACCGCTTGACGCTGCTTTCGGACGACTTCAGCTGCCTCCAGTCTGTTCCCCCTTTTTTGGGTGGTAATATCCCATCGATGATGATGTTTGTTGTGTATTTTCAGTCAATTATTTGTGTTTTTATTTTTCTATTTGATTCTCCGAGATGCTAGTCTCTCATTATACTCTTCTTTCCATTACTCGTTCTCATAGTTTCATGGTATGACTCATTAATTTAATTCCTTTGTAATTAACACAATTTTGTATATCTCATTTGTTCTTACAAAAGTACCAAGATATTTTCTCTTCATTGGTCTGGCATCCTCTTTAACTTCAGTATCTTATTGAAGAAACAAGTAAGCCACAAAATTCCTTCTTTCCCTAGACATTTCCATATTTCAATGGGTATATTGTCTGGCTCAGACGTTTTTTTCATCTTTCATCTTCTTTAGAGCATCATTTACCTCTGATACTTGAATTTTACGATAAAACGTTATGTTCATATACTCCTTCGATTTACTTAACTCTTCCAAGTTCAGTTCATTGTCTTTTGTTTCATTATAGAGTTGGTAAAAGTACCATGATTAAGAATGAAAAATGGGAATGTGTCAAATTTGCAAAAAAAATGTATGGCAAAATACAATGGATTCAAGTATGTATATTTCATCTAATTTAACTTCTTTTATGAGCATTGCATTTTTAATTCATGAGCATGAAAGATCCTTACCTCGCAGATTTGATCTCAACTCGTTAATTCGAGCTTTCCAGAATAGGATGTGACAAAGATAATGCATAAACACAGTGAGAAAAAGTGAAAAATGAGTGAGTTCTGAAACTCCAGAACATCTCTTTAAGAGGCATCGTTAAAACATCAAAATTCATGCATAATCTCATTCAGGGTTTTTAAGAACTACATGCCCATGCATTCATGTGTATTTAACATTGAAAACATTCAAGTAGTTACCTGAGCACGTAAACTAAGGGGAAGGAAAAACAAAAAGGAATAAAAGTCTATCTCTTTGAGCTTGCCTTAGGTAGCTTTCCTGATTCTGTAAGCTCAATCTCTTTAGATTGATTGTGGAACTTTAAGAGACAGTCCTCAAACTTTTCAAGTAACTTTGACTTCAAGTTATCAACCTGTCAAGATAAAAAACTTGTCGAAAGCTTTACTCAGAACATTGATTACCAAAATCAAAAGAATCTAAAAGCAAGATTGTAAACATTTGAGAATAATGAATGTTTAGCCATCACTAAATGGAGAATAAAGACAAAAGAAAAGAGATATTGAATCCTGAAATATTCATAAGAATCAAAATTATCAAGATCGATATTAGAAGACCGCTTTACGAGGAAGCTATCAATGTATTCACCTCAGTTTTACATTGCTCTGAGAGATTCAAAAATTAATGATTAAAGAAGAATAAAGATGGGTGATAAAAATTAGGAATATAACACTTTAAGATGTTTCATACAGATGTTAAATGTGAACTATAAGAACTAGCATAAACATGTATTAACTTCAAACTCCATAGGGATGAAAGCCCTGCTCAACATCTAGGCTGAACCCATTCAATTAACCTCAATTGGTCGGCAATAAGCAGACATTTCTATACCAGAATTTTTTCTCAACTATATACAATCAAGAGTGCAAAAGAAACAATAGAAATGTCTTTCGTAAAAAATTCACACAAAACAGGAGATACTTTCTCAGATAATCCATTATGGAGTTTGTCATTTTGTAAACAGAGATATCATGGTCAAATGGATGGATTTGGTTTGTTAGTTTTTAAGAGGGAGAGAATGGAACAAATGTTAGATGGAAAGAATAGAGCAGTGGCTTTATCGCCTCCATTTTGAAGCGGATACAATGGATTTGAGTCAAAAAATACTAACGCTTGAATACATGGTAAATTTGTGTCCATCAATCCCTCCATAGGTCTTGTATTACAATCAGTGAGAGCTTCATGCACTGGATATAACTTTTTCCCCTACACAGATGTTAGATATTGTCTAGTTATAGTTGCGCAAAGCTGAAGTGGCCCCGTATGGGGCACGCAAGCCTTTAGTTACTTTTCATTTCGTCACTATGATCATGTATTTTTATTATCGTAGTAATTTTATGTTGCGAACTTTTAGTGGTCCGGCACGTGAAATTGACCACCTCACGCATGGGCGGAACTGTACACGGGCACACCCGGGCACGTGCCCGGGTCAAAATTTTTGGAAAAAAAAATGTAGATTATAGGTTTGGGTCAATATATATGCATTTTGGCTCAAACCCAAACTAGTCTAAATAGGATTTAGAGGCCAAATGACCTATTTTCGCTGGGATCGAAAGACGGAAACAACAAATTCCGTCAATTTCTGCTTCGCAAAGCCCGTCAATTTTGAAATAGCCCTAATTCTGCATTTTTTCCTCGTGTCCTCGTCGCTAGACGCAGTCTGCCCAAGTTCCCTTCTCGGCTTCGCAAACTCTCTTATCTCCTTGTCACCGACGCGAGTTCCCTTCCAAGCTTCGCAAAATCTCTTCTCTCCCAGAATCTCGGTCGTCGGCGCTGCGATTTCATCATTTCGACCACCATTTACAAGTTTACAACGCCGCCCCTTTGAAGGTAGTTGTCGTCTGTCGATTTCTTCATTTTATTAGAGTATGGTTTTCGCCTGTGGTTGGTTTACTGTCAATTTCTTCATTCTTTCTGGAATTCGATTAAAAATTAGAGTAGGGCTTTATATGAATTTTGCAGCTGGGAGTCTCCCTATTTTAAATTTGATTTCTGTTTTGGGTTTGCGTGAACCTACAGCTATAAGTTTCCTTAAATTTGGATTTTTGTTAAGCTATGTTATGAATCTGCAGTATGTGTGTCTCCCTGTTTTTTTATTCGGAATTTCCTGTTGGTTTGTCTATAAAGCTGCAGTTAAAAAAAAAATTTAGAAATTTTTTATTGATTCGCATTTCTGTTGGTTTTATTTGGTTTACCCTTGGATTTTAAGTGGCAGGCATAGTGGATGTTTTTCCCTTGTAATTACTTGAATCTCGTATGAACTTCTGTATTTTGTGAATTTATCGCAATAATTGATGTTTAATTTGAGAAGCATTGCTGTCTCCTTATTTCAGGTTTTAGATTTCACTCAGTAATTAATACCTGAAGGCTGAAGCTGAAGATCTCCTTATAATTATCAGGGATTCAATCAAGGATTCAATCAGGGATCAGTCGAACATGAATCATGAATCACTATTTCTATTATTAGGAATCACTATTTCTATTAATTTTTAAATGGTGCCCGAGTCCAACTTAAATAGAGCTGGAGAATTGTGTACGAGTCTCAGTAATAAAGGCACGAAACACACGAGTTAGTTAAGAGCGATCGCGAAGTAATTACAACCAGGTCATGCGAGAGTAATCATCAATAAATTTAAAAAAATAACGATAATCAGAAACACTAGGTGTTTTATAAGGTCCACAAATATCAGAATAAACTAAAACAAAAGGAACAATGCTCTGAGTACAATGAGGAGGAAAAGAAGAGCGGTGATGTTTGTCGGGGATACAAGACTGGCATGTGAAGTCGGTGAGGGATAGATCGGGAAGAGCTTTCTTGAGGATCGGGAGAGGAGCATGCCCGAGACGTTGATGTCAATCAACAGAAGTAACGGGGGAGAGAACAGTGGAGGAAGCATCCAGAGTGTAGAGCTTGTTAGACAGTTGCCCTTTACCAATGATATTTGGTGTTTGTCGATCATGCACAATAAAGGAAGCAGAATAAAAGGTTATAGAGCAATCAAGGTCATGAGTAAGGGGACTAACAGAAATAAGATTAAAATAAGGGCCCGGAACATTAAGAACCGAGCGAAGAGAGAGAGATGAAGTCAGGGGAACATCGCCAGAGCCGCAAATTGGGGTGGTGTCGCCATTGGCCACTGTAATGAACTTAGGATACGCAGAGTCCAATTACTAAGGAGGCTTCTGCAGAGTAATATGATTTGTGGCGTCATTGTCCACAATCCAAGTTGGACGATGGGAAAAATAGGAGATACCTTCATTGGAGATAGACGCAACAGATCCAGAAGAACGACGAATCATCCCTTGAAGATGCTGGAGTTAGGTTCACAAGGTTTCAATATATGTGCGGGTGGCGGAGCCGCGGAAGGAGCATAGACCGCAATGGAGGCATGATGTTGTGGAGGCGCACCATGCTTACGATAGCAAGTGGCTTCAAGATGACCATCCCGGCCACAATAAGTACACTTAGGAAGAAACTGACCGTTGTGACCCCTGCCCCGAGAGCCGGTGCGAGCCCCACGATCCGGTGGAGGAGCTGGGTGAGTTGCAGAAGAATGTTGGAGAAGAGACGAAGAGGCAGTCCCGGAAGCATCGGGGAGCGTTGTCACCTTAAAAACATTGAGCACACATCCGAGAGGGAGGGAATGGTGGAGGAAGAAAGGATATTGGCACGGACGTTGTAGAGATGAGGAGGGGCACTGGTCATCATCATGGCGATGTCAACAGCTTCTTTTTGGGCATGTTAGGTGGCAAGATCTGTCGTGGGAGGCTGATGTTGAATCCAGGCCTCTACAAGAGTTTTGGACCTCGGAACAAAGGAGGTCAGATCGCCATCCACTCTTGGTTCAGGAGACTAGAGGTCCGTGAAGATGTCGAACAGGTGTTGCAGACTATCCTTGCCAGAATATATGATACATGGTCATACGATATGGTTCACTATCCATAGAGTTCAGAATCCATGATTGAACGTGCCCATCATCGCGGAGCCATTCCTCGATAGGCTCAGTAGGTTGTGCCTTAGAAAGATGATGAAGGAGCCCTTTGGTCTAGAGAAACACGGCGTACCGAGTGTACCCACTCAACAAAATTCACCCTGCCACTAAGAGAGATAGTGGTGATCTAGAGCTCATCTCGAACTTCAGGGAGAGTAGCCGCGGAACGGGTCGGAAGAGATGGGAGCATCATTCAAGTCCATGACCGGCAAAGAGAGAGGAGAAAACACGGGGGCTAGAGGAAGGTAGCAGAAAGTGAGGCGAGAACTGGCAAGAGGGCGCAGAGTGGAGAGGCAGCTGTGTTGCAGGCAGTCTTTTTGCGGACAGGAGAATTTCTGCGAACAGAAGAGGTTGCAGGCAGATTTGGCGTGGCTAGAGGAAGATTTGCGGGCAGAGAAGGCGCGGCCATAAGAGCTCTGTGTTCAGAGGTTGTTTTGCAAGCAGATTTGGCGCGGCTAGAGGAAGATCTGCGGGCAGAGAAGGCGCGGCCATAAGAGCTCTGTGTTCAGAGGATGCTTTGTGGGCAGACATGGTGCGGCCAGAGAATGTGTTGTGGGCAGAGGAATGTTGCGGGCAGAATTGGCGTGCATAGGAGACGCGGCCAGAAGATGCTCGGCGGGCAGAGGAGGCGCGGTAGACTCTCAGGAGACGCGGCCAGATAAGAAAGCTTCCAGGAGAGGACCATGCGCAGATACAGTGGTCACGACAGGGGATCGGCTAGTTCAGCAAGAGAGGAAGCAGGAGAGTGCGGTCTTAACGAGCTCAGGAGACGCGGGCCCTGTTGAAGCGGTTACGAACAGGTGACCGCGAGGGGGGCAGCGAGCACAAAGGCATTTCCGCACTAGGGGGAATCGACAATGTTGCACGAGTAGGAGGTGCAAGTAGGGCGGGAGAACAGGAGGAGCAGCGGACTCAATGCATCGGGTTCGCAGAGGGTGGGAGCTGAGGCGAACTGGCACGAACTCTGGCGGACAGGAGGGATGGCGGTGGATCCCAACAGGCAGCGTGAAATCTTATAAAGGAAGCAGAGGGGATTGGGGACGAGAGAACCACGCAGAGCTCAGAGGAGAGTAGCGGTTAAACTGAGCAAGTCCGCAAGAGGTGTGGAATAGGCGAGAAAAAAATGCTTTAAGATTCGTGTTGCTCTGATACCATGTAGAGCTACACGGAAAAGAGAGAAAATAAAAATTCTATTAATTTCTCATACAAAGCATGCATGGTTACAAGTATTTGTGCATATATCTAGGAAGAAGAAGTGGAGTCTAAACTCCATTCTAAGATGTGGGACTAACACCGTAATGGGCTCTAACTGGGTCAATGAATTGGGCCTTTGTACAATTTATCTTAACAGTTATCAAGTATAAAATTAAAGGAAATTGGAATTTTTTAAGTTGTATCAAAATAAGTCTTCAAAGAGATACAAGAGGTCGAAGGAAACATAAGAAATAATGGAGTGATATAGTTCATATTCAAAGTTTTAATTTCATGGGCAAAAATTTAAACACAGAAAAAAACCAAAAACTCCAATTAATGAGAGCGTGCAACCAACATTTTGTAGATGAAGTAATAGCACCTACAGTGCTGAAGGGATTACAACATTGCCCCAACTCAAAGGCCAGTAGCATACAGTCCCCAATGCAATTGGATTATAATTACATGGAGGAATATACCTACACACGGCATCCCAAAAAATGGGACAAACCTCCATCACATGGGATAATTGTCTGTTATTTTTCCTTCTAGAGACCAAAGTCAGGAATGGAACCTTGAATACATACTGGCTACATGGTTCTACCATCTCTCCAAAGAATTGGACTAATGAGAAGTGTGCAACTACTAGATTTTAACGTTGCTCTAGCTCAAAGACTAATAAACACAACCCCGAACACATTGAGTTGTAGCGACAAAGAGTGGCAAGACAACAACAATGCAATCCAATATATAGGAAACGCCCAACACAGGAGATAGTCCTCTGTCACAATTGACTGCCCATATACACTTTAGGCATCAGATTGGGGCTAATATAGTGCACAATAAGAATAAAAAAGCGATCCGACTAAGTTTTAGAAACCACCAAAATATCTGTTTTGGTCGTGCTAAGTTATGGAGCCTAGTATAAAAAATTAAACTATTTCTGGGATAAACTGAAAACAACATTTGAAAGACTGAAACTATATACAGCTGTAGAAGTTCAAGAATCACCTAAGAACTAGAAAAGTCCCAGAATAATCTCTGAATAAGTAACCATATTCCTCTGATTCATGTTTTCTCAAACTTTCACTGGAAAACAAACTAACTCCGACCATCATCACACCTACCAGATTATTTAAGATTTAATAAAATAATGCACAAAATTCCCATGAAAGCATATCCCATATTCATAATTATGGAACATAGACTTCACCAAAAGAAAATCTAAGAAACATCCAGCACTTATTCCCCATGAAGAAGGCTTGTGAAAAATCATAGCAAAATAACTGATATGGATGTGTTACGGGTCGACTTTGAGGCACTACTGTTATGGGTCGACTTTCAGGCACTACTGTTACGAGTCGACATTTAGGCACTATTGTTACGCGTCGACATTGAGGCACTACTATTACGGGACGACATTGAGGCACTATGTATCAGTGGCACGGAAGGGCGTGAAGAATTTAAAATGTGGATATGTATCTTTATTTCGTATTTTTATATGTACCGGACTATCGCATCTTCACCAACAATTGTTTAAGCCTTGTGATAGGTATTTCGGATATTGTAGAAAGAGGGCACATCCTACTTAAGAGATGAGGGGAATTTGAAAAGGGAAAGAAAAAATTATCTAAATATCTCTCGTTTTTCTCTATTCCTATCTTTCCTTCTTTCCACTCTCTCCCTCCTTCATGCAGAACCTAATTACGGCTCTCGGACAACATCTGATCGTCGCACCTACCGAACCCACTGTTGGGTTTTTCTAGAACCATACATCACATGTAGGCGCAGCGGAAATAAACAGAAACAACCCAAAAGACTTGAATCGGGCCATGAACATTGAATCAAGAAGTTAATAAAATTGCTAGGTATGAAATTACCTTAGTGGGGTTGGATCGAATCCAACCTAGATGCTCCAAGAAGAAGATTCCTGTCGGCGGAGAAGAGAGTTCTCACGTAGAATTATGTCTACGTCTCTACAGAGATCCACACGAGCCGGGAGAAGAACGACTGCACCTTGCACTTCCACGAACTGCTAGGTTCGCTCCAGGAAGAACAATCACGACGACGATCGCCGGAGAGGAGGTCGGCGGAGGCGAACGAGGCGGCGGAACTCCTTCCGTCTAGGGTTCGGGCAAGAGACGGAACTCTTCCGTCGGCTCCTCTTCCTTTTTAAAATAAGAGTCATGAACCCTTAAGTTTAAGTACTATTTATAGCCGAAGTATAAACAGATTTAAAAGAATCGCTATCCGCAGTCCATACAGAAAAAGAACTCTTTCTGTAACAATTCGTCGGGATTTCACGAATCAGCATTCGTCGAGTTTACACGGGACAATCCGACGAATTCCGACGAATCACATCAGACGGCAACATTTGCCAAGTTAAGGATCTCTGTAACAATTCGTCGGGATTCCACGGAATATTCCGACGAATCCGACGAATTCCGACGAATCATATCAGACGGCAACATTTGCCGAGTTAAGGATCTCTGTAACAATTCGTCGGGATTCCACGGAACATTCCGACGAATCCGACGAATTCCGACGAATCATATCAGACGGCAACATTTGCCGAGTTAAGGATCTCTGTAACAATTCGTCGGGATTCCACGGAACGATCCGACGAATTCCGACGAATCCGACGAATCATATCCGACGAATTCCGACGAATTCCGACAGCAACATTTGCTTTACCTCCCCTATTCTATATGGTGATTGGTAACCTTTACCAACACAGTCACTCTTCCAACTTCTCCACATGCTCTTATGTGCGACCCTGCAGGCTCATATCGCGTTGGCAGTGATATTACATGTTTGACCACTTCTAGATCACAATGGTAACTTCAACAGTCTCCCACTTGATCTTGAAAGTATCAAACAAAAACCTCACAAACAATGAGCGGCATCTAGCAATGCATCATTGCTCCCCAAGCAATAAGAGTTCATAACTCATAAGCCTTTATGACCAATGTTCCAGCGTTGTCTTTGTCCCTTTGTCCCTTACATCCGGAAAGAACTAGAGACATGGACCGTGTCACCCTCATAAAAGCTCAATCCAAGTTTCTTGATCTAGAACGGACTTCCAGAGAATGGTGAGCTCAATATCACATATTGACTCAACCAAGCATGGCCATGCATTTCTCAGTCCAATTCCATCAAGGGGCCCATGGATGCAACTCCTGTTATATAGGAGGACAAATCTCATATCTGCTCACACCCAAACACCCAAATGATTCGTAACGTACCCAACGACCACCCTTATCATCAACCTTCTTCAAGGAAGACTTTAGATGACATCAAAGCACGCTCTTCCTCACTCGATGAATGATGTGACTTCAGGTCAAAGGACCACAACACCATTGTCAAATGAGACCTACTTGTGACACTTTTAAGTAACAATCCACAAAGTAGTCTCAGGTTGGGTCTGTCCAGTACAACTTGTTCACTAACAAGTACCCACGTGATGACTTGATATCACAATATCATGACCTGTGAGAACCGGTCATCAGTCAACACACGTGCTAGTCTTAATGTATCATCATCACCCTTAGCTTCTACGATGATACCTCGACCAGGGACCTTTTAAGAATGAAGCTTCGAAATCATAGGCTCTCACATTCAAGTCACGTACTTGATGTCCAATGGAAGCGAACATTCTAAGGGTATTTATCACGAATTTTATTCTATCATATAGAAACAGTATATCATAATAAAAGAACTTGCCATTAATTGAAAAAAAAAATTGGTACACAATTCATCATATGAATAAATAATAAACAGCCAACAGAATATATATTTTACATGCAACCCACAAGACTCCCACTAGAGTTGATCACTCAGGTATCGTATACCCATTGATCTAGTATGACAATCATGCTTTCTCTGCGCGAGAGGCTTTGTCAGTGGATCTGCAATATTCTCCTCAGTCGGCACTCTGCAAATGTTCACATCTCCTCGTTCGACAATCTCACGAATAAGATGGAACCGCCGAAGTATGTGCTTGGAGCGCTGATGGGATCTAGGTTCCTTAGATTGTGCAATTGCACCATTGTTATCACAGTAGAGAACTACGGGACCAACAATGCTAGGAACTACATCTAGCTCGCCGATGAATTTCCTAATCCATACAGCCTCCTTCGCTGCATTTGCCGCAGCGATATACTCGGCCTCAGTTGTAGAATCAGCAACTGTCTCTTGCTTGGAACTCTTCCAGCTCACAGCTCCTCCATTCAGGCAAAACACAAACCCTGACTGAGACTTCGAATCATCCCTATCAGTTTGGAAGCTGGCATCCGTGTAACCACTTACAACGACCTCTTCCTTTCCACCATACACCAAGAATACATCCTTAGTCCTTCTCAAGTACTTCAGGATATTCTTTACGGCTATCCAGTGACATTCACCAGGATCAGACTGATACCTGCTAGTCATGCTCAAAGCAAAAGAGACATCGGGTCGAGTACATAACATTGCATACATGATTGACCCAATTGCCGAAGCATATGGAATCAACTTCATGCGGTCCTTATCTTCATAAGATTTTGGACACTGGTCCTTAGAGAGATTTACATCATGAGACATGGGCAAAAATCCTTTCTTGGACTCAAGCATGTTGAACCGCTTCAACACCTTCTCAATGTACGTACTCTGGGTCAAACCCAGCAACTTCTTCGATCTATCTCTATAGATCTTAATACCGAGTATGTAAGTCGCTTCACCCAAGTCCTTCATAGAAAAGCAGTTCTCTAGGTTGTTCTTAACAACTTTCAGGGTAGGTATGTCATTCCCGATCAGCAGTATGTCATCTACATACAATATCAGGAAGACAACAATGCTCCCACTGATTCGCTTGTAAACACACGGTTCATCTTCATTCTTGACAAAACCAAACTCGTTGATCTTCTCATCAAAACGAAGATTCCAACTTCTAGAGGCCTGTTTCAATCCATAGATGGACCTATTCAGCTTGCATATTTTAGTGGCTTCATTTGGGGATACAAAACCCTCAGGTTGTGTCATATACACTTCCTCAAGGAGGTTTCCATTTAGGAAAGCCGTTTTGACATCCATCTGCCAGATCTCGTAGTCATAATACGCAGCAATAGCAAGCAATATCCTAATGGACTTTACCATGGCAACAGGGGAAAAAGTCTCATCATAGTCAATACCATGAATTTGCTTGAAACCCTTAGCCACCAGTCGCCCTTTGAATGTCTGTACATTCTCATCCATGTCGGTCTTCTTCTTGAAGACCCACTTGCACCCTATGGGTCGTACCCCTTCAGGTGGTTCCACCAAGTTCCAAACTTGGTTTGTATACATGGAGTCCATTTCGGATTTCATAGCCTCAAGCCATTTGTCGGAGTCCGGTCCATTCATATCCTCTTGGTAGGTCGCTGGTTCATCATCATGATCCATAAGCAACACATTACCTATTTGAGACACGAGAAATCCATATCTCTCAGGCTCAAATCTTGGTCTACCAGATCTACGTAGGACTTGTGTCTCTTGAGCAGGTTCTTTAGCTACAACATCTTGTAGTCCTGGCTCAGAATCCAATTCTGGTTCATTCACTACTTGTGGTTCTTGAACTTCTTCAAGTTCTACCTTTTGCGTCTTTCTTGACAAGAACTCTTTCTCCAAGAAGACACCCGTCCTTGCGACAAACACTTTGTCCTCAGACGGTAGGTAAAAGTAATATCCTTTCGTTTCCTTAGGATATCCCACCAGATAACACTTATCTGATTTGGGTTCCAGCTTGTCAGGCATTTGACGTCGTACGTATGCCTCACAGCCCCAAATTTTAATGAATGACATACTAGGACGCTTCCCAGTCCATATCTCATATGGTGTCTTTAGAACCGTTTTCGTCGGAGCGCGATTCAGTGTCATTGCAGCAGTCTCTAAAGCAAAACCCCAAAAGGAAACAAGCAAGTCTGCATGACTCATCATCGACCGTACCATGTCTAACAGAGTACGATTTCTCCTCTCAGACACACCATTATGCTGCGGTGTCCTAGGTGGAGTGAGCTGTGATACAATACCACAATCTTTCAGATGATCACGGAACTCATGACTCAGGTATTCGCCACCTCGATCAGATCGGAGTGCTTTAACCTTTTTACCCAATTGGTTCTCCACTACATTCTTAAATTCTTTGAATTTTTCAAAAGTTTCGGATTTGCACTTCATAAGATACACGTATCCGTATCTACTGAAATCATCAGTAAATGTAACGAAGTAGAAATACCCACCTCTAGCCATAGAACTCATGGGTTCGCATACATCACTATGTACTATACCCAAAAGATCTTCAGCCCTCTCAGTATAACCAGTGAAAGGGGCTTTAGTCATCTTGCCTAACAAACAAGACTCGCATCGCTCAAATGATTCATAATCAAATGAGTCCAATAGTCCATCTTTATGGAGCTTGGATATGCGCTTCTCGTTTATATGGCCCAAACGACAATGCCAGAGATATGTAGGATTTGAGTCATTTGTTCTTAGTCTTTTATTATTTACATTATAGATCGAATGGACTAGGTTCAAAACATAAAGACCATTAAACAATTGAGCAACAGCATAACAAACATCATTCTTAAATATAGAACAACAATTGTTCTTAATTATAAAAGAAAAACCAATCATGTCCAAGCATGAAATGGATATAATGTTTCTAGTTATGGCCGGAACATAATAACAATTATTAAGTTCTATTACAAGCTCGCTGGGCAAAGAAAGACGGTAAACCCCTACGGCTACAGCAGCAACTTTTGCTCCATTGCCGACGCGCAGGTCCACCTCTCCTTTACTCAGCAATCTCCTCCTTCCCAGTTCCTGCACATTTGTACAAATGTAAGAACCACATCCGGTATCCAATACCCAAGATGAAGGAGCAGAAAGGTTTATCTCTATAACGTAAATATTCGAAGCGGAAGTCATACCTCCCTTCATTTTCTGCAGACCGTCAATGTACGAAGGACAATTCCTCCTCCAATGACCAGCCTTGCCACAGTGGTGGCATTTCCCTTCCTTCACTGTGCTCTTCTTTTTCAGCGCAGAAGATTTGGGCTCAAGATGTGACTTAGGTCCCACCTTCGTCTTCTTGAAGCCCTTGGACTTACCCTTGCCTTTATGTACCATCAATATGGGACTAGCAGGCTTGGCCTTCTTCATGTTTATCTCGGCAGTTCGCAACATGCCTAGGAGCTCGGGCAGTGTCTTGTCTATTTCATTCATGTTGTAGTTCAAGACGAACTGCTCATAACTATCCGGCAACGATTGCAGGATAAGATCTGTGGCCAACTCTTGACCCAGAGGAAAACCCAGTCTCTTCAGGTTCTCAATATACTCAATCATCTTGAGTACGTGAGTACCAACCGAGTCTCGAGCTCCCATTTTGCACTGAAATAAGGCCTTCGTGACATCGAACCTCTCTTGACGAGCTTGCCCTTGAAACATTTTCTTTAGGTGCTCGTCAATCTCCTTGCACCCCATGTTCTCGTGTTGCTTCTGAAGCTCAGAGTTCATGGTGGCAAGCATAAGGCACTCGACGTCTAAGGCGTCATCGGTATACTTCTTATAAGCATCCTTATCAATACGGGACGAGTTCCCGGTCGGCACCTCGGGGGCTTCTTCTTCCAAGACGTAGAGCTTTCGCTCTTGCCTGAGAACAATTCTCAGGTTCCTATATCAGTCCATATAGTTCGTCCCACTTAGCTTGTCCTTCTCAAGGATAGCTCTCAGGGACAAGGTGGAATGTGAACCACTGGCCATGGAATTCTACAAGAATTCATGCAGAATTTAATCAGTACTTTAATTTCAAAATACAATTTATTTTAATTTGGACTTCAATTAAATACTCCCACTATTTTATTCAAATTGACAGCCCTCACCATCAATTCGGAGAGTTCATGCGAGCTACTCTCTTAGTGGACAAGATCTGTATTTCACCAACACCACGAGTCCGCTTTGGCGTTCCTCTCATAATGCGGTTATTTAGGTAGGCAACGCTTGCCAATTGCATCCTCATGCAATTCTTGTATGGCTGGTGAATAACTCCTTATTCGCATCCATCATATGGTTCATCCCAACCCTATGCCTCTAGGCACTCAACCTTTGAGGTCACCTAGTTAAGTTAGACCCGATGTTGACAGTGGGATATCACAATTATCCGCTCGCACCCTTACCAAGATAGATTAATGCACCTTGCTTTGGCAAGCCCACACTTCATCGATCGAGGCAGGAAGAGTGTCATCCATCGGAAGGCATCCGAATACTTAATATTTAATGAAGAGATTTTAATTTTAATAATAGGTTAACACTTAACCATGATCAACATTTGATCAAAGTGCACATCAACAGAAAAATAAAATTTCCAAAATTCACATGCATCCCTTATGTGCACAACATAAGACTATCAACCTTTGATAGACGAAAGGGCTAAATCTGGACATTTAGAATTCTTCCAAATCTTCAGATTTACATGCATTGGACAAAGGCAAAGACAACTCGACTTAAAGCAGTAGACAAGCTCGTCTCTCATTGTTGGATTCAAAATCCAAAACAATACAAGGGTTCATTAACCACTTGAGGGACGGTTACTGCTAAGGAGACAACAATTTCTAACAATAAGAAATTACCACGAAATCCCAGACGTTCCTGGCGGGGTTCAATTTTTCAAAATCACCACCGATTTCCCATGGAAAAAATCATCAACTTTTGATGTTCCAGGAAGAAATCTTGACATTTAGAACGCTTCTAAATACCTAGATTTGCACGTACTGGAATAACCAAACTTCTGAAACAACATTCATGACCGTAACCTGGCTCTGATACCACTGTTGGGTTTTTCTAGAACCATACATCACATGTAGGCGCAGCGGAAATAAATAGAAAAAACCCAAAAGACTTGAATCGGGCCATGAACATTGAATCAAGAAGTTAATAAAATTGCTAAGTATGAAATTACCTTAGTGGGGTTGGATCGAATCCAACCTAGATGCTCCAAGAAGAAGATTCCTGTCGGCGGCAAAGAGAGTTCTCACATAGAATTATGTCTACGTCTCTACAGAGATCTACACGAGCCGGGAGAAGAACGACTGCACCTTGCACTTCCACGAACTGCTAGGTTCGCTCCAGGAAGAACAATCACGACGACGATCGCCGGAGAGGAGGTCGGCGGAGGCGAACGAGGCGGCGGAACTCCTTCCGTCTAGGGTTCGGGCGAGAGACGGAACTCTTCCGTCGGCTCCTCTTCCTTTTTAAAATAAGAGTCATGAACCCTTAAGTTTAAGTACTATTTATAGCCGAAGTATAAACAGACCTAAAAGAAACGCTATCCGCGGTCCATACAGAAAAAGAACTCTTTCTGTAACAATTCGTCGGGATTTCACGAATCAGCATTCGTCGAGTTTACACGGGACAATCCGACGAATTCCGACGAATCACATCAGACGGCAACATTTGCCGAGTTAAGGATCTCTGTAACAATTCGTCGGGATTCCACGGAACATTCCGACGAATCCGATGAATTCTGACGAATCATATCAGACGGCAACATTTGCCGAGTTAAGGATCTCTGTAACAATTCGTCGAGATTCCACGGAACATTCCGACTAATCCGACGAATTCCGACGAATCATATCAGACGGCAACATTTGGCGAGTTAAGGATCTCTGTAACAATTCGTCGGGATTCCACGGAACGATCCGACGAATTCCGACGAATCATATCCGACGAATTCCGACAGCAACATTTGTTTTACCTCCCCTATTCTATATGGTGATTGGTAACATTTACCAACACAGTCACTCTTCCAACTTCTCCACATGCTCTTATGTGCGACCCTGCAGGCTCATATCGCGTTGGCAGTGATATTACATGTTTGACCACTTCTAGATCACAATGGTAACTTCAACACCCACAACCATTGGAAGCCCCTCTGATCCCTATTCCCTACAGCCTCCTCTTCCACTACACCATCGCCAACATAGGTCCACCGGGATCAAGAAAGGGGGACTTCAATCCTCTCCAAGACTTTGTCCTCATCCGTCCTCACTCTCAATAGAGAGCACATAACAACTTGGTATCAGAGCATGCCTCCGCCGAGGCACTCTAACCCTCTCCCGCCACAATGAACCCATGTGGGCTCTTCTGCCTGCTCCTCGGCGTGCAGAATTACATGCACGGTCTGTTGCATGGTTGACAATGTCGAAGACCCAGGACGGGCTCCACGCCTATGTCGACCTTCCCAGAACACTTCCCCACATGTATCCCCACCGGCCGCAATGCCTACCGCCGCCTTCGGGCGTCGCAATTCTGCGCGTGAGGGCTGACCAGCTGCAAACCACTTGTTGGGACTATCTCCTTCCTGTGCAGGCCTCTGTCTGAGTATTGCAGGCATTCTCCCGAACCCCAAGACTCAACCTCAACCCCTTACCGACGATCCCAAACTCAATTTGGCTCGAGTCATGGAGATGTTCTAGAAAATGATAACGACGAACATTGCCCGAATCGAAGCACTCATTGCTCGCCTCGAAAGGACGCCACCACGAGCCACCTCTGGCTCCTCCCACGAAGGATAGTATGAGCCTCACCATGTTGATTCCCATGACCACCGCTCTAAAGGGGGCGGCATTCCCCGTTATATGAAGATGGATTTCCTTTCAGCGATGGTTGTGAGGACCCATTGGTGTGGCTTACGCATTGTGAGCATTTCATCACTAACCAACGCACTTTGTGGGAAGAATGATTAGCGCTCTCCGTTTGACTTTTAGGCTCTGCCCAGCTATGGTTCTCGCAGCTGCAAAGGGAGAGACTACATTTGACATGGGAAGAATTCAAGGTCACCTACAATCTAGGTTTTAGACCACCTCTTCAAAGCAATCACATTGGCTACCTTGTCTCCCCCAAGAAGCCAGACTTCGTTGAGCTATTTGGAGAAGCTTCAGGTTCTCCTCACTCGAGCCACTTCCATTTCTCTCGAGTACCATGTACCCATCTTTATAGCATACCTCCAGGAGCATCTACGTCTAGACGTGGAATTTTAAACACCTACGGATCTTGCCGCGAACACGTGTCTGCGTTGGTCTGCGAGAAGCGCATGTTCATAGATTGGCCCAACAGCGGACATCGTCGAGGCAATCTGCCTTCTGGAGGATTTGAGGGACCAATCACCAACCCAATAATGGCCACACCAGGGGGGGAAAGGTGATCACCCACAGTTCCCCCGCCGCATTTCAATCGCAGAGATGGCTGACTAACACACCAAAGGCCAATGTTTTAACTGCGACGACACAAACGTACGCAAAATCATGTGCAAGCGTCTGTTTTGGCTTGAGGTGGATGACCCTCGGACAAGGGTGAGGAAGAGGATAGTTCAAGGGACCCAACGATTTCACTACATGCCATTTGGGGCCCTCATCGTGGGCAAGCCATCCATATGCTCATTATGATTCCGGGCCACGCAATTATAGCCTACAGGGACTCGGGAAGAACGCACAGTTTTATTAGCGAGCATGTCACACAACGCCTCTGGCTGACCGCGACATGCCGCACTGACATTCATGTGTTAATGTCCAACGGGAGCCAGATGACTACTCAAGCGTATGTCGAGCCAGGTCCATAGTGGAGGAATGAACCCTCTTCGTGGTTGGCTTCTTCGTGATTTCTCTCCAGGAAGTTGAGGTAGTGTTAGGCATCAAGTGGTTGCACAACTTGGGATTGTTGATGTTGGACTTTAATAGTGACGATGCAGGTGCAGCTGGGATCTAAGACAATAAAGTGGCAGGGTTGCACACTCAAGACACCGCCGGAGACCTTTTGCTTGGAGGTGAACCGCGCCAACCGGGTGGGGATTGAGCCTTTGCTGCCACCCTAGGGGTAACTACCAACCCCAGAGGTGAGCTTCCGCAGTTGGAGATTAGGAGGGCATCGAGGTGAGCGCGACTTTTCTCGCCTGATCGGGGTTACTATACACCCGGGGGTTACTATACAATATGGATTGGTGCTCACTGCTGGCCACCTACTATACAATCATCGGGGACGAGCTCTACCGAAAGTCCCTTCTAGTGCCCTACAAAAAGTGTCCACGAGGCAGACATCGCAAAAATCTTGTAAGAGCTTCACGACGGCGAATGTGGCAGCCAGTTAGAGACAGCGATCCAGATCATCTTGCGCTCAAGACACCTCGCTCCCTTACCGCCATTTGCCCAGTCTGATATACCAAGCAGACAATTCCCGACACAAACGGTTCGCTTATCACTGCTAGCACACTCGTCAAAATAATTTGTTCATGCCTGCTCGACACTTTAAAACCCTCACTTAACGTCCTTAGAGATGACCTCACAACTTGTATAACCCGTGTATCAGGAAGCAGCATATCCAAACACATCCTAGCGTCGCATAATCAGAATATCAAGACAACGTTCTGAGAATGCACTTTCATTATTGATATCGAGGATGGTTACATAAGTTACAGGGAAGAAAAATAAGGAAAAGAAATGCAATCACAGAAAGGTTACTTTTGCTTCTCGATCGAAGTCTTCGCCGCCTCTAGATGCACCACGAGTGCCTACAATGTGGTCGACATGTTGGTGGTCGCTTAAACTGCCTCCTTCGCAACGTACGCCCCGCCGGAGCTAGTTTCTAGCAGATTCCCTTTCAGCATCAATACCAATGTCAGACACTTCTCGTCTACCTCATGTTGTCAGGTCCTGTCTCCCACCTCATTGTTCGTCGCTTCATTAGGGGTGGCCAAGGCCAACATCAATTGTCGCTCCTTCAGGTCCTTCACCTCCGCCTCCAGGGCAGCAATCTTGGTTGTGGCCTCTCTCTTCGCCTTCTCCCTCGTAGCGACCCCATCTGCCACTAGTTGGCTTGCCAATCTCCTTGAAGATCGTCGGCTTCACGTTCAACACCTTCTGGGTGCTTTGGTCGCACTGCTTATCCTCCAGTTGTACACCCAGCCAGCCCTACAAGGTCCTTACTCGCTGAGCACCAAGTCATGTCAGCAGGCGATGACTCCACTCACATGGGCCCTACAGGTACGACTCGGCCACACTCGGTGTAAAACGAGCTCTCCTCCCTTCCCCGCGTCCATTTGCTACTTTGTCAGAGTGACTGAGACATTGCATCGACACTCATATATGCTCCCCATTCAGTGGGCTCTTGGAGCACTGTCATCCAACGCGAGGAGATCATGCTCCCTTATACCTTCCTAGTTCCCTCTTGTGTTGCAGAAGAGGAGGCTCTTAAGGTCCCCATAATCTGAGCGAGTAACCCCATCGCCGCCAGACGTACTAACAAGTATATCGTGCTTTACTAGTATGATGCTAGTTACTGGTTCACTACTCTGCTTTAATTTTTGTTGTTAGTTCAGGTATTTTTTCCTGTAAGTCCTCCCCTCTACGATGGATTACAGGTGGTTCCTCGAACTTCATAACTTCAGGAGATCAAGAGTATATTCAGGAGAAGAGAGCTCCCAACTGACATCTTGAGCACTCGATGGGTGCTCCGACGATCTCTGTCGTCGTCATTTTCGTCGTAAGTAGAGGCTTCCCCGACCGCAAACAAATATATGTCTAACATCATGAAAGGTGTTGTGAGCACGGACATCAGAGTAGTGATCTGAAACTCCATAGCAATGGCCAGACACAATGACCAGAATCCCTCTCCTTCCCCTGAGTACCTCACCAAGGACGGTTGGCTCCAATATAACAGGCCATCCTCTCCCTCGCTCAAGGCTTCTAGCAACGCATTGATGAGGTGTCCCGAATGAGCACAATTGTCGCTCCTCCTCCCACTGGCCCTCCATCTTCTCATTTGTCTCCCTCTACATACACTCCTGAAAACCAGTCATCGGCTTGTACTTTGATCTACCTGGCGGGAGTGTCTTCGGCTATGGCGAGCTGAAACGCCTCATCATTGGGAACTTTGCAAGCTCCAAGAAGCTGAAAAGAGGCTCAGGTTATCTGTTCGACCTACGATAGCAAGAGACAAAGCATCTCGCGAGTCGCGATTGATAGAGACTACATCTTCTCATTCTAAGAGCTTGAGACATTTCAAAAGTGATTCATCAAATTTTAGAAGCAATGCTTCATGTGCCGATGTAATTCTTACTTCAAAAACTTTGGATGACATCCATCGTCTAAGCTTCAAAAATGATGATCCTATAAAAGGAAGAACTATCAAATTCATTAATACTAATCCTGCATCAAGACAACTATGAGGAAAAATACTCGTCGCAAATTCAAACAACAAAAACGGTCTTAGGATATACGTGACCCACTAGTCAAATTAGTGAAAAATCCACTGGTAATATATATTTAGGCAAACAGGCATATTGATCTATGTATTTGGCGAATTAAATTATAAGAGATATGCTGGTCTATTATTCTGAGGAGAATACCCAATTGGTTGTTGTTGTTGTTGTATATAATGGATAGAGTAAAAAATCTCTAATGCCTGATAAAGCAGCTAAGGCGAAAGTTATAAAGTCAGACAATTCTGACAATAAGGTGAAAGCCTACAAACCAAACCACTTTAAAATCCTGGTTTTTCTTTCGCATAAAAAACTCATATATCATGACTATCAGTTGCTTAATAATATTTTATATCAGTTCAAGACCGGAGAAAAAGACAACTTCATAGGAGCTCTGAAAATTCTAATCGAAAGGTTATTTGAATTAGCTATTCTAGAGAAGAGTACTCAAAAAACTCAGAGACCCTCTAAGGGACCAACTAGCCCTTACGAATGGGCAATACTGTCAAGTGGGAAAAAAATTCTTCTTATAATTCGCTTGACATTATATGTAAGCATAATATAGATACATAAGCCACAATCAGGCGTACTATGATAATAATGATGTCAATAGCAGAAAAATCTCCTTTAGTAGTAATGTCAAGTATTATAATACTACCATGCGCCATACCACCCGTCGGACGCTCTGAAACAGTTACTATAGTAGAAAATTTGCCAACAAACTACATAGTATTTGTCAGCAACCGCCATCAACAACCATTGTGTCATATTCAAGAAAATATAATATATCAATCAACTATTTGCTAACACAATGCGACCATTAATGGTCATCAACAACTGAAGAAACATTTTTGCATGTTAGTACTCATCAACAATGGAAGAAAAGTCACCCTCGTTGCTTGTTATTACTCATCAGCACGGGAGCTACTATTTGAATATTCTCCAGCCCGATGTTTATTGTTTTCTTTTTATTGTTATTTAAATTTTGTTGTGAAGTAATTTGAAATTTGTGGCCCATATAGTGCGGAGTTTATGTAATGTTAAGACATCTGAGATAAAGAATTCTAATTGTCTTCTAAGCTCCGAGTTTACATCTTAGATTTTTTTCATCCTTTTCCTTTGTTTATTGTTCATCTTCCTTATTTCAAGGATTTTGTCACCTCCTTTTCATTTTATTTTATGTTCACTTGCATGATTGTATGAGAGGGAGAACGCGGCACACACATCCAAGCTGGACACGGGGAGCACGCACAGTTTTATCATCGAGAATGCAGCACAACATCTCAAGTTGACCGCAACAGGCCGCGCCAGCGGCCACGTGTTAATGATTGTCTGTCGAGTCATGCCCATAGTGGTGGAATGAACTCACTTCGTGGTTGACTTCATCGTGATTGCTCTCCAGGAGGTTGAGGCAGTGTCGGGCGACAAGTGGATGCGCACCTTGGGATTGTTGGCGTGGGGCTTTAATCTTCTGACGATGCATGTGCAACTGGGCACTGAGACAGTAGAATGGCAAGATTACAGGCTTGAGACACCTCCAGGGATCTTTTGCTTGGAGGCGGTCTGCACCGACCGGGTCGGGATCGAGCCTATGCTTCCAGTGCTTGGATTACCACCAGCCAAATCATGATCGTTGATTCCCCTACCTCCACAGACCGCGGAACGATTACCACGAGTGCCAACACAGATTTTGCGCACCAGGCACAACAACAACCTCCCCAACGCTTTGGTACCTTGGGAAGGTAAAGACAGGACTGACACCACCGAGGAGGAATGGTTTGCCCTTAGCGTCGTCTTTCTGACCCTCAATCTTGAGGGCATACTTGATCACAATAGGGGAGGAGATGTCATGGGTCGACGTTAAGGCACTACTGTTATGGGTCAACATTGAAGCACTACATACAAGTAAAGCAGAAGGGCGCAAAGAGTTTAAAATGTGGATGTGTATCTTTATTTCGTACTCATATTTTTATATGTATCGACTGTCGCATCTATACTCACAATTGTTTAAGTCTTGTGAGGGACATTTTGGATGTTGTGGCAAGAGGGTTCATTCTACTTATAAGATGAGGGGAATTTTAAAAGGGAAATCAAGTATTATCTAAATGTCTCTCTCTCTATTTATCGTTCTTCTAGCTTCCTCTTTTTCCCTCTCCTTCACGCAAAACCCGATTAGAGCTCTTGGACAATAGTTGGTTTTCCTACAGTCGCACCTCCGGAGCCTACGACCACTAGAAGCCCAGCTAATCCCTTCGGCCTCCACTTCTGCTCCTTCACGCCAACATAGGTCCACCTGAGTCAAGAAAGAGGAACTCCAATACTCTCCAAGACTTCCTCCTCGTCCTCCCTCATACGAGATCTCAAACAAGAGCACATACAGGATGAAACTAATTTGTTAACTACAAATTGTAACTGTTTCAGTTTTATAAATGATTTGATTACCACTCCTAAAAATATAATTACATAATGTGTTACACATTAATTTTTGTGAAGAAAGCATTCTATGATGCAAAATTCATCCTACCATTCAAGCCTATTGACCATGTCAGCACATAGATCACTGAAATATCTACACCATGCATTTAACAAAGAAAAGACATTATATAATATGAAAAAATGAGCAAAATACCAACAGGAAAACTCAGTTTTTTAAGAAGAACAACAGCTTCTGCCCTTGCTTCGATAGGTTCAGATTCAGAAGAAAGTTTTGCCTGCAAAGAATAGCAAGTAAATTCCTAAACTCAAATCCCATAAGTTTTTCAGAAAAATGGTAGCGCAAGAAGTATATCCCACAAAAAATAATGAAATAATCTTACTTACAAATATTAAACAAACACTCAACATTATAGAATAACAAGCTTCATTTGGATCATTAGTTCTTGCAAAATAAGAAAGGGCAGATTACTGCTCAAACTGTAATACCATAGGTATTTTTAAAAATTAATTAATTTATAATTTATTTAAAATAATGCTAGAACAATGATTTGAAGTTTTATAAACAAAAAAACTGTTTGAAATTTTTTATTATTGGACTAGCCTACTACTAGCAAGAGTGATATAACCATAATCAATATCATTAAAGACATTTATGTTGGTAATATATGGTGGATGGAAAATAAAATTAGGTTAATAATAATCCAAACGCTAAACTTATCTAATGATCTATCAGTGTAGGGTGTTCGGGTGATAAATTGTAATTTGCATGTTTTACCATCCTGCTAATGGAGGTTGTGAGAATGCTTTGCTTTCTTTTGAGGTTTTAAGATCTCTACCAAATCTCTATGCAATTAATGTGACGGGGGACTGATCTCTGATTTGTAAATATATTTGTTCAGTCATATTATGCATTGTTGTTGATGTGACCCCGCCTAAGGCACTCTAGCTCTATATTAGTTTCATGTTATTTTATTTTTATGTCGCAGCCTTGTAGTTTTATTTTCTCGTCATTCTGCGAACTCGTGTTTGAGGTTTTAAGATCTCTACCAAATCTCTATGCAATTAATGTGACGGGGGACTGATCTCTGATTTGTAAATATATTTGTTCAGTCATATTATGCATTGTTGTTGATGTGACCCCGCCTAAGGCACTCTAGCTCTATATTAGTTTCATGTTATTTTATTTTTATGTCGCAGCCTTGTAGTTTTATTTTCTCGTCATTCTGCGAACTCATGTTTTAGTAGGCCGGCACGTGAGATTGACCACCTTGCGTGACCCTGAATAAATTGGTTCGGCAGTGAGTAAGCGAAGCAGGACGGTGCTCTTTTATTTTATTTTGCTTGCTGAAATTAAGAACTTAATGGAATTTAATTATGGGGGAGGGAAGGCTTATAAATGGGGCCTTTGAATACATTAGGGTTTAGCTTTTGGAGTAGTGAGAAAGAAATTTTTCTCTCTCTAATCCAACCGCCAGAACCCTCACGGGAGTGCGCTATTCCTTCACACGATGGAAGTCTCGAGCCCGCCATCTATCGCCGCTAAAGCTTTGTCGCTGATTCCGCCGCCTGCCTTCAACCCGCTGATTCCGCCGCCTGCCTTCATCCGACGCCACACCGCCTGCTTGCAACCGACGCCCGACGACCCGCACTACTGCCGCTAAAGTTGTCGCGTCATCCAGCCATTTCCTCCGTGACCTCTGCTCCCTCAGTCCACCGCCACCCCCTCTCTCATCTGATCGCCACTGCCACCACGCCAAACGGTTACCTCTCCACCCCCTCCTCCAGCCTCTATTAGCCGATCACCAATATCACCACGCCAAACTGCTACCTCTCCACCCGCTCTCTCACCCGACTTGCTACTGTCGTCCCTTCCGTCGTGACTGCATCGTGAAGGGAACCATTGTTGCGTCGTTGGGTAACTCGGTGAGATCTTCCCTTCCCTCTGCTCAATCCATTACAAGTGTTTATTTAAAATTAGTTTCAGCAAGCGTTGTGTCCAAGAGTAGAGCAAGTTCCGTTCTTATTATTCCTTGTCGTTATTCTCTTTTGATATCGTGCTCTTTCTTGTTGTTGGGTTTGCTAATCCGGTGCATTTCTTAAATTAAGTGAGAAGGTCTACTCGCACCAGGCTCTTGAGGGTTGGTGATGCAACCCGAGTTTGCATCGTTATCTTATTTTTTATATCACATTTTTAATTGAGTTGCGCACGTCTTCGCGCAAGTTTGTTATTTCACGCACGTTATTTGTTTGTGTTTGTCTTTGTATCGTGCATATCTTCCGTGTTCATTGCTCGGCTTATTGGTGTGACCAGCCAGTAAGACCATAAATAGAAAGGTTCGTCAAATCAGGTAGGATGATACGAAGGGCAAACTTTGAAATAATGTTATTTAAATATGAAATTTTTCTGAAATTATAATTATAAAAATAATCTAATTATTAATTTCAGAAAATGATATTTTCAAACTTAAGTGAGAAGGTCAAAAGTCTATTCTTCTTATCTTATTCTCATTTATAATTTTATAACCTCCCCATAAGAAAGAAACTCCCCTTTGTCTTCTTAAAGGCGACTGGCTGCTACTTTGAAAACCCCTCCTATTAAATATCCTATAATATTTTCTATTGGAACCTCCCCTACCTCTAATTAATTAATCCATCAAAACTGTTGGAAAAGCCCATGTAGAGGGCCCGTATTTGGGCCCATTTAAGCTTCTCTCATTTAGTCCCACATCTTGTATAGGAATCTTTCTCTCTTTCTCCCTCCTATACATATGTACTCTCTTTGTATTTAGGTACATAAGAAATACATACAAGCTTTGGCTTTTCTCTACATAGTATCAGAGCCAGGTTACGCCTAAAATAAATTTTTTTTTTCGCGCTCGACCTTGTCCCTCGAGTCCTCGGCTCTACTCCGTTCTTGAAAACCGCGCTCCCAGCTCCATGTCCCAGCGATCTCCTGCTCGAGGCCGCTCGAGCTCTGTCCCAACGGTCTCCCGACCTGCACTCGAGTCCGGCAAACAGCCCGCTCGTCCTTCTCCTGCGATCGCCCGACCTCGAGATCGCTCGACCTTGCTTGGTCGAGCTTCGCTCTGCAACCCGTCAAGGACATCATCTCATCGAGCCGCTCGATCTGCTCGCCAGTCCGCTCGATCAGTTCTCCAGCCCGCTCGACCTGAGTCCTGAGCTCGTTGGTCGTTGCTTCTGCTCGCAGATTGCTCCTGCTCGATCCAGTTTCCCTCCGAGCTCTCCCTCCAGCGAGCTCTCCTTCTGCTCGACGGTCTCCCTGCAAGCTCTCCCTCCAGCGAGCTCTCCTTCTGCTCGCAGACCGTGCTCGATCCGGTGTCCCTTCTGCTCACAGATTGCTCCTTCACAGACCGAGCGGTCTCCTCCTGCTCGCAGACTGCTCCAGCGAGCTTCATCCACCCTAAACCAAGCGGTCTCCCTCCTCCTCGCAGACTGCTCCTTCTACTCGCAGACTGTGCGACCTCATCCCAGCGACCTGAGACGGCACCTTCCGGGTTTTTTTCCTTCAATGGGATCGTCTGTGGACTCCACCACTGTGCATGCTTCTCCTCAGCCAGACCGCCTGGGTCCGCCTCCAGAACTTCGTGATGAGTTGCGGATCACCACAATCTCCCTCTCCGGAAAAGTAAACTTCATACAATGGGTACACTCGATCCGGCGAATTCTTCAGTATAAGGGACTTCTGGGTCATCTCACCCAAGCAGGGAATCAGAGGAACACTTTCAACATTTGGTCACATCTATTCATCCAGAGCCTGAGCCACAAACACCACGGGCCCTACGTGCTTTCCTCGGACTTACAGGCTACTATAGATGGTTCATCGGCAAATATGAGGTGATAAAACTTCCAAAACCCTCCACGTGGTCTTATCGACTACTCTTGGACTTCCAGAACCTTCATCGACTACTCTTGGACTTTTCAGAAGAATCTCAAAACGACTATGATGCATCAGGTTCAAGGATTGTGGTCATCTTGCAACAAAGAGGCCAATCTATAACATTTCTATGTCGTCGCCTCGCCCTCCGCTATCACAGGTTACCCACATATGAATTAGAACTAATAGGTCTAGCAAAGTCAGTACAGCATTGGCAGACATACTTGTGGGGACGAAGGTTCAAAGTTCATACAGATCAATTCATCTTAAAATACCTTTAGAACAAAAGTTGGTCACCGGCAACAGTGGGTTAGCAAGTTAGTAGGACATGATTTCTATGTGGAATGCAAGGCGGGAACAGTAAACTGCGCAGTCAATGCCCACTCCAGAAGAAATAAGGAATAAATGGAGAGCACAATATGTGCCATCTCAATTCCAGTAACGATATTACTTGATGATATACTAAGGAAATTGATGAGTCTGGTACAAACCTCAGGGCCATCATCATGAACAAGGAACTACAAGAGTCATGGGTGGTACGGGAGGGAGTCATACTCTACAAATGTCGGACATACCTTTTACCCACTTCCCCGATCGTGGCAGAAGTGATCAAAGGTTTCCATAATCCCACCCATGACGGCGTCCAAAAGATTGTACAACGAATTAGAACGAAATTCTATCGGAAGGGCATGCGTGGGGATATTCAATTCTTCATTTACACGTGCCCTATTTGCCAACAAAACAAGGCCGAATACCAACATCATGTAGGGTTGTTCCAACCTCTCCCAGTCCCTACCCAGATTCGAGCAAGCATATCCATGGATTTCATCGAGGGCCACCCCAAGTTCAGGGGGAAACCATTATTATGGTGGTGGTGGATCGCCTCTCCAAGTCCGCACACCTCATTATGATGGCTCACTTGTGCACTGCATTCAGAGTTGCGCAAGTTTTCTTTGAGTAGACTTCCCGCCTTCATGGACTTCTCGAATCCATTGTTCGGATAAGGATAAAATATTTACTGATCGTTTTGGTAAGATTTGTGTCATCTCAATTGAACGACATTGGTGATGTCCTCCGTGTATCACCCCTAATCTGATGGACAAACAGAAGTTGTTAACAGACGACCTGGAAATGTGCATGTGATTCACGGGAGGACAGACCCAGGGACTGGGTTAGATGGTTAGCTTGGGTCGAATACTGCCATAACACGGCGTACCACACCACCTTACAGACAACACCGTTCAGATTGGTCTTTGGTCAGGATCCTCCGCGCCTGCTACCGTATACATCTATCGCACACTATTGTATGCGTCCGTCGCACGCATCGAAGAGGTTCATCAGGGACTTCTCCTACATGATATCATCTTTGATTTGACTCGCGAGCACATACTATAAGCACAAAATTGCATGAAGCGACATTATGATTGGCCCCATCCCGATCTGCACTATAAGAAGGGTGATTGGGTTTGTCTAAGGCTACAACCCTATCGGTAGACATCCATCTCCAAAAAGAGTCTCAATAAACTTTTCCACCAAATTTTATGGTCCTTATTAGATCGTGGAGAGCATTAGGTAGGTGGCCTACTGCAAACACCTTCCAGCGGACGCCAGCATTCACGATGTTTTCTACACTCCACATTGAAGTCGTTTCATAGTACATCTCTGACTGACATCTGCCCACTCTCATGGCAGGGCAAATACAATTAAGCCCCAGTCGACAACTTCGCACACGCATCTAAGGTGTGAAAGAAATCATTGTCGAATGGGAGCAACAACCGCCCAAAGAAGCCACTTGGGACGCGCTACGCAAGGATTATGATTAGTTCGAGCTAGAGAACAAACTCCTTTTGGAGGAAGGTGATGGTATTACAAATCCATTATGGGGACATGCATATCGGCGATGAGAGAGCCAAAATCAGTTGTAAAATGGCTCTCTGGACGATCCACGACCGTGAAAGCCTATCGGAGTCCCTGTAGGGCCGCTTGAGCTCCTCCTACTAATGTTTTGCTCACTGGCTGAAATGGGCACTAATAGGTTATTGGGGTCCCGATAAGAACACTACAGGCGAGCCTCATATTTTGTTTTTTTCTTTTTGATGTCTGCATTAACCACTATGTCGTGGACTTGAGTAGGGGCATTTTGTAATATCGTTAACTCCTATATATTCCAAGGATTTGAGTAAAGAGAGTATTTTGATGCCCTAATTATTTCCCTCACTAATCTTGATTCCCCTTCCTCTCTGCCCACGGTGACGCTCACCTGACATAATTAAGTGCTTGAGAATCCCCCCCCCCCTCAAGGCGGAGCTCCCCCTTCTCCCTTCTACTTCCTCTTCACCAGCGTCACTACGCTCTTTATCATCATTTGGGGTCAACAAGGTAATCAGGGCAAGACGTTCTCCACCTGGACCTTCGACCCGACTCTCCCGCTGTCGGTGACACAATTTGTCGCATAAGTTTGTAACAGCATCCTCTATTGAACGCGACTTCGCTCTGTGAAAATAAACCATGATCATGGACGCTCTCATGTGCTCCTCCCTAATAACCTGTGTCCTGGGTCATAGTCGTATCATCTACATGGTTGAAAGTAAATGTTCTAAGTGTTGGCAGAAGGCATTGTCTTCCCAATTTTTTCTTTCCAATCCTTTCGTCTATCTACACATTCGATTCTACAGTCAAAACTAGATCCCCAATCACTCACATTTTTTTTATACGCGGCGACAATCAAATAGGGGTGTGACCGGGAGATGCCAGCGAAATGATTGCTCGGACATAAACACAACTTCAGCTACAAAAATTAAAAATACTTATCAAAATTGTCATTAGTGGATGTATCTTGGAGCCAAAAGCATATAAGATGGCTTCTTAATTATAGGAAAATTTCGTAAACAATATTTCTCGCAATGATCCTGATGAGAATCACGGATCGAGGGAGGGCCGACACTTAAAGGAGCTTCGGCGAGTCTACATAAGCTGGAGGAGGAGATAGAATCGTCGTAAAGATGATCTGAGTCAGTAGTCGCGTTCCTTGTGATGACATGTTTTTATGTATTTTTATTTATTTTTGAATTTTTGTTTCATGTAAAATTAGTAAATTTATGTTCTGGACGATTTTTGCCATCCTTAGTGGGTTCTAAGTCTATAAATAGGAGTCTATGGGATGATTTTCAGACATCGCAGACTTTGGAGAGTATTTGTGGGTTCTTGTGGTCTCCCCACGGTGTCGATTTCGTGACCCCTTGATGTCAAAGCCAAGGTAACAACTTTTCATGGCTACCCCACTCATCATAACTACTCTACCACTCAATATCCCACCACTCATTAACCATCCAAAACCGCTAGTAACTGTTGTTAACCGCTTTTTCCCTAATTCCAACAGTAACTACCTCATCTTCCATATAACTACCCTAGAACTACCATTCCCCACTCATAATCACTAAAAAAATGCCACTAACTCCTCTTACTAGTAAACAACCACCTATAAATCTCTATTTCCTGCATGGCCAAACTCCACCTTCGTCCTTGTTAATCACCATAGCAGAGAACGAAAATCAGTCTTACATTCCCTGCAGGAACAATCAGTCCAGGGCAGTTATCACTGATTTCCCGCTTCCCAAACCCATTCTAGACTCCTCCCGTTCAGCCTGAAGACAGCCACACCTCCTCCCACTCGTCCGGTCGCTGAACTCTCAGTTTCAGCAAGCAAGCATTGTCCAATCCTGCACCTTCCTCTTGTTCCTGCAGTCCAGAGCCAAAACAACCCTCCTAGCACTCCTCCCTCACCCCACCAGCCCTATTCATGTTGCCCAAGTCCCCCCAAATGCTACAGAATTGGATTCAGCAGTCAGAATCTGTGCAAAACCTCAACCACGCTGCTGTCCAATCACTGAAATCAACACTATCACTTTTCCGGATCCGACCGCTTGTGCAAATTCTTGTGTGAAGTCTTTACTACTTATTGTTAAATATTTAGTAAACAATCATACTATTTTAGATATTAATTTGTATTTGTTCGTCCAATACTTACTCTATCTGAGGGATTTATTCCCCTAGTATTTAATTGAAACACTTTCTATTTAATTTACCTTGAACTAGCTTGTTTCTCTAATGTCTAATCTCAAACATTAATGATTCTAGACTATATTAATAATTTCAGCACATATAATTGTGAATAGGATAATTGTTAATTGCATCATTATTAGGTTTTTCTTATAACACAACACACATTAATTAGAGTTTCCTATAGGGCACACTCACTCATTTATCCTACGTCAGATCATCCTGATACCCATAGTCGTATCAAGAACAAACACGAACGAGAATTTAGATTGCAATAAAGAAAACACAGATACAATCAGGAGATAACTCCTGCCAAGCATCCAGAGGCTGGGTCTTGACACTCCACTCTCCAAGAGAGCCCAAAACACAGACTCAAAAGATAAGCAAGACTCCACCCCTAGGGCTCCTTATATAGATGGATCCCCTCACTACAAGACAAAACACTTAAAGGCACATACATGACAAGATACGTAAAAAGCACGTGTGTATCAATACACCCGGCCTGAAAAGCGACCTTGTCCTCAAGGTCGAACCGGGAAGGGTCCCATGGGCACGTCGGTGAGACTAGGGCGGCTCCTCTGGTGGGCGGATCAGGTGAAACATCAAGAGTGTAGAGACATCGTTGTGGGTTGGTTACTGCAGAGCTGACATGGGACTGCCCGAGAGGCGAAGCAATGTCGTGTCAGCAAAATATCTCATCCTCAAGGTCAAGCGAGGTGCACGCCAGTTGGGTCAGGGCCTCGGTCGGAGGTCGGATGCTATGAAGACGGACGGTGGAGACCCATCCAGATCCTGAACGATGATCCTGGGGTCGGAGATTAGGTCGATGAGGAGTGGGTAGTGATGAGTGAGAAGGAAACTCAATGGGAAGTCTGGTTGAAGTGGGAGAGTGACCAAATGTGAGGGTAGGATAACAGTGGGCTCGAAAGATGTTGGAAGTGAGGAGTCGGGAGATAAGAGAACTGACAGGCGGGCGGGGGTATCCAAGAAACAACGGGGAGCAGAAAAAGCATGTGGCGACGTGTGAGAGGCTGGCAAGGCATCGTGTCTTTATGTATCTTGTCATTATGTGTCTTTAAGTGTTTTGTCTTGTAGTGAGGGGCTGGCAAGGCACCAGGTGGAGCCTCTGTCATGGATATGTCGGAAAGCGAGCGGATGGGAGGGCAATTGATGGGAATCGAAGGATGGGGGGAATTATGGGGGTGCGTGCCGCGGTCGGCAGCGGGAGAACGAATGGGGTGTCGGAAAAGGAGTCAGTGGTTGCGGTTCTAATGATCGAAGACCCACTGAGGGGTGGCGGTGGGATGGAGGGAAGAGGAGGCTCGTCGGGAAGCAAAGTGGAGGGTCGGGGCTGCAAGGGGGCATGTGGAAGAAACCGATGACGAATCTCAAGCGTCATGGCGAGGAGATTATCAAGGGAAGCTTCAATTCGATCGCATCGAGTATGCACTGAGTGTGGAAGGAGAGCCATGGTGGAAAAAGGGGGAGGGCTGCCAGAAAGTGGCAGGAGGCTCATGAGGGCTGCTGGAATGCTGCAGGCGCCGCCGGAGAGTTGATGGATTGCTGCAGGAGCCGCGGGAGGGCTGCTAGAATGCCGCAGGAGCGTTGTCGGACTGCGGCCGAGGCCGCGGGAGAGCTGTGAGGGTGACGAGGGGTCGCTGGAAGGCTGCAGAAATGTTGGCGGGCCGCTGGGGTGCTGTCGGACATGGCTGGAGAGAAGGAAGAGTCGGATGGAGGCGCCAAGAACCGAAGATGCATTGGAATGGTGTGTTGGAAACTTGGAATATGCGGAAATCACTGGAAGTCATGCGAAGACGCAGGCGCAGGAGAAACACCGGGTCTGGGGTAGGCGGCAGTGGAGGTTGGCGGCGAGGAGAGCGTCGCTGGAGTCGTCTCCGTCAGCGGGCGGCGGCGACTGCGGTCGCTGGAGTCAGTGATTCACTTGGACCATCGAAGAGGATGCGCGGCGTCGCGCACGGATCGGGCGCGAGGAGGATACGAGGGAGAAAATGGGTTGTGCGATGATTGTCGGTGATCGGGAAGGACAGTCGACTGCAGAGAAAGTAAGATCCAAATTAGGGTTCCATCAAAACCCTAATTGAGAGGCAGGTCGGACCAATTGATACGCCTTAGTCGTATCAAGAACAAACACGAACGAGAACTTAGATTGCAATAAAGAAAACACAAATACAATCAGGAGATAACTCCTGCCAAGCATCTGGAGGTTGGGTCCTCCTTGACACTTCACTCTCCAAGAGAGCCCAAAATACAAAGACACAAAAGATAAGCAAGACTCCACAAGTCTCCTTATATAGATGGATCCCCTCACTACAAGACAACTTTTAAAGGCACATACATGACAAGATACATAAAGACACATGTGTATCACCTCCACAAAGCTTGGTGATCAAATATGGTTGTAATGAAGTGTGTAAACAAAAATTCAGAGAGAGGCTGAGAGCTAATTAATATAGCAGCTTACTACACAAAATGTGAAATGGAGAAAAAAAAGTAGCTACACATGAATTAAACTGACAGTTCAAACCAAAAAAAATAAAAAATTTGAAGGCTACCTGAAGATTCTGGATAACTATGTCCATTGCTTCTTCGGACGCTCTCTTGCAGTCTTGAAAAGATGAATCGCCATATGCCTAGGAAAGTAGAGAACGATGATTATATCAATAGGGAAAATAAAAAAGTGATTTTACCAGAAAACTTAGCAAGCATGAACACTGTACTTAGGAATATTTTAAAAAAACATATATAACATAAATAAACCTCAAAAACGGGCTTTGCTCCAGTAAAAAAGCGCACTGCATCTGCATAAGCTTCTACTTTGATGCACTTCCCAAGTCGAGCTGGGAGATCATATATGAACTGCATTTTGCAAACTTACAGAAATGAGAAATGCTTTTCCATACATGCATATTAAACAAGGAAGCTAAGAAAACATATAGCTTTAAGAAAGCCACTCATAGTTTGTTCACCTGAGTCAATGTTTATTCAGGTAAGAGATAAGGTACAATAAAGGTTGATTATTCAGCTAATTTAACCCTAATAAAACAAGATTTTAATAAGCCAGACAAAAGGAGCCGAGTCGGGCAACAAAGGAGATGAATCAAAACCTATTTCATGTAACGACCCAACCCTCACAATATCAAAAGTATTGTCCGTTTTGGTTCATCCCAACCCATACTAAGCTGAACCGCATGGTTTTGCCCTTTTCACAGGTAGCCTACGAGCCCTTCCTAGGAGGTCATCCATCGTGATGAAGGCCGAGAAGGTCAAGTCGAATTTTGCGCGCGAAAACACTCTCGACATTTGAACTTTGAAAGTTAGTTAATCGATATTTGAAAGAGAAATTCCCACGTGTTTTAAGGTTCGATTCAAAAACGGTATTTGCAACTTCCGGCAAGCTTAATCACAGCAATAAGTTATGAACAACGACAATAAAAATAGATCGAACATTCGAGACAAGATTTTTGTTAATTAACTGAATTGCATAAGACTAAGCTAATAAGCGGGAGCAAGAAAGTGAGGCGGACTTTACCCAAGCATATGCAAATCTACGGCAAGGAGGCCACCGCAAATTTAGCGGCGCAAAGTGAAGAACGGATGGTTGTCGGTCTGCTGTTGACGGCACGATGGAAGATCAAACTGCGGTTGCCGACTCTTGGAAGGAAGTGGGCAACAGAAACGCCGATCGCCGGAGTAACTAGCTGACATCAACGGAGACCAAGTTCAGAGAGGGATCGTTGAATGCTCATGGAGTTGGATGAGAAAGAACCGTGGCGTATCCCACCGAAGGAGAAGTGGGCGATGTCGACCGGCAGAGATGCACGAAGGCGACGTCAAGACTCCAGAGTTTCGTCGAAATCGCTGGCGAGGGGAGGCACTTGTACAGGGGTGGACCACAGACGACAGAGGGGAACGAATAGGTTTCGTTCCTCTGTTATGACCACCCCTTCTCTTCGAAAGATTGTCCTTTTTATGCAGTAACATCCAAGACATTTTTAATTTGTTTCCAAAGTAGCGAAATATCTTTATGCCTTTAATTAGAGATATTTTCGTCTTAGTCGTATGCGTCCTTAATTAGTTAAAGCTTGTTTTCTCCATCCTAGCTAATCAAATTGTCGGACCATTTATTCATCATCTCACCGGGTGGTCAAACCGATGAGCCGGAACTCAAAAGAACATCGGTGCGCGGAAAAAAAATGACAAAATAAAATAGCAAATAAAAAGATAATTGTCGCGTGATTATACCACGCATCCTCGGATGCGGTGACAGTTGCATCATATCTCAGGACTACTCCCACCGAAGAACGCTTAACCTCAGAGTTTCCAACACAACCCCATCATTCACTCCGAAAAGGCTTATCTGATATTTGATGATTTGAGTTATTACTTAAGCCCAGCAACATTTTCTCTAATTCCGATGTGAGATCCGGTTCATTCATGCACCTCCTTTCACCTAGAAGTCTGTCATCTTAGAAGTCCGTCATCCTAGAAGTTTGTCAGGAGCTACTTTGCATGGGCTTTACTGCCCCCAAAGCACTCTCTGCCCTCATCGGGCCGTCTTCATCAGATTCAGGATGTTACAGACCCACCAGCTTCCGCATGGTTCATCCCCGAACCACACATCGTACTGCAGGAGGTCTGGCTCTGATACCATTTGTAACGACCCAACCCTCACAATATCAGAAGTATTGTCCGATTTGGTTCATCTCAGCCCATACTGAGCTAAACTGCACGATTTGGATTCATCAATGTTTCTTGCTCTCCTAGTAATCACAATATCACTACATAATTCTATTACTAGTACCTTGGTTGAATCTTGATAGACAAAAAGGGGGGTAGCCCGGTGCATAAAGGCATCCCCGCGCAGCGAGGGTCCGGGGAAGGGTCCCACCACAAGGGTGAAATGTAGGTAAACCTTACCACAAGGGATGAGGGAACTCATGGTTTCTATCAAAGCTCCCAAGTCATGGACCCAAAATATCATATGCGTACTTATTATTAAGATTTACTCAAAAGTTATTGGATGTCAGAACTATGACATCTCTAAGTAACATTTATCACTCTCCCATCCCTCTGAATAGAAAAGTGGCAATCAGTTTAAAATGTAAAGTTGAAAGAAATGAAATTGTATCGCACTAAACAAGTATCACTTCTTTATATATAGGAGTGACAAAATACAGACCACAAGGAATACCAAAATACAGGAATAAAATAAACCGGAAATTCTAACACTCCCCCTCAAGTTTGGTTTGTGATGTCTGTCAAACCCAACTTGGTCATAAACTCATAATGTTTCCAAAAACTCTATGACTCAACCCCTTGGTAAGAACAACAGGCAGCTGCTGTTCAGAGGGGATAAATATAGTGCTCACAACTCCCCTCGCTATGTTCTCCTTGATGAAATATCGGTCGACTTCAAGTCTTCAACATGTTTAGTTCGGTCATGTTGAATAGGAATGTGCGCGATGTTAATGGTCTCTTTGTTATCACAATAAAGCCGGATGGGACCCTTTCTTTAAATCACAAGTTCAGACATAAGGGATCGATGTTGGGTTTTTCTATACATCAAAGTGGACAGCATATCTCATATGCGCAGCGGAAGAAACAACAAGAACAACCCAAAGAGTAAGGATCTTGCTGATTTCATGAATCTAGAGATTAAGAAAGCAAAATGTGATATACCTTTGTGGGATTGAGTCAATACTCAACCAAGATGCTCCAAGAAGAAATCTGGAAGATGAACTTTGAGTTCCAGGCACCGAAATGGATCGGCCCTCCTAAAGAGATCCACACAAGTGATGGAGAACCCCAATGCCTTGTCATACAAGGGATAAGTCGGAGAAGAACAGTCATCTGCGTCCCCACGAACTGCTAGGTCCGTTGAAGGGGAGGCGGCGACGGTCGGCGAAGGTCAAGGTCGGCGGACTGGGACGAGATCTATCGGAACGCTTCCGTCTTCGGGCTTTCTAAAAGTCGCGAAAAAGATAGATCGCCTGAGGAAGACCTAATCGCTTCCTCTTTTATACCCAAGGCATAAAACGTGTTATCCGCAGACCAGAGTAAACGGAACAATTCCGTCAGGATTTTACATTCGTCGAATATAGTATATTTTGTCTAAACACTTTCGACGATTTGACACAGTTTCGTCGAAACACTTTCGACGATTTCGTCGATACAATTTCGTCGAAACACTTTCACCGAATTTGTATCTTATTCGTCGAAACAATTTCGACGAACTCGATTGGACGAATTGACACATCTCGTTGAAACACTTTCAACGATTTTGTCTAGTATAAATCCATTCGTCGAAACACTTTCGACGATTTCGCTAAGTCCAACAGAATTCGTCAAAACCATTTCGACGATTCATCAAGAGCACTTATTTTTCCGCTGAGACATTCTCAATTTAATTCCGAACAGTCATAGGATTGGTCATCCACTCATATCCAATATGAGTAAGGCCAACACAATCCTTTCTCCAACTTCTCCAAACGCTTTTATGTGCGACCATATAGGCTCATATTGCGTTGGCAGTAAGACCAACTGCTTGATTGCTTTGAGATCACCTCGGAAACTCCAATAATCGAATCCACATTCCTTTACATATTTCATGGGTCATAGCTCTAAACTCAGCTTCGGTACTAGACCTGGCAACAACCTGTTGTTTTTACTTCTCCAGGTTACCAGATTTCCTTCAACCATGGTACAATATCCAGAAGTAGATCTACGGTCATCAACAGATCCCGCCGAGTCAACATCTGTGAAAACTTCAATGGTTAATTCTTTGTTGGGAATAAACAAGATACCACGCTCAGGAGAGATTTTAAGATATCGAAGAATCCGGTGGGCAGCATTTAAGTGGTTAGACTTGGGTGAATGCATGTAATAACTGATAACTTCAATAGCATACGAGATATCTGGACGAGTATGGGATAGGTAGATGAGCCTGCCTACAAGCCGTTGAAAACCATTGATATTTGAAACAACTTCTCCACCATCCCTCTCCAATCTATGGTTGGCTTCAATAGGGGTGTCTGCAGGTTTACACCCACTCATCTATGTTGTCTCAAGAAGATCAAGGACATACTTCCTCTGAGAGATAAGGATATCGTGCTTGGATCTTGCAACTTTAATGTCAAGTACTTGAGGTTCCCGAGATCCTTTACCTTAAATTCACTAGTCAATCTTGCCTTCAGAATTTGGATCTCCTCCATGTCATCTCCAGTTATGACAATATCATCCACATAGACAATCAAAGAGGTCAATTTTTCTTGCATGTGTTTTATAAACAGGGTATGGTCAACATTGCTCTGAGTATACCCAAATGTGATGCAACCTGAATTGCATCGATTTTTATTTTACTGCATTTATTTACTTATTGTGTAGCGCATGCATCGCGCAAGTATGTCTTTTATTTCCCGTGTATTTGTGTGTTGTGCCGCATTAGCGCCATCGTTCGTGCGACTTATTGGTGTGACCGACCAATAAGATCTTACATAAATTGGTCCGTCAAATTAGGAGTAGGATTAGTTTGGGCAAGCAAGTAATGAAATTATTACATATTATCAAGTCTGAAATTAATTTTTTAAAAAGTATTTTAATTATTAAACATTAATTTCAGATTTCATTTCATGACTCTTTGACTTCAATTCAGCTGAAACCCATAGCCGGTTAGCCTTTTGATTCCATCTTAAAGTTTGAAAACTCCTCTTATTTTATAGCCAAGTTGTAACCCCTCTCCATTATGTCCATTTAATGCTCTGAATATTTTGACCAAAGCCCAAAAGCCATTTACTTTGGAAACAGCCAACCCCTCTCCTCTTTATTGGCCTTTTTACTATCATTTAAGCCCTAAGTAAATGGGCCTAAGTAACTTCCCCTTTCCCTGCTATGATTTAAAGCCACCACCGGTTCAGAAAAGGGGAGCGTGGGTTAGAATCGGGCAGAGAGAAATTATTTTCTCCTCTGCTCGGTAATACCCGCATCGAATCTCGCCGCATCTCCTTCGGTCGCTAGTTTGCCGCTCTACTCACGCCACCGCCGCCGTCGGAGCGCCTCCCCGTCCCCGACGACCTTCATCTCCGCCCATCGACTCTCATTCCGACGGGATCGGAGTCGTCCTCGCCTCCCCTCTGTTTGGGAAGCTCTTCCAGGACGTGACCTCCTGTCAGGGCCCTCTTCACTAACCTGAACCAGCCAAGTGTCTTCGCCTTTCAAATCTCAATCCGGCACTGTTGGACACAGTTGTTTGCACTGGATGTAGGTAAACCTCTCGCCTCATTTCACTCCTCGATTTCTCTTGGTCCACTTTCATGAATGCGTATGAATGGTTAGTAATTATCGGAGCTTGCTTGCCACCAACTTAATCTTAATTCTACTTTGTCGTTAATTTGTTAACATCTAATGTCGCTCTCTCTCTCTCTCTTGTGACACTTGTGGACGAATTAAAAATTATATTGTTGAAAGCGGGCAAGAGTTAGTCGCCGTATGCGTGTTTACTAATCTTTGGTTAAAAATTATCGCGTGTTACTACTCGGGGCGTCTGGAAATCGCCACACAATTTTAAAAGGATCACAAAATTATCTTTTAAAATCAAATCTCAGATTTTAGGTTACATCAGTTTGGTATCAGAGGAGGTTCGATTCACTTCTATTGTGAATCGGCGATCTTGATTTGTAGTATTTTTGAAAGTTTATTTAGCTTTAAAAAAAATCTGTTATTTAAAAAAAAAAAATCAGTAAGTTTTTTGTTTTTGCTTTCTTTTCAAAAAAAAATCAAAACATTTAAAACAAATTTTCTATATAAAAAATGGAGAATCGTTTTGATCAAATAGAAACCACCTTAGGCGAATTAGCCAAACAAATGAGTGAACTGATGAAGTCGGTCGGCACGCTTAATGCCAGTATGAGAGATAATCATCACGTCGTGACCGGGTTAAGGGCCTTCGTTAATGCTTTAGAAGCCGAACGTCACCTAGGTTTGAATCAAGAACCACAACAAAATCCTAGACACGAGGAGCACAACCCTAGACCAGCTGATCCTGCACAACCTGAACCTGGCCTCCGTCGCCAACCCCGTTGGGACGATGGAGCTAAGCTTGATGTAGGTGATTTTGAGGGTCACGTGGAGCCCGAAAAATGCCTAGATTGGTGTGAGCGTGTTGAAAGGTTCATGGCATGGAAACAAATGTCTATGAATCGTCAGATAGAGTATGTCGTCCTTAGGCTTAAGGGACCCGCACTAATCTGGTGGGTTCAGCTAGAGCGCACTCGTTTCACTTTAGGCCTAGCTCCTATCACCACGTGGGTAGAGTTTAAGTTGCAACTGCGGAAGCGATATGTCCCCCCGGACTATTTGCAAACTCTTTACCGAAGGTTCCATAACCTTCGCCAGGATAAGCTTTTCGTGGATGATTACACCAACGAATTCTTGATATTGCAGTCTAGGCTTGATCTTCACGAGGAGGACAATATGACAGTGTCCCGTTATCTGAACGGGCTCCGTTATGCTATTAGGGACGAGCTAGAGTTACACGACTTTAGAAATTTGGGTGAGGTTTCCAGTAGGGCCCGTAGAGTAGAGGCCTCACTTCAGAAGAGGACATCTGGGCATAGGTCTACTGAAAAGGCTACCTCGAGCACCACCACCACTGTGTCCACCTCTAGGATTTTTGATCCCCCTCCTCATGTCACTACTGGGACCCCAGCTCCTCCCACTGGCCTCACCCAGAGGTAAGGAGCACATGGGACCCAAGCCCAACACTGGAGTATTTCGATGCTTCAAGTGTATGAAACCCGGGCACAAATCTTCTGAGTGCCCGCGACGCCACTTTGTCGCAATTGCTGATTCTACTGATGGGCGAGAGCCAAAATATGGAGTCTTCCTTAGTGACTCCAAGCCTGAGCCCGAGCCCGAGCCCGAGTCTGATAGCGTTATCGAGGTCGAAGGAGAGCGAGCTGAGCATTTAGTTTGTGTCTTACGCTATAGCTTGGTTTCCCTTAGCGAGACCACTGAGCATGATTTACGGAGGAATGAAATTTTCCGCACTACTGCGCGCATTCAAGGACACTTTTGTTCCATTATCATTGATAGTGGTAGCATGGAAAACTTCGTTTCCCAACGCATGGTTGAGACGCTAGGACTCGAGACACACCCCTTGGAGCAGCCCTATCACTTATCTGGGGTTAATAGTCACCTGACTATGCCCGTTACTCATCGATGTCTTGTGGAGTTCTCTATAGGGGACGCGTATCAGGATTCTGTTCTATGTGATGTCGCTCCGATCGATGTCTGCCACATTTTATTAGGAAGATCATGGCAGTTTGACCGACGTGTCATGCATGATGGTGCGAGGAACTCCCATTCCTTTGATCACCATGAGCGCAAGATTGTTCTTCTTCCCCAGAAGAATAGTCTTGTTCCTAGGGCACCTGGGGGGGCCTTGACATCGTCTGCCTCACCTTCCTTAGTTACCACTACACCGCTATTATTTAGTGTCGCACTTCTGCCTGGACCTTTACCCCAGGAAGATGCACTTGACTCCGGGGAGTCATCAATTTTAGATGTTCTGCCAGCACTACCACATGTTGATTTTATATTCGGCAATCATGTGTTTAGTCCGCACCGCTATCCCGAGAGTGTACGTGAGCATTTAGGGCTTGGTCAAATTAATTATGAATTTTTTGGGATTAGCTTTTTAGAGAAATTGAAACATTTCAAAGAATTTTTACTCCTAATAGGGACACGCGATTTAAAGGATTTCTGTGGATGATTTTGAATGAAAAGTTTGTGCTCGTTTTTAAAATTTGTGGTGTTAGTCAGATACCAATGGGTGTCGGCATGTCGATAGTTGAACTTGGTTTCGTAAACTCTCATTGGTATCTAGCACAAGTACGTTTAATGCAATATGTTCTAATGAATCCACAAGTTGATCATGTTTCCGTCCGGCTTTGCCTCTTTCTTTGCTTTATTGGCCCACTCCCCTGCCCACTTTGTCGTACTCACCTCCTTACAGCTCTGATTTTTATTAAACAATTACATGTCATGCATGGATTTTTGACTAACTGTTTTCGAGGATCTTTGGAAAACTATAACTCCCTGGTTGATTTCGTCGCCTGGAGTTATATATTTCCAATGGAGATGAGTTTCCTGTACTTTTCAGGGAAGAGGTTTTGCTTATGGATCTTGTGTTGCAATGGTGAGTCCTTCTTGTGTTTGACTGTCTACCTTCGCAAGACGGAGGCAATGCACGTTTCCGATCGTTGTTTGGATGTTTCATTGGCGGGTTCCATCAAAGTCTCGACGGGGTCGAGTTCCTTCAACCCCGGGAGAATTGATGCAACCTGAATTGCATCGATTTTTATTTTACTGCATTTATTTACTTATTGTGTAGCGCATGCATCGCGCAAGTATGTCTTTTATTTCCCGTGTATTTGTGTGTTGTGCCGCATTAGCGTCATCGTTCGTGCGACTTATTGGTGTGACCGACCAATAAGATCTTAAATAAATTGGTCCGTCAAATTAGGAGTAGGATTAGTTTGGGCAAGCAAGTAATGAAATTATTACATATTATCAAGTCTGAAATTAATTTTTTAAAAAGTATTTTAATTATTAAACATTAATTTCAGATTTCATTTCATGACTCTTTGACTTCAATTCAGCTGAAACCCATAGCCGGTTAGCCTTTTGATTCCATCTTAAAGTTTGAAAACTCCTCTTATTTTATAGCCAAGTTGTAACCCCTCTCCATTATGTCCATTTAATGCTCTGAATATTTTGACCAAAGCCCAAAAGCCATTTACTTTGGAAACAGCCAACCCCTCTCCTCTTTATTGGCCTTTTTACTATCATTTAAGCCCTAAGTAAATGGGCCTTAGTAACTTCCCCTTTCCCTGCTATGATTTAAAGCCACCACCGGTTCAGAAAAGGGGAGCGTGGGTTAGAATCGGGCAGAGAGAAATTATTTTCTCCTCTGCTCGGTAATACCCGCATCGCATCTCGCCACATCTCCTCCGGTCGCTAGTTTGCCGCTCTACTCACGCCGCCGCCGCCGTCGGAGCGCCTCCCCGTCCCCGACGACCTTCATCTCCGCCCATCGATTCTCATTCCGACGGAATCGGAGTCGTCCTCGCCTCCCCTCTGTTTGGGAAGCTCTTCCAGGACGTGACCTCCTGTCAGGGCCCTCTTCACTAACCTGAACCAGCCAAGTGTCTTCGCCTTTCAAATCTCAATCCGGCACTGTTGGACACAGTTGTTTGCACTGGATGTAGGTAAACCTCTAGCCTCATTTCACTCCTCGATTTCTCTTGGTCCACTTTCATGAATGCATATGAATGGTTAGTAATTATCGGAGCTTGCTTGCCACCAACTTCTTAATTCTACTTTGTCGTTAATTTGTTAACATCTAATGTCGCTCTCTCTCTCTCTCTTTTGTGACACTTGTGGACGAATTAAAAATTATATTGTTGAAAGCGGCAAGAGTTAGTCGTCGTATGCGTGTTTACTAATCTTTGGTTAAAAATTATCGCGTGTTATTACTCGGGGCGTCTGGAAATCGCCACACAATTTTAAAAGGATCACAAAATTATCTTTTAAAATCAAATATCAGATTTTAGGTTACATCAAAATGTCATCATGGCTCTTTGAAACCTTCCAAACCAAGTCCTCAGGGATTGTTTTAGGCCATATATAGCCTTCTTCAGCTTGCATACCTTTCCCTCAGATCCCACAGAGGCAAGACCCGGAGGTAGCGACATGTATACTTCTTCTTCCAAATCCCCATGGAGGAAGGCAGTCCTCGCATCTAACTGGCTGAGACTCCACCCTTTGCAGGCAACACATGAGAGCAGAATTCTGATGGAATTCATCTTTGCTACGGGAGCAAAGGTTTCTTGATAGTCAATCTCAACAGTCTGAGTGTATCCTCTGACCACCAACCTAATTTGTAACGTTCAGCAAGACCATGGAGTTTTGTTTCACCGAAAAAATCAACTTACACCCAACAATGGTCTTGCCTTGAGGAAGATAAACCAGATCTCACGTGCAATTCTTTTCAAGAGTCATCATCTCTTCCAGCATAGCTTCCTTCCACTTTTGGTGCCCAAGAGATCCAGCCATATGAACGGTGGCGTAGCTGTCGATGATCCACTGGGTGGAAGAGCGGTGGTAGCAGAATAAGCACCTGGGGTCCCCTGGTGGGCATAGGAAGATGATGAAGTAGAGGTCTCGAAAGGTTGAACATGCATCAGACGACGAAAGGCTTGAATCTCATCAGAAGAGAGCAGAAGTAACATGGCAACCTTGGGAAGCAATATCTTCAGAAGCATCCAAGAGATGTATTGATCTGAACGGAGGAGGACGGCCTTGAGAACGACCATAGTCACGGCCGCCACACGAGGCAGGACCCCCTCTGGGTGGGGGAAAGCCGTGAAGCTTGAAGCAAGTGTCCCTAGTATGATGGGCCTTCCCGCAATAATCACACATCAGATGAGCTTTCTCAGCAGACTTGGGCCTGGAGTCACGAGAAGGACGCCCACCGGGGAGAAACTGAGCAGTAAGAGCAGAGCCCTCCGAGCCAGAGTCGGGATGTCACGTCTAGCGGCGATCAAATTCTTGCTGAACAAGACTGTAGACTTCTGGTAGAGAGGGAAGAGGAAAGCGCCCAAGAATTCGGACACTAATAGAATCAAATTTCAGTGCAGACCATGGAGAAATTCAAAGATCCGGTTGCGTTCCTCGCGAGCCCGAACAAGCACTTCATCTTCAGGAGAGACAAGGGTAAGAGTATCGAAGTGATCATACTCTTGGTAGAGCTAAGTGAGCTCCAGGTAATAGGAGGAGGGGGAACGATAGTCTTGCCTCAAGAGGAATATCCGCTGACGGAGTTGGAAAATATGAGCGGCATTCCCACGACAGGAATAAGTAACCTCAGCTCGCTTCCAAATATCTGCAGTAGTGTCCAAGAACGGGTAATTTCGAGTTATGCATTGCTGCATGGAATTGAGCAGCCACGACATCACCAGGGAGTTTGCAGACTCCTATTGAGACCAATCTGTAGAAGTCTGAGCAGTGGCCTTCGAAGTGTCGTTAACATACCCAAACATACGGCGGCTTTTGAGGGCAAGAGTGATAGAACGAGCCCACGGGAGATAATTGATTCCATCAAGTTTCATGGTGGTAATTTGAGGAGTCCAATGGTCATGGATAGCGCGGTCGGAGCTCAATGCCGACATCGGAGAGGAGTCAACACGCATGTCGGGGGACATATTTGGAGAATCAACACACCCTTCCATAGCAACCCGAGGATAGAAACCACGGGAAAGCACGGACGGGAAGAAATGGGTGCAACCCTAATAGCCTCTCATAGAAAGAGAAGAACCCAAACAATCATGGTGAAGGAATCGAGCAAAGAACACAAGCAGAAGATCAATGGAGGGTTCATCCCTCAAGCAGAAGAGAAATCGGATGCCAGAAAGTAGATTCTTACTGCCGCATAATTCCGGCGTCCAAAAAAACCAACGGGAAGAGGTAGGCGGAAGGTAAGCGGAGAGTCGGAAGTGCAGGGAGCGCTGCTAGGATGAGCCCCTTTGGAATACGATCGGGCGGAGCGAGCAGTGTCGGCGGGAGGAGCGGAAAATGAGACATGGCGCGAGCAGTCTTGGCGGAAGTAGCGAACGATTGGGCGGAGCGTAATTAGGGTTGTCTCGGCTCTAATACCATGTTGAAATAAATGAAATTGTATCGCATTAAACAAGTATCACTACTTTAAATATAAGAGTGAAAAAATACATACCACAAGGAATAGCAAAATACAGGAAAAAAATAAACCGAAAACTCTAACAAAAAGCAATAAGTTGAACCCAAAAATAGGGAATTTTATGGAGTATTAATTTAATATAAAAATCATAACTACCCAAATCAAGTGTTTTCAGTTGTAATTCATATTCCAAGTCGTCCCGCTGTTTTTTTGTATTAATCCTGGTTAAGGGTATTTTGGTCTTTCTCTGTTTTTAGGTTTCCCCCTCACTCATGTATATGTATGAGTGGGTTCAATGAATTGATTATCAAAGGATTATTCCTACTCTACTTGGTATCAGAGGCGAGAAGCCCTAATCCCGCCTCGCCCTTTTCGCCAGCATCCGTCGCTCGTCTGCTTCCGCCTCCTTCCGTCGTTGTCGATCCCGTATGACGCCGTGCGGCTCCTAGACGGGCGTTTCTCATCGGACAGCTGCTGAAGAAGACGTCGCCGCCGCCTTCTGATGAAGCTCCTGTTCTCCAGCTATTCTCCACCGCCGATTGATGAAGCTGCAGCCGCCGTCCAGATCCCGTCTTCCTATTGATGCGCTGATGCCTGCAAATCCCATCAGCTCTTGTCCAAATCTCGTCCAGATCCCGCTGCCGCTGATCCCTGTCCAGATCCCGTCTGCTTGACGTCGTTGATGTGCAGATCTCGTCCAGATCCCGTTGTCGTTGATCCCTGTCCAGATCTCGTCTGCCTGACGTCGCTGATGTGTTGATTCCTGTCCAGATCTCGTCTTTGTCAACATGGGTGACCCCGATTCCTCGGTATCTTCTCTGGGTGTGATCCAGCCTCAAATGAGTGACTCTCGGCATCCTCATGGCCACTCCGGTTCTTTGAAGATTACCATGGTTCCCTTGGATGACATGAATTACCTGGAATGGTCTCGCGCAGCCCAACATGTCATTCGCAGCCAACAGATGTTTGGGTATATCGATGGCATGATCAAGGAGCCTCCGAAGACCGATCCCTCCTGGAAGAGTTGGGATTCTGACAACTCACTTGTGGTTTCATGGCTCCTACATTCGATGTCTCCCAAGGTCTACCAGAGCTATATGTTGATGGATTCTGCATCTGAGAACTGGACCCGGGCTCGGGAAACATACTCACAGATCGGTAGTTCCACTCAGGTGTATGAGCTCACTCGCCGTATTTTGGAATTGCGACAAGGTCCGATGACCGTTTCGTCGTTCTTCTCTGAGTTTGAGCGTCTATACCAAGAGTTAGAATACTTTGCTCACTTCACTCCTGCGTGTACTGCTGATGTTGTTCAGATAAAGCAAAATGAGGACCGTTTTCGTCTTCATGTTTTCTTGATGGGCTTGAACATGGAATCCGATATGGTGCGGACGCATATTCTTCACCGCTCTCCGCTTCCCTCCCTCCATGAGGCCTTCAGTATGGTTTTGGGTGATGAAGACCGACGCAAGTCCCTCAGTGTTATGGCGCTGCCTGATCGTTCAGCCTTGACGAGTGTTGGTCGTGGACTTATTCCCACTCCTGGCTCTTCTGTGCCCACTTATGACTACTGTGGTCGAAGGGGACATTCTCGGAAGGTGTGTTTCAAGCTTCATCCACATCTTGCTCCTCCTGGTCGTGGTCGTGGACCTGGTCGTGGTGGTCAGAGACATAGTGGTCATCGCTCTCATGACGCTGCTTACACTACAGATGTCTATGATGAGTCCCACTGTTCCCCTCTTGGATCTCTTACATCTCAGGAAGTGGATGTCTTCCGTCGTTTGCTCTCCTCTCAGTCTGATCCTGGTACATGAGGCTCTACTTCCCTGGCTACTATTGCGATGTCCAGTGCTCATGCTGTCACTGCCTCTTCATCTGAATGGGTGCTTGACTCCGACGCAACACACCATATGACTGGGTCTTCCTCAGGCTTCCTCTCTTATACCCCCTTGTATGGTAAGGTCAAGGTCATTTCTGCAAATAAATCTTTATCCTCTATTGCGGGCAAAGGCAACATCTCATGTTCCCCGTCTATTTCTCTTCCTTTTGTTCTTCATGTTCCCTCTATTCCTCGCAATTTGCTCTCCATCAGCAATATTACTAGATCTCTAAACTGCTCTGTAATCTTTTTTCCTGATTCTTGTGTATTTTAGGAACTGGGTACGAAGCAGAACATTGGCAGTGGTAGGAATCGTGGTGGCTTGTACTACCTGGACCCCCAGCTACCCTCTCAGGCTCTTTCCTGTTCCGTTGACACAGCTGATGATGTTCGTCGTTGGCATCTGCGCCTAGGACATCCGTCTTCCACTTATCTGCAAAAATTGTTTTCTGCATTTTTACCTTTTCTTCAGAATTTTACTTGTGATGTATGTGATGAGTCTAAACATGTGCGGCATACTTCTTCGCATCTCTCTTTTCCCAGTATTGTCCCTTTTGATGTGATACATTCTGATGTGTGGGGGTCGTCCCCTATTTTATCTTTAAATGGTTTTCGATGGTTTGTCACCTTTATTGACTGCTTCTCTCGTACAACATGGGTTTATCTTTTGAAGAAAAAAAGTGAAGTTTTTTCTTGCTTTCAAATATTTCATAAAATGGTGCAAACTCAATTCGATGTTTCTATTCGTGTTCTTAGAAGTGATAATGTCGGGGAGTATGACTCTCGAGGTGTCTTTGGTTCTTATCTCACCGCTCATGGTATTATCCACCAGAAAACGTGTGTCCACACATCTACTCAAAATGGTGTGGCCGAACATAAAAATCGGCACTTCCTTGAGGTTGCTCGATGCCTTCTATCCACCATGCACCTTCCCAAAACCTATTGGGGGGATGCAGTTCTCACCGCCGCTCATCTTATCAATCGCCTTCCCTCTCGTGTCCTTTCTTATACTACTCTTCTAGCTCGTCTTTCCACTACCTGTGTGTTTCATACTTCCCATTTGGCACCTCGTATCTTTGGGTGTGTTTGCTTTGTGCATATCCACCAACCCAGTCGTAACAAACTTGACCATCGGGCTCTTCGTTGTGTCTTTCTTGGCTACTCTTCTACCACCAAAGGGTATCGTTGTTATCACCCTCCGTCCCGACGTATGTTCTGTACCATGGACGTTACTTTCCGGGAGCAGGAATCTTATTTTTTGCCATCGACTCATTCTCTTCGTCAGGGGGAGAGTGATGGTGATACAGCTACTACCCCTACTCCTACTCATATCCCTCTTCCTCTCCTTCCTTCCATGACCTCCACTTTACCACACACCTACTTTGGTGGCTACTGCTCCTATCCAGATATCTTTGATCTCCACCCTGATCTCTCCGCTTCCTCACATATATCATCATCGTACAGGTACACAGGCTACTAGAGTTCCTCCACTATCTGTGTCTACTTCGGCCTCAGATTCTGATGATGCGGATATGCATATTCCTCTTGCATTGTTGAATGGTAAAACCACGAGTACACAACACCCTATTTCTAACCATGTGGCTTATCAACATCTCACCCCAGCTCATCAGGCATTTGTTTCATCCCTTTCCTTGGTTGTTACTCCTAAACCGTTGCAGGAAGCCTTGCAAATGTCTGTATGGACACAGGCTATGCACGATGAGATGACTATCCTGGACAAGAATCATACTTGGGAAGTCTCCTCTCTTCCTCCTGGGAAGAAAGTTATAGGCTCATGGTGGGTCTTCACTGTTAAGCAAAACCAAGACGGTAAGATGGAATGGTACAAAGTACGTCTGGTTGCTCAAGGATACACTCAGACGCAGGGAGTTGATTACCAAGAGACCTTTGCTCCTGTTGCAAAGATGAACTCCATTCGGGTGTTATTATCCTGTGTGGCTTGCCTGGACTGGGACCTTCATCAACTGGATGTGAAGAACGCGTTCCTTCACGGTGACCTTGATGAAGAGGTGTACATGAAGTTTCCTCCTGGTTTTGTGAAGAAGGGGGTTGAAGGGCTTGTCTGCCGCGTAAAAAAATCTTTATAAGGTCTGAAGCAATCTCCTAGGGCCTGGTTCGGAAGGTTTCTCACAGTTATACTCAAGTTTGGGTACAAACAAGCTCACTCCGATCATACCATGTTTATCCGGAGACGTGAACAGAAGGTAGTGGTTCTCATTGTCTACATGGATGACATTGTGATTACGGGAAATGACACAGAGGAGATTGCTAGTCTTAAAACCCTTTTGGCTATTGAATTTGAGGTGAAGGACTTAGGAAGGTTACGATACTTTCTGGGTATCGAGGTGGCTAGATCTGATCAGGGTATATTCATATCCCAACGAAAGTATGTATTGGATCTCTTAAAGGAGGTAGGGATGCTTGGGTGTGCTCCTGCTAACACTCCCATGGAGGAGAACCACAAGATTGATGGTGATAGTGATGGTGACCATGCTGATGTATCACGTTATCAAAGACTGGTTGGAAAACTTATATACTTATCTCATACTCGGCCTGACGTTACATTTGCGGTAGGGATTCTGAGCAGTTATATGCATTCTCCCAGGATCATACATCAAGATGATGCGTATCATGTGTTAAGATATTTGAAGAAAGCACCTGGCCACGGTCTATTGTTCTCCAAAAACAATAACTTGAAGATTAAGGTCTTTACCGACGCTGATTGGGTTGGATGTCAAGATGACAGAAAGTCCACAACTGGTTATTGTTCTTTCATTGGTGGAAACCTTGTGACATGGCGTAGCAAGAAGCAGAATGTGGTGGCCAGATCAAGTGCTGAGGCTGAATTCTGTGCTATATCTCAGGGCCCATGTGAGGGTCTGTGGCTGCGTATAGTGTTACAAGATCTAGGTTTCACTGAGACAGCTCCTTTCTCCTTATTTTGTGACAACAAGGCCGCTATTAGCATAGCACATAACCCAGTCCAATATGACAGGGCAAAGCATGTTGAGGTTGATCGACATTTTATTAAATATCACTTGGATAAAAAGACTGTGGTAACTCCCTCGTTCATTCCAAAGATCAACTGGCCGATGTGTTCACCAAAAGCTTGGGATGTGATATGTATACTGATGGCATTCAGAAGCATGGAATGACTGACATCTTCCGTCCGACTTAAGGGGGAGAGTTGTAATTCATATTCCAAGTCGTCCCGCTATTTTTTTGTTTTAATCCCGGTTAAGGGTATTTTAATCTTTCTCTGTTTTTAGGTTTCCCCCTCACTCATGTATATGTAAGAGTAAGGGTTCAATGAATTGATTATCAAATGATTATTCCTATTCTACTTTTTCTTCCAAAATCTGAGGGATGACTAAGCTTGGGAGGGTGTTTCCATGAAAAGCCTCGTATCAGGACATTAAGTATAAGGGGAAAAAATTCGGTATTTCTTATGAACTGCTTAATCTATCCCGTGTAAGAAAACATTAATCATCTCCTACAGAGTGAGCTTCCAGACCCAGAGCCCCTTGCCCAAGCTAGAAGTGTTTAGTTAATGCCCAAAGAGCTGAACCAATGTGATTGGATTAGCCTATAGCAGCTTATGAAGGTGTAGATTGGCCCAAAGAAGTAAACCTGTTACCCAAGTTGAATTAATTAAATGATTGTCTCTTAGTTGACTGCCCAAATACGTGAAGAGCTCCTGGATTAATAATTGATTGAAACATTGCAATTCTACTATTTTTTAGTGCAAGCAAACTAGTAGATTTTAGCAGTGCAAATACTAACAGAAAAGATTCAGTATTTCCTATTATAGAAGTCACTAAAGTTTTCATGTTGGAAACTCTATATGGTATGTAGGTTACAAAACTAGTGAGACGCATGGCAATTCGATGCAGTTTAAACTTTCAAGAAGTATTACAAGCAATGGCATTGACTTCGCCCACTATAAATCAGCACATAACTGACAGGAACTTGAGATGCATGACACAAGTAAAAACGTCATAAAGGAATAGCTTCGTACTTGAATTTTCCGTAGAAGATTTTGGGTTTGATGTAGTTTCTCAATGTGTTGTCTCTTTTCAAACAAAGATGTGTTCACAACATCACTCTTAGATTGCACTGACAAAATCTGGAGAAACCGCACACCAAAAATAAGTTATTAAGCCACGAGATAAATAAAATGTATGAACTCCCCAACATATCTCAAAACCTTATCTAGAAGTTGCTCCATGTTTGCCTCCATTCCCACAATATTTGTTTTCATCCTGCAAAGATAATATAGAACTATTTTTTTAAGGGCCCCATAAAAAATAGCTATCCACTTTGAATTGTAACCAATGTGTGGCCTACAATGCCCATCAATGACCTGATGGTGCAATAGAAATTAATTAATTGTTCTAAGAGTGAAAAAAAAAAAGAAATATAAATAGATTTTGTTACAATGTCATGCCATCTTTTTGGTTACTGAATATAAATACAAACAGCAGTAATCAGAAACAGAAATCATCACTCAAAGTTTGAAATTCCAAATAGGTGTGTGGAAAAGTTATAAGAACCAGTGGTGAAATATGAATGCTACTTGACAAAGTTAATAGTGGTAATATGTTGCCTAATAGACAACAGCAATGAGGCCAAATATTATATTGGTGCCAGGAACCATAAGAACGATGCAGAAATTTTGGTAGAGTTGAAAATTAGAATCTTATTAGAACTATTATATGTCAATACGAGTGGATGCGAAAATTTTGGTAGAGTTTAAAATTAGAAACTTATTAGAACTATTATGTCAATGTGAGTGATTTTATAACAAATGAGTTAAATTATTTATCTGTTTGGATTACCACTTATCCAAACTCTTGGTCTTTTGTCCATAAGAAATCGGATAGGAGCATTTTCTCAAGTTGTTGTGTGGATCTCTGTTACAGGCCAATCCTGTGTAAGGTTAAAGGTTTAGATAAATCATCGAAGGTGGTGGTGGCGGCGGAGATACAAAGAAGCCGAACTCAACCTATGGAGAATGCAAGGAGAAGAAGAAGGGGGAGCAGTGCCCAACACTAACCCTAGAAAGAGGAGAGGAAAAGAACTAGAGAGGAGGAGAAGAGAACTTTCATAAGTTCTTTCATAATGCCATCAAGACCCAAGGGAATCTACATATAACATTACATAATGGCAGAGGTAAATAACCCCAACATAAAGAGAAATGCTCAAAACAATAGAATACACTAAGGACTTGTGCATAGACATGATTAGTAAAAATATCTTAACATAAACGCATGACGACGTTAATTAACGACATAGATAACTGGTCGTGTCGGGCCATAACATCTCACACGTCCTTCAAATCAAACTTGTCATCAAGCTCGAACTAGGCTCGGACAGTTTGATCATCTGGCTCCTTAATTTTCAGTTGGAATAGTTCCTTGTAGCGCGTGGATGCAACGGAGGCTGCATCGAGCTGCAAGCCTTCATCGTGCACTGCAGGGATGACGGGGAAGTTGCTGGAATATCGCTGCTTGCATAGAGGCAAAATCAGCGAATCCTGATGGTGGTGAAGAGATGTCGGGGGACTAAGGACTGCATGGATCCGGTGTGACAGAGGCGCTTGTTGAGGGGTGGTTGTCGGCATAAAATCTTGAGTCAGAGCAAGTGTGCTCGGTGGACGGTCAAGGGCAACGGAGGACCTTGATGAATGTAAGTTGTGGCGCGCTGACTAGTGGGGAGTCGCCGAAAGGAAAGGCTCAAGAGGGGACGGAGAAAAAGGTGGCTAGAGCGGAGGGCGTTGGATGAAATCGGCAGGGACTGATGGTGATGGTGCCTGCTGTGTGAATTGCGGGAGGGGAACAATCAGAGACACAATGATGGAGCAACATGACTGATGGTGAAGTTATTACGGGCAAACCCGTAAAACGTCGGTAGAGTTGTCGGAGGAGCGATCGGAGGCGGGAATGGCAGAGGAGGATGAGGGGAACAATCAGAGTACAGATGTCGACATTGTACAAGTTGAAGGGTGGCAAATAATTCATGGATTCTTGATGACTGCTCAAAATCATATCGATTTTCGTGCATGCAAGAGGAATGTCATCGACGAGCTTCACACGATCGATGTATAAAACATGGTCGTCCTTTTGAATGAGAACAGCAATAGATGATGATTGTTGGGTGACTGTTGGACTGGTCGTGATCAAGGTTGCAGATTTCGGATGTTAGGGACACGTCGGTTTAGGTGTTTCATGTCGGTTAATATGTCAGAGGATATATCAAGGATATTATATATGTCGGGTTTTAATAATTAATTATTTATATACATAATTATATATAAATGTGATCATTTTTTAAATTTATATATATTAATGTATTAATAATTTAACATTTATTGAACTTCAAAATGTACCAAACTAGTATAAACATTTTATGTTATACAATTAATAACAGTATAACGGATGGAAAAAGGCAGGAGGAAGTCAAGAAGTCGCAAATAACAATGGACGATAAGAAACCTTCAGTCTAAAATCTAAAAGCCAAATAAAATTGAAGTCAATGATGGACGGTCATAGGGAAAAAAGTCAGAGAAATGACACAAAGCAACCTAGCAACGAAATTTCAATTTATTGTCAATTTGGCCATAGACACTAAATATCATCGAAGGTGGTGGTGGTGGCGGAGATACAAAGATGCCAAACTCAACATATGGAGAATGCGAGGAGAAGAAGGGGGGCGGTGCCCAACACTAACCCTAGAAAGAGGAGAGTAAAAGAACTAAAGAGGAGGAGAAGAGAACTTTCATATTTTTTTCATAATGCCCTCAAGATCCAAGGGAGTCTACATATAACATTACATAATGGCATAGGTAAATAACCCCAACATAAAGAAAAATGCTCAAAACTATAAAATACACTAAGGACTTGTGCATAGACTCGATTAGTAAAAATTGTCTTAACATAAACGCATGATGACGCTAATTAACGACATAGATAACTGGTCGTGTAGGACCATAACATCCCACCCGTCCTTCAAATCGAGCTTACCATCAAGCTCGGACAAGGCTCAGACAGTTTGATCATCTGGCTCCTTAAGTTCCAACTGGAATAGTTCCTTGTAGCGTGTCGATGCAGCATCGAGTTGCAAGCCTTCATCGTGCACTGCAGGGATGATGGGGAAGTTGCTGGAAAATCGTTGTTTGCATAGAGGCAAAATCAACGAATCCAAATGGTGATGACGGGATGTCGGAGGACTAAGGACTGCATGGATCCGGTGTGACGGAGGCGCTTGTTTAGGGGTGGTTGCCGGCATAATATTTGGAGTTAGAGCAAGTGTGCTCGGTGGACGGTCAAGGGCAACGGAGGACCTTGTTGAGTGTAAGATGTGGCGCGCCGATTAGTGGGCAGTCGCTGAAAGGAAAGGCTCAAGAGAGGATGGCAAAAAAAGTGGCTAGAGCGGAGGGCGCTGAATGAAGTCGGCAGGGACGGATGGTGAAGGTGTCTGTTCTGTGAACTACGGGAGGGGAAGAATCAGAAACGATGATGGGGAAACATGACTGATGGAGAAGTTATTACGGGCAAACCCGTAAAATGTCGGTAGAGTTGTCGGAGGAGCGACCGGAGGCGGGGATGACAGAGGAGGAGGGGAACAATCAGAGGTAGAGATGTCGGCATTGTACCAGTTGAAGGGTGGCGAATAATCTATGGATTCTTGATGACTGCTCAAAACCATATCGATTCTTGTGCATGCGAGAGGAGTGTCATCGACGAGCTTTGCACGATCGATTTATAAAAGATAGTCGCCCTTTTGAATGAGAACGGCAATAGATGAAGATTGTTGGGTGACTGCTGAACTGGTCGTGAACAAGGTTGCAGATGTCGGATGTCAGGGACACGTCGGTTTAGATTTTCCATGTCGATTTTAATAAGTCAGGGGATAGATCGGGGATATTACATGTCGGGTCGTAGATCAATGGCACCCGCATGATTCTCTCATTTTCTCACTCTTTTCTCGATAAATTTAGGCTCTACGCGTACCCTATTCTCCTCTTCATTACTAGTCGTTTTGCTCCTCGTTAGAAGTCTCTTTGTCGACCCCTTACGGACAGAGTGACACAATCGTCCACGACAGTAGGCCTTCGACGAAGCAATCTAGATCCATCGCCGAGCTCTGGAAATTTTAGCCACCATCCCAGAAGATCTTTCCGCCTTCAACTCCTTCAGGTATCTCTCTATTTTCTTTATGGACGTCCTCCTTTCCAGTTTCCTCTATGTCCATTGTTGCCTCTTCGCCTCACTCCTCAGCTCAACCCTAAAACAGGCATTGTGGAAGACCAACAAGCGTCGATTGGCAGGCTTCTTATCCTCACCTCAGGCTTCTTTCCTTTTTGAATATGTTTTTTAAAGAGATAATAATCTTTGTGATTGCGTCTAATGACTCAAATTATAGAGTTATAAAATGATTAAAACTATGACCCATATAACCGATTGGAACCGGACCAAACTGCATAGAGCCTGACCGAACAATTAGTAGCCGGTTTGGTTTTGGTTCTTGTTAAACCGGAATCGTTGACACAATGGTTCCAAAAATTATGCTGGAACCGGAATCGATCAAACCAAATAAGGTTTTGGTTCTAATTTGAAGAATTGTTACCTTAGCAATTCGGTTCACGGTCTTAATAGAACTGGAACCGAACTGGAACTGTGACAGCTCTAGTCATGCGTTGTGTGTCTAACTCCCTTCATGCAATCGACGGCGATGGGGACAAAGCGGATAACGTTGCATCGAAGTTTGGCTCTGAAACTCTGTAATGAAACTTTGCGTCGATGCTAAAAACAAACGAATAGCTCTGTGTCAATGTTGAATGGGGAGGAATTGACTGACGACTGGTGTTGGGAGTTGGTTGTGGCCTCATTGGAAGTGGCAAAGGAGAAACAGAGGTGTCAAGGTCGTCGAAGCTGCGTTAATATCTTCGGCAAGGTATAGCGACATCGTCTTCGATTGGAAGTGCATCGAACGTCGAGAGCAGAAGGCATGGTGTAGGAGGAGAACAAAGGCTGAAACCAACAAGAATGAAAAAGGTTTTTTTTTTGGGGGGGGGCAATGAAATGTGGATGTTTGATGCTCTGCTGGTGAATTTGTTGAAGATGGAGGTGGGATGTACAGTGAAGAATGGAGATTGAGGTGGGATCTACAGCGAAGAATGAGGATTATGGATGTTTAATGCTCTGCTCAGATAAAAAATTGTTACTAGAACGTCGGTAGAGTTGTCGAATGAACGGTCGGAGGTGGGGATGACGGAGGAGGATGGAGCAGGAACCACGGCTGTCTAAGCGCAGTGTGCTCGGGAGAGAAGGAGCTACCACAATCGCATAACTAGACAAGGAGAAATGGGCTTAATTCTTGGATACCTTCATTCAGCACATCTCATGCCTTTAAATGGGCTTACATGATTATAATGACTACTAATAACTCTTAAAAACTAACAACCTCATGATGACTCATAACTCTTAACCATTAATACTCTCATAAAGACTCATCATAATTTAAAGAACCTAAACTAGACTTGATACATATAAATAAAGACATGATATTAAGTAAAAATGTGATGCACATTAAATAAAGACACAACATGGCATATATAGTTTATTGCATAATAGGGTGACTAGCCTATCCTTAACAATCTCCCTCCATTAGCAATGGTTCAAATTTTCATATGCTGGCACTTGGTCTTACAACCAAAAGTAAACACAGAATATTTCTTTAAGTTGTGGTTCAACAGAAGTAGTAGTACACTAGTACTAGAGTTTTTAAGTATATTATTATCATTTTGCATGCAGAGAAGATCAATGGAAAAAAGAATGACTTCATTTTGAGTTTAATGAGGAAAATTATCCTTTCCATACATGAACATAATTTTTCTATATTATTATAATACTATAGAAAGCAATGTGCATCTCTTGAAATTTCCACTGCGCGCACTTTTCATGAAGTGGGTGTGCTTCATATGCATGCCTTCTGCCATGGGCGGTTTGGAGGCACTTAACAGCAAGAGATCCCATTATGGGAGGGCGTAGATACGTATCATTTATCTTTTTATCTTGTTCTTAATTTGGCTCTCTTTGTTATTTTATTTATTCTCGTAATCTCTATTTATTTCATTTCTCTTTTTAAGCATTGTAATCTTTTATTTATACCCGGGGTGTCTTATGAACCGGGTGTGCATGAAGAAGAAGTTTATTTGGGTATCAATAGAGGTTTAGGGCTCCCTCTCCACAACTACCCTATCAGCGCCCCTGCTCCCACCAACCCCACCAACCAGCCACCCGGGTTGCTCCAGCGCAGCCGCGCACCATCTGGGCCCGCTCCCAACACAGCCGATTTATTGTGCAGCAGCTTCCAGCACTGCTATAGCCTTCCTTGGCTGCTCACAGCGCAACTGCTTTGTTGTCCAATGGGTTCCAACACTGCTCTTATTGGCCTGCTTCATGTGCAGTCGCAGTCGAGTGGTTTTCCGCACCATCCCACATGCCCAGCAGCTTCAATCATTGTATTTCTGCAGCAGAGGTCCACTAGTGTTGCTTCTCAGCATCGGCCAGCCCTAGGAGGCTCCACCATGAGGGCCCCAGATCCCTCCCTCGTCGTGCAAGATTTGTCTTTGCTTCGCCTTCATTCTCTCTCAACACCCCTGCTTCGGATGTCGCGGAAATGCTCCAATCATCGACCTCATCATAGGTCGTCGAGGATCAAGAGATAAACACCACTATCATCAATTTTTCTCTCCTTCCTTCGTCACATCCCGCCATGAGATTCAATTATACGCACGGGACTGTGACACCTTAATTAAAGAGATAAAAGATCACTTTTATGTTGGTAATAACACTATAATGCTCCTCATCCTTGAAGAGGTAGCATAATTTGGTTTAAAATGTGATGCATATATACTTAACGTTAGTTGTTCAATACTAAAATGTGCATGACTGATGCAATAAAGACTTGATCATTTGTTCTTGTCTTGTCATCGCTAGTAATAGCTATAACTTCCTGATCTCGAACACAGTAGTGCAAGAGATAGAAAAGCAAATCATACCAAACAATGAGCTCATATATTAACTAATAGTGATTGTGATAATACCATCTTCATCGTGAACAACTACATATACCATGTAGCATTCACTCTTTGCATTTGAATTCAATCACATTGATGGATAAGAAAATTATTAAGTCTACGTTTGAAAATGATAACAATTACTTGTTCAGCCCATGTCGTGACGAAAGTACATCATTGAAATTTAAAAAAAAGTTACTATAAAGTGTATTAGCTATTACGTATCTAACTTACAAATTATTATACTAAATTACACATAAGAATAGAGCTTTTGAACCATTATCACTCCAGAAAAGAAAAATAATGAATCTACACACTCACGGGCGGACCCATGTTAAGACACACGGTCGGGCAAGTGCCCGACCGTGTTTTTCGCGAATTTAGGGCAAGGTGCGGCGTGCGGGCAAGGCGATTCACGATTTTTCCTGGGACGGTGCTCGCGATTCGCAATTTGCTGGGACGGCAAGGCGATTCGGGGACGGTGCTCGTCGGGGCAGTGCGCAATCGCACCTGGTACGTTTCGATTTTTCCTGGGACGGTGCTCGAGCACCGGGGCGGTTCGCAATCGCACCTGGTAGCACCTGGTACGCTTCTTCTTCTTCTTCTAATCTTCTTAATGCTGCAACCCCCCTTCTTCTCTCCCTGCCCCCTGTTTTCCCCCTCCTCCAGTCCTCCTCCTTCCTAATCTTCTTCTTCTTCTTCTTAATGTTGCAGTCCTCCTCCTTCCTAATCTTCTCCATCTTTTGTTGATAGTTGATACATTAGGCTTTTGCAAGGAAATTAATAATTATGTTCGTAGTTATGTTTAGAATAATTATCCTTCTAATATTCATCAGAGTATTAATTTTGCAATCTTCTTCAAATTTGACAGGACATTCGAGCACTTTTTCCATCTGATTGCAAGGAAATTCAAGCTTACGGCAAGGACGCAAGGTCCATTCTTCTTCCTCACTTAGATCTAGGTAGGATATAAATTATATAGAGATAGATATAGATTTAGGTTTGTGATTTAATCCAGTTTAGTATAGATTTAGGTAGGATATAATTTAACACCTATTTTTAAACACGTATTCAGCTATTTTCAAAAGAGTTTTATGATTTCAATGTTTTGTTTGGAATTTTCAAAAAAGTTTTATGATTTCAACGTTAACTGGAATGTTCCTCTTGATTTAGTCTGTGCCTGTGATGTTTGTGATGTGCATATCGATTAGCCCTAGTTGCGCTAACAGGAATGTCCCGTCGGTTTTTTGCAGCGTGTTTAATCAGTGGTCAATGGAGAAATTTTTTTCTAAAAAGGGAGCATGTCAAAGTTCGATAGATTCTCAGGAGTTAGTTCTCACTGGTAAAAGAAGTCGCGTAGAAGAGGTCAAAATAGAAGATTTACCTTCAGATCCTGGCCTAAGAAATCCAATAAACTCCTACGATGCAAATATTCAAGAGTCAATACGAAGATATTACTTGTAGAAGGGTCCTTGTCAACCTCATTTAGAAAGTTTCCCCAAACAGAAATTGGAAACAAAGCTCGACGCTTTAACAAGAATTGGTTTAACGAGTTTAAAGGCTGGTTAGAATACAGTATAAAAAAAGATGCAGCATTTTGTCTTTACTGTTATGTTTTCCCTCAAAGAGGTTGTGAGTCTAGTTCAACTATTAGAGGATTCAGAAATTGGAAAGAGAAAACTATATTGGACAGACATGTTGGAAATCACACTACTCCACACAATGCTTCTAGAAAACTGTGTGAGGCTTTGATGAATCAAAAACAAGGTATTCAAATTGTTTTTGCTAGACAAGAAGAACAATAAAGTTTGGATTATCGTGCTCGTTTATGTTCTTCGATTGATTGTGTTAGATTTCTTTTACGACAAGGACTTTCATTCCGTGGTCATGATGAAACTAAAGAGTCTACCAATCGAGGTAATTTTCTTGAGCTTCTGAACTTCCTTGCGTCGCATAATGATGAGATCAAAGCAATTGCGCTTCAAAACGCTCCTCAAAATTGTCAACTTATATCGCCGAAGATTCAGAAAGAAATAGTATCAGCAATTGCAATAGAGACAACAAAACAAATTGTTTGTGAAATTAGAGAAGATTGCTTTACAGTTCTAGTGGATGAATCCCGTGATGTTTCTACAAAAGAGCAGATGTCTGTTGTGTTACGCTATGTGAATTCCAGTGGCAAGATTATAGAGCGTCTACTTGGTTTTGTTCACGTAGCCGATACTACTGCATTATCCTTAAAATCTGCCATTGATTCGTTATTTATGAAAAATGGTCTCAGTATATCTAAGTTGCGTGGACAAGGATATGATGGCGCTAGTAATATGAAAGGCGAGTTCAGAGGGCTAAAAGCTTTGATTTTGAATGAAAATAGTTGTGCTTTTTAGGTTCATTGTTTTGCACATCAACTGCAATTGGTGCTAGTAGCTGTTGCAGAAGGAAATTCAGATATTGCCGAGCTTTTCACAGTTATTAAACAGGTTTTGAATGTTGTTGGTGGCTCTTGTAAACGACGCGACTCTCTTCGAGCGTTGGAAGTTTTAAATTTTATTCGTATGTTTTCGTCAATTGTTGATGTACTGGAGATTGTCGTAGTTGATGGGGCAGATGGAAATCAAAGAGGCATGGCAAGCGCACTATTACAAATTATCTTGACTTTTAAATTTGTATTTGTGCTTCATTTGATGAAAAACATTTTGGCAAAAACTAACGAGTTATCACAAGCGTTGCAAAAAAGGATCAAGATATTGTCAACGCAATGCATTTTGTAAAGTTGTCCAAATCCCTACTATTAAATATGAGATATGATGAGGTTGAGTGGCAATCGTTTATGGTTGAAGTCTCTAAATTTTGTTGTAAACATGACATAAAAGTTCCAAATATGAATGAGAAGTTTGTTCAACCAGGTAGATCAAGACGCAACACACATAAAATTACCAATTTACATTTTTTTCAGGATTGAAATTTTTAATGCAGTGTTGGATTGGATGCTAAATGAGCTAAATGACCGTTTTGATGAAGTCAATACAGAATTGCTGATGTGTGTTGCTTGTCTGGACCCAAAGAATCAATTTGCTGCTTATGATAAACAAAAACTAATTCATCTTGCTGAATTATACTCATATGATTTTACTCCAATAGAGTTGCAGTTATTTGAAGGACAACTTGACATGTATATTTTTGACATGCGATCTGCATCGCCGGACATATTTTCAGAAATTAAGGGAATCAGTGGACTTCTTCAAAAATTAGTGGAATTAAAAAGATAAGATAATTACCGGCTAGTTTTCAGATTGTTAAAGTTAGCTTGCCTCCTACCCGTTGCAATAGCTAGCATTGAAAGAACATTTTCTGCAATGAAGATAATAAAGAATCTTCTGCGAAACAGAATGGGAGATGAATGGATGAATGATTGTTTGGTGACGTATATTGAAAAAGACGTTGCAGATACAATTACAAATGAAGAAATTATTTCACGTTTTCAGAGTATGTGTCAACGTAAAGCATCATGTTGATCTGTAAGTTTTTATAATGTTTTGTTTTGAATTTCATGTAATTGCATTTTATTATAATATTGTGTTGAATATTTTTCTTACATAAATATCCCTGAAAAAAAAAAATCGGGGGCGCTGCCCCTGAACCCCCGCTCAGGGGGCCCTGCCCCCCGAACCCCCCGATCGACAATACTTACATTGTGCCCATGCGACTTCAAAATCCTAGTTCCGCCACTGTAACACACTAGTTCAAGTAATATTAAGCACAACTACATGCATGTGGTGTCTGCAAAACCAAACTAGTTAAATTACATAGCTTTTGAATTCTTATTGACCTTCCAAACATGAGAGTAGAATCAGAAATAACAACAAAAGTACAAGAAGAACCTTGAATATTAGCACTTACCACTTAAAATCTACAAACTATTCATTCCCTGCTCCAAAACCTTACTTTACACAGCTCATAGTGAGTATTACCGAATACATATAATGATAAAATAAGACCTTAAATTAAGCACATGGAAAATCATAGTAAGAGAATCAGGAAAGTAAAAATATATATATTTTTATTGTGTGGACACTTAGAATGCCGAAAAGAACGCAATCGGAAGTGACTTTAGGACCATAGTATGGTCAAATAGAGAGCATTACCTCTTTATAGTATCTGTTGCACTAATAAACTTGTTATAGTTTTCGTAAACCAACATTTGCAAGTCAGTATCAAGATTTTTTATCTCAGCTGCCATCCCGACGTGCTTCTGAAGAAGGGCATCCAAATTGAACTTTTGAACCTAAAGAGTGTGAGAAAAAAAAGTTTATTTAGCATATATGTATATATGCAACACATAAGAACCAGTGAATAGAATGAAATCATCTTATCTTATAAAATATAAGTTAACTCTACAAACAGTCCATTTAAAAATCTCATGAATCTCTGTAAAATTAATGAAAAACAATTAATTTTAGCACAATGTCCTCTGATTCATAGTTTAGAAGTTCACAAAGAATTCTAACTATATAACTAAACTGACACAAGACGAATGTAGTGTATGGCCTAAGTGCCTAAGAGAACTCTAGTAAAGTGGATGTTAGTGAGGTGTTGTGGGGATCTAAGAATGATGTGATGCACAAGCAAATGTATCTGACAATTAATTACAAGCAGCGCAAAAATTATTAAAGGCATCCACGAACATTTACAATTGAGATTAAAGTGATAAATAAGCCAACAATTTCACGTTAGATTAAGACTCAGCGAATTCAATTAAATCTTAGCAAATAAACTCTTCACAGAGAAATGAATCAAAGACGAGCGCTTACATTCTAACATCCACAAGTGCATGTTTCAACCAAATAAACAACGAATGGAAATAAAACATCGCACAAGAACATACATAAGAAATAAGAGATCGGGGAGGTAAATTGTTGATGATTTCTGGGGCTGGACAGCAATTCTGTATTGGGAATGTTCAGATTTCACGGTGTCGGGAGGGGGGTTGACGGTCATAGGAGGGGCTGGGGGAAGTTCTGGCTGATTTAGGAAGACTGTTTGGAGGATTGGTGTGGCTGTTAACTTGCAGATCAGGGGAATTGGTTGACGGTAGTCTCGACAGGGACTGGACATATGAGTGACACCTGGAATCTGCATAATAGAGAACCGGAGATGAAGCAAGGTTGGGGTCTCTTGACTGGGCAAAACAGGGGTTGATCGGGTGTGGGTATCAGGAAACAGTTGGGGTGTGAAGGTTGGGAGCAACACTTATCATGTGGTTGTTGTTTGAGCAAAGATTGGGGGTGCCAGGAGGGTCAGTTACTAGATTGAAAAATTTCTAAAATACTTATGGTTGGGAAGGGGGAAGGGGGTAGTAACTATGTAGTTATATATAGGGGGTAGTTGGACTAGTGGTTAGTAGTAGTTATGTGAAAGGAAGTGGTGGTTTTCTTGTGTGTGACGGCAGCTGGATGGGTGGTGGTCGGGCGGGGGAGAGAGGAGGGTCTTGGCTTTGGCACCTAGAGTCCACGGAATAGGCATCGTGAAAAGACAGCGAGAGCCCAAAACATGCCCATATTTTGTGATATCTAAAATTAGTCCCCCGGACTCCTATTTACAGCATAGTAGTCACTATGGGCGACCTAGATCGTCCAGAACATAAAGTCATAATATTACGTGGAATAAAAATACAAAATATATTAAAACAAATACATAAAAATTGTCATCGCATCCAGAGCGTCTGGATGCGACTACTGGCTCGGATCATCTATGCGACAATCCTAACTCCATCTCCTCCGTATGTAAATTTGTGCAGGCTCTCATAAGTATCATCCCTCCCTCAATCTGTTATCTCCGCATAAACATTGAGCATGACTTTGATTTCATTTCTGCTCTTAAATCTAGTGCAAATATAGTGGATATTTTCTGCAAAGTTCTCCTTTCTATGGCAGTAATGAATACAACTATTCTAACAGCACTGGACGCCAGCGAGGATAACTCCATCTAAAGAATGCCCAACCGGAAGAGTAATTTGATCACAAAATATTCTTTACGTTATAAAATGTAGGATTTAAACCATGATGCTGAAAAAGGTGTTTAAATCCGCTGAATAAAATGTGCTTCATCACCATAGATCATCTAATGGTGTTAAGACTAGGAGGAATCTTGCCAAATTTTAGATGATGAAATCCATAGAACATGCAACTACTTAGAACATCCTAGTAAGTCATCCAAAGTGGAGCCTGGCTAAATCATTTTCAAATTAACCATAAAACTTGGATCCAATAACTTGATTACGTCGCCACTATCAGATCTGCTGAACAAAAAATTAAAAGGAGAGAAGGAAATGGAATTGAAGTGTACAAGAATAGACATGTAGACATCAGGGTCGAAGTTAGGCGAATTGACGGAATCAGCAGATTCCGGACGCCCGCCGCTACTGTTTGAACTTCCACCGCCACTGGCGGAGGTATTGGTGGAGTAGAAGCTTGCGAGTAGTTCCCGCGTCCTCTTCGCCTTCTCGTCCAGAGGCGGTGAAGCGTTCTCCAGAGCCATTATTCCTGGCCTTTTGAACCTCTCTCTCTGTCTCCGGTTAGAGCCTTTGTCCTTCGACGTCCGTCAGTCTTGGCCGTCGCGTCGATCGAAATCTCCGCGGGCGGCGACGTGGAGTAGAAACGAGAGGCTTCGTCCGGCTAGTTTTTCAGCTGGATCGACCGTCCCGATGGAAGCGTGGCGAAGAGAAACACGGAGATGATCGCTCAACGATCTGGCTGAGTGGAGTAATTAAGAACACAAAAAATCCAAACTGATTGCTCAGCGCTCACACACAGCGTCTCTCGGTGCGATCAAGCGAGTACAGGGCGAAATGCCTAATGCGATTATTTATGGGTTAGCGGAATATTATCCGGAGTTTTTCACTTTTTCCTGAAGGCCGTTCGTTAAACAGAATGTAATTCGATAGAGTTTGAGAATATTATGGAATTTCTTAATTTTATTATTCGTTATATAGATAAAAAAATTCAAATCAAGAATTACGTATGCTGGGGCGGAATGAGCGCGTCCGGGTGGAATGCACGCGCCCAGGCGAAATGAACACGTAAATATTAGATTCATGAAACCATAAATTATAAATTATTAATAATGTATCACTTTTTTGTTTCATATAGTTGTTGTGTTATAGACTCATACAGCTCATCTTGTCTACATCTCTTGTTGTATCAGCGCATGTATCTCAATATACTTGTGAGTTTACACTACCCTCTTGTATCATTATTCCCACATTCCCTAAAATCAGATCCATATGTGACGGATGTCTTGGTATAAAATTATGCAAAATCATCGTGGTCATCATAATATTTGCGTGTTTGTCAAAGTTGTAGTTTGGCATGTAACATCACAACCTAGTTTAACAACAAATCAGTCGTCCGCCTGGGCCCCGTGATAAGAAATAAACTAAGCAACAGTATTTAAATTGTCACATAGCAGGTAAAAATGAATGTATTAAATGAAAATTTACAGTATGAGTAATAAATGAAGCTAAAAGTAAAAGGGTACCTAAATTTTTCTGAATTCACAGAGCCAATTAAAAAAGAAATGAACCAAACATCTGAATTTTCTAAATATTGTCTTACACATATAAAATCTTAAACATTTAGGTTACACTGAGTTCATGAAAGAAAATAGTATAGTACTGAAAGGAAAGATAATTGAACGAAAAACAAACTATAAATGGAGGTTCGCAAACGATTATCCTAGGCGCAACTACCCACTTGTGACCCCTGCAATGAAATGCTCGAAAATGGGTCAGCCCACTGGAGAGTAAAAAAATCATTCCTCTTAGTCACACAAAATAATTTGAAAAAAATATGAGTGCATGCTTTTTAAAATAATATTTTATACTGAGGAAAAATATACTACAATTCTATGCATATTTTTCTATCAAAAATGTTGTGAACATAAATATCAGTTCTAGTGTAATCATATTATGCATTTTCATTCAAGTTCCGAAAATATTAAACTATAGAGATTTCTAGATTTCGGCATATTCTAGGTTGAGTAGTTTCTTATGTGTGTTCTAACGATCTGAGTTCCTACTAACAAACACAGGTGTTCTAGTGTCTCACGGACGCGGACTCGCTTCTACTAATCTTCTAAATGGGTGTCATCTCCCCAAACTTGAGGCTCATACGGTCTGATACGCCCTATGAGTAAGATAGTGCATCTCTATCTATCACGAGAGAAAGTATCGAGCATGCCTCCTAATTATTTCCTGTTCGACTTAGGGATTGCATATTTATTATCATTGCATCTTTGACCATGTCTCCTTTCAATCAGCAACCTCTCACCCTAGAGGTTACATGATAACTCCTTTATATTCTCACATTAGTTATTATACCCGAAAAACAGGACCCAAGATAAATTGGGCTCTTTCTAATGTTTATTCTTGATGCAGGCAAAAACCCAATCGCCCACAAACCAGTTGTGGAATGAAAACATAACTAAAAATACTCAACTGCTGAAATAATTAATATAGAAGGACTTAGGGCATAACTGCATAAGTCAGGAAAATTAACTACACTCTTTAACTATTATAAGCCTAGGACTTAGAGTCTAGGCTCAAGTCACTTGCATTGGGACAACATGTAATAAATGACAAAAGAACTTTACGTCTCCTCGTCGTATCAAGAGATCGACGCGTCTCTTATGATTTGAAGATATCTAAACAATCACATGTCGAACAGTCGCGACTTTTTTTCTCCTAAATCTCAATTATCTATTTGGTCAAAAGAAATGATTTATCATGTCATCTAAGTAAGACAATTCAGATATCCCGCCTATTTAATGACTGCTTCATATGTGCATTTCACTCATCTTCTGTCTGTCTCATAATTCTCTTCACTCTTACTTCCTCTAGTCTTTGAAGACTTCAAATAATCGTCTTCTTCAAGTCCAACTCTCCAACTCTTTCTCTAGACTGTTCCTTTCTAGAATGGTCCTGATTCCTATCTTCTATAGAATCAAGAAGGGGGAGAATGGTGTTTCCTAGTAAGGATTGTGACTTTGCAAAAGAAAATGTCACATATGGTCACTGGAGTCCAATCTCTTGCATGAGGTTGATGTCATATAACCTCTTGCAAGGACTGGCAATCTCGCATATTCTCACTGAATGCCCCCTTCATCCAGCGAGGAATGTTGAGCTCTCACTCAGGGGGAGGAGTTATCAAGGATGGAGAAGCATTCCCTGGTGGATCCTCTGCCTTCCATCTCACCCTCCATGGTGACTCCTTTATCCTCAGATTCTCGTTGCTCAACAAGAGATTGCTAGCAACAAAGGTGGTAACAACTCTGAAGATGCGTGAGGACAGTGGTCAAGCTCCCTTCTCACCTTTTTCTTTCAGTGTTTGTTTCCGATGAAGAGGGCAACAATCCAAGGGGAGCACGAGGCAATTAGGACTATCATTCGTGTTGTCCTGGTCCCAAAGAACATAAGCTGGATAGAGTTCAGTCTGCTATCTTACAAAATCTTCCTAATTATTTTCTGTTCGACTTGGGGATTGCATATTTATTATCATTGCATCTTAGACCATGTCTCCTTTCAATCAGCAACCTCTCACCCTAGAGGTTACATGAGAACTCCTTTATATTCTCACATTAGTTATTATACCCGAAAAACAGGACCCAAGAAAAATTGGGCTCTTTCTAATGTTTATTCTTGATGCAGGCAAAAACCCAATCGCCCACAAACCAGCTGTGGAATGAAAACATAACTAAAAATACTCAACTGCTGAAATAATTAATATAGAAGGACTTAGGGCATAAGTCAGGAAAATTAACTACACTCCTTAACTATTATAAGTCTAGGACTTAGAGTCTAGGCTCAAGTCACTTGCATTGGGACAACATGTAATAAATGACAAAAGAACTTTACGTCTCCTCGTCGTATCAAGAGATCGACGTGTCTCCTATGATTTGAAGATATCTAAACAATCACATGTCGAACAGTCGCGGCTTTTTTTTTCTCCTAAGTCTCAATTATCTATTTGGTCAAAAGAAATGAATTATCATGTCATCTAAGTAAGACAATTCAGATATCCCGTGTTGAAACCTGCAACAGGCCTCTTGAGTTCGGACTCACTGGGGGTGCAGTCGATGCTTACTTCTCCCTCACTAGACTCTCTTGACGGTGGATGCTAGAATAAGAAAAGACCCAAGGCTGAAGCGAGGAGGTCCCGCCACACACCCGGAAGATCTTAGAGAGCTTCCCCTCCCAAACCAGAGCTCAACCGGGCACCTTGGAGGGCACTAGCAGCCGACCAAAAACTAGCCTGGAGGAGAGGATTCTCTAAAATCGGATCTCCTCCAAGGTGCCCTTAAGGGTCTATTTATAGTTTTCCTAGGCTGGTCTGTAAATAGCCTGAATCCGCCTTTTAATTTTACTAATCGCACCCCAAATTGGTCTGCTAATAGCCTAACTCCGCTGTTCTGAAGGGCTATTTGCAGCCCACCAGGGATATTATGGTCTTTTTTCCCCTCAAAACCTTTGGGGCGAGTGGTCCGTGAGGGCACCACTCGCCGATCTCCCGCTCAGCTGGGCGAGTGCCCATGCTACTGAGCGAGCGGTCCGTGAGGGCACCACTCGCCGATCTCCCGCTCAGCTGGGTGAGTGCCCATGCTACTGAGCGAGTGGTCCATGAGGGCACCACTCGCCGAACTTCTTCTCCCTGCAGCGTACCCCCACTAACCCGGGGATCTCTCCACCTTCCTTAGCCTGGGCGAATGATCCGGCTGATGGACCCACTCGGCGAATATGGGTTGTACACAATCCCCGCTCTTTGCGAGCGGTTCCTACGCTCGGAAAGAACAGTCCAACCCTGTATTCGGTGAGTGCTTGCTGACTGGACCCATAAGACTCTGTGGGTCCCACCGTCATCCTATATATACCTCCTCATGTCAGACTTTTCTGGACCATTTTTATATCTCGGCCCGGAGTTTTTCCTCCCTGGACCTTTCGCCACTTCCAATGTCTTTCCACAAGCCTTCCACGAGACCCCTCTCGCAAGAAATGATCGAACGCCTGGCTGCGGCCCAGACTGCAACCGCCCCCAAAACTGCCAGATTTGCTCCCTGGCTCACATCCAAGCGGGACTCGAGCGCCCCATATGTCTCGTGGCGAGCCAAAGCGATTCGGATGAATCGCCAAAAAGGCGAGACCGCCTCGGACTCTCCAACGAATACTCTTCCAGACCCCGGGACTCGGGTATGAAGATTCCTCCTGCCTTTCTTTTTAGTTTCTGCCTCCTTATTCTGCAATCGCTCCGACCATTCGCAGGGGATTTCGGTGCTTAAGGACGGCCACGGGGCCATTTTGAACAGTGTCGTGGTGCCACCTCCCGCGGACGAGACACCTCCTCCAGATCTGGACCTTGCTCCTCCACCCCCTCCGGGCGAGACTATACTTCAATCTGGTAAGTTGTGAACCCTCTCGATTTTCCTTTCATGTTGCTTGTTACTGACCATTACCTTTTCGCAGCCCTCAACCATGACGTCCCGCTGCGGGACTCCATTCCTCAAAGTTCCCCTGCCCAGCAGAACCCCTCTGTTACCGCGAATGAACGGAGGGTCTCCCCTGAGCGGGAACTGGGTCAGCACCTCCGTGCTGATGACCGTACGAATGCTCCGGCTCCTCCTCCTCCGCTTTACCGCCCCGGGAAAGGGAAGGTTCTACCACCTTCCGCAGGCTTGTCTGGGGTCCTCCCCCATTCGCCTCGCCCTTCAGGTCATAGGGAACCCATCCCAGGTCAGTTTACTCACCTGCCCCTATCGTACTCGCATATTTTACCGCAACTGACCTAGTTGTGATTTCGCAGGCCATCGGGAAGCCTCCCCCCTTGATTCCTACAACGAGGGGGAAGAGGGGATGCTCTTGCCTCTCCCCTCCCCTGGGGATCTCGCTGACTTCCTGGGCGACTCCTCAGATCACGCGACCCTGAATGAGTGGATCACGGAGGTCTTGGGGAAGCTCATCCACATCCAGCGGAACGTCGCCGGCCAGGTGGATGATGTGCGGCTGGGAGTCGCGCGTGAGCTAAAGGACCTTCGGTGGGACTACTCACGCCTTCTCGCGACGGTGGAGCGCCTGGGGGGTGAAGGAGGGGAGTTGTCTCCCGGAAGACACGCCGCGCGAGCCCGGGACCAACTCCAACTGGCTTCCCATGAGATCACCAACATGCTCGCGTACTACCGCCCGCGAATGCCCCTGGAAGCTGGGTCGCGAAGGCGAGGTCGGTGGGTTTGGGAGGAGTTCTGATCTAGTTGACCTTCACCCCTCCTGTTATTTCTTTCCTCGTTTTCTGTGTTGCGGATGCTGGACTTTTATATTTGTCTGTAATAATTTTATACTCTACGCTTTGCGAATGCTCTATTTCTCGCTTTTTGTTTTTCTCGTAGTTTTGCCTGGGTATTGCTGAATGATATGCCAGTGCCGAATGTTTTCTTAGCTCTTTCGTGCAGTCGTCGAGCGAATAGCCACAGGGCATTCGCCATTAATGGGCGAGAGGGATCGGCTCGGGTTTCGAGGCGTCGGGAAGGCGCGATTGCTATTCGCACACCCGTTACCTCGAAAGCCCAAACGCCGTTTAGTCCCTCTATAAATAGGTCTTTCAACCACCGTATTAAATACCTTACCATCCGCTCCCCCTCTTTCCTCGCACTAGCACTCGCGCTTCTCCCTTCTCTGCTGCTCCCTTATCCTTCGTCATTCGCGAAATGGGTGGTGATGCGGAAGGTATGGCCAGGTGCGCCAGCGCATTCGTCAACCATACTTTCGACTCCTGCGACCTATCCGAAGAGGCTTACTTGACTGCTGTCGCGGATTACATTCCGCCGGGGTTCGAGGCGCGAAAGCCCAGGCCGGACGAGCGCCTAAATTCCATCTCGCCCTGTGCTCTCGCGATCCCGCTAGAGCACTTCGAGGTGGGGTTTCGCCTTCCCATCTGGCCGGAACTCCGCCAGACCTTCAAGTACTACGGGGTCGTGCCCGGCCAGCTCAACCCCAACTCCATCGCCATGCTGGTCGGGTACGAGAGCTATCTGCGAGAAGAGAGGATCGAGTTCTCGCTACCCGTCTTCCGCAAACTCTACACCTTCCGCTGCACCAACGGCATCTCCTTCATCTCGGGTCTAAACCCACTCAAGCACTACGGGCTCCCGAACAAAAACCACGACTGGGTTCGCCGCTTCATCTTCGTCAGCGGGAGCCTGGGAAACACCCTTCTCGCCCCGGTGCAGGAGGAGGAGTCAACCTTCCGCCCCCCGACCCTAGGGGGCACGAGGCCAAACTCCACCAATATATTCTGGAGCACGGGATGGACCTCGTCTATCTCCGGCGAAACGTCAACTCGCTCCCGCTCATTCCGCAGGGCGAGGGTAAGTTTTCGAGACTTCATTCATTTTGGCCTTGTGATTCTTACACCATTCGCTAAAACCATTCGCAATATTATGTAGGCGTGCGTAGCCTCCCCCTTCATCCGTCGCGGCCTCCTGGGTTTTGCTTGCCTCTCGCGCAAGCTGCCGCGGATGCCTGCCGGGAGGGGCCTTCCTCCTCCAAGCCTAGCAGCCGAAAGAGAAAACTCGCGGCGACTCCTTCCTCTCCCCCCAGCAAGTCGCGATGTCCTCCTTCCACCAAAGGGAAAGGGGTTGTGGGCGAGACCTCTGGAGCGAAAGCTCCAACCCAAACCCTAGGGATGGAGGTCCCGGCCCAAACCCTGGTGACCGAAGTGTCGGCCCCAACCTTGGGGTCGGGTGTGCCAGATGGGACGGTGGTCCAGGCGAGATCGTCGCTGCCGCCGCCTCCGCTGCCCAGGAACCACCGCAACTTCCTGAACGGCGAGAGGTACGTGGATCCCTCAGGGGCTCCCCTGGTCAAGTGGGACAGAAACACGAACAGGGTCTCGCTCTCCACCCTTCATCCAACCTGGATAGAGAGCGACGTCGCCAGCGGTGAGGCGTACGCCATTGCGTATGCCCTCTATGGCCGTGAGGATGCCGAGGTCTTCGATGCCGAGAAGACGCAAGTTCTCGCCCACGAGGCCGCTCGAGCCATGCTGCGGGCCCTTGAGCTCTCGCACATGTCTTCTCGCCGGAGCATCAACTTGGCGCGGAATCTGGCTGGGGTCGAGGAGGCCAGGGCTCTCATCTCTGGGGAGGCGACTGAGCTCAGAGTGAAGCTGGAAGCCGCAGAAGCGCTTCTCGCCCGCCGCCCGGTTGCAGAGGTATACTTTCTCTCACCCCTGCGGATGACCATTGCTGATTGCCGCACTTTTATCTCAGGTTTTATTTCATTTCTTCAGGATGCTACAAGCGCCGGGGTGCTTAGCGCGCGGGTGGTCGACCTTGAAGAGGAAGTTCGCCTGGACAAAGCCGAAGTCCAACGGTTGCGAGAAGCCGACGCGTCGGCACTCGACCCGGGAAGTGGGGGGCACTTTTACCCCCATCACGAGCTAGAGCAACTGATGCAGGAGAATGCGCAAAGCGCCGTTAAGCATGCGCTGCAGGTGCTGCGGCGAGCTGGATATCTGAAGGCGGAGGCCGAATGCCTTTCCGCTCGCCAAGTCGTTCCCGAGCTCTACATTCTGATCCCCTTCCCGGAGGACGATAACGGCGAGCCGCGGGAAGACGCCCTCATCCCGGATTCGGGCGAGAGCGAAGGATCCCCAAGCGAGAAATCTGCCGACCCTTGAGAAGGGCCCTTTGTATTTTTTTCTCTTCTTTGTACTTACCATTTTGAATGTAATCATGAACGGGGCGAGTGCCCTTAAAACATATATATATTGACTACAATTTTTGTGCTATCTCAACTTTTCTCTTATTCGCCGCTATATCTCGCTAGGCTCATTAGGACGTTAATTCTTTCTCATTCGCCGCTATATCTCGTTAGGCTCATTAGGACGTTAATTCTTTCTCATTCGCCGCTATATCTCGCTAGCCTCATTAGGACGTTAATTCTTTCTCATTCGCCGCTATATCTCGCTAGGCTCATTAGGACGCTAGGTCGTAGTGCGACTGTCCTGGCCACCCAGCGAATGCTCGAAGATGACTTAGGTGTGCTGCCCCTTTTCGACTTCCCGCTTCCTGCCCTACTCGTACCTCTTTACCATTCGCCCAGACCGGGGCTTCGCTTAGGTAGTCGGGAAGAGAGGTGAGATTACCTTACTGGCGCGTGGTCCCTGCGAGTGTTCTCAAGGCCCACCCTTGAGAACTTAGAACCTGCCACCGAGTGAGCCTTCGGACCTGCCAGCTAGATGAGAGCCAGGACAGTAGGTCTGCTCGGGGCCATTTCCTTCATCACCTTAGAACCTGCCACTGAGTGAGCCTTCGGACCTGCCAGCTAGATGAGAGCCTGGACAGCGGGTCTGCTCGGGGCCATTTTCTCAACACCTTGGAACCTGCCACCGAGTGAGCCTTCGGACCTGCCAGCTAGATGAGAGCCTGACAGCGGGTCTGCTCGGGGCCATTTTCTCAACACCTTGGAACCTGCCACCGAGTGAGCCATCAGACCTGCCAGCTAGATGAGAGCCTGGACAGCGGGTCTGCTCGGGGCCATTTTCTCAACACCTTGGAACCTGCCACCGAGTGAGCCTTCGGACCTGCCAACTAGATGAGAGCCTGGACAGCGGGTCTGCTCGGGGCCATTTTCTTCATCACCTTAGGACCTGCCACCGAGTGAGCCTTCGGACCTGCCAGCTAGATGAGAGCCTGGACAGCGGGCCTGCTCGGGGTCATTTTCTTCATCACCTTAGGACCTGCCACCGAGTGAGCCTTCGGACCTGCCAGCTAGATGAGAGCCTGGACAGCGGGCCTGCTCGGGGCCATTTTCTTCATCACCTTAGGACCTGCCACCGAGTGAGCCTTCGGACCTGCCAGCTAGATGAGAGCCTGGACAACGGGTCTGCTCGGGGCCATTTCTGGAGCTTTCAGAGTCTTTCCTACAAGCTGCACCATCACTCTCATACACATAGTTTAAACAAAATATTCTTAGTCAAAAACACTTTTACTACATACTGCTAGGGATATAAGCGTTTAAGGTCGTCGCCACTCCATGTGTGGCTGAGAGGTTGGCCCTCCACATTCTGAAGGCGATACCCCCCAGACTTTAGTGCCTCTTCCACGACATAGGGGCCTTCCCAGTTGGGGTTAAGTTTTCCCACCGCGGCGGACCTCCCTGCCGCGTCGACCTTCTTGAGCACCAGATCTCCCTTCTCGAACTGCTTGACCCTGACGTGCTTGTCGAAGTACTTGTCCATCCGCCGCTTGACCTCTTCTTGGCGAATGGCTGCTAGGTCCTGAGTTTCTTTGATGAGGTCGAGGGAGAGCCGCAACTCCTCCTCGTTCTCGGCTCTCCAATCTTCCTCTCCACTTGCGGCGGCCTTTACCCGTGGTGTCATAACCTCGAACTCTATGGGGATGACGGCCTCGCAGCCGTGAGAGAGCTTGAAAGGGGTCTCTCCCGTGGCGGTGCTGGGGGTAGTTCTTAGGGCCCACAGGACCGATGGAAGCTGTTAAACCCAATTGCCCTTCAGATTTTCCACCTTCTTCTTGAGCAGGTTCACGATGACCTTGTTTGCCGCCTCCACCTGCCCGTTGCTCCTGGGATGGTGAACGGATGCAAACCTGAGGTCTATCCCCAGCTGGCCACAGAAGCTGATGAATTCCTCGCTTGCGAACTACGGACCATTATCCGTGACTATGGCCTGTGGAAGCCCATGTCGACAAATAATCCCCCCCCCATACGAAGTTGCGGATTACCTGGGAGGTGACCTTAGCCAACGCCTTGATCTCCAACCACTTTGAGAAGTAGTCAATCATGACTAGGAGAAACCTCCTCTGCCCACTAGCCTGGGGGAAGGATCCTACCAGGTCCATCCCCCATATGGCGAATGGTCAGGGTGCCGTGATACTCTTTAGCCTCTAAGATGGCATGAGCTGAAGCGGGGCGAACATTTGGCACTTCTGGCACCTCTTGGCGAAGGCTGCCGCGTCTTTACTTAGGGTTGGCCAGAAGTACCCCTGCCTCATTATTCTTGCCTCCAACATCATGCTCCCCGAATGGATGCCGCACTCGCCGGAGTGAACTTCTTCCAAGATCCTTGGGACCTCCTCCTCTGAAATGCATCGGGCCAGGAGGCCCGAGAGGGTCTTCCGATACAAGCCCCCCTCATGGAGCACGTAGTAGGCGGACTTATATCGGAAGCGCCTCTGGTCTGGAACCTCCTCCGGAAACTTTCCCGTTGCAAGGAAGGTAACGAAGGGATCCTTCCAGGAGGGCCGCTGCTCTACATCCATGAGTTCTCCCTCCTCGATCGAAGGGCGGAATAGGTCTGTCAGGGTCCCCCCGGCTCGAGGACCGGATTTGGCCAACCGATCCGCCGGGGTGCTCTCCTCCCGAGGGACGTGCCGGATGGAGAAAGTTTTGAACGTTCCCACGAGACCTCTCACTTTGGCCAAGTACCTTATGAGCGCAGGTTCCCTCGTCTCGAACTCTCCCCTGATCTGAGAGGCTATTACCATCGAGCCGGTGAGGACCTCCACGTTATGGACTCCGAGCCTGGGCCAACCGTAGACCGACGATCACCGCCTCATACTCCGCCTGGTTGTTGGTGATTGGGAAGTGTATCACTAGTGTCTGCTCGATCTTTACTCCGTGGGGACTCTCCAGCACCAGCAGCTCCGAGACAATTCTTTCCCGAAGCCCCATCCACCAGCAGCTTCCACGGAACATGACGAGGGGCTCCGTCTTCCTTCATCTCGGCCACATAATCTGCCATGAAATCAGCCACCACCTGCGCCTTCATGGATAGTCGAGGGACGAAGGTAATGTTGAATTCACTTAGCTCTATCGACCATTTTGCGAGCCTTCCCGAGTGCTCCACTCCTTCGAAGATCTGGCGGAGAGGGTGGTCTGTCACTACTTGAATTGAATGGGCCTGGAAGTATGGCCTGAGCTTCCTTGCTGCGACGACTAGAGTAAAGGCCAACTTCTCCAAAATCGGGTATCTGAGCTCCGCTTCCCTCAGGACCCTGCTCACGTAGTAGACGGGCAGCTGCTTCTTGCCTTCCTCCCGAACCAGGACAGAGCTTACGGCCTCTGCCCCGACCCCGAGATATAGATATAGATCCTCCCCCTCTTTGGGACCTTGGAGTAGCGGAGCCTTGGTGAGTTGGCTCTTCAAGGCCTGGAAGGCCTCCTCGCATTCTTTTGTCCACTCAAACTTCTGGTTACCTCGTAATGTTTTGAAGAAGGGGGAGCATTTCTCCCCGGCTCGGGAGAGAAACCTGCTTAGCCCTACGAGTCTTCCGGTCAAGCGCTGAACTTCCTTGGCGTTCCGCGGCGATCCCAGCTCCATTATGGCCTTAACCTTGCCCGGGTTAGGTTCTACCCCCCAAGGGGTGAGAAGGTGCCCCAGGAATTTCCCCTTACTGGCCCCGAACACACACTTCAGGGGGTTCAAGCGCATCTTGTACTTGTGTAGGGTGGCGAAGGTCTCCTCGAGGTCCTGGATGTGAGAGTTCACGCACTTGCTCTTCACCATAAGGTCATCCACGTAGACCTCCAGGTTCCTTCCCCTTTGCTCCCTAAATACCCGGTCCATCATCTTCTGGTAGGTTGCTCCTGCATTTTTCAGCCCGAAGGGCATCATCTTATAGCAGTAGCATCCCTCCCTGGTGATGAACGAGACGTCTTTGACGTCCGGGGGGTGCATCCTGATCTGGTGATAACCTGAAAAAGCATCCAAAAAACTCATCACAGTAAAACCGACGGCTGAGTCAACCAGCGCGTCGATCCGAGGCAGGGGATAACAATCCTTAGGGCAGGCCTTATTTAACAATGAAAAATCCACACACATACGCCAGCGGCCATCGGCCTTTTTTACCATTACGATGTTGGAGACCCTGCCTGGGTACTGGATCTCCGATACAAACCTGCTTCGAGGAGCTTGGCCACCTCCCCGCGGATTGGTTCTTCGAGCTTGCTGGCGAAGGTCCTTCTCTTATGCCGGATGGGGCGGGCCCCTGGATCGAGGTTGAGACGATGGCAAGCCACGTCCACCTCGATGCCTGGCATATCAGCTGCGCTCCATGCGAAGACATCCACGTTGTTCTAGATGCACTCCAGCATGTTCACCCTGTCCTCCGGGCCGAGACCCCCGCTGATCCGCACCTCTTTCACTCTTCCCTCCTGGGTGATGACCTCCATCTCTACCACCTCTTCTGCCGCCTCGAGCCGGGTTGGCTCTTCCCATTGGCCCTTTACTTCTCGCCCCTCCTCCCGGGCCTCTTCCTCTGCGGCTCCTTCCGCCTCCATCGGCTCGATCTCCTGCTCCTCCTGAGCGACCTCCATATTCTCCTCTCGGGCACTGCCCTCTTCCTCTACTCCTCTCTTCTCCACTTCTTCTCCTGGCCCCTCCGGCCTCGTCATCTCCTTATCCATCCTCTCCGCCTCCGCCATCCAAGAGATGGTGTTGACGACAGTCACATAGCACTGCCTCGCCACCTTAGCATCTCCTCGGATCCGGACCTGGACTCCTCCACTATGGAACTTCAGGCATTGGTGGTACGATGAGGGCACGCACCGGAAAGAGCTAATGAGAGGGCGTCCGAAGATAGCATTGTAGCTGCTCGGAGCGTCAACGATGACGAACCGGCAGTTCCTTGGGACCCCTCCTAACGTCACTTGGAGACCCACGCCTCCCTCGACCTCCTTTCGCTCCCCTGAGAAACCAAACAGTGGTCCGTCGGAGGCCTGCACCCTCTTCTTCTCCACCTCCATCGCGTCGAAGGCCTTCTTGAAGATCACATTCACTGAGCTCCCGTTATCCACCAGGATCCGGGAGACCGTGAAGTTTTCTATCGCCGTCTGGATCACCAAGGCGTCGCAGAATGGATCCTCATAATCTGGCATGTCTTCCGAGGAGAAGGTGAGCTTCTCCGAGGGGGGGTGGGGTTTGGGAAGTCGACGCGATGTCCCTTCGGAACATCGCCTGGAAGCTCCTCTTGCGAGAGGCCTCTATCCCAACCCCACCATGAATGAACCCGATTCCCCCTGGTTCCTGTATCCGCCCTGTCCTCGCATCGGTCCTCTCCCGCCTCTGGGAGCACTTCCTCGATCCTGGCCTGCTGCCGCCGTGGCTGACCTCTCCCTCTCATCTCCAAGAATTCTGGGCAGGTGGCGGTCGCGTGACCTTCTTCCTGGTGAAAGTCACAATAAGGCAGCGCCACCCTGTCGCCTCTTCCTACTCTTCCTCTCCCTCCTCTTTCTCCTCTACCTCCTCTTCCTCGGCCTACTGCCATAGCTTGCTCCCTTAGGGGGTGAGGGGGTCTGGGACCTTGCCTCCACCCCGGATTCATTCCTCCCGCCTCTCTTCCTTGGTACCCCTCTTCCTGACCTCTCGCCGGTCCTTCCTGGTGCCTCCAGCCCAACCTGTTGTTGGGCTCTTGATTCCTCCAATTCCGAGGCGGTCTTTCGAACCCCTGACCCCTGGGTTCATCTCGCCTTCTTCCTTCTTGCTGCCTCACCTCGGGCTCGCTCATCTTTGCCAACCTCCTGTAGAACTCCGGGTTGGCCGCCTCCCCTTCAATCTCCTCTGCTGCTCGCTCCATCAATTCCTCAAAGGATGAAGGAGGCCTTCTTTTCAGGTCCATCTTGAAGAACCCGTCTCGCAACCCTACGATGAACGCCATCTTGAGGGCGAATCCCGGCACCTCCTGCACAAGGTGTATCTCCTCCTGGAACCTATCCGCGTAATGTGCCAGGGATTCCCCCTCCCTCTGCCTGATCTTGAAGAGAGCCTCCGCATCCTTCTTCCTCTTTTTTGACGTCGAGAAGCGCAGCCGAAAGCCTCGACGCAGATCATCGAACGCGTAGATGGAACCTGCGGGAAGCTGGTGGAACCAGTCCCTTGCTTTCTCCTTCAGGGTGGTTGCGAAGAGTCGGCATTGAAAAGCATCCGACATGGGAAGGATTGATGTCATGTCCTCAAACCACTGCAGGTGCACGACTGGATCCTCCTTGCCGGTGTAGTAGGACATCTCCGGCCCACGAAACCCCTCTGGCACTGGGGCCGAGAGGATCATCTCGCAAAAGGGGCTCCCTTCCCCTGCTCGGCGAATGGTCCTCTCGCGCGGAGCCAGCTCGCACACCTCAGCACTCGTCGGGCAGCTGAACAGCTGCCGCCCGGGGAGATCTCGCGCACTTCCTTCTGCTGGCACCTCCTTCCCCAGCCGCTGCCCCGGTGCGTTCTCGCCGATCTGCAGGGGCGGAACCACGGGGACTGACGGGGTCTCGCACTCGCTCCGCCCAGCGAGAACTATCTGCAGGACTTCTCGCTTGAACTTCTCAAACATCTCCAGCCACTCCCCTGTTGCTGGCGGCTGCGAGTGGCCTGAGTCAGAACCATTCCCTCCATCTCCTATCATCGAGCCTAGCTTGGGATTTTCCTTCACTTGCTACGGTCCACGCTCACCGCACCAAAAATGTTGAAACCTGCAACAGGCCTCTTGAGTTCGGACCCACTGGGGGTGCAGCCGATGCTTACTTCTCCCTCACTAGACTCTCTTGACGGTGGATGCTAGAATAAGAAAAGACCCAAGGCTGAAGCGAGGAGGTCCCGCCACACACCCGGAAGATCTTAGAGAGCTTCCCCTCCCAAACCAGAGCTCAACCGGGCACCTTGGAGGGCACTAGCAGGCGACCAAAAACTAGCCTGGAGGAGAGGATTCTCTAAAATCGGATCTCCTCCAAGGTGCCCTTAAGGGTCTATTTATAGTTTTCCTAGGATGGTCTGTAAATAGCCTGAATCCGCCTTTTAATTTTACTAATCGCACCCCAAATTGGTCTGCTAATAGCCTAACTCCGCTGTACTGAAGGGATATTTGCAGCACACCAGGGATATTATGGTCTTTTTTCCCCTCAAAACCTTTGGGGCGAGTAGTCCGTGAGGGCACCACTCGCCGATCTCCCGCTCAGCTGGGCGAGTGCACATGCTACTGAGCGAGCGGTCCGTGAGGGCACCACTCGCCGATCTGCCGCTCAGCTGGGCGAGTGCCCATGCTACTGAGCGAGTGGTCTGTGAGGGCACCACTCGTCGAACTTCTTCTCCCTGCAGCGTACCGCCACTAACCCGGGGATCTCTCCACCTTCCTTAGCCTGGGTGAATGATCCGGCTGACCCAGGTCAAGCCAGTTGGCTTGAGGGACCCACTCGGCGAATACGGGTTGTACATCCCGCCTATTTAATGACTGCTTCATATGTGCATTTCACTCATCTTCTGTCTGTCTCATAATTCTCTTCACTCTTACTTCCTCTAGTCTTTGAAGACTTCAAATAATCGTCTTCTTCAAGTCCAACTCTCCAACTCTTTCTCTAGACCGTTCCTTTCTAGAATGGTCCTGATTCCTATCTTCTATAGAATCAAGAAGGGGGAGAATGGTGTTTCCTAGTAAGGATTGTGACTTTGCAAAAGAAAATGTCACATATGGTCACTGGAGTCCAATCTCTTGCATGAAGTTGATGTCACATAACCTCTTGCAAGGACTGGCAATGTCGCATATGCTCACTGAATGCCCCCTTCATCCAGCGAGGAATGTTGAGCTCTCACTCAGGGAGAGGAGTTATCGAGGATGGAGAAGCATTCCCTGGTGGATCCTCTGCCTTCCATCTCACCCTCCATGGTGACTCCTTTATCCTCAGATTCCCGTTGCTCAACAAGAGATTGCTAGCAACAAAGGTGGTAACAACTCTGAAGATGCGTGAGGACAGTGGTCTAGCTCCCTTCTCACCTTTTTCTTTCAGTGTTTGTTTCCGATGAAGAGGGCAACAATCCAAGGGGAGCACAAGGCAATTAGGACTATCATTTTTGTTGTCCTGGTCTCAAAGAACATAAGCTGGATAGAGTTCAGTCTTCTATCTTACAAAATCTTCCTTTATTATTATTATTATATATATATATATATATTGTTGAAACCATAAAACCAGTTTCGACATTCGTAAAGGGGGATGCAGCTGACCCTTACTTCACCTAAGCCTGAACACGTGACCGGTTATAGAGAGTCGAAGAGCCTTGCACCAAAAAGACTTGAAGTCCCTAAACAGACCCCTTGAGCGGCAGCGAGGAGGTCCCGCCACACACCCAGAAGATCAAAGAGAGCTTCCCCTCCCAAGCCAATGCTGCGCTTGGGCACCCTGGAGAGCACTGAGTAACACCTGCCTATCGACTAGTCGAACAGGAGGGTAGGAGTGCTACTCGCAAGTAACACGCGAGGGGGAGAGAAGACCTGTGAGGACCCTGACCACAGCCTCCCTTTGACGAGAAGTGATCCAGTTAAGCGCCTCTACGTGGACTTCCCAGGAGGTCATCCATCCCAGAATTGCTCCCATCTGAGCACGCTTAACTATACAGTTCTTTCACTTCTCATCACCAGTTGAGCTGCTGCTCAATTGGTGATGAGAAGTGAAAGAACTTTATAGTTAAGCGTGCTCAGATAGGAGCAATTCTGGGATGGGTGACCTCCTGGGAAGTCCACGTAGAGGTGCTTAACTGGATCACTTCTCGCCAAAGGGAGGCTGTGGTCAGGGTCCTCACATAAAAAGTGCACTTTTAATGTGAGGACCCTGACCACAGCCTGGCGCACCAGCGCTGCCATTCGTCCCAGGCCCCCACATAGGTCGCAGCCCATGCCACCCCCAACCCCTCTCCGCGCCTATTCGGCCACGACGGGTTGTTGGAGACCGCAACCTCCCTTTGACGAGAAGTGATCCAGTTAAGCGCCTCTACGTAGACTTCCCAGGAGGTCACCCATCCCAGAATTGCTCCCGTCTGACCAATTCTGGGATGGGTGACCTCTTGGGAAGTCCACGTAGAGGCGTTTAACTGGATCACTTCTCGTCAAAGGGAGGTTGCGGTCTCCAACAACCCGTCGTGGCCGAATAGGCGCGGAAAGGGGTTGGGGTGGCATGGGCTGCGGCCCATGTGGGGGCCTGGGATGAAAGGCAGCGGTGGTGCGCCAGGCTGTGGTCAGCCTGGCGCACCAGCGCTGCCTTTCGTCCCAGGCCCCCACATGGGCCGCGGCCCATGCCACCCCAACCCCTCTCCGCGGACCATGCCACCCCAACCCCTCTCCGCGCCCCTTCGGCCACGACGGGTTGTTGGTGACCGCAGCCTCCCTTTGACGAGAAGTGATGCAGCTCAACTGGTGATGAGAAGTGAAAAAACTCTATAGTTAAGCGTGCTCAGATGGGAGCAATTCTGGGATGGGTGACCTCCAGGGAAGTCCACGTAGAGGCGCTTAACTGGATCACTTCTCGTCAAAGGGAGGCTGCGGTCTCCAACAACCCGCCGTGTCCGAAGGGGCGCAGAGAGGGGTTGGGGTGGCATGGGCTGCGGCCCATGTGGGGGCCTGGGACGAAAGGCAGCGCTGGTGCGCCAGGCTGTGGTCAGGGTCCTCACAAGACCAACCCTCCCCAAGGTGCCCATGGGGGTCTATTTATAGGTTTTATGAAAATGGTCTGCGAATAGCCGACTTCCGCTGTTTGAAAATACCATCCGCACCTCAATTTGAGCTTTTCTCCGAACGGACGAGTCAAGGCTAACTCACCCCAACGAACCGAGGCCACCCCGCCTGGGCGAGTGGACTTCGGTCCACTCGCACTCCTGACATCGGGCGAGTGGAAGGGCTGCCCCCACTCGCTCCCCAAAGGGGGGACGGGCGAGTGGGGGGGGGGGGGGGGGGGGGCTGCCCCTTCTCGCCCCACAAAGGGGGGACGGGCGAGTGGGGGGCTGCCCTCGCTCGCCCCACAAAGGGTGGACGGGCGAGTGGGGGGGCTGTCCCCACTCGCTCCCCAAAGAGGGGACAGGCGAGTGGGGGGCTGCCCCCACTCGCTCCCCAAAGAGGGGACGGGCGAGTGGGGGGGGGGGGGCTGCCCCCACTCGCTCCCCAAAGGGGGGACGGGCGAGTGGGGGGCTGCCCCCACTCGCCCCAAGGAGGGGCGGCGAGTGGGGGGCTGCCCCCACCCGCCCAAAAGAAGGTGCGAGTGGGGGACTTCCCCCACTTGCCTTGCTAAGCCATTTCCCTCCCTCGGGTCATTCCTTAGCCTTGTTCGGTCTCGGTCGCCTTAACTTCCGATTTGGTCTCGACGAATTACGGGTAATACACAATCCCCGCTTTTTTCGGGTTCGACACGAGCCCGGAAAAACAATGGATGACCTGTGGTTTGGAGAGACCAACGACGATGACTCGGGGATTGAATTATTTCAAAAATGTTTCAAACTGAAGTAAGCATAGGAAAGGAAACCTTTTATCCACTTAACAACCTTCCCGTGAACCGAGCTTAACGGGAGGTGGAGACAACTCAACACCTTCCCGAGAGTCGAACTCAACTGGAAGTGGAGGCAACTAAACAACTTCCAGGGAGCCTAGCTCAATTGGAAGTGGAGACAACTCAACACCTTCCAGAGAGTCGAACTCAACTGGAAGTGGAGACAGCTCAACACCTTCCAGGGAGCCGAGCTCCACTGGAAGTGGAGACAACTCAACACCTTCCAGGGAGTCGAGCTCAACTGGAAGTGGAGACAACTCAACACCTTCCAGAGAGTCGACCTCAACTGGAAGTGGAGACAGCTCAACACCGTCCAGAGAGTTGAACTTAAGTGAAAGTGGAGACAACTCAACACCTTCCAGGGAGCCAAGCTCAACTGGAAGTGGAGACAACTCAACACCTTCCAGAGGGTCCAACTCAACTGGAAGTGGAGACAGCTCAACACCTTCCAGGGAGCCGAGCTCAACTGGAAGTGGAGACACCTCAACACCTTCTAGAGAGTCAAACTCAACTGGAAGTGGAGATAACTCAACACCTTCCAGAGAGTCGAACTCAACTGGAAGTGGAGGCAACGTATGAGAACACACGCAGCGGTCTCTTGTCAGGGTCTTAACCAGATTCCTTGCCTCTCCGAGTGAGTTCTCCTGCCCTGTCGGCATCAACAAGCCCGGCCAGTGGTCTCTTCTCGAGACCTCATCACAATGAAACTCCTGCCCCTCCGAGTGAGTTCTCCTGCCCTGCCGGCATCAACTAGCCCGGTCAGCGGTCTCTTCTCGGGGCTTTAACCAAATGCCTTGCCTCTCAGAGTGAGTTCTGTTGGGTATTGTAGCCACAATTACCTTGATTTGAAGAAGTGTCCCTTTGAACTAAGTTGAATTAAGTTGTATTTGATGTTTTTTCTACTTATGTGTTTGCAGATTTTAAGTGGCTAAGTACAAACCAATGTCAGGTTTCAATGAGTCACTAAACACAGGCCTATGCAATGTAATTGCACATTGTATGGACCAAAGTGTTGACTCATGGGGAATCTCTCTTTTGGGATGTACTTCATATTCAAACACAAAGGAAAGGCTAAGAGAAAGTTGCTGCTAAGAGAAAGTTGCTGGAAGAAAGAAGGAAGAAGGAAGAAATATTTTTCTTCTAAGTATTTAGCTTTTCGTCGAACGCAAGAATTCGTCGAACGCAAGAATTCGTAGAATGTCGTTCGACAAAGTAAATATACTTCGTCGTTCTCTGGTTTGCTGTCAGTTGAAAGCAGTTCGTCGAACGCAGTGAAGAAGCAGTTCGTCGAACGCAAGAAAGATAGCAGTTCTTCGAACGAAGAAAGTTAGCAGTTCGTCGAACACAATTCGTCGAGCACTGTTCCACTAAGTGAATGTATTTCATCAATCTCTGGTTTGCTGTTAGCTGAAGACATTTCGTCGAACGCAGCTTATTAGTATTTCGTCAGACGCATTTTATCAGCATTTCGTCGAGCGCTGTTTGGTTATAATTCGTCGATCGCTGTTATTATTCGATCTCAGGTGTGCTGATAGCTGAACAGATTTCGTCGACCACCGTTCGACTAATTTATTTAAATTTCGTCGAACACAGTTCCGTTCGACGAAATCTTCCCAGATCGACATTTTGCATGGCGTTGTTTCAAATATTCAAGATAATTCAAACCCGATCGGATTTAAGGAATGTTTTCCTTAATTTATGCATGCTGCCGTTAGAGGTTAATTTTCATTAATTCCTGCTGATAGCCATGGAAAGAGATCTTCCTTAATTCTTGCTTCCAGCTGTTGGAGAATTAATCCTCCTTGATTTCTGCTTATAGCCGTTGACAGAATATTTTATTCCTTTATTCAAGATTATAGCCGTTCGAGATGAATGTTTCCAAAAAGAACTTGCGTACATTCGTTGGAGAAAGTTTGATATATATATATATATTCTCTTCTATTCTTCCCGTCCAAGATTGATCGCAAAAAATATTTCTCTCCTTCCTGTTGACAGTCGGCCATTCTTTCAAGACACAAGCTTCTCTCTCCGACAGAAAGAACTTCTGCTGCTCTTCCTTGCTAAGAGCATTTGACAGATCAAACCTCAGTCGACTTCAAGCTTTCTTCTTCCTCCATTCTACAAGGACTGATATTATTTATTTTGGAAGAAGAGATCTACTTCTCTCTGATCTGAAAGTAGCACATCCTCAAGAAATTTATTTCTTGTTGATTTGAAAGAAGAACCTCTTCAAGATAGATTTATTTCTCTTTGATCTGAAAGAAGAAAACTTCATCTGAAGTTTTATTATATTTTGTAAAACCCTTCATTATTTTTGTAGGAGGTTTGCCTCCGACTTGTAGGAATTTTATTCCGAGTTGCAGGAGTGGTTTGCTCCGAGTTGTATGAGAGTTTGTTCTCCGAGTTTGTAGGAGATTTTGCTCTCCGAGATTGTTGGAGTTTGACTCCGAGTTGTAGGATTATTTTTAATCCGAGAATAGTGAAGTAGCCTAGTCTAGCCGGCCGTGCTAGATAGGTGAGGTGCAAAGTGGACTACCCAAGAACGGGGAACCACTATAAATCCTTGTGTGTACTGTGCTCTTTGGTTTTCTGTGTGCTTTACTTCTTATATTTTTAATTCCGCAAAAATCTATAGAAACCACCTATTCACCCCCCTCTAGGTGTTTTAGGTTGCAATTAGATACTTTCAATTGGTATCAGAGCAAGGTTGTTCATTAAAAGGCTAACACCTTGAACAAGATCTCTAAGTCTAGTTGCAAGAGACAGTATGTCCGGAATGGATAAATTCAAGGATTCCGTCATGTTGCCAGTCTGCAATAAAGAGAATTTTCCGATGTGGAAAGAAAGAGTAAAAATCTTCATGGAAGCTGTAGATCCAAGGATCTTTCAAATTGTGGAAGAAGGCCCTCATGTCCTCATGAAACCTTCTTCAATAAATTATAATATTCAAATAGCCAAGAAAATGTTGGAATTGACCAAGGATGAGATTGCTCTCGTCGCTTTGGATAAAAAGGCCAAGAACATCATTGCCAGTGCAGTGGATGATTCTATGTTGCAAAATCTGATACATTGCAAATCTGCAAAAGAAATGTGGGATTCCCTAGTGGTTCTTATGGAAGGTACAGAAGAAGTGCGAGATGATCGACGATCTTTGCTGAATCAAGAGTATGAAGCATTCAAGCAAGATCCGAGAGACTCCATCTCACACATTTATGAAAAGTTATTCAAGATCGTAAATGGTCTTAGAAATTATGATCGGGAATTCACCGTCGGAGAATTGAATGACAAGTTCTTGAGATCCCTGACGAAAGAATGGGATACCAAGGCAATTGCCATCCGAGAATTCGGAAAGTTGGCTACGATGGAGCCACAGATTCTCTTCGGTAATCTTTTTCACATGAGCTCAAGCTGAGCATCAGAAAAGCAGAAGAAGAAGAAGGATGCTCGACTTCTGGAAGAGAGAAGTCAGTAGCATTCAGAGCCGAAGGGTCAAGAAGATATAAAGCTACATCATCTGTCAGGAGACAATCCTCAGATGAAGATGATGAATCAGATGCTTGCCCCTCAAGCTCTGATATGTCTGATGGAGAGTTCTCTTCACTCTCCAAGAAATTCAAGAAATTGCTCAGAAAAAGGAGTCAAAGGAAAGGTCAATCCTCCTCATCAGATCATAGAAAATAAGACGTGATAATGACCATCACAAGAAAGAACACAACAACGACAGGTATAAAACCAAACCGAATAAACATGTTTCGACTGATATCATTTGTTATTGTTGTAATAAGCCGGGACACATAAGTACGGAATGTCCATACAAAAAGAAGAAAGAGAAGAAATCCTTCAAAGGAAAAAGGAAAGAAGAAAAGAGCTTCTTAGCAAAGAAGACAAAGACTCTTAGCGACACCGACTCAGGGGAGTCAAGCTCGAATGATGAAGCCTATTTTGGGCTTATGGCATATTCAGATTTGGATAACTACGACAAGCCTTATGAAGGGAAGGTAAACTCACACACTCCTCTCTCTGCTTCTGAAACTGACTCCAATGCGAATGTACAACCCTGTATTCGCCGAGTGGGCCCCCGAGGCCCAAGATATTTTTAGGCCCAATATTTCCAAAGGGCGCGACCCCGGGAGGAGGAGGGGTGAGCATTTGGAGGGAGTCGAGTCTGAGGGGCGCATCCCAGGACTGTTCCCTTGTGGGGGCGAGCTGGGAGGGCCGGGAGGCCTCCGGCTCGCCCAGAACCTTGTGGGGGCGAGCTGGGAGGGTCGGGAGGCCTCCGGCTCGCCCAGAGCCTTGTGGGGGCGAGCTGGGAGGGCCGGGAGGCCTCCGGCTCGCCCAGAGACTTGTGGGGGCGAGCTGGGAGGGTCGGGAGGCCTCCGGCTCGCCCAGAACCTTGTGGGGGCGAGCTGGGAGGGCCGGGAGGCCTCCGGCTCGCCCAGAACCTTGTGGGGGCGAGCTGGGAGGGCCGGGAGGCCTCCGGCTCGCCCAGAGCCTTATGGGGGCGAGCTGGGAGGGCCGGGAGGCCTCCGGCTCACCCAGAACCTTGTGGGGGCGAGCTGGGAGGGTCGGGAGGCCTCCGGCTCGCCCAGAGCCTTGTGGGGGCGAGCTGGTAGGGCCGGGAGGCTTCCGGCTCGCCCAGAGCCTTGTAGGGGCGAGCTGGGAGGGCCGGGAGACCTCCGGCTCGCCCAGAACCTTGTGGGGGCGAGCTGGGAGGGTCGGGAGGCCTCCGGCTCGCCCAGAGCCTTGTGGGGGCGAGCTGGGAGGGCCGGGAGGCCTCCGGCTCGCCCAGAACCTTATGGGGGCGAGCTGGGAGGGCCGGGAGGCCTCCGACTCGCCCAGAGCCTTGTGGGGGCGAGCTGGGAGGGCCGGGAGGCCTCCGGCTCGCCCAGAGCCTTATGGGGGCGAGCTGGGAGCGCCGGGAAGCCTCCGGCTCGCCCAGAGCCTTGTGAGGGCGAGCTGGGAGGGCCGGGAGGCCTCCGGCTCGCCCAGAGCCTTGTGGGGGCGAGCTGGGAGGGCCGGGAGGCCTCCGGCTCGCCCAGAACCTTGTGGGGGTGAGCTGGGAGGGCCGGGAGGCCTCCGGCTCGCCCAGAGCCTTGTGGGGGCGAGCTGGGAGGGCCGGGAGGCCTCCGGCTCGCCCAGAACCTTGTGGGGACGAGCTGGGAGGGCCGGGAGGCCTCCGGCTCTCCGAGAGCCTTGTGGGGGCGAGCTGGGATGGCCGGGAGGCCTCCGGCTCGCCCAGAGCCTTGTGGGGGCGAGCTGGGAGGGCCGGGAGGCCTCTGGCTCGCCCAGAGCCTTGTGGAGGCGAGCTGGGAGGGCCGGGAGGCCTCCGGCTCGCCCAGAGCCTTGTGGGGGCGAGCTGGGAGGGTCGGGAGGCCTCCGGCTCGCCCAGAGCCTTGTGGGGGCGAGCCGGGAGGGTCGGGAGGCCTCCGGCTCGCCCAGAGACTTGTGGGGGCGAGCCGGGAGGCCGGGAGGCCTCCGGCTCGCCCAGAGCCTTGTGGGGGCGAGCCGGGGAGGCCAGGGGGCCTCCGGCTCGCCCAACTCCAAACCGGGTTGGCGGTCTACGTTTAGCGCCCAAGAGTAGCGGTATTTGGCTATTCGCAGTCCAGTTTTGGTTATTCGCAGTCCAAGAGCAGCTTGATTTGGCTATCTGCAGCCCAGTTCAAGGGTATTTTGGTAATCTGGCAGACAAGTTTTCGGCTATTTGCAACCCAACTTCAGAAATCCTATAAATAGGACCAAGGGGGCACCATTTGGAGGGAGATCATTTTAGGCTAGCTCTCTCCCTCTCTCTCTCCCTCCCCAAGTCTCTCTAGGGGGTGAGGAGAGCCTCTAGTGGTGCCCAAGCTTAGTAGTGGCTTGGGAGGGGAAGTTCCTAGGGAACTTCCGGGTATGTGGCGGGACCTCCCCACTAAGCCCTTGGTCCAGTTCCTAGTTCCAACACCTTCAACCTAGAGCTCTCCCTTGGGAGGAGTAAGGATTGGTCGCCCCTCGGCTAGCTGAGGGCCCCGAACTCCACAAGAGACCAATTTATTGGTTTCAACATTATGGTGCGGTGAGCGTGGGGTGTGACCGATTCAAGAAACTCTCAAGATGAGCTCCATGGCTGGAGGTGGAGGATCCGACCCAGGTCGCTCGCAACCCCCGGTGGATGGAGCGACGTTGGAGATGTTTGAAAATTTCAGGCAAGAGATCCTGTAGACCTTGCAGCTAACTTTCGCCACGATAGGCGAAGGCATGAGAGGAGGTGGTCCGGAGGTCTCGCCCCAACAAGTAGGTGAGAGCCCTCCAGGCCAGCAGCCCAGGAAGGAGGTACCAGTGGGGGGGAGTGGGGAGGCATTCGGCCCCCACTCGCTCAGTCCCCTCGGAGGGGGCGAGTGGGGAGGCCCCAGACCCCCACTCGCCCAGCCGCAATGGGGCGAGTGTGGAGGTCCCAGACCCCCACTCGCCCAGCCCCAAGAGGGCGAGTGGGGAGGTGTCAAACCCCATCTCGCCCAGTCCCAAAGGGGGGCGAGCATAGGAAGTCCTTTGTGTGAGCTGATCCTCTCGGCCCCGGTTCCAGAGGGGTTCGGAAGGTTGGAGATGTCTCACTACTCCGGCACGGATGACCCCGTCCTGCACCTGCAGTGGTTTGAGGACATGGTCTCCATTAGGCCCATAACGGACGCTTTCAAGTGTCGACTCTTCGCGATAACTCTGAAAGAGAAGGCTAGAGATTGGTTCCACCAGCTCCCTGCGGGATCCATCTATGCCTTCGAAGACTTGCGCCGAGTTTTCCTGCTACGCTTCTCGACGTCAAGGAAGAGGAAGAAAATGTCGAAGCACTTTTCAAGATCAAGCAAGAGCTAGAGGAGTCGCTGGCTCACTATCTAGAACGGTTCAGGGAGGAGGTTCTCCTCGTCCAAGAAGTGCCCGGGTACACCCTCAAGCTTGCCTTCACGTTGGGGCTGCGGGAGGGCTTCTTCAAGATGGACCTCAAGAGAAGAGCTCCTTTGTCCTTTGAAGAGTTGATGGAAAGGGTGGCAGAAGAAGTTGAGAGTGAGGAGGCCAACCCCGAGTTCGCGAGAAGGCTGGACAAGCTGAGTGAGCCAGAGGCAAGGCAGCAGGGGAGAAGAGTAGGGGCTCCAAGAGAAAGTTCGACCAAGAGGAAGACAACTTCCAGGAAGAGGGGGTTGACCCCCCTAGGTGGGGGGAGAGGCCAAGGGCATCCCCTCCACCGCCTCAACAAACCATGGCGATTGGCTGGGAAAAAAGGAGGAGAGTCAGAAAAGCAGGAAGAAGATGAAGAGGGGGTAGGGTGGAGTTACTCTATTGTGACCTCCACGATGAGGAAGGTCGCGCGATGATCAACTGCCCTGAGTTCTTGGAATTGAAGGAAGCGAGGGGTTTGGTGAGGCAACAACAACAACAACCAATTGGGAACGAGGGAGACCACCCTCGGCAGTAGGAGACCAAGTTTGTCTAAGTGCTCAGTTTCTTCTCTCCACCCTTAAGTTCATGTAGCGTGGTTGTTTACTTAGTTTTTTCTTGCATGTAATGTGATGATTAATGTAGTGAAAGTTTTCAAATACTTAGCCCCGACGCTGGCCCGCTGACCAGGCTCCCATCAAGCTGGCAGTCCGAGGATCGCTCGGTGGCAGGAGAGTCGCAAGTACTTAACACGCTGGCCCGCTGACCAGACTCCCATCAAGCTGGCAGGTCTGAGGATCGCTCGGGGGCAGGAGAGTCTCAGGGTACTTAGTCCCGATGCTGGCCCGCTGACCAGGCTCCCATCAAGCTGGCAGGTCCGAGGATCGCTCGGTGGCAGGAAAGTCCCAAGTACTTAGCCCCGACGCTGGCCCGCTGACCAGGCTCCCATCAAGCTGGCAGGTCCGAGGATCGCTCGGGGGCAGGAGAGTCTCAGGGTACATAGTCCCGATGCTGGCCCGCTGACCAGGCTCCCATCAAGCTGGCAGGTCTGAGGATCGCTTGGTGGCAGGAAAGTCCCAAGTTCTTAGTCCCGATGCTGGCCCGCTGACCAGGCTCCCATCAAGCTGGCAGGTCTGAGGATCGCTCGGTGGCAGGAAAGTCCCAAGTACTTAATCCCGATGCTGGCCCGCTGACCAGGCTCCCATCAAGCTGGCAGGTCCGAGGATCGCTCGGTGGCAGGAGAGTCTCAGGGTACTTAGTCCCGATGCTGGCCCGCTGACCAGGCTCCCATCAAGCTGGCAGGTCCGAGGATCGCTCGGTGGTAGGAAAGTCCCAAGTTCTTAGTCCCGATGCTGGCCCGCTGACCAGGCTCTCATCAAGCTGGCAGGTCCGAGGATCGCTCGGTGGCAGGAAAGTCCCAAGTACTTAGTCCCGATACTGGCCCGCTGACCAGGCTCCCATCAAGCTGGCAGGTCCGAGGATCGCTCGGTGGCAGGAAAGTCCCAAGTACTTAGTCCCCATGCTGACCTGCTGACCAGGCTCCCACCTAGCTGGCAGGGTCAGGAACCGCTCAGTGGACGAAAATTCTCTTAAGTATTTTTCCCCCCGAGGTGGCTCCGCTAGCCGGGCTCTCACTAGCCGGCAGGGTAGGAAGGCCTCTCGGGGAGGCTAAGTGTTTTTCCCCCGAGGTGGCTCCACTAGTCGGGCTCTCACTAGCCGGCAGGGTAGGAAGGCCTCTCGGGGAGGCTGTGTTTTTCCCCGAGGTGGCTCAGCTAGCCGGGCTCTCGCAAGCCGGCAAGTATGGGGGACCTCTCGGGGAGGCGCTGTGGCTTTTCCAAGATATCACCAATAACCGGAATCCCAGCGACACTCGTCGAATATGCAGGGTTGGACATTTCTTTCCGAGCGTGAGCCACGCTCGAAAAGAGCGGGGATTGTGTACAACCCTGTATTCGCCGAGTGGGCCCCCGAGGCCCAAGATATTTTTAGGCCCAATATTTCCAAAGGGCGCGACCCCGGGAGGAGGAGGGGTGAGCATTTGGAGGGAGTCGAGTCTGAGGGGCGCATCCCAGGACTGTTCCCTTGTGGGGGCGAGCTGGGAGGGCCGGGAGGCCTCCGGCTCGCCCAGAACCTTGTGGGGGCGAGCTGGGAGGGCCGGGAGGCCTCTAGCTCGCCCAGAGCCTTATGGGGGCGAGCTGGGAGGGCCGGGAGGCCTCCGGCTCGCCCAGAGCCTTGTGGGGGCGAGCTGGGAGGGTCGGGAGGCCTCCGGCTCGCCCAGAACCTTGTGGGGGCGAGCTGGGAGGGCCGGGAGGCCTCCGGCTTGCCCAGAGCCTTGTGGGGGCGAGCTGGGAGGGCCGGGAGGCCTCCGGCTCGCCCAGAACCTTGTGGGGGCGAGGTGGGAGGGCCGGGAGGCCTCCGGCTTGTCCAGAGCCTTGTGGGGGCGAGCTGGGAGGGCCGGGAGGCCTCCGGCTCGCCCGGAGCCTTGTGGGGGCGAGCTGGGAGGGCCGGGAGGCCTCCGGCTAGCCCAGAACCTTGTGGGGGCGAGCTGGGAGGGCCGGGAGGCCTCCGGCTCGCCCAGAGCCTTGTGGGGGCGAGCTGGGAGGGTCGGGAGGCCTCCGGCTCGCCCAGAACCTTGTGGGGGCAAGCTGGGAGGGCCGGGAGGCCTCCGGCTCGCCTAGAGCCTTGTGGGGGCGAGCTGGGAGGGCCGGGAGGCCTCCGGCTCGCCCAGAACCTTGTGGGGGCGAGCTGGGAGGGCCGGGAGGCCTCCGGCTCGTCCAGAGCCTTGTGGGGGCGAGCTGGGAGGGCCGGGAGGCCTCCGGCTCGCCCGGAGCCTTGTGGGGGCGAGCTGGGAGGGCCGGGAGGCCTCCGGCTCGCCCAGAACCTTGTGGGGGCGAGCTGGGAGGGCCGGGAGGCCTCCGGCTCGCCCAGAGCCTTGTGGGGGGGAGCTGGGAGGGTCGGGAGGCCTCCGGCTCGCCCAGAACCTTGTGGGGGCAAGCTGGGAGGGCCGGGAGGCCTCCGGCTCGCCTAGAGCCTTGTGGGGGCGAGCTGGGAGGGCCGAGAGGCCTCCGGCTTGCCCAGAGCCTTGTGGGGGCGAGCTGGGAGGGCCGGGAAGCCTCTGGCTCGCCCAGAGCCTTGTGGGGGCGAGCTGGGAGGGTCGGGAGGCCTCCGGCTCGCCCAGAGCCTTGTGGGGGCGAGCTGGGAGGGCCGGGAGGCCTCCGGCTCGCCCAGAGCCTTGTGGGGGCGAGCTGGGAGGGCCGGGAGGCCTCCGGCTCGCCCAGAACCTTGTGGGGACGAGCTGGGAGGGCCGGGAGGCCTCCGGCTCGCCCAGAGCCTTGTGGGGGCGAGCTGGGATGGCCGGGAGGCCTCCGGCTCGCCCAGAGCCTTGTGGGGGCGAGCTGGGAGGGCCGGGAGGCCTCCGGCTCGCCCAGAGCCTTGTGGAGGCGAGCTGGGAGGGCCGGGAGGCCTCCGGCTCGCCCAGAGCCTTGTGGGGGCGAGCTGGGAGGGCCGGGAGGCCTCCGGCTTGCCCAGAGCCTTGTGGGGGTGAGCCGGGAGGGTCGGGAGGCCTCCGGCTCGCCCAGAGACTTGTGGGGGCGAGCCGGGAGGCCGGGAGGCCTCCGTCTCGCCCAGAGCCTTGTGGGGGCGAGCCGGGGAGGCCAGGGGGCCTCCGGCTCGCCCAACTCCAAACCGGGTTGGCGGTCTGCGTTTAGCGCCCAAGAGTAGCGGGATTTGGCTATTCGCAGTCCAGTTTTGGTTATTCGCAGTCCAAGAGCAGCGGGATTTGGCTATCTGCAGCCCAGTTCAAGGGTATTTTGGTAATCTGGCAGACAAGTTTTCGGCTATTTGCAGCCCAACTTCAGAAATCCTATAAATAGGACCAAGGGGGCACCATTTGGAGGGAGATCATTCTAGGCTAGCTCTCTCCCTCTCTCTCTCCCTCCCCAAGTCTCTCTAGGGGGTGAGGAGAGCCTCCAGTGGTGCCCAAGCTTAGTAGTGGCTTGGGAGGGGAAGTTCCTAGGGAACTTCCGGGTATGTGGCGGGACCTCCCCACTAAGCCCTTAGTCCAGTTCCTAGTTCCAACACCTTCAACCTAGAGCTCTCCCTTGGGAGGAGTAAGGATTGGTCGCCCCTCGGCTAGCTGAGGGCCCCGAACTCCACAAGAGACCAATTTATTGGTTTCAACAGCGAATGAAGACTATTCTTCAGAGGAAGATTCAGATCTAATAACTCAGTATAAAGCCGTTTTGGAAGGATTTGACAATTGTCGCAAGGTAGTCAAATCTCAGTCAAAAGAGATTGCATCTCTCAAGATGGTGGAATCAAATTTGAGGGAGGAAATTGAAAAATTAACTCCTCTCAAAGAAGAAGTCCAAATCTTGAAAGATGAACTTAAAAGCTCCTCTGAGTTATTAAATCATAAGGAGAAATTCATAAATGAATTAGAAGAAAAGTTTGTGGTGGAAAGGAAGATAGTTGAAAGCTTCTCTAAACCAAAAACTATTCTTCCAATCATTGAAAGATTTTCTGCTCCTGCGAAGGTTAGTGGCCTTGGTCATGAGGCTGAAAGTAGTAAGGTCGCTGAGAAGAGAGCTGTGAAAGGAAAAGGAAAGGCTGATCAAAGTCAACCTTCATTCAGGAAGGTAGTGTTCCCGACAAACACTTATGAATTTGAGTCCATGTATGGTCACTTTACAAGACCAACTCATGTTGAGTCAAATAAGGGGAACCAAGGATGGAGCCGTCCCCGGAGCCTCGAAACAACTGCTTTCAAGGCACCTTATGAAGAAGTAATCCTCAAGGATCATGGTTCATTTGTACATGGATCAGTTGCTAAGAAAGCACCAAAGATCCAATCTATTGTTGTTAAATCTCTTGAAGAGAAGAAGGAGTCATGTGTGTGTTGCAACCATGAGGCTTCTACTTCTAAGAATGTTGCTCCTGTTAAACTCCCCGTTCAAAAGTTAAAACAGGAGAACAAGAGAAGATACAATCGATTTGATTGTTGGTGTTGTGGCAAGGTTGGTCACTTCGCCATAGATTGTTGGTTTAACCCCAGAAATTATAAGACTCCACGGGTTAACAATGTAAGAATGACCCCTTACAATATTAACATTCCGAGTGGTGTTGATCTAACCAGAAACCTAAGACCCAAATCCTTTTGGGTTCCTAAGGGTAATTAATCTGTGTTTGCAGGTATGTCCAAAGGCCAACCAAAACTCTAATCAGGCATTTGGACAGTGGATGTTCATGGTACTTGACCAGAACAAGAAGTATATAGTAAGGTTGCTGAAAAGCTTAGGAAATCAGTCCAGGCACTGAAATTCTAAGGGGGAGAAAAGATTGAGGGGGAGATGTTCAATACTTTCAAAGGATACTCCCAGATAAGGATTCCTATGCAGTTGCTAAGGGGGAGCACTCTGCTGATCTCTCATGCTTTTTCTTCCCTATCTGAAGTAGTCAGAAAGGGGGAGAGAAGTTGAAATTGCAAGAGAATTTGAAGTTGGGAGGAATTGGCAAAGTTAGAATTGACAAAGTTGAAAGAGAAAGTTGAAAGGGAGAGAAAGTTGAAAAAGCTAAGTTTTTAACTCTCCTTATCTATTTGATATATATTTATCTAAGTGCAATTCAACTCAGTACATGTCTGACTTCTTCAAATAGGGGGAGATTGTTGGGTATTGTAGCCACAATTACCTTGATTTGAAGAAGTGTCCCTTTGAACTAAGTTGAATTGAGTTGTATTTGATGTTTTTTATACTTTTGTGTTTGCAGATTTTATGTGGCTAAGTACAAACCAATGTCAGGTTTCAATGAGTCACTAAACACAGGCCCATGCAATGTAATTCCACATTGTATGGACCAAAGTGTTGACTCATGTGGAATCTCTCTATTGAGATGTACTTCATATTCAAACACAAAGGAAAGGCTAAGAGAAAGTTGCTGCTAAGAGAAAGTTGCTGGAAGAAAGAAGGAAGAAATATTTTTCTTCTAAGTATTTAGCTTTTCGTCGAACGCAAGAATTCGTCGAATGTCGTTCGACGAAGTAAATATACTTCGTCGTTCTCTGGTTTGCTGTCAGTTGAAAGCAGTTCGTCGAACGCAGTGAAGAAGCAGTTCGTCGAATGCAAGAAAGATAGCAGTTCTTCGAACGAAGAAAGTTAGCAGTTCGTCGAACGCAATTCATCAAGCGTTGTTCGACTAAGTGAATGTATTTCATCAATCTCTGGTTTGCTGTTAGCTGAAGACATTTCGTCGAACGCAGCTTATTAGTATTTCGTCGAACGCAGTTTATCAGCATTTCGTCGAGCGCTGTTTGGTTATAATTCGATCTCAGGTGTGCTGATAGCTGAACAGATTTCGTCGACCACCGTTCGACTAATTTATTTAACTTTCGTCGAACACTGTTCCGTTCGACGAAATCTTCCCGGATCGACATTTTGCATGGCGTTGTTTCAAATATTCAAGATAATTCAAACCCGATCGGATTTAAGGAATGTTTTCCTTAATTTCTGCATGCAGCCGTTAGAGATTAATTTTCATTAATTCCTGCTGATAGCCATGGAAAGAGATCTTCCTTAATTCTTGCTTCCAGCTGTTGGAGAATTAATCCTCCTTGATTTATGCTTATAGCCGTTGACAAAATATTTTATTCCTTTATTCAAGATTATAGCCGTTCGAGATGAATGTTTCCAGAAAGAACTTGCGTACAGCCGTTGGAGAAAGTTTGATATATATATTCTCTTCTATTCTTCCTGTCCAAGATTGATCGCAAAAAATATTTCTCTCCTTCCTGTTGACAGTCGGCCATTCTTTCAAGACACAAGCTTCTCTCTCCGACAGAAAGAACTTTTGCTGCTCTTCCTTGCTAAGAGCATTTGACACATCAAGCCTCAGTCGACTTCAAGCTTTCTTCTTCCTCCATTCTACAAGGACTGATATTATTTATTTTGGAAGAAGAGATCTACTTCTCTCTGATCTGAAAGCAGCACATCCTCAAGAAATTTATTTCTTGTTGATTTGAAAGAAGAACCTCTTCAAGAGATTTATTTCTCTTTGATCTGAAAGAAGAAAACTTCATCTGAAGTTTTATTATATTTTGTAAAACCCTTCATTATTTTTGTAGGAGGTTTGCCTCCGAGTTGTAGGAATTTTATTCCGAGTTGTAGGAGTGGTTTGATCCGAGTTGTAGGAGAGTTTGTTCTCCGAGTTTGTAGGAGATTTTGTTCTCCGAGATTGTAGGAGTTTGACTCCGAGTTATAGGATTATTTTTAATCCGAGAATAGTGAAGTAGCCTAGTCTAGCCGGTCGTGCTAGATAGGTGAGGTGCAAAGTGGACTACCCAAGAACGGGGAATCACTATAAATCCTTGTGTGTACTGTGCTCTTTGGTTTTCTGTGTGCTTTACTTCTTATATTTTTAATTCCGCAAAAAGCTATAGAAACCACATATTCACCCCCCTCTAGGTGTTTTAGGTTGCAACTAGATACTTTCAAGTTCTCCTGTCCTATCGACATCAACAATCCTGGTAAGCGGTCTCTTCTCGGGGCCTTAACCAAATTCCTGCCTCTCCGAGTAAGTTCTCCTGCCCTGTCGGCATCAACGAGCCCGGTCAGCGGTCTCTTCTCGGGGCCTTAACCAAAATAAGTCACCTGCCTCTCCGAGTGAGTTCTCCTGCCCTGTCGGCATCAACCAGCCCGGTCAGTGGTCTCTTCTCGGGGCCTTAACCAAATTTCTGCCTCTCCGAGTGAGTTCTCCTGCCCTACCAGCATCAACGAGCCCTGTTATCGGTCTTTTCTCGGGGCCTTAACCAAAATAAGTCACCTGCCTCTCCGAGTGAGTTCTCCTGCCCTGCCGACATCAACAAGCCCGGTCAACGGTCTCTTCTCGGGGCCTTAACCAAATTTCTGCCTCTCCGAGTGAGTTCTCCTGCCCTGTCGGCATCAACTAGCCCGGTTAGCGGTCTCTTTTGGGGGCCTTAACCAAATTTCTGCCTCTCCGAGTGAGTTCTCTGGCCCTGCCGGCATCAACGAGCCCAGTCAGCTATCTCTTCTCGGGGCCTTAACCAAAATAAGTCACCTGCCTCTCCGAGTGAGTTCTCCTGCCCTGCCGGCATCAACAAGCCCGGTCAGCGGTCTCTTCTCGGGGCCTTAACCAAATTTCTGCCTATCCGAGTGAGTTCTCCTGCCCTACCGACATCAACTAGCCCGGTCAGCGGTCTCTTCTCGGGGCCTTAACCAAATTTTTGCCTCTCCGAGTGAGTTCTCCTGCCCTGCCGGCATCAACGAGCCCGGTCAGTGGTCTCTTCTCAGGGCCTTAACCAAAATAAGTCACCTGCCTCTCCGAGTGAGTTCTCCTGCCCTGCCGACATCAACAAACCCGGTCAACGGTCTCTTCTTGGGGCCTTAACCAAATTTCTGCCTCTCCGAGTGAGTTCTCCTGCCCTGCCGGCATCAACTGGACCAGTACGAGACTGGAGTAAAAGAAAGTACTAACTGAAAGCAGTAAATGCAGGATCGGTACGGGACTGGAAGAAATAAACAAATAAACAGGTTAGTAGTGCAATCACTCCATAATAAGGAGGCTTCAGTTCCATCTCCATTCTTAAGAGGAAGTTCCTTATTTTCGTGTGCCTTAATTTCACATTTTTAATTATCTTGATGTTATCGAATTGGCGGTGTCGCCCCGCGATTGCGACCCGAATTGCGTGTCGATATTTTTAACTTAGTCGACTCCTTAGATCGATACATATTATTTCGCTACGTACCAAAAATACACGTCGCGAGTTTGCCAATTTATTCCAATTAATTTCGCTCCCTTTCGCGCGTTTATTTTGCTCGTAGAAGGCTTTTAAAGAACCAAAAGTAAAGGTCATACCTTCACACTTTGATAGTAATTGCAAAGTACCATAAAGTAGGGCCTATAATTTTTCGGGATTTTTCCAAACTCATTTAGGCTTTTAATTTCTTAAAATAAGCCTTTTAGTGGGATTTAAAAATAGCGAAACTCCTCCTAAAAATCTCGAAAAATTATAGGAGATGACCCTCTGAGTGGGGAACATTTTTCATGTGGGGAGTTTATGCCAAAGGTGCCCCATTCCTTTTCAGAAAAATAAAATAGGGGAAGGGCATGTGGTGTGCTAGTAGCAGTTCGTCGAACGACAGAGTTCGACGAACGGCGAGCCCGTTCGTCGGACGGCGAGCCCGTTCGTCGGACGGCCAGCCCGTTCGTCGGACGGCCAGGTCGTTCGTCGGACGGCCAGCCCGTTCGTCGGACGGCCAGCCCGTTCGTCGGACGGCCAGCCCGTTCGTCGGACGGCCAGCCCGTTCGACGGACGGCCAGCCCGTTCGTCGGACGGCCAGCCCGTTCGTCGGACGGCCAGCCCGTTCGTCGAACGGCCAGTCCGTTCGTCGAACGACCAGCCTGTTCGACGAACGGCGGCCAGCGCGTTCGTAGAACGGCTAGCCCGTTCGACGAACGGCAGCTCGTTCGGGGGCGGGGGCGCAGCCTGTATGCGCCATGCAGACTTGCTGCGTTGCCGCCCCTGCTGGAGGAGCCTCCCCTGCAGCCCCTGGCGGGTGCGCCGAGGAGGGGGTAATCCTCCGGCGGGGGTCCGGCACCCTGGCGCCGCCGGCCGCCGCCGGGGAAGGGCTCTTTCCTGTACAGGAAAAGCGGGGAGGAAGGGGGAAAGTGCGATGGAGCTTGGATCGTCTTCTCCAGCTCCGACGGGCGCGTGGAGTGGTGGGGCTGGTTCTGTAAAGGGCAGGGAGGAGATCCTGAAGGTCATGTTGCCCTTGAAGCAAGGCTGGGATCCATTTTATAAGAAGGTCGGGACTCTTCCTCTCCCTCTGTAATTCAAAAACCCAAAATATCACGGTATTTAATTTCTAAAAATACTAAATCATGCCATAAAAATCTGAAATTTTTACCGGGGACACTCCTCGCTGTTATGCACAACTTTTATATTCACCATTTTTCCATTGGGGCCATATATAGCCCTCCAGAAAATCACAAACCAAATGATAATATAAAATTATAGAACTTTATAAAATTTTATAACTTCTGTTAACTTTCATCTCCGCCGCCTGAACCAACAACCCCCCTTTCGGGTCTCCCCCGCCGCCGGCCGGCCGCCGGCTGGCCATGGCTCCGCCCCCGTCCAACTCCTAGGGGGCGGGCGCTCCCTCCGGCGGTGGTCCGGTGGTCTGCCGCCGCCGGCCACCGCCGGAGCTGTTCATTCTCCCGTTTCGGACGGAGGAGAGGGGGAAGGCGGCAGCGGCGCTCCAGTCGCCGGAGCTCACATGCAAAATGTCAGGAACTTATGGAGGGAGTAGAGGAGAGGTTCCTACCTTGTTTGGGGTCCTCCGGGAGCCCTCCGACGAACTTGCCATGGAAGGGCAGTGGAGGTTGCGGAGCTCGACTTCTCCTTTTCCGGCGAGGTGGAGCTCCGACAGGGGTTTGGATGGGCTTCACTGAGATGGGGGAGAGATGTGTCCCTTTGGAGAAGCCTTGGGAGGCACTTTATAGGAGTGGCCGTGAGCCCTCCTCCTTCTCCTCCCTCTTGGCCATGCACAGGCCATGGTTGGTGCAACCATGGTTGGGCTTAGGTAAGTGTGCTGGCAGCCTCCCAATGGTGGGAGAGTGCATATAGGTTAGTCCTATGGGTTTAGGCTAGCTTGGATTGTCCAATGAGGGCTCACCTCTTGGATTTGTGTTTTCTCCTTTTGGTTTGAGTGGAGGAGATGAGGTAGGGGGTTTTGGTTGGCCTTGATCTAATCTACTAGCTGCTAATGGTATGGGGAGGATTTGGGTTAGTGGAGATTGGGTGGAGAGAGTTTAAGAGTTTAAAAATCACCTCTTAGAAGAGGGTTGACCAAAGTCAACCCTACGTGGGTCCCCCCCCCCCTCTTCATACATGCCAAGGTAAATATGGGTTCAAGTCGTCGAGTATCGAGTTAACGTGGATGTGACGGGGTCGAAATCAAGTGTTTACGTATCTCGAAAATCTTATAATTTTACGAGCGCTTATTTTATTTACTTGACTAAACGACGTCGGAATTGAGCGAAACAAATTTTGTTGCACTCGTATCGACCATACAAGTCTAACGTAGCTGACAGAATTCAATTCGGAGCTCGTTTGCTCATTAATCTAAAATGGCGTTGTTGTGCCGCTCGACGTTACTCAAAATAGTCGTATTCTCGAAACGACCTCAAATTGCAACGAAATGAGCTTCGTTGCATTTGTATTGACCATATGAGTCCAACGCAACTGATGGAAGTCGGTTTGGAGCACGTATGCTCCATATTCTAAAACTGCGTCGTCGTGACGCGCTACGGTACTCAAAACGGTCAATCTCACCAAATGACCTCGGATTGGAACGAAACGAATTCCGTTGCACTCATATCGGCCATACGAGTCTAACGCAACTAACAAAAGTCGATTCGGAGCACTTATGCTCAATATTCTAAAACTGCGTCGTCGTGACGCGCTACGGTACTCAAAACGGTCAATTTCACCAAGTGACCTTGTATTAGAACGAAACGAATTCCGTTGCACTCGTATCGACCATACGAGACTAATGCAACTGACAGAAGTCGATTTGGAGCACGTATGCTCAATATTCTAAAACTGCGTCGTCGTGACGCGCTACGGTATTGAAAACGGCCACTTTCACCAAATGACCTCAGATTGGAACGAAACGAATTCCGTTGCACTCGTATCGACCATACGAGTCTAACGCAACCGACAGAAGTCGATTCGGAGCACGTATGCTCTATGTTCTAAAACTGCGTCGTCGTGACGCACTACGGTACTCAAAACGGCCACTTTCACCAAATGACCTCGGATTGGAACGAAACGAATTCCGTTGTACTTGTATCAACCGTACGAGTCTAACGCAGCTGACGGAAGTCGATTCGGAGCACGTATGCTCTATAAACAACTTTGACGTTGTGGTGAAGCACGATGCTATCCAAAATAGTCATTTCTCTAAATGACCACCACTATGTGGTGAAGGTCGGGTCGTGGTTGCCCTATGACCCGGCCTAGGTTCCTACAAGGGTTCAACTGAACCGGCTAGACCCATTTTTCAAAGTTGGGATGTTACAAACCAATAAAACAAAGAAGATTTTCGTCCCCGAAAATACGAGTGAGTCATGGAGATTCAAAACGGGACCTACTATAGACCATTATAGGTGTCGAACGATCCCAAAATTTAATGGTCTACATGTTTGGTTTTGCCTAAATAAGTTGTATCAATTGCTTCTATCGTGCAACATAATAAGCAGCTTAAGTGGAACAAAGGTAGTTTTACCGTAGTTATGTCCATTCTGCCGTAATTCTGATATATATTGTTCGAGGGAACATTTCGTGCGCCAAATTGTTTGCTAAATGAATTACCAGCTTAGATAATTATATCGAGTAAGTAATTCTAGCATACTCGAATACCTCCAAGGTTTGCATATCTGAAATGCAAAATTTATGAGTTGTGTCCTGGAGGCACATAGCAAATACCCATAAACATATAACTAACTCCCTTACGGAGGTTATGTGTTAGTGGAACCGATAAAAAAAAAAGCAATGCAAGTAAGCGGTATAAATCCATGAACATATAACCAATTCTCATACGAAGGTTATATGTTAATGGTACAGATAAACAGAAATGTAAGTAGGCAGTGTAAATCCATGAACATATAACTAACTCCCATACGAAGGTTATATGTTGATGGTACATGCAAAAATTGTAAGTAAGTAGTGAAAAATCCAGGAACATATAACCAACTCTCATACGCAGGTTATATGTTGATGGTACATGTAAAAATTGCAAGTAAGCAGTGAAAAATCCATGAACATATAACCAACTCCCATACAGAGGTTATATGTTGATGACACATGTAAAAATTGCATGTAAGCAGTGAAAAATCCGTGAACATATAACCAACTCCCATACGAAGGTTATATGTTGATGGCACATGTAAAAATTGCAAGTAAGCAGTGAAAAAATCCATGAACATATAACCAACTCCCATACGAAGGTTATATGTTAATGGTACATGTAAATATGTATGTTATGATGCAAATGATGCGAATGCAATCCATGCACGATGAGTACTCATGACTCATCACAATTCCCTACGTTGATACAGTCTGACCACTTTTCTTCCAGCAGGGTAGCGACCCCCGCAGGCCTCACTGATGTGGTCGTCGGTGACAGTGGCCGGTCCTGCCACTTCTGGGTGTGGACGTACCGCACTATCCAGGCCCCAACGTACAACTCTGTGTACTCTCGGACGTAGGAGACGTCCGGTAATAACTGAATTTGGCCAACCAGCGGAGGACCCAGCGGGGCATATAAGATACAACCGAGCTCCCGGGGTGCACATCTCCCTGTCGCCTAGAGTCGTCAACCCTCCCGCACCGGTAAGTACGGTCTACGGGCATGACCGACCCGCCACTGTAATCACATACAATTATTTTACCAGTTTGCACCTGATGTTGCCATATCTTGACCGCTTTTCTTCCAGCAGGGTAGCGAACCCCGCGGGCCTCACCGATGTGGCCGTCGGTGACAGTGGCCGGTCCTGCCACTTCTGGGTGTGGACATACCGCACTACCCAGTCCCCAACGTACAACTCCGTGTACTCTCGGACGTAGGAGACGTCCGACAATAACTGAATTTGGCCAACCAGCGGAGGGACCCAGCGGGGCATATAAGATACAACCGAGCTCCCGGGGTGCACATCTCCCTGTCGCCTAGAGTCGTCAACCCTCCCGCATCGGTACGTACGGTCTACGGGCATGACCGACCCGCCACTTTTCCACCGCAAGCAATTTACAGTAAAAGAAATACAACAGCTCGTACTGATAGATGTTGCGTTGGATTGAACATACCTCATAGTTCTTCTGCGATTGCACAACTCTATTTTAAACAGATCGTTAAATTGATAAACGTTATATCAAGTCAAAGCATACTTCATATTTGCAATCGTCAGAGCAATTCTCCATATACACACAAAATTTCATTTGATTAGCTCACCTCAAATGAAATTTTGAAAACGAGAATTTTAATCCCAGTAAAACAAAGAGGCTTAAACCTGGGATTGAAATTAGTAATAGAATCCTTACATTGCACACAAAATTCCATACGATTAGTTTACCTCGAATGGAATTTTGAAAACGAAAATTTAACCCCAATAAAACAAAGAGGCTTAAACCCGGGGTTCAAAATTTGAAGTGGACGTTTGTAGGGTTTAACGGAAGTGTTTTATGGGGACAATGTAAATCATCGCTTGAGATCAGATGTGGTAAATGACATTTAAGTGTCGATCCACATATATATGCCAAGTTTGTTGTCAACTTTTACCTTTAAAGTCCACCACCGCTTCCGCTGCAGTGGTTCATCCCGAACCACGCAATAATGACCGGTGGAGAAAGAGTTGTGTCTGTGAACACTATTGGTCGAAAGATCGGTTACGCTACGATCCATTTGTACGACCCCCTCTCCCAAATCGGCGGTCCGACCGGGGGATCTTATCGCACACCACCCTTTTTGCACGACGCTGAAGCGATCCAGAAGGGTGGAGGTATTAGCTTCTCCAACCCCCTTCCTTGAACACTCCGTTGTCACGCCTAGGGGTGGTGTTAAGCGAAAGTCACTACACACCAACAGAGTAAGGAAGTAGTATTCTAGCGGAAGACATCATCAAAGAGTGCACTTTATAGCACTTAGCGGAAGACGTAGTTTTATCACAGAAACCATAATCTCAAGACCTGTAAATAATCTACATATCTCTGCCGCATAAAATCCCAACCATCAAGGATTTATTGCCATTATATATATATACCCTGGGATAGGGCACAACAAATGGAGATGCGTCTTAACAAACTTATACCAGACGTAGCCTGCTCTGTGGCTTCATCCACACATAGGTGCTGTCACTCATCTGCACCTGCCACCTGTGCCATGGACAAGTTATTAGAACCACGAATAGAATCCAACCCCTACTAACAAACAGACATAATATAACATTTATAAGGGAGGGAATATCTGGATTTTTATTGGGCCGAGGCAGTCTTCCCACGACCACCGCCTACGTACTCCGTATCATCCTGCATACAGTCTCAGACCCACGTAGTTCTATAAGTTTCGCACGGGTTTCCCTCCCAGACCGTCCATCGTGCGGTTTGTCTTAGAGTAAAATTCATAGGCCATCCGACATTCTCCCAAGGCACATTTTATATTCCCGGAGGAATAATTCTCGAAGGCACGATATATTCCCGTAGGAATATTTCCCGAAGACACCATATATTCCCGTAGGAATATTTCTTAAGGCACCATATATTCCCGTAGGAATATTTCCCAAAGGCACCATATATTCCCGTAGGAATGTTTCCCGAAGGCACCATATATTCCCGTAGGAATATTTCCCAAAGGCACCATATATTCCCGTAGGAATATTTTTCGAAGGCAGTATTTCATTCCCGTAGGAATTACTTCTCGAAGGCAACATTTCATTCCCGTAGGAATTACTTCTCGAAGGCAACATTTCATTCCCGTAGGAATTACTATTTAGAGTTGACTCTAAAGGTATGTCACGTCTTCACGTCAACTCTAAATTTATAGGCAATACAGAAGGAAAAGCCAAAACATCGATCTGTCCGCTCTGCTCTAAAAGCGGCGGGCAGTTCAGCACTATTTAGAGTTGACTCTGATGGTATGCCACGTCTTCACGTCAACTCTAAATTTATAGGCAATACAGAAGGAAAATCCAAAACATCGATCTGTCCGCTCTGCTCTACAAGCGGCGGCCAGTTTGACACTATTTAGAGTTGACTCTGAAGGTATGCCACGTCTTCACGTCAACTCTAAATTTATAGGCAATACAGAAAGAAAAGCCAAAACATCGATCTGTCCGCTCTGCTCTACAAGCGGCGGCCAGTTCGGCACTATTTAGAGTTGACTCTGAAGGTATGCCACGTCTTCACGTCAACTCTAAATTTATAGGCAATACAGAAGGAAAAGCCAAAACATCGATCTGTCCGCTCTGCTCTACAAGCGGCGGGCAGTTCGACACTATTTAGAGTTGACTCTGAAGGTATGCCACGTCTTCACGTTAACTCTAAATTTATAGGCAATAAGGAAATAAAGTACATAAATGAACTGGACCAGTACGCGACTGGAGTAAAAGAAAGTACTAACTGAAAGCAGTAAATGCAGGACCAGTACGGGACTGGAAGAAATAAACAAATAAACAGGTTAGTAGTCCAATCACTCCATAATCAGGAGGCTTCAGTTCCATCTCCGTTCTTAGGAGGAAGTTCCTTATTTTCGTGTGCCTTAATTTCACATTTTAATTATCTTGATGTTATCGAATTGGCGGTGTCACCCCGCGATTGCGACCCGAATTGCATGTCGATATTTTTAACTTGTCGACTCCTTAGATCGATACATATTATTTCGCTACGTACCAAAAATACACGTCGCGAGTTCGCCAATTTATTCCAATTAATTTCGCTCCCTTTCGGGCGTTTATTTTGCTCGTAAAAGGCTTTTAAAGAACCAAAAGTAAAGGTCATACCTTCACACTTTGATAGAAATTGCAAAGTACCCTAAAGTAGGGCCTATAATTTTTGGGTATTTTTCCAAACTCATTTAGGCTTTTAATTTCTTAAAATAAGCCTTTTAGTTGGATTTAAAAATAGCGAAACTACTCCTAAAAATCTTGAAAAATTACAGGAGATGCCCCTCTGAGTGGGGAACATTTTTCATGTGGGGAGTTTATGCCAAAGGTGCCCCATTCCTCTTCAAAAAAATAAAATAGGGGAAGGGCATGTGGTGTGCTACTAGCAGTTCGTCGAACGACAGAGTTCGACGAACTGCTAGCGCGATCGACGAACTGCTAGCGCGATCGACGAACGGCGAGCCCGTTCGTCGAACGGCCAGCCCGTTCGTCGAACGGCCAGCCCGTTCGTCGAACGGCCAGCCCGTTCGACGAACGGCGACCAGCGCGTTCGTCGAACGGCCAGCCCGTTCGATGAACGGCAGCCCGTTCGACGAACGGCGGCCAGCGCGTTCGTCGAACGGCCAGCCCGTTCGACGAACGGCAGCTCGTTCGGGGGCGGGGGCGCAGCCTGTATGCGCCATGCAGACTTGCTGCGCCGCCGCCCCTGCTGGAGGAGCCTCCCCTGCAGCCCCTGGCGGGTGCGCCGAGGAGGGGGTAATCCTCCGGCGGGGGTCCGGCGGCCTGGCGCCGCCGGCCGCCGCCGGGGAAGGGCTCTTTCCTGTACAGGAAAAGCGGGGAGGAAGGGGGAAAGTGCGGTGGAGCTTGGATCGTCTTCTCCAGCTCCGGCGGGCGCGTGGAGTGGTGGGGCTGGTTCTGGAAAGGGCAGGGAGGAGATCCTGAAGGTCATGTTGCCCTTGAAGCAAGGCTGGGACCCATTTTATAAGAAGGCTGGGACTCTTCCTCTCCCTCTGTAATTCAAAAACCCAAAATATCACGGTATTTTAATTTCTAAAAATACTAAATCATGCCATAAAAATATGAAATTTTTACCGGGGACACTCCTCGCTGTTATGCACAACTTTTATATTCACCATTTTTCCATTGGGGCCATATATAGCCCTCCAGAAAATCACATACCAAATGATAATATAAAATTATAGAACTTTATAAAATTTTATAACTTCTGTTAACTTTCATCTCCGCCGCCTGAACCAACAACCCCCCTTTTGGGTCTCCCCCGCCGCCGGCCGGCCGCCGGCTGGCCATGGCTCCGCCCCCGGCCAACTCCTAGGGGGCGGGCGCTCCCTCCGGCGGTGGTCCGGTGGTCTGCCGCCGCCGGCCACCGCCGGAGCTGTTCATTCTCCCATTTCGGACGGAGGAGAGGGGGAAGGCGGCGGCGGCGCTCCAGTCGCCGGAGCTCACATGCAAAATGTCAGGAACTTAGGGAGGGAGTAGAGGAGAGGTTCCTACCTTGTTTGGGGTCCTCCGGGAGCCCTCCGGCGAACTTGCCATGGAAGGGCAATGGAGGTGGCGGAGCTCGACTTCTCCTTTTCCGGCGAGGTGGAGCTCCGACAGGGGTTTGGATGGGCTTCACTGAGACGGGGGAGAGGCGTGTCCCTTTGGAGAAGCCTTGGGAGGCATTTTATAGGAGTGGTCGTGATCCCTCCTCCTTCTCCTCCTCCCTCTTGGCCATGCACAGGCCATGGTTGGTGCAACCATGGTTGGGCTTAGGTAAGTGTGCTGGCAGCCTCCCAATGGTGGGAGGGTACATATAGGTTAGTCCTAGGGGTTTAGGCTAGCTTGGATTGTCCAATGAGGGCTCACCTCTTGGATTTGTGTTTTTTCCTTTTGGTTTGAGTGGAGGAGATGAGGTAGGGGGTTTTGGTTGGCCTTGAGCTGCTAATGGTATAGGGAGGATTTGGGTTAGTGGAGATTGGGTGGAGAGAGTTTAAGAGTTTAAAAATCACCTCTTAGAATAGGGTTGACCAAAGTCAACCCTAAGTGGCCCCCCTCCCCTCTTCATACATGCCAAGGTAAATATGGGTTCATGTCGTCGAGTATCGAGTTAACGTGGATGTGACGGGGTCGAAATCAAGTGTTTACGTATCTCGAAAATCTTATAATTTTACGAGCGCTTATTTTATTTACTTGACTAAACGACGTCGGAATTGAGTGAAACTAATTTTGTTGCACTCGTATCGACCATACGAGTCTAACGCAGCTGACAGAATTCAATTCGCAGCTCGTTTTCTCATTAATCTAAAATGGCGTTGTTGTGCCGCTCGACGTTACTCAAAATAGTCGTTTTCTCGAAACGACCTCAAATTGTAACGAAATGAGCTTCGTTGGATTTGTATTGACCATATGAGTCTAACGCAACTGACGAAAGTCGGTTTGGAGCACGTATGCTCCATATTCTAAAACTGCGTCGTCGTGACGCGCTACGGTACTCAAAACGGTCAATCTCACCAAATGACCTCGGATTGGAACGAAACGAATTCCGTTGCACTCGTATCGGTCATATGAGTCTAACGCAACTGACAGAAGTCGATTCGGAGCACGTATGCTCAATATTCTAAAATTGCGTCGTCGTGACGCGCTACGGTACTCAAAACGTTCAATTTCACCAAGTGACCTCGGATTGGAACGAAACGAATTCTGTTGCACTCGTATCGACCATACGAGTCTAACGCAACTGACAGAAGTCAATTCGGAGCACGTATGCTCAATATTCTAAAACTGCGTCGTCGTGACGCGCTACGATACTCAAAACGGTCAATTTCACCAAGTGACCTCGGATTGGAACGAAACGAATTCCATTGCACTCGTATCGACCATACGAGTCTAACGCAACTGACATAAGTCGATTCGGAGCACGTATGCTCAATATTCTAAAACTGCGTCGTCGTGACGCGCTACGGTACTCAAAACTGCCACTTTCACCAAATGACCCCAGATTGGAACGAAACGAATTCCGTTGCACTCGTATCGACCATACGAGTCTAACGCAACTGACAAAAGTCGATTCGGAGCATGTATGCTCTATGTTCTAAAACTGCGTCGTCGTGATGCGCTACAGTACTCAAAACGACCACTTTCACCAAATGACCTCGGATTGGAACGAAACGAATTCCGTTGCACTCGTATCAACCGTACGAGTCTAACGCAACTGACGGAAGTCGATTCGGAGCACGTATGCTCTATAAACAACTTTGACGTTGTGGTGAAGCACGATGCTACCCAAAATAGTCATTTCTCTAAGTGACCTCCACTATGTGGTGAAGGTCGGGTCGTGGTTGCCCTATGACCCGACCTAGGTTCCTCCAAGGGTTCAACTGAACCGGCTAGACCCATTTTTCAAAGTTGGAATGTTACAGTTCTCCTGCCCTGCCGACATCAACAAGACCGGTCAGCGGTCTCTTCTCGGGGCCTTAACCAAATTTCTGCCTCTCCGAGTGAGTTCTAATGCCCTGCCTGCATCAACAAGCCCGGTCAGCGGTCTCTTCTCGGGGCCTTAACCAATTAACTACTTTCGATACATCATAAATTGATTACATGGCATCACAATGCGCTTCCTCGCGCTTACCCGGCCGCATGCATCTTGACCATCTCCTTCATCACTTTCCTCTCCTTCTGTCACCTAAATATTTTCATTCCCAACATTTGTTAAGGGTAGAAACGTTTTAGATCGTCGCCACTCCAAGTATTACCAAGAGGAATCCCTTTAACATTTTGAAGGCGATACCCTCCTGACTTCAGGGCCCCCAGGACTACATAGGGTCCCTCCCAATTGGGTCGGAGCTTTCCTACGTTCGCCGATCTTCCTGCGGCGTCAACCTTTTTGAGGACTAGGTCTCCTGGGATGAATTGCTTGATTCTAATATTTTTATCAAAGTACATGGCCATTCGACGCTTCACTTCTTCTTGTCGAATCGATGCGAGGTCCCGGAGCTCCTCGACCATATCCAGCGAGAGCCGCTGCTCCTCCTTATTGTCCATCCTCCAGTCCTCGTCCCCTTTCTTGGCGGCTACAACCCGGGGGGACCTAACCTCGAATTCCACCGGGAGTACGACCTCAGATCCATGGGAGAGTTTGAACGGCGTTTCTCCCGTCGCCGTGTTGGGTGTTATTCTCAAGGCCCATAAGACCGAGGGAAGCTGCTCCACCCAGTCCCCTTTCAAGTTCTCCACCTTTTTCTTAAGCAGATTGACTATGACCTTGTTTGCCGCCTCCACCTGTTCGTTGCTCTGAGGATGATGAACGAAGGCGAAGCGGAGGTCAATGCCCAACTGACCACAAAAATCAACGAGTTCTTCGCTAGCGAACTGCGGTCCGTTGTCTGTCACTATGGCGAGGGGGAGTCTGTATCTGCAAATTATTTCTCCCCAAATAAAGTTCTTTATTACCTGTGAGGTTGTCTTCGCCAAAGCCTTAATCTCCACCCACTTGGAGAAGTAGTCTGCCATGACTAACATGAATTTTCTTTGGCCGCTGGCTTGAGGGAACGGGCCGATCGAGTCCATTCCCCAGATGGGAAAGGGCCAAGGTGCCACGATTGTCCTGAGCCTCTGCGCGGGTTGGAGTTGGAGTGGTGCGAAGAGCTGGCACTTCTGACATTTCTTTGCAAACTTCATGGTGTCCTCTCGAAGTGTCGGCCAGAAGTATCCCTGCCGCAGCACCCTTTTTTCTAAGGTCGGACTCCCAGAGTGGCTTCCACACTCCCCATAGTGGATTTCCTCCAAGACCCTTGGAACCTCATCTTCCGTCACACATCTCGCTAGGAGTCCTGTCAGGGTTTTTCTGTACAAGCTTCCTTCACGCATCAGATAATATGTTGACTTGTACCTGAATCGCCTCTTATCCGGAACACCCTCTGGGAACTCTCTCGAGGTCAGAAAGACAATGATCAGATCCACCATGAGGCCCTTTGATCGATCTCCATCAGCTCTCCTTCCTCAATAGACGGGCGGAACAACTCCGTCACTATTCCCCCGGCCTGGGGTCCATACTTTGCCAGGGAGTCTTCCTGAGTGTTCTCTCTCGGCACGTGCTGGATTGAGAGGGTGCGGAACTGGCTGACGAGACCCTTGACCTTCACCAAGTATCTTTGGAGGGTCGGCTCTCTAGTCTCGAACTCCCCCGGACCTGGGACTAGGCCTGTGCGTAAAAAACCAAAACCGCTCGAACCGAGCCGAACCGATTCAACCGAACCGACTTTTGAACCGAGCCGACCGGTTCGGTTCGGTTTCGGTTTGTGGTGGCTAAAAACTGACCCATATTCGGTTCGGTTTTAACCATGGAAAAACCGGTTGAACCGAACCGAACCGACCAACAGCATAACATATAAATCATCTTTATTATTTTAAAAATAGGAATAAAATATTAGCTAATTTTCTTTCCTCCGGCATAATTTTCGGGATCAGATTATCAAAATTTAGAAAGAGACTCGAAATTCTCTCCAGCAATTATTATTTTAAGGTCCCTTTATTATTTTATATTTTAAAGGTACAGTCTTTATTATTTTAAAGTCTCTCCAGTCGAGTATGTAGCATGAGAGGTCACACTTGTGGCATGACTATTCTTATGTTGTATGATTCTATGTGTACAACCCTCATATTTTCCGAGTTGGTGTGACCCGACACGGATGAGGTCGGGATAGAGAGGGTGACCGTGACGCAGTGGATCGACCCGACGGAGGTCATCAAGACCAGAAATAGAAAGCCGGGGGGGGGGGGGGGGGCAAGCTCTCTTGGGCGAATGGACCTTGGGTCCACTCGCCCAAGGCCCCGAGCGAGTGGACCATCAGTCCACTCGCCCGGGCAAGGGGGCGAGTGTACCTCGGGTCCACTCGCCCAAGGCGGTCCACTCGCCCCCAGGCCAGCAGGCGAGTGGACCCTAGGTCCACTCGCCCGGGCAGCTGGGCGAGTGGCCCTATGGTCCACTCGCCCAACACAGGTGGTGGACCCTGGTCCATCCATCTGACCCCCGCCGAGGGGGGGGGGGGGAGTGGACGTCTCGAGCTCCACTCGCCCCCCCCCCCCCTCCTGTTTCGGTCGTTCGGGTTAGTTGTTGGGTTGCGGATAGTAGATTTTTGGCTATCCGCAGCCCAATTATTGGGAAGTCTATAAATAGACCCCCATGGGCACCTTGGGAAGGGATGTTGATACCCCCCTCCCTCGTGTGTGTGTTTTGAGCAAGCACTACCCCTCCCCTCCCCCTGTCATTGAAGGTGGACGGTGAGGTGATCCTTAGTGCCCTCCAAGGTGCCCAGACTCAGTATTGGCTAGGGAGGGGAAGTTCCTTGTGAGCTTCCGGGTATGTGGTGGGACCTCCACTCTTCAACTTAAGGGGTCCGTTTGTGGCCTTAGGTGTTCTTCAAGGGCCAGGTTCTTCGGTTCTTAGTGACTGGTCAAGGGTCTAGCTCGGGTCAAGGGTTAGCTGCATCCCCCTTGCGAACGTCGAGACCAGTTCTCTGGTTTCAACATTATGGTGCGGTGAGCGTGGAAGCAGCTAGTTCGGAAAGCTCTGGGCAAGACTCATGGCTGGAAGCGATGAACTGGGGGACTCATCCCCTACCAGTAGGTGCGTGAAGAAAAGGGATTTTGAAGAGTTCAAGAAGTCGGTTCAGGAGCTCATGCGGGTCACACTTCCCCCTCGCGGCGAGTGCTCGACACCACCCGCACCTGTGCTCGCCTTGACATCTCCGATGAAGACGGGGCAAGCACGTCAGCAAGAAATGGGGTTAGCCTCAGAGGAGGGCTTGGGTCACCATGCAAGAATGCTCTTCAACAGCTCTCCTGGGACCGGCTACCCCAGTGGGGAGGTAGAGAGAACGCCTTCGACTCGCCAGGGAGGGTGGGGGAGTCCCTTCTGCGAGCTAATTGTCTCAGCTCCCGCTCCATATGGGTTCAGCGAACCGGGCGTATCTTACTACGCAGGGAAGGACGACCCTCTCCAGCACCTCCAATGGTTTGAAGACATGGTCTCGATCAGACAAATAACAGACGCCTCCAAGTGCAGGCTCTTCGCCATCACCTTCAAGGGAGAGGCAAAAGACTGGTTCCACCAGCTCCCATCAGGTACCATCTACAACTTCAAGGACCTGCGTCAGAGTTTCTTGTTGAGGTTCTCCACCTCAAAGAAGGGGAGGAAGGGACCAGAGTCCCTGTTCTTGATTCAACAAAATCACGGGGAGACGTTGGGAATCTACGCAGATCGGTTCCAAGAGCAAGTCCTCCACCTCCAGGTCGATCAAAGAAACAGGAGGGACCAGGAGAAAGAGAAGGAATAAGAAGACGAAGAATGTAGAGGAGGTAATGAAGAAGATGACTAGGGTGCATGTGGCCAAGTAGGCCCAGGGAGGCGCGTTGTAATAAACATGTAACTCCTCGATGATGAATGAAATAGGTTTCAGGTAACGTCTATGGTAAGATCCCCGACTAGAGACCATTCTCCGGGCTCAGTCATGTCGGCAGATGGGAGACTCATCGGGTCGACTCGCTACTTGGTAGCTAGATTGGGAGGGCGTTGAGTTCCTCTGCCTCCAGGTGAAGGTAAGCACCTAGGACGCGGACGGGTACTTCCGCCTCCAATCAGAAAGATCCCCGACTAGAGACCATTCTCCGGGCTCAGTCATGCCGGCAGATGGGAGACTCATCGGGTCGACTCGCTACTTGGTAGCTGGATTGGGAGGGCGTTGAGTTCCTCTGCCTCCAGTGAAGGTAAGCACCTAGGACGCGGACGGGTACTTCCACCTCCAATCGGTAAGATCCCCGACTAGATACCATTCTCCGGGCTCAGTCATGCCGGCAGATGGGAGACTTATCGGGTCGACTCGCTACTTGGTAGCTGGATTGGGAGGGCGTTGAGTTCCTCTGCCTCCAGGTGAAGGTAAGCACCTAGGACACGGACGGGTATTTCCGCCTCCAATTGGTAAGATCCCCGACTAGAGACCATTCTCCGGGCTCAGTCATGCCGACAGATGGGAGACTCATCAGGTTGACTCGCTACTTGACTAAGTGGCTTGAGAAGGTGTTGAGTTCCTCTGCCTCCAGGTGAAGGTAAGAACCTCGGGCGTGGATGGGTACTCCGCCCCCATTTGGTAAGATCCCCGACTAAAGACCATTCTTCGGGCTCAGTTATGCCGGCAGATGGGAGACTCATTGGGTCGACTCGCTACTTGACTAAATGACTTGGAAAGTGTTGAGCTCCTCCGCCTCCAAGTAAGTTTGGCCCCTAGGACGCGGATAGGTATTCCACCTCCAGTCGGTTTGAAAAAGTGTTGAGTTCCTCTGCCTCCAGGTAAGCTAGGCCCCTAGGACGTGGACGGATACTCCGCCCCCAATTGGTTTGGGAAGGTGCTGGGTTCCTCTGCCTCCAGGCAAGCTAAGCCCCTAGGACGTTGACGGGTACTCCGCCCCCAATTGGTTTGGAAAGGTGTTGAATTCCTCTGCCTCCAGGTAAGCTAAGCCCCTAGGACATGGACTGGTTCACTGCCCCCAGTTGCTTTGATAAGATGGTTGAGTTCCTCTACCTCCAGGTGAAAGTAAGCACCTAGGACGTGGACTAGTTCTCTGCCCCCAGTTGCTTTGGTAAGATGGTTGAGTTCCTCCACCTTCAGGTGAGCTCGGCTCCCTGTTAGGTGTGGAGTTTCCTCCCCCTCCAGGTGAGCTCGGCTCCCTGGCAGGTATGGAGTTGTCGCCTTCCACCTCACGTCGAGTTCGGCTCGACTAGAGGTGTTGATATTTCTCCACCTCAGGTCAAGTTCAATTCGACCTAAGGTGTTGAGCTTTCTCCACCTCCAGTTGAGCTCGACTCATAGGAGGGTTTTTAAGTGGAGAAAGGTTTGCCTTCCACCTCAGGTCGAGCTCGGCTCGACTAAGGGTGTTGAGTTTTTCTCCACCTCAGGTCAAGTTCAACTCGACCTAAGGTGTTGAGCTTTCTCCACCTCCAGTTGAGCTCGGCTTATAGGAGGGTTGTTAAGTGGAGAAAGGTTTGCCTTCCACCTCAAGTCGAGCTCGGCTCGACTAAGGGTGTTGAGTTTTTCTCCACCTCAGGTCAAGTTCAACTCGACCTAAGGTGTTGAACTTTATCCACCTCCAGTTGAGCTCGGCTCATAGGAGGGTTGTTAAGTGGAGAAAGGTTTGCCTTCCACCTCAGGCCGAGCTCGGCTCGACTAAGGGTGTTGAGTTTTTCTCCACCTCAGGTCAAGTTCAATTCGACCAAAGGTGTTGAGCTTTCTCCACCTCCAGTTGAGCTCGGCTCATTGGAGGGTTGTTAAGTGGAGAAAGGTTAGTTTGCCTTCCACCTCAGGTCGAGCTCGGCTCGACTAAGAGCGTTGAGTTTTTCTCCACCTCAGGTCAAGTTCAACTCGACCTAAGGTGTTGAGCTTTCTCCACCTCCAGTTGAGCTCGGCTCATAGGAGGTGTGAGGACCCTGACCACAGCCTGACGCACCAGCGCTGCCTTTCGTCCCAGACCCCCACATGGGTCGCAGACCATGCCACCCCAACCCCTCTCCGTGCCACTTCGGCCACGGCGGTTGTTGGAGACCGCGGCCTCCCTTTGGCGAGAAGTGATCCAGTTAAGCGCCTCTACGTGGACTTCCCAGGAGGTCACCCATCCCAGAATTGCTCCCGTCTGAGCATGCTTAACTATAGAGTTCTTTCGCTTAACTGGATCACTTCTCGTCAAAGGGAGGCCGCGGTCTCCAACAACCGCCGTGGCCGAAGTGGCACGGAGAGGGGTTGGGGTGGCATGGTCTGCGTCCCATGTGGGGGCCTGGGACGAAAGGCAGCGCTGGTGCGTCAGGATGTGGTCAGGGTCCTCACACCCCCACTCGCCCGTCCCCTATTTGGGGAGCGAGTGGGGGCAGCCCCCCACTCGCCCGTCCCCTCTTTGGGGAGCGAGTAGGGGCAGCCCCCCCCCCCCACTCGCCCGTCCACCCTTTGAGGGGCGAGCGGGTGCAGCCCCCACTCGCCCCCCCCCCCCCTTTGGGGAGCGAGTGGGGGCAGCCCCTCCACTCGCCCGGCGCCAGGAGTGCGAGTGGACCAAAGTCCACTCGCCCAGGCGGGGTGGCCTCGGTTCGTTGGGGTGAGTTAGCCTTGAATCGTCCGTTCGGAGAAAAGCTCAAATTGAGGTGCGGATAGTATTTTCAAACAGCGAAAGTCGGCTATTCGCAGACCATTTTCATAAAACCTATAAATAGACCCCCCCCCCCCCCCCCCCCATGGGCACCTTGGGGAGGGTTGGTCTTCTATCCCCCTCGCGTGTTACTTGCGAGCTAGCACTCCTACCCCCCTGTTCGACTAGTCGATAGGCAGGTGTTACTCATTGCTCTCCAGGGTGCCCAAGCGCAGCATTGGCTTGGGAGGGGAAGCTCTCTTTGATCTTCCAGGTGTGTGGCGGGACCTCCTCGCTGCCGCTCAAGGGGTCTGTTTAGGGACTTCAAGTCTTTTTGGTGCAAGGCTCTTCGACTATCCATAACCGGTCACGTGTTCAGGCTTAGGTGAAGTAAGGGTCAGCTGCATCTCCCTTTACGAACGTCGAAACTGGTTTTCTGGTTTCAACATTCTGGTGCGGTGAGCGTGGAAGCAGCTGGTTCGGAAAACCCTAGGTAAGTCCCATGACTGGAAGTGAAGAGCCAAGGAACTCCCCCCTTGGCGAGTCGTGGCAGCTAGAAGGGGAAGAAGAGGCAGGGAAGGTAGATCAGGTGTTGGAAGATTTAACCAGGTTGGAAGTGGCAGAGGAGGTAAGGGAAATGGAGGTCGTCAGCGGTAGCGGAAGGCCCGAGAAGATACAGATCAGCGGGAGGCTGAGCAAGCAGGACCAGGAGAAGGTCCGAAGGTGTATTCAGCAACATGTGGATATCTTCGCAGTCGATGCAAATGTGGCGTGTCATCGCCTCAACCTCGACTCGAGCATCCGACCCATCCGCCAGAAGAAGAGATCTGTATCGACCACCCTCGCCGGGCCGATCAGAGAGGAGGTAGAGAAACTGCTGGAAGCAGGGTTCGTAGAGGAGATCCAGTATCCTGGCTGGGTCTCCAACGTTGTAATGGTAAAGAAGAGTGGAGGGAACTGGAGGATGTGCATCGACTTCTCTCTATTAAATAAAGCATGTCCAAAAGATTGTTACCCCCTAACCCGAATTGACGCGCTGGTAGACTCAGCCATCGGCTTCCCGGTGATGAGCTTCTTGGATGCGTTCTCTGGCTACCATCAAATCTGAATGCATCCGCCCGACGTTAAGGATGTTTCCTTCATCACAGACGACGGGTGTTATTGTTATAAGATGATGCCTTTCGGACTGAAGAACGCGGGAGCAACCTACCAAAGGATGATGGACCGAGTCTTCAAGGATCAAAAAGGCAGAAACCTAGAAGTCTATGTGGACGACTTGATGGTTAAGAGCAGGGACGTGGAGTCTCACTTGCAGGATTTAGTGGAGACCTTCGCCACGCTTCGAAGGCTTAAGATGAGACTTAACCCCTCCAGATGTGTCTTCGGAGCAGGCCGAGGAAAGTTCCTTGGTCACCTACTCACCCCGGAGGAGGTAGAGCCCAACCCAGACAAGGTCAAAGCCATCTTGGAGTTGGAGTCGCCAAGGAGTGCGAAGGAGATTCAAAGGTTGACAGGGAAGCTGGCGGGGTTGAGCAGGTTTCTCTCTCGGGCCAGAGAGAAGTGCTCACCTTTCTTCAAAGCCCTAAGGGGAAATCAAAAGTTTGAATGGTCGCAAGAGTGCAAGGCGACATTCCAGGCCCTGAAGAGGCAGCTGACGCAAGCTCCGCTGCTGCAAGGACGGAGAGAAGGGGAAGACTTGTTCCTATATCTTGGGGTGAGCACCGAGGCAGTAAGCTCCGTCCTAGTCCGAGAAGAGGGAAAGAGACAACTTCCCATCTACTATGTCAGACGGGTCCTGAAGAAGGCGGAGCTCAGATACCCCATTCTGGAGAAGCTGGCATTTGCTTTAATCATTTCGGCCAGGAAACTCCGACCCTACTTCCAGGTGCATTCGGTTAGGTAGTGACCGATCACCCCCTCCGCAGCATTATGGAAGGAGTGGAGCACTCGGGCAGATTGGCAAAGTGGTCTGGCAAGCTTAGCGAGTTCGATGTCGCCTTCGTCCCTCGCCTATCAATGAAAGCGCAGGTGGTAGCAGACTTTCTAGTGGAGTATGTAACCGAGGTGGATGAATCGGAACCCCCCGAGTTAGTAGCATGGGAGCTGTTCGCGGACGGGGCATCAGGAAAAAATTACCTCGACGGAGGGGTGGTTCTAGTCAGCCCACAAGGGACAAGGATCGAGCAAGAGATCGACATCCGATTCCCCGTAACCAACAACCAGGCTGAGTACGAAGCAGTGGTGGCTGGGCTTCATTTGGCGAGTGAACTGGGAATTCGGGATGTTAGAGTATTCACCGATTCGATGGTAGTGGCGTCCCAGGTAGGCCTGCAAGTGGTTCGGTTTTATGTAAAACCGAAACCGAACCGAATAACCTCAATTTTTACACACCCAAAACCGAAACTGAACCGAATCCAATCGGTTCTGTTCGGTTCGGTTTTTTACCCATCGGTTTGGTTTTCTAAATTTGCTTCGGGTTTCTATATTTTTTTACCCAAATATGACGTCTTTAACATATTGTCAACGCGTGGACTCTTATGCACAAACATAAGCTTCTCAACTCTACTTCTCATGGGTGTGAGTAATTTCTTGAAGAAGTATTTGTGCAAGTACAGTGATACAGTTCCAGAACTGTTGGATGCTGAAGAAGCTAAAAGTTTTACCATTACTGATTCCGGAAACTGTTTTTCATCCTAAATTCTCTTGGTTGCCTGTAGCCCTCCCTTTGAACAACTTATTGCTTAATGGAGAACAAAGATGATTGTATGTTGTTATAGTCGAGCAATGTAAGAAGAATTACATAAACATAGTGTTGAAACCAGAGAACTGGTCTCGACGTTCGCAAGGGGGATGCAACTAGCCCTTACTTGACCCGAGCTAGACCCTTGACCAGTCACTAAGAACCGAAGAACCTTGCCCTTGAAGAACACCTAAGTCCACAAACGGACCCCTTAAGCTGCAGCGTGGAGGTCCTACCACATACCCGGAAGCTCACAAGGAACTTCCCCTCCCTAGCCAATGCTGAGCCAGGGCACCTTGGAGGGCACTAAGGATCACCTCACCGTCCACCATCAATGACAGGGGGAGGGGAGGGGTAGTGCTTGCTCACAACACACACGCGAGGGAGGGGGTATCAACATCCCTTTCCAAGGTGCCCATGGGGTCTATTTATAGACTTCCCAAAAATTGGGATGCGGATAGCCAAAAATCTACTATCCGCGGCCCAACAACTAACCCGAACAACCAAAACAGGAGGGGGGGGGGGGGCGAGTGAAGCTCGAGACATCCACTCCCCCCTCGCCGGGGGTCAGATGGATGGACCAGGGTCCACCACCTGTGCTGGGCGAGTGGACCATAGGGCCACTCTCCCAGCTGCCCGGGCGAGTGGACCATAGGTCCACTCGCCTGCTGGCCTGGGGGCGAGTGGACCTTGAGTCCACTCGCTCCCCGCCTTGGGCGAGTGGACCCGAGGTCCACTCGCCCCCTTGCCCGGGCCTTGGGCGAGTGGAACCAAGGTCCATTCTCCCAAGAGAGCTTGCCCCCGCGGGCTTTCTATTTCTGGTCTTGACGACCTCCGTCGGGTCGATCCACTGTGTCACGGTCACCCTCTCTATCCCGACCTCATCCGCGTTGGGTCACACCAACTCAAAAAATATGAGGGTTGTACACAATCCCCGCTCTTTTCGAGCTTGCCTTAAGCTCGGAAAGAAAGTCCAACCCACCTATTTGACGAGTAGGTGGGACCTTAGGGGAAGCCACACAGGGCCCTGCCAACGGGATACTCCTGCCAAGTTTTTCAGTTGAACCTGACTTGAGGCGGAAGGCGAACCTTTCTCCACTTAACAACCCTCCTGTGAGCCGAGCTCAACTGGATGTGGAGAAAGCTCAACACCTTAGGTCGAATTGAAATTGACCTGAGGTGGAGAAAAACTCAACACCCTTAGTCGAGCCGAGCTCGACCTGAGGTGGAAGGCTAACCTTTCTCCACTTAACAACCCTCCCGTGAGGACCCTGACCACAGCCTGGCGCACCAGCGCTGCCTTTCATCCCAGGCCCCCACATGGGTCGCAGCCCATGCCACCCCAACCCCTCTCCGCGCCCCTTCGTCCACGGCGGGTTATTGGAGACCGCAACCTCCCTTTGACGAGAAGTGATCCAGTTAAGCGCCTCTACGTGGACTTCCCAGGAGGTCACCCATCCCAGAATTGCTCCCATCTGAGCACGCTTAACTATAGAGTTCTTTCACTTCTCATCACCAGTTGAGCTGAAAGAACTCTATAGTTAAGCGTGCTCAGACGGGAGCAATTCTGGGATGGGTGACCTCCTGGGAAGTCCACGTAGAGGCGCTTAACTGGATCTCTTCTCGTCAAAGGGAGGTTGCATTCTCCAACATCCCGCCGTGGCCGAATCGGCGCGTAGAGGGGTTGGGGCGGCATGGGCTGCGACCCATGTGGGGGCCTGGGACGAAAGGCAGCGCTGGTGCGCCAGGCTGTGGTCAGGGTCCTCACATAAAAAGTGCACATGGGCCGCAGCCCATGCCACCCCAACCCCTCTCCGCGCCCCTTCGGCCACAGCGGGTTGTTGTAGACCGCAGCCTCCCTTTGACGAGAAGTGATCCAGTTAAGCGCCTATACGTGGACTTCCCAGGAGGTCACCCATCCCAGAATTGTTCCCGTCTGAGCACGCTTAACTATGAAGTTCTTTCACTTCTCATCACCAATTGAGCTGTGAAAGAACTCCATAGTTAAGCGTGCTCAGACGGGAGCAATTCTGGGATAGGTGACCTCCTGGGAAGTCCACGTAGAGGCGCTTAACTGGATCACTTCTCGTCAAAGGGAGGTTGCGGTCTCCAACAACCCGCCGTGGCCGAAGGGGCGCGGAGAGGGGTTGGGGTGGCATGGGATGCGGCCCATCTGGGGGCCTGGGATGAAAGGCAGCGCTGGTGCGCCAGGCTGTGGTCAGGGTCCTCACAGGGGGGACTGCCCCCACTCGCTCCCCAAAGGGGGGACGGGCGAGTGGGGGGCTTCCCCCACTCGCCCCAAGGAGGGCGGCGAGTGGGGGGGGGGGGGGGGGGGGGGCTGCCCCCACCCGCCCAAAAGAAGGCGTGAGTGGGGGACTTCCCCACTTGCCTTGCTAAGCCATTTTCCCTCCCTCGGGTCATTCCTTAGTCTTGTTCGGTCTCGGTCGCCTTAACTTCCGATTTGGTCTCGACGAATTGCGGTTAATACATATATACGAGCAGCTCTGCACGGGCTTCGCGCGTGCTCGCTGACTCTGAGCGGGCTGCGCCCGCATTCTAGCAGGCTGCGCCCACATTCGACAGTACCCGACCGGCGATGGAGGGCTTCACCCGCAACATATACATATGAGTACTCAAAATGACCGTAAAAAATATACATCAATATTGTATAATTATTTTTTTCAAAAACATTTATATTTTAACAAAAAATCATTTTAAAGTATGACATTATATTTCGAAATTAGTTTTTGTATGCTTAATGATAACCTACCATAGTAGGTCTAGGAGGTCTACTAAAAACTTTTGAATTTTATGAATTTTCATCATTATTTTTATTATAAGGATATGGTGTAATTACACAAATAGTCATTACATTTTATGAATTTTCATTTTTTTTTAATAATATATGTAAGTCATTCGAGTAAAAGAATGAGGATATATTTGGCAATTTTGAATGTTGCACTAATGACAACTTCTTCTATATAGTAGTTAAAGATATATCTTTAACTACTAAATGCAAAAAGTTGCCTTTGGTGCAACATTCAAAATTGCTCAAATATAATCTCATTCTTTTACTCCAATGACTTAACGTAAATGATAAAAAAATAAAAATTTATAAAATATAAGGGTTATTTGTGTAATAACATTATATCACAATAATAATAAAAAATTATACAATTTCAGAAAATAAAAAAGTTTTTACTAGACCTCCTAAATCTACTATGATAGCTTATTATTACCTACTAAAATCTACTTTAAAATGATTTTTTGTTAAAATATATAGATTTTTTGAATTTTTTTATATAAAATAGTAATTAAAATTTTTTTGCGATCATTTTGAGTACTCATATGTATATGTTCTGGGCCCAGCCGGCTGAGACGAAGCATATCCGCACCCCAGCCTGCTAGTCCAACCGACGAAGCCTATCCGCACCCCAGCCTGCTAGTCCAACCGACGAAGCCTATCCGCACCCAGTCTGACCATTCGTCGAACGCAGGTGGGCCACCGTTCGTCGAACGTAGGCGTGCCTCCGTTCGTCGAACGTAGGCGTGCCGCCGTTCGTCGAACGGCGGCACACGTTCGTCGAACGCAGGAGGCACCCCTGCGTTCGCCGAACGGTTGGGTCTCAGCGTTCGTCAAACGCAGGAGAGCCGCCGTTCGTCGAACGCAGGGGTCCCGCCGTTCGACGAGCGGCGGCACGCGTTCGTCGAACGCAGGCGTGACGCGTTCGTCGAACGCAGGCGTGTCGCCTTTCGTCGAACGGCGGCACGCGTTCGTCGAACGCAGGAGGCGCTCCTGCGTTCGACGAACGGTTGGGTCTCAGCGTTCGTCGAACGCAGGAGTGCTGCCATTCGTCGAACGCAGGAGTGCTGCCGTTCGTCGAACGCAGGGGTCCCGCCGTTCGACAAACGGCGGCACGCGTTCGTCGAACGCAGGCGTCTCAGCGGTTGGTAGTAGAATCTCATGGGGGGTGGGCTCCGGGCCAGCTTGGCGGGCCGCTTTGGCGTAGCCTGTGCGGAGGTAGCCGAAGGCCGCAGTCGGGGCGGCCGAAGGCCGCAGTCGGGGCGGCCGAAGGCCGCCGTCGCGGTGGCCGAAGGCCGTCGTGGAGTTGCGAGCACGGGCGAAGCCCGTGCGGAGCTGCTAGTATATATATATATTATCTTTTTGTTGGGAACATTGCCCAACAATGTTCCTGATTTGAAGAAGTTCTCATGTCAACGATAAATGCATTTTGTATTTGATGAATATCTAATTTATTGTGCAAAAGTTCATTTAATTCAATTTAATAAATCATTCACAATAATTTCAATGATATGGTCATTCTCAAGGAATACTTAGATAATTCTCATAATTACTCTAAGCCAAATATCATCGAGACGGACTGAATATATTGTCGTGATATCTAAGCGCAATAACTAATTATCATCGAGAGAAAGACAAAGGAGTACACTTGTTCTAAAGGCTAAGTTAAGATCGTTATGAAAAGAGATTTCATCGTATTTAAGTCAATTCATGCAAGTTAATTCACTCCAAGTCAAATGTCGTCGGGAAGAACGAAATGTTATCGAGAAGAGTGTTCGACATTTCAGAAGGCATGTTGAATAGAGAATGTTCAAGTATCGTCTACATATGGCTCTCCTGTTGCCAAGACAATGCTCAAATCTAAGTGCTAAAATGTCATCTTGATAAGCTTATTCATTCGACTTGAAGACAACGTGTTAAAGTTAGAATTCGTCTTGATAAGCTTATTAATTCGACTTGAAGACAGTGTGTTGAAGCCAAAATTTGTCTTGATAAGCTTATTCATTCGACTTGAAGACTGCATTCATGTTGAACTCAAATATCGTCTTGAAGATCCTAGTATCGTCGAATAACTGAAGGATTGGCTAGAAGATTGAAATGTCGTTGTGACAAGATGAAAGATCATCGTGATGAGATTAAACATCGTCGTGAAGACAACAAGTATATATGAGAAGAAGCTTTATCGTTGTGATAAGCTAACACTGGGTAGAAGTGTACTCAAAATCTAAAAAGAACGAGTATCGAATGAAGAGTTGAAATGTCGTCGTGACCTAATGAAAGAGCGTTATGACGAGATGAAACATCGTCGTGACAATTCAAATTCACAGGACGCATTAATCACCGTCGTCAATCAATTCAATCAACACATACTTTTAAGGTATATGATTTCTGACATAATGACATCCTCGTTTCGACCGTTACGGTTTGTCGATGCTATAAATACAGATATGATGGATACCCTAATCAAGAACGGAGAGAATATATCAGTAAGAAGATCGAAGAGCAGCTTGATAGAACAATATTCTTTTCTTCAAGAAAGCAAGTTTATCCTGTGAAGAAAAAGAGGATCGGAGAACAAAATCTGAAGAAAGAGATACACTCAGAGCATCAATCCAGTTCTCCTAATCAATCTGTGATAAGTAATATACAAGATTCATCATTTAAGATTTCTGTTGTTGCTGCTATGAAGTCTGTCTTCATCAAAGCCTAAAGAAGACTCTTGCAAATCAAGTGAAGATCATATTGAGTCTACTCATACTTTTGTTGTAAGACATTCTAATCATCTTTCTGTAAGAACTCTCTGAGATCCGAGGTAGAGTTCTGTGAGAACTTGAGGTAGATGGCTCTTGTTGAAGGCCCGAGGTAGGGTTCTTGTTGAGGACCTGAGGTTTGATTCATTTGATGAACCTGAGTGTAGGGGTTCCTGTTGAGGACCTGAGGTATGATTCATTTGTTGAATCTGAGTGTAGGTATCTTGTTGAATGCTTGAGTGTATGGCTCTTAGTAAAGGCATGAGGTAGGGCGTCTATTGAGGACCTGAGGTAGGATTCATCTATTGAATTCGAGTGTAGGACTTAGTCTTGAAGTATGAGGTAGGGAACTAGGTTTGTTCCTGAGGTAAGAGTCAAGGACTCTGAGTTGTAAGATCTGTAAAGGAGATTTGAAATTTGGAGAAGTTTGTTGAGGCTAGCACACTGCTAGATAAGCGGATGGGGAAAGTGGATGTACCCATATTGGGGAACCACTATAAATTCTGTGTTTTCTGTGTTGTGATTTTTCTATGATTGCTTGGATTTCTTTGTTTATAAAGAAAAAGTCAAAAACAACCCAAACACTTATTCACCCCCCTGTAGGTGGTAGATCCCTGTTCTTTCACTCTCTCTATAAGTCAATTAGGATTTGTTTAAAAGTAGTTTAGGGTTTAGGGTTTATTCTAATTTGTGAAGAAAAATATTTACTTAATCGAAATGTTCACTAAGTATTATAAAGAAACTTCACTACAAAATATATAAGTTCTTGATGATTGGATTATGCTTAACCTCTTTGTTTTTTTAAACTACTCCTACTTATGACATCAATGTTTATTCTTATCAAGACAATGTAAAAGTTAATCTATGAGATGTATTTTATCTTCATTGGTTGCCTTAATTTCTTTTTCTTCCTCCAAAAATCACTCAAAATTCTTGTAAGAACTGATATATCAAATATGGTGAGATTAGTGAGAAAAACTCACATCTTGATTTGATATACAGTTTGAAAAGTGATTAATTAGGATATTACCCTGTTGTATAGAAGGGTAATTTGAGCCAAATCTGTGTAATTCTCAAAGTAACGTTGAACCCTTCAAAGTTGCGTTGAAATCTACAAGTGGCATTGAATTTTTCAAAGTAGCGCTGAAATCTCCAAGCGACGTAGAATTCTCCAAAGTAGCGTCGAATTCACCAAAGTGACGTCTGTTGGAACACGATTTTGCTCATCTCTCTGGTTTGAGAATAACAAATTGTATTTGATTAAGTTTGTCATTGTGTTTTTAGTATGCAGGAATGAAAAATTATGACATTAGGATGCTGCAATTGGTCTGGTATAGCTCAATTTGCTAAAAGAGAAGAAAGTGGTATAACGTCACGCGTAAGAACTAACGCCGACGCTGACCCTCGATCCCGCCAATATGAAAATGCTATGGTGGGAAGTTGGTGTGATTGCAGGAGCATTTTGGGAATGATTTGTGCATGCGTCGACGTTAGCCATAATGCCAGCGTTAGGGTTGCCTAAAATAAGAACCTTCTTAGCATGCACTATCTCCTTCCCAGAATAAGGATACGAGCCATCAAACATTACCAAAATAAGATAATGTCTGGATTTAGCACTAACGCCAGTGTTAGCTTCCTCTCCTATAAAAGTGTGGCTTTCGTTCTCTTCAATTTTAGAACTCCTAGAGCCCTAATCCACCACTCCTAAATCTCTGTGAGGGCTGAATTTTCAGACCACGTACCAAAGTTCTCCCATTCAAATTCAAGAGAAGAAATCAAAGGAGGATCAGATCAACGCAAACTCAACGTGAAGAACGCACGCTTCAACTATCTTCAGTGGTTCTTCACCGTCACCTTCAAATTTTTTCATAAGGAGTTTTCATTTTGAATTTCATATTTTGTAATTCCTTTTTATCTGTGTTCGTTTAGTGGAGAATTCGCCACAGTTGTTGGCGACTAGGTCCGTGTGTGGCTTAGGGGGAATTCATCGTGTGTGTTGGCGACTAAGTCTAGGTCTTAGATCTAGGGGTGCTCAGGCCTTTCTAGGGATAGAAAAGATAGAGCGACTTGAGGCTGTATCTGAGATAGATCGACTAAAGTCAATCGATCCTTGAGAGAAGGGTCGGTATAGAAACAAAATAGATTTTTATATTCCCGCCTCAATTTCTAGCATTATAGAAATCCTACTTTGTAATCAATTTTATCAATAATAAGCATGCCTCTATTTGTTCAATAAAGTTGATTTGGTTTTAATTTCTAGTCATTTACTTATGATCTAATCTCCTTCTAATAAAATATCAAAAGTTTTCTTTTAAAATATACTGATTTCTAAAACCCTTATTCACCCCCCCCCCCTCTAAGGGCGTCTTAAGATCTAACAACGTCAACTCCTCCAGTGACTCTGAAGTCTCCTCTTCTATTATTTAGAGTATATGTCGAGAGGTCTCAGAATAGCAAACCTAGCGTTGATTTCTTAGAAGGCCTCCAATGTTCATTTCTCTGAACTTATCACGACAGAAATCATGGATAAAATGCAGCCACTAGTCTTCTATTTTAAGAAAGATATTCATCCATATGGTATGATTCATCCAGAGCATTTAATGCTGCAATTTTAGAAAGGATTTCAAATGAAGACGTATATAAGAAGAAATCAGCAGATTGAAACAAAAAATGAGAGTGTAGAGAAAAAGAAGAAAAGGTGATAGACAATGCTTATACGTTAAGCACAGGAAGATTAACTCTCTCTAAGTGCTTCACACACATACTGAAGGAGTATTCTTCTCGGAAACTCTAACTGTTGATCAAGAAAAATCTTCAATTATATCAGAAAATTCAAACAAAGAAGTCCTTGTCTCAAGGGCCATTGTTGAAGATAAAGATTCGATTTTCTCCTTCAGAATCTTGATCAATAACAAGAAGCCAGAATCCACACAGTGTTGCATGAACCAGTTCCTTCAGAGATTTGCTGCCGAAGGACATATTGTGGAAACTCAAATTCAACCTACTGAAAGAGTTTTTGAATCTCTCTTTAAAAGATTCTGATTGATTTTGGAGAGACTTTATCAACAACTCCTTGTTCGATGAGTCTCCCTTAGAAAAGACTCTTGGTTTTAGAGATACCTTATCAACAACTCCTGGCTAGAGTGACCTTATCAAAAGCTCATTTGGTTTAGAGGGACATTATTAATAACTCTTGGTTTTAAGGGGCCCTTATCAAAATCTCTACACTGAGATAGCGGAATCCTGCTTGCGAGCAGAAGAGTAGACGTGCACAGATTAATTGGAAAACTATTATAAAATTATCGTGTCGTCTGTGTTGATTGTCTTTTCTCTGTGCTTCTTTTTACTATGCACTTTTATTTACTTGAGATTGATGTGATCAATTCTGTGATTTGTGATATAACCTGGATGTTGCATGAAACTATGAAAAATAGTAAAACAAACTCTCTACGATCTTAATTACTCTATTCACCCCCCTCCCCCTTTAGAGTACTTCTCAAGAGATTACCTTCTCTATCAGAAACCATGGAGGGGATTTATATCAAGAGAGATACATAGCTTGGAACATAATTGTGTACCAAGTCGTGTATAAGCCCAGGAAATGAGCCGTGTGTGGATTTTTCATTCAGAGAGCTACACGCCTAGCACCAAGCAGTGTACCAAGCCGTGTATGGGTCCGCAAATAGTTTTAAACCCGTTTTTCTATGACGTTCGATTTATATACTTAAGATCTGATGGCGGGGATCATTTGATGGTGCTATTAGATCATAATATAGGATGACTGAGTTTCATTTTTAGATCTCTCGTCTCTCTCTTAGGTTAGAGAGAAAGGAATAGGAGGAAGGAGGAGCTCTCTTCCGCCATTAGAGGTGCTTTGGAGCTCCGATCGACGATCCAAGACATGTAATGCGGAGAGGGTTCAAGAGCGCTCATCTTCATCCGTACTTTTCAACATTTCCATCACAGGGAAGAAATCAAAGAAGGAGACGACATTTCTTCTCCCAGTTATAGGATGTATGCTTGTCATTCTTTGTTTTCATGCTTTGACTTCATATTTGTGGTACCTTGTACCTCTGATTAGAGGGCATGTGGTAACCATGATTCATTGTGAACCACTAAGGTATGAGATTGCATCCCCGACATCATTGCATTTGAAATCTAGAACCGATGAATGGATTAGTCATTATGGGTGAAGCCAAAATCGTGGCTCATGGTCTGATTTGTTGTTGTTTGATTGACGTTGTATCTAGGGTTTTGATAGACGTGTGATTGTGGCCATATTGTCATTATAACGCCTATTTTTCGTGAGAATATCAGATGTAGAGATTAGGGAAAGGAGATAACGGGAGAATCCTAGTAATTTAATGTGACGCCGAGATAACATATGCTCAGAGCTTTTTATTCCATAAGGGTAGTGTGACCTTTATGTTTGGTTGAGGAGTCCCCATAGTGCTGATATTCCATGTGCGGGTAGGGGTCCTAGTGGGGGTTAACATAACTGACTACTTTTGGCGTTTAAGACATATAACTTGGTTGATGAGTCACCGTGGTGCTGTAGTTCCCCAGAGTCTGCTAGGATGATGTAGTTCTCCAGGGTCTGCTAGGGTGATGTAGTTCCCCAGGGTCTGCTAGGATGGCGGAGAGGAGGGGTATTATTACGTAGTTGTAGTTAGCTCAAAGCTGACCCTTGTGTACTTCTTTTATTGGTTGGTTGCAAGGCAATGATCCAATGTTGGAGCGTGCTAGCAAACTTTAAAAATCAAGAATCATGAAGTGTTCCCTTTATGAGGCCGTCTTGGATATGATGCCCAACTTGCCCACATCTGTAGCAGGCATTCTGCTCATGGCGTCAGTCCTTCAGCAGGTGACTTAGCTTCTTGCAGTAAGCATAGACAGTGGAGGTAGTGGCAAGCATCATCTGAGGTTGTTATGCAGGGACAACCATCTTCTGCTTCTTCAAGAGGGTGCGACAGACTTGCCTAACATGGCCCACCTTGTGGAAAAAGGCACATACGTCCTTAGACTTGAGGCCTTGCTCCTGAGATGGAGTACCCTTTCATTTGTGGTCAGATGTGGTGGCATTGCTTGTACCATATTGGACCTTCTTAGCAGTATGCTCCAGCTCAATAACCTTCACTTGCAAGGCAGCTTACACAGTCTCGGCGTAGGAGGTGGCGCCATTATGAGCTACCATGTGCTGGAGGAAATCATTGCAAAGTCCCTTCACAAAGCGACCAATCTACTTGGCCTCGTCTGGCACCAACTCCACAGCAAGGAGGGATAGGCGAGAGAACTCTTTTTCATACTCGGTCACTGACCTGTCAGGATGTTGGAGGGACAAGAACTTCTTAGTGAGCCTGCCCCGCTCCATAGAAGGGAGAAACTTCTCCATGATAGCTTCCTTGAATTGACCCCAGGTCATGGCGGCAGAATTGAGGAGATTATAGCGCTGAAGCCACTAGGTGTAAGTGTAAGACCCCTTTTTTTGCTTCATAACCGGGTCTCATGCCTAGAAATGCCGCCTTACGATGACTCCAACTACAAAGTTAGACGCCACTGCACGACGCCGATCCTGCCGGCTAAAATGATCACATCATAGTAAGCCAACAAAAGAGCATATGTATCACAGTCCACAGATCACAACTTAATAATAATATATATAAATGAGCAATAGTCCACAATGAGTACAAAGTAAGAAAGAGAGTAAATAGGCTTAGGCCCGGTACATGTCTAATACAAGATAATCTCTCACTCACATCCCTCGACAACTATGCGGAAGCAACAAAAGACTATCCTTAACCCGTCGTCGTGAAGTAGTGGTAATGCGCCGTAACTGCTCCTCACATCCTGCATCCTCCTGTGACTGGTGCATATCCTCGATCTCCTAAAATGATAAAGTCCACTGACCATTAGTCAAAAGACTAACCACTGTCATCCCCGCCTCCCCCCGTGACTCCTAGGCACCGTGTGGGGAGGATGAAAGGAAAGGTATTTGAGGTAGTAAATAGATCAAACAGATGACAGCGGAACTACACTAGTATGTACATATGTAAACATCTATAGAATAAGAGTTATATTAACAGTTCTATACATATCTCAAGCAGTAACAACAGAAACAAGTAAAAACAACTACAAAAGTAACATTAACTTATATGAATGCTCATACAAACTTATAAGTTAAGTGATCTGACATTAAGGTAAACTCATCGTATAAAAAGACGCATACTAATTTATACGATGAGGTCTTGTTTTACGTGTTGGAACATAGTTTTCCGCATCCCTTTGATTTGAGAATAACAAATCCTACTTGTATTTGATCTTGTTGCCATTGTGTTTTTAGCATGCAGGTTTGGACAGTTATGACACCAGGTTGCTGAAATAATGGTTTGGCACTAACCACAAGCTGAAGTATTGAAAGTTGTTTAACGCCAGGCGTTAAGCTTAACGCTGGGCGTTAGTGCTAAATGGAAGCTGCGTTCGACGAAATGAAAGTTGCGTTAGACGAACTGAAAGTTGTGTTCGACGAACTGGCGATCGACGAAATGAAACCGCTGAGAACGGAAGCTGCGTTCGACGAAATGAAAGCTGCGTTCGACGAAATGAAAGCTGCGTTCTGTTGGATCTTACGGCGCCCTTAGAGGGGGGGGGGTGAATAAGGGAATAAAATTCTTTTTATAATTTTTAAGATAATTACTAAGTTGTTTTTTATTAATAGGAAATAAGATGACAATTTAGTAATAATAATTTTGCAATAATGAAATTTTACGCCAATTGAGAGAAATCAAATAAACACAAATATAATCATGATTGCATTATATAAAAAAGGGTGTTTACAAAATTTGATTTCAATATCGATAGAAATCGGAGGCGTACAAAAGTGAATTTCTTTTCCTTTTCTATACCGACTTGTATCCCCACAAACCGGTTGACTTTAGTCTATCCTTCCTCGGATAAAGCCTCAAGCCGCTCTAGCCAACCCAAACTCGGATATGACCTCGAGCACCCCTAGATCTAATCCCCTAGACCAAGTCGCCAACTCACGCGGCAAATTCCCCCTAAGCCGCGCAAGGACCTAGTCGCCAAAAACAAGGCGATTTCACTACAAGATACAAATAAAGAAGTGAAGTAAATAACAAGCAAACTCCCTCTTGAGATTTCTGGAGATGAGGATGAAGGATCGCTGAAGCACAAGCGAGGTCGAAGCGATCATTCTTCGGATGCAGCGTGATTGCTTCCTTCTCCAGAATTTCTTTTTTGGCTTTGAGTGGGAGATGATGTTTCGGCAGAGTAGCAACACGAGAGTTTGGGCACAAGTAATGTCTCTGGAAGTTCTAACCCAAAATGAGAGAGAACCCATCGTTTTATAATTCTTGGAGCTAGCGCCTGCGGTAGCTGATAGCGCCTGCGGTAGCGGTCGTGCTGAGCGGTTGCGGAACCGTCAGCTGCGTGGCTCTGTGCACGAACTTGAGATAGCGCTTGCGGTAGCGATAGCGCTGGCGGTAGCGTTCGTGTGGAGTGGTTGCAAAACTGTCGGCGGCGTGGCGATCTGCACGAGCTCAAGCTAGCACCTGGCGTTAGCACTAGCGCTGGTGGTAGTGCTAGCGCCTGCGTTAACCTCTAGCGCTGGCGGTAGTGCTCCATTCAGAAAGTTTGATTCTATGTTGCCTTCTACCTGTAGAGTATTGCACCTATATTTCCTGCACACTATAGACACACTACAAGCAATATCAAATACAATATGGGATTTGTTATTCTCAAACAAAGGGATATGACACACATGTCCAACAATCTTCCCCTTTTGATAATAACAAATCCTCTAAGCAAGAAATCAACAATAGTATTTATAGATAAGATAAGCAAGATAAAAGTGCAACTATAGTAAATGATATGCATGATAATGTGCATACTCCCCCTATCTTAATGCTCCCCCTACATAAATGCAATTTATGTGGTACTCCCCCTAAATGATAGATTTCATGAATTTATGTGTTACTCCCCTTATTGATCTATATTTCTCCTATATAGATTTCTTCAATTAATCTCCCCCTTTTGGTATTATCAAAAGAAGGTGGGGTGAGGGTAGCAAGGAGGCATTTTAAAAAGATAAAGCATGATCGAGCTTTTGTAATATAGACAAAGATAAAGAATTTACGTATAGTATTGAAGAGATTTCAAATAAATAGATAAGAGTTTTAGCAAGGCGTATATAAGAGATTTCAAATATAAAGATAAGAGTTGTAAGCAAGCGGAAGATTATAATAAACATCTTTTTGTAAGCATGAAAAGCATAAGTAAAAATATGAGGTTTAGTTCAAAATTGAAAGATGTTTTAACCTTTTGAAATCTCAAAGTTTTTTATAAAGATATCAAGCATGAAATGAACATATCAACGAGAGATTATACTACAATGTTACTTAATTTTAAATTCAAGACATACCAAAAACATTGTAGAGATTATGCTAGGTTATCTATTGCATTTCTTATATAAAGAGCAGTATAAATAAAGCATTAGAATCCAATACTCATGAGAAAAAGTGTTATGAAAGATAATGATGTGCACATAAGTGTATTTTGGGCAATGCTAACAATGAATTTAAATCATCAAAATACAAGACATATGTAAAGTAAAGTGCACAATAAAACACAAGTAAATTACTTTCACACACTTTTAATGCACATAATTTTTAACAAAGTGGTGTAATAATCAAAGTTTGCACAAGACACTTTACAATTCTTTCCAAGGTGCTCAACCTCACAATGCTTATGAAGACTTATCAGGAGGTTCAAGTAGTGCTTGGTGGAGTTATATTTGTCTACATATATAATTTTTTGTTCATATTTGTGAGACAACATTCTCCGAATACACTTGTTTTGCAAACCAAAATTTTTAACTTAACCAATTTTCTAAATTTCATAAGTGCAAATCAAATGTAGTGTAAGAAATAAACTTATGCGAGTTTTAATTCATTGTACAAATACAATACACAAGCAAGCATTTTTAGATTTAGACACACATGTTGATTACCAAAATAAGTGAGTGAAATGTATCATTATCAATCATAAAACATTTACTCATACTTAGAGGCATGCTAAGCTTGGTTCTACACATTTTTCAATACAATTTATGCACTTTAAATAGATATATCAAAGCATGATAAGCAAAACAATGTTCATAGTAATTTGAAGGAATAAGTTTTAACATTGTAAATAATTCTAAATAATAGAATTCATACATGCTTGATATTGACAATAAAGATCATACAGTTTCTTTTTTGTTTTATCATTTTTAAATCAAATAAAAACAGAAAATCACAAAAACATATTTTTGTAATTTTTGAATTTTGAATTGTTGTAGTAGAATTTTCATAATATGTATAAAACACAAATAACAAAAAACATATTTTTGTATTTTTTTTTTGAATTTTGAACTTTTGTAGTTGATTTTTCATAACAAAAAAAAATACTTTTGTAATTTTGAATTTTGAATTTTTGTAGTTGATTTTTCATAATATGAATAAAACAAAAATAACAAATGTCAAAAATACAAAAACAAAGTAGTACATATAGACTGAAATTTTTTTAGTGATTTTTAGAAATTTTGAAAATCAGAAAATTCCAACACCCACGCTAGCACCGGCGCTAGTGATAGCGCGGCAAACAGTTCACGATTTTTTTAGGAATTTTAAATTTTTTATTTTTGATAGTGATTAGGGGTCTTAAGTGTAGTCTTATGCAGAAATTGTATAATATTTAGAGATGTTTTGATTGCTCAAATTGCATAAAACATTAGCGTTTTACATATTATTCATCCTAAGATGACTAAGACTCCTAATTCCAATCTTAACATTTGAAACCTTGCATCGGGAAGAGGTTTAGTAAATATATCAGCAAGTTGAGAGTCCGTGCCAATGAAACTAATCCTTACATTTTCCTTTTTAATGTGATCCCTTATGAAATGATGACGCACATATATATGTTTGGATCTAGAGTGGTGAACCGGATTATTTGTGAGATCAATGGCACTTTTGTTGTCACATTTTAATTCAATAAGTTTTAGATGAAAACCAAAGTCCTCTAAAGTTTGGCTCATCCATAGAGCTTGTGCACAACAACTCCCTAATGCAATGTATTCAGCCTCCGTGGTGGAGAGTGCAACCGAATTTTGTTTCCTACTAGACCATGCAACTAATGAGGGTCCTAGAAAATGACAAGTACCACTAGTGTTTTTTCTATCAAGTGAACAACCGGCATAATCTGAATCGGAATAGCCATGAAATGTAAGTGAATCATTATATGGGTACCATAATCCTAATCTAGATGACCCAATGAGATATCTAAAAATTCATTTTACCGCTTTTAAATGAGATTCTTTTGGATTGGCTTGAAATCGAGCACATAAGCATACGACAAACATAATATCGGGTCTAGTTGCACTAAGATAAAGTAGGGATCCTATCATACCTCTATATAAGGTTTGATCAATTGAAATTCCCGATTCATCTTTTCCTAATTTAAGTGACGCACTCATTGGTGTAGAAGCATGTTTAAGGTTTTCAAATCCAAAACGTTTAAGCATATCATGGACATATTTAGTTTGACATACAAAAATATCATCAATTCTTTGTGATATTTGAAAACCAAGGAAATAAGAAAGTTCTCCTACTAGACTCATTTCAAATTCATTTTTCATCACTAAAATAACTTCTTTCCACATCTCTTCATTAGTAGATCCAAAAATAATATCATCAACATATATTTGTAAAATAATTATATCATCATTGTTGTGCTTAATGAAGAGAGTATTATCCGCACTTCCCATAATATAACCGTGCTTCAATAAAAATGATGTAAGTCTTTCATACCATGCACGGGGAGCTTGTTTTAAACCATAAAGCACTTTTTCTAATTTATAAACATGATTTGGAAATTTTTCATTAATAAAACGGGGGGGGGGGGGGGGGGTTGTTCAACATAAACTTCTTCTTTTACAAACCCGTTTAGAAATGCACTTTTCACATCCATTTGAAATAGTTTTATTCTTTTAAAGCTTGCAAATGCTAGAAAAATTCTTATAGACTCCAATCTAGCAACGGGTGCAAAAGATTCATCAAGAAGACTCCAATCTCCAACTTCAGAAGATCTCATATAGGGAGTTTTTATTATTGTTTTCATTATTTCCATTCCATACTTTTTGTAACCGTTTAGAGAATTCACCTTGTGTTGGCGACTAGGTCTGGGTAGGACTTAGGGGGGAATTCGCATTGTGTTGGCGACTAGGTTGCAAACATTTGAATAAGATTCATGAAGAGAAGAGCGAGTTCTTACCCCGATGGATGGTTCACCAATTATAAGTTCCCGTGGATGATCCTTTGTGAATTTTAAGACGCTTGGAGGTACATATTCATCTTTCTTGGCCTCCTCTTCTTCTTCTTTGGAAGGTTCTTCATCACCATGCTCCAAAGGAGGTAATAGATCATCCTCTTTGCCTGCGGAAAGTCTTTCTATACAAGGAACAAGCTCATCAAATTTCACATTAATTGACTCTTCAACTTTTCTAGTTCTTTTATTAAAAACTCTATAAACTTTACTAGTTGAAGAGTATCCAAGAAATGTTCGTCACATTTTTCATCAAACTTTCCCAAGCTATCTTTAGTATTTAAAATAAAGCATTTACAACCGAAAACTTTGAAGTAAGATACATTAGGCTTCTTTTGAAAATAAAGTTCATATGGTGTGAGATTTAAAGATGGGCGAAGCATGATTCTATTTATAACATAACATGATGTGTTTACGGCTTCGGCCCAAAAGGAATTAGGTAATTTATATTCACATAACATAGTGCGTGCTAGCTCTTGAAGTGTCCTATTCTTTCTTTCTACAACACCATTTTGTTGAGGTGTGTGTGGTGCGGAGAACTCATGTTTTATGCCTAACATATCACAATAAGATGTAAATTTTTCATTTTCAAATTCTCCTCCATGATCCGAGCGAATGCATTTAATTTTTAAATCACTTTCATTCTGAATACGAGTACATAATTTTGAAAATTCACAATACGCTTCGGATTTGGATGAGAGAAATATTGTCCAACAATATCTAGAAAAATCATCTATTAAAACATATGTATATAATCTACCACCAAGACTTGCGGTGCTAACGGGACCAAAAAGATCCATATGAATTAATTGCAAAGGTCTTGTAGTAGAAATAACATTTTTACTTTTGAAAGAGGATCTAGTAAATTTACCTTTTTGACATGGTGAACAAAGTGAAGGTAAATTTCCATTTAATCTAGGCAATCCTCTAATTAAATCTCTTTTGGCAAGTTTTACAATAAGCTTTGTGCTAGCATGTCCTAGCCTTCTATGCCAAAGTTCAAGTTCATCATTTTTGGTAATAAAATATTTTAAAGATGATTTTGAAAGATCATGAAATGAAACTATATAAACATTGTGTATTCTTGGTGCAGTTAGTAAAATATTGTTTGTAATAGGATTAGATATTTTGCATAGATTAGTAGAAGATTCAAATAAAACATCTAATCCTTTATCACATAATTGGCTAATTGAAATTAGATTATGTTTTAGCCCTTTTACATAAAAAACATTTGATATAGTGAAGGATTCGTTACCAACTGTACCAATTCCCATGATCCTTCCTTTTCCGTTGTCACCAAATGTCACGATCCCTCCCTTCTTCTTTTCTAGGCTAAGGAACTTAGCTTTATTGCCCGTCATGTGCTTGGAGCATCCTGAATCCAAGTACCACATGTCTTCATTATCCTTAGCCTGCATGCACATCTAGAAAGAAGATGAGAGTAAAGATCCGGATACCCAAGTAGAACCTCCCATAGAATAAGTGGAAGCCTTAGGTACCCAGATTTGCTTTAATGTATTTTGTTTTATTTTCCTGCAAGAACTAGTTGTGTGACCCAACCTATAACAGTTTGCACACGAAATAAAGGGGGTTGAGACCCTTTTCTGGAAAATTTTCTTGCTGGAATAAATTTGATTTACAGAAGGAAAGCATTTTGAAAAAGAAATTTCAGGTTTCTGGTATGAGGTGCTAGCGCCGGCGTTAGTGGCTAGCGCCGGGCGGTAGCCCTCACCTCGATATCCGAGCCCAAACTTTCCAGAACCATGGCACTGGTTCTCTAAAATCATGTCCAGTGATTTTTGGCCTATTCCAAATTTTTTAATAGCCATGGTGAGATCATGAACTTGTGCTTTAAGTAAAGAATTTTCTTTCACAAGCATGACATACCTATTTTCAAAACCTTTTTTATTATTTTTGATTTGCAAAAGAGAGGCTTCTAATTTCCTTTCTAATTTCCCCTTCTCTTTTGTAAGAGTTTTGACATGAGAGAGAGCTTTAGAAAGTGACTCTTCTATATCTTTTGCCAATTTAGTGGAGTGATCACATTCTTGGCAAGAAACCTTTCTCTTTTCTAAACCAATTACCTTTTTGGAAAGCTTTTGATTTTCTTTAATAAGAGATTCATTTTCACGATTTAATAAAATACTATCTTTCATATTTTTATCAAAAGCTTTGCAAGTTTCAAGAAATTCATTAAACAATTCATCATAAGTGGGAGGAGTTACCTCAGTGTCACTAGAAACACTGGTGTCGTCGCCGTTGTTTCCACGTCCCATGAGGCACATGTTTGCTTCCTCATCTTCGCTTGATGAAGACCCGCTTGATTAAGACCCGCTTGATTCTTCGGAGGAGGAGGAAGAGGAGTCATCCCATGTCTTTGCCTTTAGCACCTTCCTCTTTTCTTTCCCTTTGCGCTGTTTCTCCTTTTTCTCCTTCAAGAATTTTGGGCATTGGCTCCTTATGTGCCCCGTCTTCCTACAATGATAGCATTCCGGTGGAGGTCTCTCTTCTTTATTGTTGCTCTCTTTTTCCTTCTTTGAAGATGACCCTTTCCATCTTTCACCTTTTTGGCCAAATTTCCGGAAAGTGTTTCGCCTTTCCGGATTTCGAATGAACTTTCGGAAGTTCTTCACCAAAAGACTTTCTTCATCTTCATCCTCATCCTCTTGGCACTCCTTCTTTGATTTCAATGACAACGCCTTCTTCTTTGGCTCCTTGTTGTATTCATCATGTTGGATTTTGAGTTCCACCTCATGGGTTTTGAGATTCCCAATGAGGCTCTCAACTTGGAGCGTCCTTAAGTTGTGCGACTCCGAAATAGCCGTCACCTTCGGGTTGAATTTTGGAGGAAGAGAACGAAGGATCTTACGGACCAAGTCGCCATTTGAGAAAGTATTTCCAAGAGCTTTTGAGGCATTGACGATCTTGGTGAAGCGCGTGTACATACCATCAACATCTTCGCTTTCATCCATTCGGAATTTTTCATATTCCGACTCCAGTTGAAAAAGCTTGGAATCTTTAACCTGCGATGTACCTTCATGAGTAACTTCCAAATGATTCCAAATTTCATAAGCAATGGTACATGCAGAAATTTTATTAAATTCATTTCTATCTAACGCAAAAAATAGAGCATTCATGGCTTTTGCGTTATTTTTACATTTGAGTTTATCCCGATCATCCCATTTATCTTTGGGTTTTTCTAACATAACCTCTCCAACTACAAATGTAGGAGGAGTGTATTATTCTTCTACCATGTTCCAAACCTCAATATCTAGGGTCATTAGAAAACAACACATCCTATTTTTCCAATAATTATAATCTGACCCAGTAAATAGTGGAGGTATACTAATTCCCTGACCCTCGGAAAAAGCGAGATCATAAGACGCCATTATTCTTGGTTTTTAAACCGTTTGGAATAACCTACCTCTGATACCACTTGTTGGATCTTACGGCGCCCTTAGAGGGGGGGGGGGGGGGGGTGAATAAGGGAATAAAATTCTTTTTATAATTTTTAAGATAATTACTAAGTTGTTTTTTATTAATAGGAAATAAGATGACAATTTAGTAATAATAATTTTGCAATAATGAAATTTTACGCCAATTGAGAGAAATCAAATAAACACAAATATAATCATGATTGCATTATATAAAAAGGGGTGTTTACAAAATTTGATTTCAATATCGCTAGAAATCGGAGGCGTACAAAAGTGAATTTCTTTTACTTTTCAATATACCGACTTGTATCCCCACAAACCGGTTGGCTTTAGCTTATCCTTCCCCGGATAAAGCCTCAAGCCGCTCTAGCCAACCCAAACTCGAATATGGCCTCGAGCACCCCCTAGATCTAATCCCCTAGACCTAGTCGCCAACTCACGCGGCGAATTTCCCCTAAGCCGCGTAAGGACCTAGTCGCCAAAAACAAGGCGATTTCACTACAAGATACAAATAAAGAAGTGAAGTAAATAACAAGCAAACTCCCTCTTGAGATTTCTGGAGATGAGGATGAAGGATCGTTGAAGCATAAGCGAGGTTGAAGCGATCATTCTTCGGATGCAGCGTGATGGCTTCCTTCTCCAGAATTTCTTCTTTGACTTTGAGTGGGAGATGATGTTTCGGCAGAGTAGCAGCACGAGAGTTTGGGCACAAGTAATGTCTCTGGAAGTTCTAACCCAAAACGAGAGAGAACCCATCGTTTTCTAATTCTTAGAGCTAGCGCCTGCGGTAGCTGATAGCGCCTGCGGTAGCAGTCGTGTTGAGCGGTTGCGGAATCGTCGGCTACGTGGCTCTGTGCACGAACTTGAGATAGCGCCTGCGGTAGCGATAGTGCTGGCGGTAGCGTTCGTGTGGAGCGATTGTGAAACTATCGGCGGCGTGGCGATCTGCACGAGATCAAGCTAGCGCTTGGCGTTAGCGCTAGCGCTGGCGGTAGCGCTAGCGCCTGCGTTAACCTCTAGCGCTGGCGGTAGTGCTCCATTCAGAAAGTTTGATTCTATGCTGCCTTCTACCTGTAGAGTACTGCACCTATATTTCCTGCACACTATAAACACACTACAAGCAATATCAAATACAATATGGGATTTGTTATTCTCAAACAAAGGGATGTGACACACATGTCCAACACGTTCGACGAACTGAAAGCTGCGTTCGATGAACTGGCGATCGATGAAATGAAACCGCTGAGAATGGAAGCTGCGCTCGACGAAATGGAAACTGCGTTCGACGATCTGGCGTTCGACGAAACTGTGTTCGACGAAAGAAGAAGCTCGTTCGACGAAAATGGCGTTCGACGAAGATGTTGTTCCACGAAATGGCGTGCCAGCTAATTAAAGAAAGAAACTCAACGCCAGGCGTTAGTCTTAACGCTGGGCGCTATCCGGTCGATGATTTTGGCAAGGAGAAAGCAGTCGTGATTGCAGGAGGAACTTTAGGAATGATTTGCCCAACGCCTGCGTTAGCCTTAACGCCGGCGTTGATATTGCCTAAAATAAAACATTTCCTAAAGTGCAGAATCTCCTTCCTCTTCTGAAGATCGGAGCCATCAATATATTGCTATACATGGTCAACGCGCGGCGTTAGCACTTAACGTCGGCGTTAGCTCAAAGTCTATAAATTGGATGATTTCGACGTCTCTAAAAACTGATTGCCAAGAGCCCTATTCCAGCACTTCAGAAACTTTGTGAGGGCCGTACTTCCAGACAAACACATCTCCCACTCATATTTCAAAAGGAGGAATCAAAGGAGGCTTGGATCAACACGCTAACTTAACGCGAAGAACGCACGCTTGGACTTCAACGATCTTCAGCGATTCTTCGGCGTCTCCTTCAGATTACCTCATAGGGAGTTTTATATTTGTAGTTTGTATTTTGTCCTTTATTTCATCTTTGTAATCAGTTCGTGAATTCGCCATGTGTTGGCGACTAGGTCTGGGTAGGACTTAGGGAGGAATTCGACTCGTGTTGGCGACTAGGTCTAGGGAGTAGATCTAGGGGGTGCTCGAGGCCTTTCTGGTGATAGATTGGCTAGAACGGTTTGAGGCCGTATTTGGGGAGAGATCGGCTAAAGCCAACCGATTCGTAGGGATACGAGTCGGTATAGAAAACAAAAAGAGTCTTTCATTATTCGCCTCAATTTCTAGCGTCATAGAATTCAGATTTTGTAATCAATTTTATAAATGATAATCATGTCTTTTCATGTTGAATAAAATTGATTTCATTATTCCAATCTCTTTACTCTTGATTTAACTTACTTCAACATAAAATATCAAAAGTTTTATATTAAATATTAAAGTTTTGTAAAACCCTTATTCACCCCCCCCCCCCCTCTAAGGGCGCCTCAAGATCCAACAAGTGGTATCAGAGCTAGGTTATTCCAAATCGGTTTAACAACCGGGAATAATGGCGTCTCTTGATCATGATCTCGCTTCTACTAATGGGAAAATTTTTAATATAACTGAAAAAGTATTAGCACCACTTTTATTTATGGGCAAAAATTATAAAGGGTGGAAAACATTAATGAAAATTTTTCTTAAGGCCTTAGATGGAAAAGTTTGGAATATTACTATTGAAAAGCCACCTAGCGTACTAACTATAAACGAATTTGTTTTAAATGCAAAATCTATGAATAGTATATTTTGTGCGTTAGACCAAAATATTTTCAAACTTATTTATACGTTACCTACCGCATATGAAATTTGGAATTTTCTTGAAAGAACTTATGATTCTCCTTCTACAGGTATGGAACAATCGCAAGAACCGGAGAATATGCAAGCTTGCACAAGTCTTCAAGAATGCTCCTTTCATGACGGATCAATGGAGCACACATCAAATGGAAGAGAAGAAGAAGTACTGTCTTCGGAAGAGGAGTGCCAAAAGATGTCAAAGAAACAATGTGTTCAAATCGTGCCTCTCCCGAAAGCAATGTAAGGAAATCAAATCTCATTTTCTGTACTTCTATTTCTACATTACAATTGCTTCAAAATACAAAGCGCAAAATTAAGAAATTAAAAAATGCTAATAAACATTTGCGCTTAGAAAATAAAAATTTAAAAGGCAAAAATTAATGAAGAATCAAATTCTAATTTATCTAGTTCTATCCATGACTCCTTAGTTGAAAACATTACACCTTGTGTAGAATATAATGAATTAAAAGAAAAACACAAGAAACTTGAAAAGGAGTTTACTTTTGTAAAAGAACAAAATGAAAGATTATGTTTAGAAAATTCATATTTGAAAAATGATTGTGCTAAGTGTAAAGACTATAAAATTGAAATTAAAGAGATGGATGAAACATTTGATAAATATAGAAATAACTATCAAAATCATATTGATTCAATTATTTCCACTCTTAAAAATAGCACAATCGCTTATAATAAAGCTAGACATAATTTAAAGATCAAGAATGATGAATTAAAATAAAAAATCTACTTGCTTATGAAAATTATAAATACAAATTCACAATATCAAACAATATCTAAAAACAAGTTGAATATGAATATGAACATCTTAACTAAGTTTAATAATGGGAGTAAGGAACATAAATGATTTGTAAATCAAAATCAAAATCACCATTATTTACAAAATCATGTTTCTCCCAACCTAAAATTAAATGCAAACAAATTTCCTTCAAATTATAAATTCAAAAATCATTCTGATCCAAATATTCAAGTAAATGATTATGGAAATTTGAAAACTAAAAATAATGTTTGTCCAAGGTTTGAATGGAGGCCCAAAGTTAAAAAGAAACACTAACTCCACTCAAAAGGGCTCATTCATCACTATCTCCCCAAAAGCAAACACTATGTATTTGGGTACCCAAAGGAACCGTCACACCCGGTCCTCTTTGGATACCTAAATCTCTCATTCATTAGTATCCAATCATTTGCATGAAGTAGAAATCAACTAAAAATGAAATATCATCAATCTACTTCATGATATGCCTAACCTATTTCTTTTAGTTTTTTTTGTTGAACCATCATGATATGATCACTTTATATAACTTGTGATATGACTTTCACATATTAAACCAAAATTCATAAATAAATCAAATTGAATAAAGTTGAATAAAAAGTCATGTCATTTTTTCAAGTGATCTACTTATCCTTTTTTACTCTTATCTTTCTAAATTCAGTTCCTAAAAGTCTTATAAAATTTGAAAAACTAAATTTGTCATATGATATTATTAAGACTAAATGAAATAAGTGTCAAAATGGATTCAAAAGGTGTTTTTAGGGGTATTAGACTAAATTTATATAATGCGCAAGTTTTGCTTAGGTATGCAATATATTTGCGTCATTTTTGATTACCCCTAGTATGTTTAATCATAATCATGTCAAACCGGAATTAAAAAACTGCGTGAATATTATTTCACTTATTTACGATTATTTCACTCATGCATATGTTGTGCAAAACTCAAGAATTAAGGTTTAATGAATATGGTGCTTTAATGAATATGAAACCCATGTACTAAGATTTTAACTTCCGCAAGTTTTTGGGATTTCTTCTCGTCTCTTCACTTCATTAGACAGGCCTGCACAAACATAATTAAGAAAATCGGAAGCAAAATCGAAGAAAATCTAGGCTATATGATTAAAATATGCACTCTTTTTGAGCTAACGCATGCGCTAGGAACTAACGTCGGCGCTAGCTCAAGTATCCGATTTTCTGTAATTTTAAAATTCTGAAAAATCACTAAAAATATATGTTTTTGTTTAATATTCAAAAACCAAAGAGAAAACTTATAAAACCTTTCAAAAATAACCAAAAATAGTTTCTCATTGTATTCATCATTCACCTTGCAATCTTTCTCTTTAATATTTTGAAAAGGTTGAATATGAATTTTTTATATACAATAATTAATTATGAGTATCAAAATCTCTATGTGATAAAATTAATGATCATAATTATATTATGTAATATCAAAAGATCTTTTAATTCAAACATTACACATAACTACAAAAGATCTTTTTGGTTCTCGCATAGAATTGGTGATCATGATAATTATATGAATAAATTATGTATTGTGATTGCATGTACCTTACTATATCTAGACCTTAGAATCACCTTGATATCAATAACATCAAATCATATCATCACTTAATTCTAGGTCTTCAAATTGAATTTCTATCGATATAAAAGATATGCAATATTCTTATGGCATAATATGAATTCATCATACTAGCATTATCAACTAATAAATATTATCATTCATGTTAGTTATCAATAATGCCATAATGAATCAATCTTAAAGTAGAAAAATTGAAAGATAAAATAACTATGTGACTTTAAATTGTTTCCATAGTACAAAATGCTTAGGATGTCCATGATCGTTCACCCACATTATGTGTCTCACAATAGCGAGGGCGTAGGATTGTATGCATTAGATGACCTAACCTCTATGTCATGTCTTGTCCTTAACTGGGGAGGGTTCCAGTGGTGCCTTGCGAGGCACTGAGGGGAAAGAGTGCTAGGTTGAGCGTTCTCTAGTGTGTGCATATGAGACTAACACCCCATCCTACGACATGTGTGCAGCTCCTCATGCTCATCCGTCACTTAGTACGGGGCTAGCGTGTAGATATATAGTTAGGGAATTATAATCTAGGATATGCCTATATCATATACATATTGCATGCACTCTTTATGACTATATTATTCATGCATTCTTTTCTTGATCGAACATGCTTATTTTGTGTTTGCATATTTTATCATTTTTGAGCTCTAATGATCTTGTAAAACACAAATCTATGAAAACCAAATAAATATATAAAACCATTTTTGAACAAATAAAACATGCTTGAATAGCCTTCTAACTATTTCCAACGTCCCTAAAATTTCTACTCTAAGAAGGTCTATATATATGTTATCTATGACAAAAGAAAAAAATTCAAAAAATCTCAAAAATCGAGTACTGTTTCGGCGTTAACTACTTAACGCCGGGCATTAGCTATTTTTGCCAAATTGAATTTCTGATTTTTCCAAAATATTTCTAATATTTTTCTAATGATTTTTCTCTGTTTATTTTCTCATATTTGAAATTATTGTTAGTTTTATTCCAAAATACAAAAAAATTCAAATAATTCAAAATGATCAAAAATCTGTTTTTGTTATTTGTTTTGCTTTAACTCTTTACAAAATTATAGTTTGACTATAAAATTTCACAAGAGCAAACATCTTAGTTATTTTTGTTTCAAAATGTCAAAATTGTTTTTGGCATACACTTAAAGATAGCCTTCAATGTCTAATTTTAATTTCAAATTTCCTAAACATTGTTTTATCTTCATGCCTTGACCTTAATCTATTTTTGTGCAATGAAATAGTCTATAGATAATTGTGTATGATTGCCTAGCATGCCTCTAAGTATGCGTAATATTTTATGTTTATCAATGATTCATACACTCACTACTTTGATAATCTACATGTGTTCATAATCTTAGTCTTGCATGATTGTGTAGTGTAATAATTTTAACACCTTGAGTTGTATGTCTAAATTACCTACACCATCTTTTAAAAATAAATTTCTTGCACACATAGAAGTGTTACTCCAAAATTTTAAATGTTTGCAACAACAAGTGAATTCGGAGACCTTTTGGCCCTTAACAAAAATATGAAATAAAAAGCCAAAGATAACTCCACCAAGCACTACTCACCCTCTTGATAAGTCTTAATGAGCATTGTGAGGTTGATCACCTTGGCAAGAATTGCAAAGTGTCTTGTGCAAACATATTTCTTTTTTCTCACTTCTATTTGTACACCGGATCACTAAAAATAAAAATTTCTAAAAAAAAATGCTTATGTGATCCCCCAAGCAATACTCTGCTCCCTGATAAGTCTTAATGAGCATTGTGTGGGCGAAGCACCTTGGTAGTTGTACGTATGTTATGTGCTTTAAAATTTTATTCTAGATGTGATGTGTGAAAGTAATTCTATGATTACAATCTTATTGTTGTTGTTACTATTTCACTACATATGTCATGTGTTTTGATTATTTCACTTATACATACTTTTATCAAAACACCTAATGCACACATCATTGATTCTCATAAAACTTCTATTCATGAGAATTGGATCCTAATGCAATCATTACATAATTCTCTACAAACTCAAGTAAAAGCACTAGATTGCAATGCATGATTTCTACAATGTTTTCTTTACTTGAAATACGAATTGGTTACATTGTAGTTATTATCTTTTTGAATATGTTAATTCATGCTTGCCTATTTGTTATGAAAATTTTCAAAGTTAAAATGCTCAAACGTGAAAAGTCTAGACATATTGTTGGAATGGTCAAACTATAACAAAAAATACTACTCTTATTTGTTTTGTTTTTGTTTTCCGCATTTCTCTATCTAATCATGTATCCTTATATCATGTGTTCTCATGCTTACTTTTACATTTTGGTTTCACTTCTGCTTCGTAAAACACTATTGCATCTTTTTCAACAAGTAATATTCTTCTTTAAAAATTAATTTGCAAAGCAAGTGATTACATTTCTGTGGTATAATCTTTGAATAATGTTCTTTCACGCTTATCATATATTTTTCCGCTGTGCTACTCTCTCCCTTAGCTCGATCATGAATTATTTTTTTGTTTACACAAAACTCTTAATCCTCTCTTAGTTATGTCCAAACTTTTGCCTTCTTTATTCTATTTTTGTTTAACTCCACCCTCTTTTGTTAATAACAAGGGGGAGAATAAAATAATAAATCGTAATGATTAATGGAGTAAGATTCACTAGATTAAGGGGGAGCATGTATCTTGTATATGGGAGTATACACTAAGGGGGAGCATTTTTGTAGGGGAGCAATTTTAAATGATTTATAATTCTTATCATTGCTTAGTGTCATATATTCTTATAAAAACACAAATTCTTTATCTATGAATCTGATTTATCTCTATTGGATTTGTTATTATCAAAAGGGGGAGATTGTTGGAACATGGTTTTCCGCATCCCTTTGATTTGAGAATAACAAATCCTACTTGTATTTGATCTTGTTGCCATTGTGTTTTTAGCATGCAGGTTTGGACAGTTATGACACCAGGTTGCTGAAACAATAGTCTGGCACTAACCACAAGCTGAAGGATTGAAAGTTGTTTAACGCCAGTCGTTAAGCTTAACGCTGGGCGTTAGCGCTAAATGAAAGTTGCGTTCGACGAAATGAAAGCTGCGTTCGACGAACTGAAAGCTGCGTTCGACGAACTGGCGATCGACGAAATGAAACCGCTGAGAACGGAAGCTGCATTCGACGAAATGAAAGCTGCGTTCGACGAACTGAAAGCTTTGTTCAACGAACTGGCAATCGACGAAATGAAACCGCTGAGAATGGAAGCTGCGCTCGACGAAATGGAAACTTCGTTCGACGATCTGGCATTCGACAAAACTGTGTTCGACAAAAGAAGAAGCCCGTTCGACGAAAATGGCGTTCGACGAAGATGCTGTTTGACGAAATGGTATGCCAGCTAATTAAAGAAAGAAACTCAACGCCAGGCATTAGTCTTAACGCTGGGCGCTATCCGGTCGACGATTTTGGCAAGGAGAAAGTAGCCGTGATTGCAGGAGGAACTTTAGGAATGATTTGCCCAACGCCCGCGTTAGCCTTAACGCCGGCGTTGATATTGCCTAAAATAAAACCTTTCCTAAAGTGCAGAATCTCCTTCCTCTTCTGAAGATCTGAGCCATCAATATATTGTTATACATGGTCAACGCGCGGCGTTAGCACTTAACGTCGGCGTTAGCTCAAAGTCTATAAATTGGATGATTTCGACGTCTCTAAAAATTGATTGCCAAGAGCCCTATTCCAGCACTTCAGAAACTTTGTGAGGGACGTACTTCCAGACAAACACATCTCCCACTCATATTTCAAAAGGAGGAATCAAAGGAGGCTTGGATCAACACGCTAACTTAACGCGAAGAACGCGCGCTTGGACTTCAACGATCTTCAGCGATTCTTCGGCGTCTCCTTCAGATTACCTCATAGGGAGTTTTATATTTGTAGTTTGTATTTTGTCCTTTATTTCATCTTTGTAATCGGTTCATGAATTCACCGTGTGTTGGCGACTAGGTCTGGGTAGGACTTAGGGAGGAATTCGCCTCGTGTTGGCGACTAGGTCTAGGGAGTAGATCTAGGGAGTGCTCGAGGCCTTTTTGGTGATAGATTGGCTAGAGTGGCTTGAGACCGTATCTGGGGAGAGATCGGCTAAAGCCAACCGGTTCGTGGGGATACGAGTCGGTATAGAAAATGAAAAGAGTCTTTCATTATTCGTCTCGATTTCTAGAGTCATAGAATTCAGATTTTGTAATCAATTTTATAAATGATAATCATGCCTTTTCATGTTGAATAAAATTGATTTCATTATTCCAATCTCTTTACTCTTGATTTAACTTACTTCAACATAAAATATCAAAAGTTTTCTATTAAATATTAAAGTTTTCTAAAACCCTTATTCACACCCCCCCCCCCCTCTAAGGGCGCCTCAAGATCCAACATTATGATATGATGTTATGTCATGCAATGATTATGCAATGATGCAACTCACCTACTCGACTCTATACATACAAACCTTTGGTTAGTTCCCTCTGTTCGAGTGTGTCAACTCAGGTACCCCGTTGAGGCAAACATGGGCAGTGGATCGGGCATGTCCACTTCTAGACTAGTATGACACCTCCCAGCCTAGATCTTATGTACGTCCCTGAAGGACCAACAAGGGTATCCGCGTACTTTTGGGTAAGCACCACCTCTTAATTGTATTTCCCGAGCCTCCAGCTTGTCGGACTAACATGTCCATCACCACAACCTTCTGAGTCACCGGCTCGCCGGACTAACCAGTCTGTCACCACAATACCGAGCCTACCGCTCGTGTGACCAACCCAACTATCCACCCGTAGCGATGGGATGTATGTGTGTGTGTGTGCATTATTAAGTGTTACTCTTTCTTAACAGCTTAATCCTGCTGTTTATGGTTAATCTTGGACTTCCCGAGGTCTACCATGTGAAGGGCTCACAGCGGTACTAGGAGGTACGATGGGATGATAGCCCAAACTGCCCTTTCCAAGACGCTTATTATTATTTTTAACTACCCTTAACCATACTCCTCTTGCCATTACACTTGAGTTAACCCGAAGTGTTTTTATCTCCTCTCCAAGGAAATAACGACCTCTCGTCGAACCCAAGCACATCATTGCCCCTTTACCAACCAGGCATACTCACTTCTTGGACTCATGTTGGGGATCTCTTTCATCCATAGCCAGACCAGATACACCAACTACCTCCCATTTCCACTTAGTGGTCTACAAGTTACCTCGATTCTATAGTTTTACTATACGCAGACCTAACGGGTTGTATGAAGTGCATGAAAGGAGGTACTCCAAATAACCCAGAATTATTATTGGGGTGCTTTATTACATTTTAAGGCTAACTCCAGAAATTCATAATTTTCCTAATTTATTTGTCATTTATTATAATTTCTCCAAAATCAGGGAACCTATGATTTTAAACACCAAGTATGGTTTTCTGATAAGCTATGACCTTAATAAAATTTGTAAAACTATATAATATCAAAGTAACAGCCATGTATGAAATTTATAAATTTCCAGAAAGGTTTTGACCTACAAATAAAATACTGAATAACTGATTAGAATCATGGATTAACAAAAGAAGTACCAAAAATACTCATTCAAAAATTACAAGAAAATTACCAGTTATCTAAGGTGATTAGAAAAGTTCACTGATTGAGTTTTATAATTTTACAGATTCATTTGACTATATAAATCTTTTATCTAATTAAACAAGGCCTAGGGCACTTGTGAAGGAAACCATGCATAAATTCTTCCAAAAACTATATTAAAATTAACAGATCATATACTTTCTCTAAAAAGTCCTCTGACTAAGTTTCATAATTTTCCGGTAAGTATAAACACAATTAATTTTCTTACAACTATGGCACATATTGGGGGTTGTGAATGAAGTACTATATAGATCAAATTAAAATTCATAGTAAAATTTTTAGAGAATAATATCATCAATATAAACTCACTGATAAACTTTCATAATCATCCTAGCATGTATAGACATGTAATTTCATTTTGAAGGGAAGTGATCTACTTAAATAATAAGCAATTCAGTGGTGATAAAAGTCACTAAAATTCTACCAAAATTATCCAGGACTTATTTCCACCCCATAAAACTACATACCAAGTTTCAAGTCATTCCAAGGACATATGACCATAGGTCCTTCACAATGCTCAAATGAGCAACCCTAGGTTTCAAACTAGGGTTTTAGAGCATATCACCCCCCAAACCACCCAAGACCTCTTGTGAGGGTGTTATAAGTGATAACAAGGCAGTGGAAAAAGTTTCGCCACCTTTGGATGAGGAATGATCACTCAATCCATCAAGTGCATTTTAACCTCATTTTCCCTTTATGTGACCAGATTTGAATCACTAGGTAACCTAATCAAATTAACTCCAAAGGGGCTGAAATTTTTCCCGGGGTCATATTATGACCCCTAGAATCACCCACCAAAATTTTGGAGGGTTTTGAGGTCTATAGACCCCATAATTAATTCATACATGAATTATTAAATTTTTACAAATACTATAGAAAAATCATCTCCAAAAATTTCTATTTTTGGATATGATGAGAGTGTTTTTATTACTAGCCTATGGTACAAATTTCAGAGCATTTGACTGAGTGGTTTGATGGGGGCACACCATTTTGTCTCTGGTCAATCTTATGTACAGCTTGCACCAAATTGAGTGTTGCAGTCAAACCAGTGTGACAAACTAGCTCGAAACAATTTTAAATTAAACTAGACACAAAATTCTACAACTTTTATCTCTGGCTACTTTTCGTGAAAAGGCCTCTAAGGGCCCCATTTTTTAGTTTCAAAAAGTGCATTCCTAGGTAATATACAACAATTTATAATGATGATTAATATAAAATGAACGATGGTGATTTCATCTTCTTCCTTGAGCCGATGGCAGGGATTGCCCGATCTTGTAGCTTTTCCAGCCCTTAATCCCAGCCACCCAGCCACCTCCCTGGCCAGCCACCACCACCACCACCACGACCACCACCACCTTTGTTTAGGTGGTGGCTATCGCCGGGCGGCGGCACGGCCGCCGGAGAGGCCGTTTCCGACGAACTCGCAACTCCAAATTTCCATGGAAATTTCTGAAATTTGTCCCATTGGATCGGGCTCAATTAAGTCCGATGTCTCTCCTAATTGATCTAGGATACTAGCACAAGGGGATAGGAGGATAAGCAGACCTTTATGGGATCCCGACGACGGCGGCGGCGGTGGCGCGCCATTTTCGGCCGCCTCCAAGCTTCTCCTTGCCGAATCCTTGATTCTCCACCAAAACCTTCGATCCAATATATGATTTCAACTGCCATCCCCCTTTTGAAGCTAATGGTGGAGTTATATTTCAGTGGGGAGGGCTGTATAAGGGGATTTCAGGAGGATAGTTTCGGCCATGCCATTATTGGGCCCTCCTTGATGGTTGTGGGCTGGAATTGATGGGGAATCTCCTCCCAAGTATCAGGGAAGATGAATGGAGGGCTTAGGGAGATGAATGGAGTGACACATGGCCTCCCTCCATAACTCCTCTCTCTTTCCTCCATTAAAAATAGGAATATTCCCTTTTTAATTTCTAATTAAATTTAATTAACCCCAAAATTCAAAATAATTAAATTAATAATTATAATGGGTTGTAGGATGGGCCTTAAGTAAGGTCTTAGCCTACTTGATTTAACTTGGGCTCAATTCTCCTTCTTTAGGCTAGGTTTGACCAAGGTTGACTTGAGGTATTGACTTGGTCAACTGATGGGTTGACTGGTCCAAGGGGTGCGTCTTGGGTCCCTTAACATCACCTAAAGTTGGTTTGGTCATGGTGGTGCCCCAATTGGGCCAATTTATCCAAATGGAGTGGGTTTGACCAAATTTGGCATAGGTTTGACTTTGATCAAATTGGTCCAATTGGTGGCCCCATGATGGGGCTTTTGGGTCTTTTTGGGTCCCCTATGACATCATAAGTCCAATGGTAGAGTCAATTTAACCATGAGAAGCCTAGTCGAGCCAATTAGGGTTGAATTGACCTATGTTGACCTTAAGTTGACTTTGGTCAAACCCATGCAATTGGCCTACCAATTCATGGGTTGACTGGTCAACTGGCTCCTCCTTAGGGTTAGTGATGTATTGGAGAGGTCAATTTCATAATTTTGGGGTAACACTTTAGTACTGTCAGATACGTAAACCATGTAATAATTACAACATTTTCATTGGACAACTCTAGGTAATGATCATGCAAATGTAATAATAGAATTATGTGCAATAGTTAATTCATGTGTATACAATCATTAGCTATTGTTCTTATCTTAACACTTGTGCAATGAGTTATGTTATGCATGCAATGCAATTGTGCCTAAAATGCATTCCTAAGAATGTTCATGAATTGATACACATATCATGCTAAGTGCCCATATCACTTAACATGTCATGCATATTATGTTACCAATGTCATCACACTTGAAAATATTAAATGTCCATAACCATTTAATATTCGCAAGTGGTGTATATCATAGTGGAAATTCATATGCACATAAAATGTTAAGTTTGCTCATAACCCCTTAACATTCATATGCAAACTACTCATGATTATGAGTGGGGTATCGAGAACAACCAATAATGATAAGGTGAGTGAAGCAATGATGTATGCATATATATAAGTACGAGAAAATTATAAGATATTTTATCTTTAGAAGCTCAACCTAGCTCTGATACAAACTGTCATGACCCATCTAAAAACAAAAGTTAGAGCGCGCTTCGAGTGGGTCGTGGTGTCATGGACATGGGGGAAAGAGTCACCATGACTGTTAGGCGGGAGCTGAAGTAGTAATATTAGGTTTAAAATAAATAATTTGAAGAAAAATACACTATCTTTATGCAAAAGCTTTAGAATATTGCAGTGAAAAGTAAAATACTCGTGCATTTTAGTAATTATATGCTCGTATAAATTTTATGCAATAAAAATCCCAAGGAAATGAAAATGCAATAACATCAAATTCCAGTACATAACTTTTGACCTAGCAGTTGTCCATGAAGTAAGAGAAAATGGTTGACCATAACTATTACATAATAAACAATATCCGACAGTAAAGGAAATACAACATAAAACCTGACACATCACGGAATACGATAAACATCCAAGAATAGGAACTTATCGCGGATTGGGCTCAGGTGGCGGGCGACGCAGTCACGGACGCTAGGACAAATTCCAAAACAAACAAGAAAAAAGCCTCAGAACTTTGGTTAAAGTAAAGTAAATTACACAACTAGCATAGGGTCAGAAATGTACGTATACAAATTTTTCAGGAAACGAAGCTAAAAAAACAGACAAGTAAATGAGTCAAGCAGAAACAACCAAAATTATTAGCCTACTCTAGGGTGTAGCATATATTTATTCATGTAATGACATAAACTGTAACAAATGAAGAATGTATGTGTTTTTATTTGGTGCAATAGATTCATGATTCAGAAGGATTCAAGATCAGATTTCAAGACTTACCAGAGATTCAAAATTTATGCCTGTGATCTCTAAGGGATGACACTTGCGAACCCTCACCCTTGAGCCAGGGAGTTCATGCTCGCTATGAATGGTCTTTTGTTCCCGATAGAGATTCAAGAGGGAACCCAAGTCAAGGAGTTGCATCATTTAAACACTACCTTTCAATGTTCACTTATGATATTAATGAATGAAGAGGTTCACAGTTTATGGGTTCAAAGAGTATTAAGACATGCTATTAATGTAACGATTTAGGTATTCAGGAGGAAAACTCATAAACTTAAGCATAGGTGCATCAAGTTAAGATCAATATTTGCAAACAAGAGTTTTCTCTACTTGACTTAAGTAAGGCTGAATCCGACCGTGGCAGCTAAGCTATTTAGAAACTTTATTTCAGATCTTTTCAAGCACAATCATGGATGATACTTGAATTAACGAAGATTCATATGCAAACACATGCAATTAACATCACATAACCTAAACATGAGAGGGTTTAAAAATTTACCTCTCTCAATAGTGAAGGGAGAGGAGACTACCATTAGGAATCAGAGATTTGGCGACGCTTAGGTTAGGAAAACCCTAATTCGGAAGGGATTTTGAGTGATCCCGCCAATTGATTCGACGAACGGCACCGAAAATCACAAATACAAAGATGTTAGTTGATTATTAGAGGGGCAAACAATGGATCGCAAAGAATACACAATTTAGTGTAAAGAAAATTTATGATTCACGAAAAAAATCATATAGGGGGGGGGGAGGAGATCCTTACCCAAGAAGGCCAAATCCGGGCTCAAGGAGCCAAATCCGAGCCCAAAAATCCGAGTAGAGGGGGATTCGAGCAAAACCCTAGGTGTCCCTCCTGTAACCACCGACCAAAACACGGAGGGAGAGAGACGGAGAGGCTACCGACCTTGGAGAGGATGAAAGAGGGATGCTGGAGGAAGAGGTTGTCGGCCCTTTGAAAAGGAGAGTCTATCGGACTTGAGGAAGGGAAGAAACAACCGGCTCTTGGAGGGAAGAGAGTCATTGCCCCTTGTTGATCAAGAAGAAGAGGGGAATGAGGAATCTCGGACTTGAGGAAGTAGGTGGAAGAGGAGCAGGAGGAGGCGTCGGCAGAAGCAAAAAAGCAATGAAGTCGGCGCGAGTGGGAGATGCTCTGTGCGGGAGCGGGTTTGCGGAAAGCCCGAAGCCAAAAATAAATAGATCGGGGGAGAGGGGGGCTGCGACAAGTCATTGATATTATATATCCATATATATTTTTTGTTTTTTTATTTATACGTGGGTTGTTACATTGTTAATTGTAAAATACATCTTTTTCAATATATGTCAGTAAACAAGCATTCATCCATTCACTCCCCATCTGATTACGTAATGATGACTTGATAATCTTAATTGCTGAAAAATCTCTTTCTACGGTTGCAATTGCGACAGGTAATAGTAGTACCGGATTCACAAGCAAATATACCAATGGATAAAGAACACCCTTCTTTAATTCAACTAGTCTTTCAGTTAATCCTCCAAGCCAATCACCCCTGAGAAGTCCTCTTTTAAGCAGACGTCTAAAATATAACTTTCAAGTTGATTATCAAGCTCCATCAATGCAATTGGAGAGAAGTCCATATGATAATGTTCAGCGAATTGAATAAATTTATGTTTATCGAATGCAAAAAATCCATTACTTGGATCTAAACTTGTCATACATAAAAGCAATTCCATGCTCACCTCATCAAATCGATTATTCAACTCAACAAGTTGTAAATCTATCACCTCATACAATATATCGACAAGATAAAAATAAAGTTTTGTAGTTTCTTTTGTTTTACATCTTGATCTTCCTCGAGCTACGTATTTGTCTTCCATATTCGGAATAACAATTTCATGTTTGTTATAAAAGAGATTTACTTCGTTAAATAGAGAATCTCATCAATTGTTTCACATTTCTTGTAATTGTAACTTGGAAATTTTGACAAAAGTCATGACATTTATAAGATCTCGACCATTCCTTTGTAATGCTTGTGATAACTCATTGATGATCCCTATAACATTCTTCATTAAGTGGGTCAAAAATACAAACTCAAAACATTGCATAGTATTCAATAAATCACTAGCTTCCACTTTTGCTCTGAAAGTGTGACATCCACTTCAATGACCTCAAGCACATCAACAACTGATGCAAATAAACAAATTAAACTCAGGAGAGTTCTATAATGAGAGTTTCATCTTGTGTCTTCTGTTATTTTTAAAGTTCTTTCTTGATTCAAGCATCTTCCTATTACGACTTCACAACTTGAGATTTCTTCTATAACTTTTATATATTGCTTCTCCCGAAGAATGTCTTTACATTTGCAGAATGCCCCAATAATATTTATTATAATTGCTACCAAGTTAAAAAAAAAGAACAAATCTTAGTGTGCTTCTTTGCGACAACAACGAGCGTCAGTTGAAGTTGATGAGCAAAACAATGAACATAATAGACGGATTGATTTTCTGCCATAAAACAATGTTTTTAGACCATTGAATTCACCTTGCACGTTATTAGCTCCATCGTACCCTTGTCCTCGTAAGCTTGATATACTCAACCCATATTTAGCAAAAAAATACTCAATTGATGTCTTAAGTGATGAAGCACTAGTATTTTTAACATGGACAATGCCTAGAAAGCGCTCAATTATCCTTCCATTCTTATCAACATAGCGTAGAGCAATTGCCATTTATTCTTTAACATATGAATCACGGGCTTCATCTACTAAAATAGAAAATAGCTCAGCTTGAACAATATCTTTAATGATGATATTTGTAGTCTCCGTTGTTGCAGCTTGGACAATATCTCTTTGGATACTCGGTGTTACCAACTTAAGAGTTTCAGGAGCATTTCTTAATAAAACTTCATTAATTTTCTCATTATAGTCCGTGAGAAATTGAAGGAGTTCAAGAAAATTTCCTCGGTTGCTTGATTCATCATGACCACGAAATGCTAATCCTTGCTTTAAAAGAAATTTAATATAGTCTATTGAAGCTTCTAGGCGGGTGCGATAGTCAATTCGAGCCTGGTTAGAATGAGTACACAAAGCAACTTCAATGTGTTGTTTTTGGTTCGTCAAGTCCAAACAAGACTTCAAACATTGGTTACGAATGCTACTACGATTTTCAACATGAACATCCAATCTATCTTTATGCTTCCAATTTGTGAACCCCCACTAACAAAAGCATCTCCGTCACCTTGGTCACCATGCATTGGCTTGAATAGATAACAACATAAGAAAAATGCGGCATCTTTTACAATGTTATATTCCAACCAGTAATTGTATTCCTGAAACCACGAACTAATAAATCTACGTTGGTCGTTTCCAAAAAGCCTTGTAGGGAAAAATATCATTTTTTGGTCGAAATTTTTTTTTCTACAAATATCATCTTCAAACCTTTTCTCTATCATCAGACCCATAATCATAAATATTCTTCCGTAATCCTAGGTACGCAGGAAGATCATCTACATTGAATTCTAATCGTGGATGCACAATAGAAGAACTAGATGATTCTTCGTTTATTTTTCTTTTAAAATATTTTTCCACGATTATTAGATGACACATAAAAGCAATTATATTTTAACTATTCAATAAAAATTTCAAATTAGCAATTATGAATAAACTATTAATGATTGTATTATTTACCTGAATAGAGCAAAATGTTTATCTTCTTTTAATTGTTAGGTGCTAACCTGCTTGTGAAAAAAAACTAATGTCAAGATGCACTTTAGAAATTAATATAATTGACAAACAAAATTTCATCAACAAGCTTTATATGGTGAAGGCATATCTTGGAAACAATTACCATACCTAACTAAAAGTAAGTTTCAGAGAAACAACTTCAATGCATATGCACTTGAAAATTCTTGATAATTTCCACTAAACAATAAAGCACTTTTGAACAGAAATGTATTGATTTTCTATAGGAGAATGTGATAATTTCCACCTAGCAACTTTGAACATGTATTCTAGAACTGAAGGTTGGCCAAGATCGACTAGTCACAAGACAAGATGCTGAAATTGCGTGCGTTGAGATAACCTGTAGCGGCAGAGGAGGGGCATCAGTGCGTCGAGACTGCATCAGTATCCTCTCTGGAAAAAAAAATATACCCTCTGAAAATTTCAACAATGGAGGCAAACCTCAACTGCATCAGTATCCTCTCTGAAAAATGGGGGAAATGTTGCGTTGTTGGAGAGATGAGAAGGTCGACCATGCCGAAGATGTCACCGCTAGAGAGGAGAAGGTCGACCTCTGCGACTGCGAGTCTGTGAGGATGCTCGAATGAGAGAAGTGCAGAATATAGGAGAAGCTTCTCCACAAAATATAGGCAAGGCGCTTCCGTGGTTACCGCCAGATAGAAAAGGCGCTTCCGTCGTCGTAGGGTTTTCGTCGCCCATGGAGGAGAGTGTAACATCCCGACCTTACAGAGAGAACCGAGCAGAATACCTAATCTCGCGAATTTTTTTCAACACTCGCCCTATGTTAAATCCGCTATTGTGTCTGATAATTATTAAAGATAAATCAAACCCTTTCCTCCACATAAACTCCTGCTAGGATGAGGAGGGGAGAGATGGAAGAGGATAACTCACCTTCGACCACCACCAACAGAATATACCCCCAAACACCTTTACATTGGATCTCATCAACGAGATTAACAGAAAGGAGGCCGGCCTAAAGGAGGGGCGAGGAGTCGACGTAAGCTGCTTCGGGAAGGACATGAAACAAATATGTGTGAATAGAAAGGAGGGGGTGCAGTTAGGTGTTTTTAGCTGTTAAAAAGTGGTTTTTAATTTTATTAAAGGGGGTGTGAATAGCCAAAACATAATAGATAGTTGTCATAACCCGCATTTTCCCACGAATTTAATAAATATTATCAGAGCAAGTGGAAAATACGCGTCGTGATGCCACATCATGCAGGGGACAACTACAGACGCTCAGACAAACACTCCTTATGAATATTTATAAAAGACATGAATATGATTGAGTTAAATAAAAAGAATTTATATTTTTAGCTTAAGATCGCGTCGCTCGGTCCAGTGGATCAACTAGTCCACGAGTAGAAAACTATACATACGCAGCGGAAAAATAGGTTCATTTTAGCCTTCATGAGCATGAAGATCAAACATTCCAGCAATGATATACACATCCCTAAATTTAGTATAAGTAAGGAAGAATTTTCTACGATCTTCAAAGTATGTGACATTTACTTAAAATCATGCTATGCAAGAATGCCATTTTCTATACATAATATAACTCATGCATCCTAACATAAACCTTCCCAGCAAGCAAGTATGTAAACTAACCAGTAAGGAACAACAGAAAAGCTAGCAAGTAATCTGACACAAACTATGGGCGTCAAGTTCAACAACTGACACGAACCATAGAAACAAAATACACGTCTAAGTTGAAGCAATGGAAACAACTACCTCACAACAGTGAGGGGAGAACGAACAACTGCAACTAACTGCAGCTCCGAAAAACACCAACTTTACTACCCAGACTGCTACTGCTCCGAGCCCGAGATATTCAAAAGAGAAGAATGCCTCAGCAAGAAAGTGCAAGTGACAACAAGAAACAAAACAAAGTAAACCACGATCAACATTGGTACCAACCCAAGACCAACTATACTGAAAGTAAGGTACAATATGCATGATAAATAAACAGTGGAAACACTTACATGAAAATTCACGTATACCTGACAACATAAAGAGCGGTGAAAAACCAAAAGCTTATATACACATCAATAATATGAAAGTATAAACAACGCTATAATAATTCTTATAATTAAGTGTTTAACATTCACCCACACCGGTAAGAATCAAATGACTGCGGGGGGAATACCTCCACCAGCACACCCATAGAACAAACTCTACGAAACAACACCGGTAAGTATCCGATGACTGGGGGGGGGGGGAATACCTCCGCAGCACACCCACAAAACAAACACCACAGGGGCCCAAGGGTAAGGTGGTCTCATAGACCGACACACCCGAACTGTAAAATATTCAGCAACTGCGGTGGGAGATATCTCCGCCAGCACATCAGCAGTAAAACAAACAAATAACAAACAACCAACTCAAGTAAACTCCCGCAAGGTATCAAATTTCAAAATACAGGGCGATGTGGAGGTGGTTTAGTTCACTAACACCCAAAATCCCAAAATAATATCCTATAACTCGAGAATGACACGACTGACTAAACTAGATACCACTAGTCTTAAAGCACTGAACTTACCAGGGCAATCATGCCTTGTCAAACAACCAACTAGACTCGTCGAACAAACTCGACTAAAGTGAGGCCCACTCGGTGAGTGATCCAGCTCAAGACAGATTCAAAGACTAAATCATCGGATTTTGAAGGCTTACGCAACGAATACGAAAGGACTAGTTCGAGGAGCGGAACAATAAACACATGATTCAGCATTTAACACTTAGGTCAACATTAAACTTATAAAAAGGGTTGAAGATTTCCGCATGCCGACACCATACAAGACTTGGTGTCGGGACACGACAATGCTAAGGTTAACACGAAGGCCAAACACAAGAAAATACTCTACGAACCATTAGAAAACACTCGACAACATAATTTAAGATACCCGAGAACACCCGGCAAAAGGACTTAAATTATTGATGAAACAATTCGGAATATACGATGAAATCGACGGAAAGACAGAAGAAAGTCGGCGGGAAGCTTCAACAAACAAAAAATTGATGGGAAGATAGTTCGATCGACGAGACGATAAGCCGATCGACAGAAAAAAACTAAATAAAATTCGACGGGAATAATCTGAACTCAAATAATTCAAGTCATAGATGAAATAAAATACATTTACTCCCCAAATTGTTTAAGTGCTAAATCATAGCACACTACTCAATCACCCCAATAAGAGAGTTAACCTCTCATTAGTGCAACAAATTCTTTGAAATGATTAGAAAATAAAGATACCAAGATTATGGGATTCTTATCAGACTACTTGCAGCATAACTAAACATGTAATGAAACTGACTAGATTTCATGAGGAGAACAACATGAATCAAGAAAACCAAACAAGACTCATAAGGCAAACAACAACCACTAGCCTAAAAACAACAGATTATGCATACAAGGAAGAAGGAGAAAACTGAAAAGAAGAACTTTCAATCACACAGCAAAGCAAGCCAAAGAGGACTACTACTACTTGGAGAACACAACTAACATGAGAGCCTAACATAACTAGATTTTGGGGGAAAAGGTCATCAAAGGGAAAAACTGCTACTTGCAGCCCATAACCACTAAGAAAAACCTTACATCCAGCAAGATTGCTAAAAACAGTGAGGAAGAAGCAATACTCCTTACTAAGAAAAACTACCTGAGCAAAGAACTCACTCCAGAGAACAAAGAGGGAGACAACTAGATGCTCAAAGCTTAAAGGGAGAAAAACAAGCATTAATGGAAGAGAAAAAGACAAAAGAACCAAAATATGTACTAAGGGAGGAAAATTGGCCACCCGTCGATCGACGGGAAGCCCCGTCGATTTAGAATTAAGACTCAGGGAAGTGATTTTCCCCAGCTGATGCCGCCGATCGACGGGAGGTCCCGTCGATCGACGAGATGTCCCATCAATTTTGACTAACACATTTTTTCTAACTTTCTTTTCTAAACTAACCCAACCTATTTCTACCCAAGCCCATATCAGGACTACCAGCACATAACTCAACTAACAACATTTCAATTAGGGTAAGTAACCCAACAACACAAAATTTCGAAATAAAGAGGATAAGAAAAGAATTCTGGAGAAAAAACACAAGCCAAGGGGGAAAGAGCAAACCACCACTTGCCTTAACCTCAAGCCACCGAAATTCGGCCTCTCAAGCCCTCTACGCAAAAGATCGGCTCAAACACGGGCTAGGTACGAAGGATCTACGAAGATTTGGACAAAATACGAAATTAGGGACGCTAACCTTAGCACTAAAAATCCACGAAACGGATAAAACTTACCACGACACGAAGAGCACGACGAGAACTTTTCAGATCTATGCTCCGACGAAAACTTCGTGCACCGGAGCTCCGGGGGTGGCGGTCGGAAGCTCCACGGAAGCTCGCTTTTCTCTCTTCTCTCGCGCACTCACTGGCTCGACATTTCAGGGAGGAAAAAGAAGACGAAGAAAGATATAATATATGTATATATATTGAGAGATAGTGGATGATAGAAATGATAATAATAATAATAATAAAAAGAAGAAGAAGAAGAAGAAAAGAAGGGCCGAACCAAAGGTCGCCGATTCCAACGAAATTCGCACCGAAGACGAAAGCCGGCGCTGCGAATCCAACGGAAAAGTCAAAATCAAAATATGACGAAACGTTCTCGAGATATAAAATATTCGAAGTTTACGGCGAACGATAATTCTACAAATCTTTACAAAATCATCGAGGCTCTAATATTGCTCGGATCGCAACGAAACTTCGACGAGTCTTCCTAAAATTAATTAATTTAATTTTTCTAACGTAAAACTTTCCAATTCCGGTACGCTTCAAAACTTGTCGACTTGACCGAACGGACGAGAAAACGCGCAAACGACGGTGCACCACTAACTCCGCACTAACGTAACGCCCTTACGTCATTATGACGTCAAAGAAAGGTAAGAAAATATTTCTTGAAAATTCAGGGGCGTTACAATAGTACTACACTAATATAAAAGAAACATGTGATTTCAATGGTGCACGTTCACTCACTTAGGCGGTTAAAGCTTTGTTTTTTTAATATCCTATAGTAAAACATTCAACATTGTTAAATATAACCTTATTGTTTTAATCTAATGACTTAACATTGATTGCAAAAATATCTCTAAATTAAAAGTAACAATGAAAATCCATAAAATCAAAAAAGTATTTAGTTGAGCTCTTATATCTACTATGGTAGGCTATTATTAGATATATTAGCGCTATTTTCAAGAAAGGCTGTCATTATACATGTCAGCGATATTGTTGAATAGCTACCATTAAATCAATCAACTTTATTAAAGTTGATTTGACATGCACGTGATATATGCATCAGGATGATGATTTGTTTAAAAAAGTCAAAAATTGCTGTGTAAGTACTTTCAACATTAATTAAGGGAGTTGTTAAAGACACCGCAATTTTAGCTAGTCGCACCGCAATTTCTCCTAATTTAACCTTAAAATTACTGCCCAAAAAATACTAATGACACCGCACTAACTCGCATTGCACTAGCTTGAAAACTGAGTTTATTGCGATGACCTCAGGCTCGCCGGATCCACCATTCGCCGGTGAAAGAGACTGAGCATGTAGGGCTCGAGGCCGGCAAGGATGTTAGCGAGAGACTCAACAAAGTACTGCCTTTGTGTATGGAGATCTGCTCGACGAGAATGTCTGCTAACTTGTAATTCTCGTGCTGCACCGCCTTAGAGCATGTCGTTGATTAACACATTTTTTCTAAACTAACCCATCAATTTTGACTAACACATTTTTTCTAACTTTCTTTTCTAAACTAACCCAACCTATTTCTACCCAAGCCCATATCAGGACTACCAGCACATAACTCAACTAACAACATTTCAATTAGGGTAAGTAACCCAACAACACAAAATTTCCAAATAAAGAGGATAAGAAAAGAATTCTGGAGAAAAAACACAAGCCAAGGGAGAAAGAGCAAACCACCACTTGCCTTAACCTCAAGCCACCGGAATTCGGCCTCTCAAGCCCTCTACGCAAAAGATCGGCTCAAACACGGGCTAGGTACGAAGGATCTACGAAGATTTGGACAAAATACGAAATTAGGGACGCTAACCTTAGCACTAAAAATCCACGAAACGGATAAAACTTACCACGCACACGAAGAGCACGACGAGAGCTTTTCAGATCTATGCTCCGACGAAAACTTCGTGCACCGGAGCTCCGGGGGTGGCGGTCGGAAGCTCCACGGAAGCTCGCTTTTCTCTCTTCTCTCGCGCACTCACTGGCTCGACAGTGGATGATAGAAATGATAATAATAATAATAATAAAAAGAAGAAGAAGAAGAAGAAAAGAAGGGCCGAACCAAAGGTCGTCGATTCCAACGAAATTCGCACCGAAGACGAAAGCTGGCGCTGCGAATCCAACGGAAAAGTCAAAATCAAAATCTGACGAGACGTTCTCGAGATATAAAATATTCGAAGTTTACGGCGAACGATAATTCTACAAATCTTTACAAAATCACCGAGGCTCTAATATTGCTCGGATCGCAACGAAACTTCGACGAGTCTTCCTAAAATTAATTAATTTAATTTTTCTAACGTAAAACTTTCCAATTCCGGTACGCTTCAAAACTTGGTCGACTTGACCGAACGACGAGAAAATGCGCAAACGACGGTGCACCACTAACTCCGCACTAACGTAACACCCTTACGTCATTATGACGTCAAAGAAAGGTAAGAAAATATTTCTTGAAAATTCAGGGGCGTTACAATAGTACTACACTAATATAAAAGAAACATGAGATTTCAATGGTGCACGTTCACTCACTTAGGCGGTTAAAGCTTTGTTTTTTTAATATCCTATAGTAAAACATTCAACATTGTCAAATATAACCTTATTGTTTTAATCTAATGACTTAACATTGATTGCAAAAATATCTCTAAATTAAAAGTAACGATGAAAATCCATAAAATCAAAAAAGTATTTAGTTGAGCTCTTATATCTACTATGGTAGGCTATCATTAGATATATTAGCGCTATTTTCAAGAAAGGCTGTCATTATACATGTCAGCGATATTGTTGAATAGCTACCATTAAATCAATCAACTTTATTAAAGTTGATTTGACATGCACGTGATATATGCATCAGGATGATGATTTGTTTAAAAAAGTCAAAAATTGTTGTGTAAGTACTTTCAACATTAATTAAGGGAGTTGTTAAAGACACCGCAATTTTGGCTAGTCGCACCGCAATTTCTCCTAATTTAACCTTAAAATTACTGCCCAAAAAATACTAATGACACCGCACTAACTCGCATTGCACTAGCTTGAAAACTGAGTTTATTGCGATGACCTCAGGCTCGCCGGATCCACCATTCGCCGGTGAAAGAGACTGAGCATGTAGGGCTCGAGGCCGACAAGGATGTTGGCGAGAGACTCAACAAAGTACTGCCTTTGTGTATGGAGATCAGCTCGACGAGCATGTCTGCTAACTTGTAATTCTCGTGCTGCACCGCCTTAGAGCATGTCGTTGAGGGCGTGGATTAGACGAATGCCGAACTCCTGCATATCCACCATCACCACCGGTTTCTTAACTGCAACCAAGCAAATGCTTTAGATTTGGTCCTTCTCCAAGTAGCATTTTTTGCACCTAAGCTTCCTCACCCAACTCATTTGTCCTAGACGGAAGCATCTAGCTTCTTTATTTTCTTTCTACAACAGAGTTCTTGCACAAACACCTCAACTCATTCCCGTTGGTTTATGATTTCTTCATTGTTTCAGATGTTCGGAGGGGAAGTGGCTGGAGATGAGGGCGTTGCCGGAGGAGAGGACGTGCCAGATGTGCGGGAACGCCTAAGACGGGAGTTGGGCCGAGGGAAACCAGTCACAAACTAAGATTTCCACCATCCATGATCCTCATCTCATGGAATTCAAGTTGGGGTGTCTTTAATATTACTGCGGTGCAATTAGGCCTGAAATTTAAAAACCGAAACTGCAAGAAACCGCAACACCGCATCGTACCACACCGATTTCGAACCGCACCGAACGGTGTGGTTGTGGTGCAGTTTTGATTATTGAAAAACCGCATAGTTTGCGGCGCGGTTCGGTTTTGGCCTTGTCGAAACCGCATAAACTGCACCGCACCGCATGATTATAAATATTTTATTTTATATCTTATAAGTTATAATTTTTTTACAAATTAATGTATATATCTAACAGTTCTTTCATCTCTGCTGTTCCGCATAGACATTTCTAGCTAGTTTTTTTTACATTTTTTTTATAAATATTTTACAATATTATAAAGTTATATTTCAGTTTTTACATTTTTTATATCTTATAAGTTCTTCATCTCTCATTTCTCCCGACTCCCGTTCTTTACTATTCCGCAAAAGCTAGGTTACGGACTAACGGAAGCCGGAAGGAGTGTCTTCTCTGACGCATCGGCTCGCGACTCCTACGTTCACGCGAGCGAGGGAGGCTCTACTCCGGCGACATCCCTACTCCGGCGACATCTCTTCTTCGGCGGGTTCCAGATCTCACGACATCCCTTCTTCGGCAGGCTGCAGATCTCCCGTTCTCTGCCTCCTGTTTTTTTTCTCACGGATCACTCGTCCCTGTTTCTACTTTCTTGTGCATATCATTATAAAAAAAATTCTACTATTTTACTTCCAGTTTTGGACTCGAAAAAATTCACTTAAGGAGAAGAACTGTTTGGGTACTCGAAAAAGGGAAATTTATCAACTGTGTTTGCTTGCATTGTTATGATTATAGTTTTCTTTATGAAGTGATGTTGTCTAGAGTTCTCAGATTTGAATTCACAAAACAATGTAGATGTATATAGATGTTAATCGTTATGATTAAATTTATCCCACTTCTATCTCATATTGCATTGTTATGATTATATTTATCAATTGTGTGGATGTAGTCTAAAGTTTCCAGAACTTATTTTAATTTTTAACAATTATAACAAAACATAAGCAAAAAAAACTAAACCGCACTGCAAAACCCGACTCCAAACCACACCAATGTCACACCGCACCGCACGGTTTGGATGCGGTTCGGTTTTGTAAAGTCCAAAACCGACCCTCTTCGGTGCGGTTGCGGTTTGGGCTCAAACCGCACCAAACCGCACCAATTTCAGGCCTAGGTGCAATTACCAATTTTAGGTGTTTTTAACAAAACATGAGAAGGTGCAGTGCCTTCAACAAAATAGTGCGACTAGCCAAAAGTGTGGTGAAACAATTCCCATTAATTAATTGATAATGTATTTATTTTAGACTGCACTAGTTAATTAATAGGGGCAGAGCCCCAATATCTATTGCGATTGTGGTATTATCGTGGTTGGCCGTAGGGGCAGAGCACCGTGCATGTTGCTTGTATACTATATATATTATGAAATTTATATAATATAGGGCGGATGAATAGTGGCGTGGGCTATTGTTCATCCGCCAATTCTATATATAAAATAAGTAATTTAATCAATCAATAAATATATATCTTTATAATATTAAAAGGAAAAAATTGTACATTCAAAATTGTTAAATAACCTTATTGTTTTATCTAATAACTTAACATATATTATAATTTATTTAAAATAAATTAAAATACAATGCTCATTTAAGTAATCACACCATATTTTCAAATTAAAAGTAATGATAAAAATTCATAAATTTTTTTAAAAAAATTAGTAGAGCTCCTATACTTATTTTGATTGACTATCATTAGTCATGCCAACATTATTAAAGTTGATTTAAAAAAGTAACAACGAAAACTATTAAACCAATTAATTAAATTTGAAAAATTAATAATAGTTTAAAAAAATAATATATAACTATACTATTTTCTGCATTAATTAATTAATAATGTGTTAATTTTAAACTACATTAATTAATTGATGAGAGTTGTTAAAGGCACCGCAGTTTTGGCTAGTGGCACCGCAATTTTTACGAGTTATTACGCATCTTTTGAAAATAAGTCTTGTACATGCATTTTTAGAAAAAGTGTTCAACACAAAAGTTGTAGATCAAGTCTAGATCTACAACTTTTACGAGTTATTACGCGTCTTTTGAAAATAAGTCTTGTACATGCATTTTTAGAAAAAGTGTTCAACACAAAAGTTGTAGATCAAGTCTAGATCTACAACTTTCGTGTTGAACACTTTTCCTAAAAATGCATGCACAAGACTTATTTCAATAAATTCGATATAGTTACGCTCACGTTTCAATCAGGGCGGCAATCCGTCTTGTGCGTGCATTTTTAGGAAAAGTGTTCAACACGAAAGTTGTAGATCTCGACGAGGTCTACAACTTTCATGTTGAACACTTTTCCTAAAAATGCATGTACAAGACATATTTCCAAAAGACGCGTAATAATTCATAGAAATTGCGGTGCCACTAGCCAAAACTGCGGTTCCTTTAACAACTCCCAAAATATGGGCCTATCATGATCGGGATATTATCACAGTCAAGATACTGTCACAGTCAAAATATTATTGCGATTAATCGCAGTGGCATAGACTTATGTCTCCACTCATTTATAAATAAGTATAATACATTTTTTTAGTAAAATATTTTTTATAGGTACCCCGAAACCAGTTTGGCCGGACTACAGTGTGTGTTATGAATCTAGCTGCTTCCTTCCCTGTACTGTCACGCTCGGTTCCCTCTCCGCCCAAAATCATCTCAATTCATGACGTCCAAAAATCATCTCAATTCATGATGTCAAATACGTCCACACACAATAATCTCCTCCGTCGAAGGACGAAAATGTTTCGCATGCATGTATCCGCTTTACTTATTCCGAAGTAGAAGAAACCCGCTAAAACCTTAGAAGGGGGGACGTCAGAAAAATCGTTGCCGTGATGGCGAAAGACGACGAGGGGATCGTATCAAGTCGTTCGGTGGAAGTTGAACTGGAAACCCTAGTCCTGCAGAAAGTAGAGGAGGTCTCCTTTCAGATTGATTCAGCAAAGCACGTCGACCAAGTTATTTGCGCTCTCCATTCCCTTGCTGTTTGTTTGTTCCCAATCGACTCTTCCAGCATATGCGGTATCCTTCCTGCAATCTCTTCCAAAACTCGTGAAGTGCTTGATTTTCATCGAATTTCTTTTGTGCAATCTCCGTTGAACATTTTGATTTGTTCGAATGATTTGCTTAATTATTTGGGTGGTCATGCTTTTGTGTCTATGTAGGGGCTATCGATCCGCTGCACAGAAGCCAGGTACCCAGTAGATTCAACTTTGGTAACCCATCTTACTCTGGTTGAGGATGATTTAAGCTTATCGGAATCACTTGATCAGGTGCTAGCTGCTAAGGTTCCGAGTGATTCGGAAAGGGACGAGTGGAAGCATGTTTTCTACCATAGTGCCGCCTCTCCTGCCATGTATAGGATGCTTATATACAGTACGTTTCTCTTACATTCTTTACATTTCCATTGGAACTCTTTTACTGCAACTTATACTAATCTTTTTGATTGCTTATTGATGGTAACTTTATTAGACATACTGACTTCCTTTTTTCCCCAAGAAGTAGATGAAGTGATTAATTGTAATTTTTATAAACATATCAAATATAAATTAAACTTTTGAACTTTTTTCCAAGAGGTAGATGAAGTGATTAATTATATTCCTAGTCCTTAGTGTTTGATATTAGTTGCAGATCGAAGTAGTTTTTCAGCTCCTCAATGTTTATGTATAACAAAATGAATTCATTTTACTACCTCCTAACTTTTTTTTTCAACAGAGAACTGTTTTGTCTGTTTACAGATTTTAATTTAAAATATGTTGTTGAGACTGTAAAAAGTTGCTTATCTGATGTACGTATTTCATGTATACTATCTGCAGATGTCACATCTCATTGGTTCAGTTCCTTTCCTCCGATAGTGCGCAAGCAAGTTTACGATTCATTCTTTATAGAAGGCCCCTCAATTGAGATCATTCAGATCTTGGTACCTGCTCTCAAGCAAAATGGGAGTACTGAAAAGTTTAACTTCGAGGCTATCCGTTTAAACATAGAAAGGTAATAAGCTCTGAAAACTGCAACTTCGCAGCTATTTCCCCTCACATTGAATTAAAATTGTTTGCCAACAGTTTGAGGCCTTCTGGAGTACTTGCATCACGGACGTACCGTACTCTATTCAAAAAAGATTTTCCATGCAAATGTCTCTTCACTTGGATCCATAAGACAAGTGCTGACTTGTAGTTATTTGGTTTTTCTGTGGATTGATTTGATATTTGACTCTTAAACTGTCTGCAGTTTATCTCAAGTAAGAGTGAATGATGTTTGCCAGTTTGTGGGGGATGCAACTTTCAAATAGTAAAGTCTCCTAAGCTCAATTCCCGTACAATCATTCTCCTCGTAGTCAGGTCCTGTAAGGCACTAGAATTGGGTAGAAACATCACTGTACAAGTCAAGGCCTTAGTAAATTTACTGATATATAGTAAACTTAAAGGGAATTTAGATACATATAAAACTGAAGGAAATTCTTAATTAGGATGCAAGGTAATGGTCTCAAGTTTCTTCGTGTATGTTGTGGAACAATCTACCGCCAAATAGGTGGACAAGAAACCTTGGTAGATATCTAATAGAAAATCTTTGGGTTATTAGTCACATGGTTTGCGACGTACACTAGAATCAGTGGTCCAAGTTTGCGAGTTAGATGAAACACGAGCTGTAACATTACCTGAGTGAACATAAGTAACATATGAGTTGATCGACTGAGACTTATTCCGAAGAAATCTAGCCTAACATAACCCACTCTACTCACAGACATTATATATGATATTTGAGCTTTGTAAGTGGGAAACCACCTACTAAAATAACATCAACTAGAGTAGAGTTAAATTCCAATATTATAGATAATCTGGAAACACGAACTAGAGGAAAGTCAAATTTCATTGTCGTAATTTAGTCCAAAATAATCAACAAACAAAGAGAACATTTTGCGTTCCATTGGAAAAAATTTCTCTCTCGAAGTAGCTTGAAAAATTAGAGAACGCTCCTTTCCATTGCTTGGTGATTTTGTGAGATCAACTGACGATCTTTCAAAGACACAAAGATTGCAGGGAAAACACTATGGAGGACACAATCCACAGGTCAAACCACCCATGATGTGTGTGGTCCCAATTCAGACCTCACAAGAAATCTGTATCTAGATATCTTTTCAAGCATTCGTCACAACATAAAACAAGTATATCCCCAGGAGTACCAAATTGAACACATAAACAGAACTTTAATTCCATTATAAGCTTTTATACAAATATACAAAACTCTGAGCATTGACTCCCATACAGAACATCTAACCCTGCAAAAACTAACTAGCTCGCTCATTAGACCCAACCCTATCTACATATACACAGACACTCACAAAACCACATGCACACATCATTACTAGCCCCATCCATTCCAGTCTTCATTACATACCTGACACTTCATCTCCTCACACTTCTCCTTATGCCTACCACGGCCTCCTCCATACCAATAAATATTTTTACCCATACCTTTGCTCGTACTTCAGCTAGTCCCTTCTTTTCTTCTTCAGTCAATCGAGCTTTCTTCGGAGCACTCGGGGTTGCTACCACTTCCTAAAAAAATTGGACAACAACGAATTTAATCATAAAGAATATGAATAAGTGAGTAACTTACCTCTTTAACTGTTGTACATGCAAACAAGAAACGTCAATATCAATATGCACAAGTATTTAATGTGCAGAAAAGAAGATGCAGTATAAGTAAGAAAGTGTTGCAACAATAATGAACATTAGAAGAAAGTGCAGTATCTGTAGAGTAATAGTAATCTTGATATTCTGAAATATTTTCTAGAGATTTCAACTCTTTTGGTTCTTTCAGTTTCATTTTTTCAAAATTTATGTTCATAATCGTTTATCCATTCTTATAATGTTTCTGATCATAGTTCATTCAAGTCATTTTCAGTTACTATCTCCGTTGTTCATATTCAATTTTCTGAGTTAGAGTTCTCGTTTTATCTTTAATTATAATTAATTAGGAAATCATAAGGGCATATGTAAATTCATCATCTTGGCCTTCAACGGCCTCCGGGCCTTCAACGGCCTCTTGATTAGAACAAAATTCTCAATTTCCTTCTCCATAAGGAATTCACAACCCTCGCTACGTGGGTTAACCCTTATTATTTCCTATGCATCGATACATGTTATCTTTTATTTATCTTATACCATTTCTTTTTCATTAGGTTCTTATTTTCATAAAAAAATATATTTATCTTCAATCTTATTTTTGTGTCAAATTTTTGTGTGCAAGGATAAGTGTCCTTTATTTAAAATTTTCCTCAGAATTCTTTCATTACTTGATTCTTGTTATTTCAGATTTAACATCTTTTAGCGATTCTCATTTTTATCAGTGATTCGAAAATTTGAATTATTTCAATTTAATGTAAATGCACAAGCTCTAAAATACTTTATGTATGGAAAATCTAATCATGTGTATACTGAAAGTAATTAAAAGCTAAGTATAATTAAAGAGATAAGTACTCACCACCTATTTTCTCTTGCCTTTATCGTTACCCGGAATTTCCTTGCTTTTATCACCGGTCACCATCCACTACAGTATCAATGAAATCATTTACTTTAGGGTTGCGCCACTAAATAGCTACGATTCGACTCCTATGACTAGTACAACTATGACTCAAAGGAGTTGCCTAAGGTGGGGAAAGACTTAGGTGAATTCAATAATTCAATTAATATCCTTGGCTTGGCAAAACTAAAATAAAACTATATCCAAAATCCCCAATTCACCCTCATAAATATATTTCACTTTTAGACATGCAAAAGAAATAGAAGAAAGAGAAAGAGAGAAGAAGAGGGAGAGCCAGAATGGAAAGATCAAAGCCACCATAACTTCACCATGCTCAGATTCGGTCAACTAAACCAGCCATAAAATCATTAATAATCAATTCATAAATCACTTACAGCTGGCGAACTCAAATCAGCTAATCAGCAATACAAAGCCACAAGAACCACCAAGTTAACAGCCTGCCAACTCATAATACTGTAAAATAAGTATTTTCATTTCCGAACTTGAAGATAAGAGTGAAAGGAGAGGAGGGAGAGGGAGAGAATAAAAACCCCTAATTTAAACCACAATATTAAAAACCCTAACCGGCCCAACACAATCTAATTTCTGCTTCTATTATTAGATTTCAACAACTAAGAAGGAGAAAGAAGAGGGGAAGAGTAAGGGGAAAATAAGAGAAGCTCACGGTGAGAGTTTAGGAGCCGAGCACTGTTGATCAAGAGCACGAAATCACCCAGAACTAGCAACAGATAAACAAGAAGAAGAAGACAACAACTTTCTCAAGCTCTCCCAGCATTGACGGCAGGAGATGAAGAAGAGACCGACGAGCAGGAGATGAAGAAGAGACCGACGAGCAGGAGAAAAATCGCAGCTAAGCCCTAGCTTCAACCGGCACTGTCGAGCTCTCCAGAAGGCACGAGAAAATGAAGATGTCGAGAGAAAGCTTCCTAGGTTAAATATAAACGAAAGCAATCAGCCCACCTCCTCAAGTAATGACCACTTAGCTTAATTAACCATAACTTAATTAATCACAACTTTACTCAGGCTCCGTTTATTTCGGCTGATGCTGATGGAAAAGTGCTGATAGAATAAAGTTTGAAAAAGAGCTATTTCTGAAAAATGGAGTTTTGATATAAAATTGTTTGTGTAAAATGAAGTTTGCGTTGCTGTTCAAAAAGGAGTTTTCAAAAACCTGTTTGGTAAAAATGGAGTTTTTGCGCTAGTTTTACAAGTTTAATATTTAACAAGTGCACTCCTTAAATAAAATTAAGGAAGCTATGTTTGGACTACAAATTTAACATTTTAACAAAAAATACAATCAATAGAAATTAAGACCCTAACCAAGCTCTGTACCAAAAAAATCAGATCGATGAATAAATTTCTGCTCTGTACCCAAAAAAATTCAGAACTTGAACCAAAAAATTTTACAAGTGCCCATGCAGATAGGGTGATTATCATTTCTAACAAACATTGCAGTTTCACAGCAAATCGAGTGAGAAATTTACAAGTGGCCTGATTACTTTAATGACAGTCATATTATCAAAAAAATTGTATGAATCAAGGAATTCAACTTTAAACAGGAACAAGAAGGAATCGAAGAAAAAATTCCCTTGAATGCACCCTGACCCAGCCTCACGGTTGTTCAAGAGAAGGAATTGAATAAAAAAATAAATATTTGTTTTTTTAATAGCAGGCATCAATCGAGCAGATCTGGAAAAAGTGTGGAAGAAAAATCGCTGAAGGCGGGCTGGAGATCGCGCAGGGAGAGCTTGTCGTCGTGATCGCGGTCAAGCTCCTGGAACTTGTGCTTCACATAACTGCTGAACGTCTCCTTGTCCTGCACCAGCTTCTCTATTTCCGCACGGTCGACGACCACCTTCTCTACTTGCCGTCGTTCTACTTTCTCTTCCACTGCGCAGATCTGGAAAAAAGTGGCGTGAAGATGACAGAGGAAAATACTCACAGGAGAATGAAGAAGCAAACCTTTTGAAAGATTGGAGGAGGCCGATGACGAGCAGAAATGGAGCAGAAAACATCCGCTGGTAGAGGCTCGCGCGATTGGGAAGAGGAGACTTTCGAGCGGTGAATACGAAACGCAGGAATCGAAAAGTAGCTAGCAACTGCGGTTGGGAAAGACCCTACGCGCTGCTTATTTTAGAAACGGTGGACTGCCCCATTTTTCCCGCAAATGACCTATTTTAACAAAACCGTGTTTTGGCGAACCGAAAAGGAGGCTGAACGCTTAAAAAATCGAAGCCTCAGTTGAACACAAAAACCTAGATTGAACCGGGTGGCCATGCCAATGCTTCATTCAGCCAACTTGACCTTCCTAACAAGATAGCCCAGCAGTTCCATCTAATATAAATGTATAATGAATTACTTATATATATATATATATATATATAAATACATATACTTATATATTTATATATACGAGTGACAGACATGGGCTTCGCCTCTACGGCCAATCGCAACAGTACCTCGACTGTGATAGTACCCCGACCGCGATAGGCACGGGGCTCCGCCCCTATCAATTAATTAATGCAGTTTAAAATAAACATTATTTTAATTAATGCGGAAAATAGTTGTACATCAATTTTCTATTTTTGTAAAAAAAAATCATCATTATTCATATATTATTAAATTTTCATTATTAATTCTATAAATTAAATTAATTGGTTCCATCATTACTTTTCAAATCAACTTTAATAAAGTTGACATGCCTAATGATAGTCTACCATAGTAGGTATAAGAGCTCTAAAATCTTTTTCAATATTTTCATCATTACTTTTAATTTCAGAATAGAGTGTAATTATTTAAATGGGCCATATTTTATTTTTTTAAATATATTATAATATATGTCAAGTCATTAGATGAAAACAAATAGACTATATTTGGCAATTTTGAATTTTTCACCAAAGGCAACATTTTCCTTTTAATATTGTAAAGATAAACAGAGAATGAATCCAGCTAACGCCAAAGCAAAGTAGACACATATATGTATAACTATTTTGTATATACCAACTATCAATAAAAATCCCGCCAAAACGAATCGAGCGCCGCAAAACTTCGAAAAATTCGAATTAAAAAATTAAATGCGGCGTCGAATTGACACTAATTTGAATTATTTTCATTATCGGGAATTTAATTAATTATTTTAATTATCGTTTTGAGGCCACTTAAAATTTTGGGTCATTACATGATGATCCTATTAGAAACAATCCAACATAAGCTGTTTACGAGGAAACAATTGAAGTTAAAAGAATAGCAACAAAAATAGTTTGTCGAAGATGACAATCATAGAGATAATGCAAAGATGTTGTACCTTTCCACTGACTTCTACTACAATGATGACTCAACAAAACAACCACCAGATCACATAGATGACGCTGCATACGATCAACAAAGGAGATGCACGAGACACAACGATGGAAGACAATACACTCACCTCAAACTCTCTGATATCATGAAATTAAAACCACAAGTACTTTAAGTTGAACAGTGGAAAGTAAATCAATTGTATTCCAATACAAGTTCTTGCATACATATATAGAACCCGATAATATAAGAAAGACAAAACTGCCCCCACAAGGGAAAATACAATAAAGACGACTTGGAAATAATTAATTCTAATTTCAACTCTTCCCCTCAAGTCGGACGGAAGATGTTAGTCATCCCAAGTTTTTGAATATCATCAGAAAACACATCACTTCCCAAGCTTTTGGTGAACACATCCGCCAGTTGATCTTTGGAATGGACAAAACGTGTGACAACAGTCTTTTTATCCAGGTGGTCTTTGATAAAGTGTTGATCAACCTCCACGTGCTTTGTCCTGTCATGCTGGACTGGGTTATGAGCTATACTAATATATGCTTTATTATCGCAAAATAAGGAGAAAGGGCCGGTCCTGGAAAAGCCCATATCTTGTAATACAGTACGCAACCATAGGCCTTCACAAAGGCCTTTTGACATAGCACGGTATTCTGCCTCAGCACTAGAGCTGGCCACCACATTCTGCTTTTTACTACGCCAGGTCACCAGGTTTCCACCGACAAAGGAACAATATCCAGTTGTGGATTTTTGGTCATCACGACATCCAACCCAATCCGCATCAGTGAAAACTTCGATCTTCAAGTGGTTGTTTTTGAGAACAAGAGGTCACGGCCAGGGGCTTTCTTCAAATATTGTAACACACGATATGCTGCCTCTTGATGTCTGATCCTAGGAGCATGCATATATCTACTTAGAATTCCAACCGCATAGGTGATGTCAAAGCGTGTGTGGGATAGGTATATGAGTTTCCCAACCAATCTCTGATAATGCAAAACATTGGTTTGATCACCGTCACCATCTTCATGATTTGCTTCCATAGGAGTGTTCGCCGGAACACAGCCAAGCTTCCCATTCTCCTTCAAGAGATCCAAGATATACTTACGTTGAGATATAAAATACCCAGAGTAGATCTAGCGACCTCAATACCAAGGAAGTAACGTAATCTTTCCAAATCTTTCACCTCAAATTCAGTAGATAAGAGGGTCTTAAGATTCGCGATATCGTCTGTGTCATTTCCAGTGATCACAATGTCATCCACGTAGACAATGAGGACCACAACCCTCTGATCACATCTCCGGACAAACATAGTGTGATCTGACCGAGTCTGTTTGTACCCAAATTTGAGCATAACTGTGAGAAATCATTCAAACCACGCCCTAGGAGATTGTTTTAGGCCGTATAAAGATCTCCTTAGGCGGCAGACAAGCCCTTCATCCCCTTTCCTCACAAATGCAGAAGGGAATTTCATGTACACCTCCTCACCAAGCTCACCATAGAGAAACACAATTTTCACATCAAGTTGATGAAGATCCCAGTCCATGCAAGCAGTGCACGATAGTAACACCCGAATGAAGTCCATCTTTGCCACAGGAGCAAAGGTCTCCTGGTAGTCTACGCCCTGAGTTTGGGTGTAACCTTGAGCAACCAAACGTGCCTTGTATCGTTCAACCTTGCCATCTTGGTTCTGCTTAACAGAGAAGACCCACCGTGAACCAATGTCTTTCTTGCCAGGAGGAAGGGGAGAGACATCCCATGTGTGATTCTTGTCTAGGGCAGACATTTCATCTTTCATAGCCCGAGTCCATACTGGTACAAAGCTTCCTGCTACGTTTTAGGAATAACAACCAAGGGGAGAAGAAACAAAGGCCTGATGGGCTGAAGTAAGATGTTGGTAAGCCACATGATTAGAAATGGGATGTTGAGTACAAGTAGTTTTACCTTTCAGCAAAGCAAGAGAGGCATGCCGATCAGCGTCATCAGAATTTGAGCCTGAAGTGGGCATTGATAGAGATGGAACTTTAGTAGCCTGTGTACCTGGGGGACGAAGGTCGTTGACGTGAGGAAAAGGAGAGATCGGATGGCTAGGGAAAGATAGAGAGGGAACTCTGGTAGGCAATGTACCTGAGGGACGACAGTGGTAGACATGAGGAAAAGGAGAGATCAGAGGAGAGATAGGAGTATCGAGTAAAGGGACTTAGGTAGGTGCCATGGGGCCCGATAAAGGTGACGATGGAGGAGCGAAAGGAATAAGAGGAAGAGGAGCGTCAATGTAGTGAGTATCAGTATCACCACCACCACTCTCCCCCTGGCGAAGAGAGTGAGTCAATGGCAGAAAATAGGATTACCCCTCCAGGAAGGTAACATCCATAGTACAAAACATACGCCTGGAAGGGGGATGGTAACACCGATACCCTTTCGTGGTGGAGTAACCAAGGAAGACACAACGTTGAGCCCGAGGGTCAAGTTTGTCTCTGTAAGGTTGATGGACATGCACAAAACAGACACATCCGCAGACACGGGGTTCCAGATGAGAGGTATGAACAATAGTCATGGTGGAGAGACGGGCGAGAGGAGTGACATAGTCAAGGACACGGGAAGGGAGCCGGTTGGTCAGGTGGGCAACAGTGAGCACAACATCACCCCAATAGGACTTATGAAGGTGCATAATGGCTAGAAGGCAATGAGCAACGTCCAGAAGGTGCCAGTTTTTTCGTTCGGCAACCCCATTTTGGATGGAGGTGTGGACACAAGCTGTCAAACACACCACGATCGTCATACTCCCCTCCATTATCACTTCAAAGTACACGAATAAATCCATCAAATTGGGTCTGCACCATTTTATGAAAAACTTGAAAAAATGAAAAAACTTCATTTTTCTTTTTTAAAAGATAAACCCAGGTGGTGCGAGAAAAACAATCAATAAAAGTAACAAACCATCAGAATTCAGATAACGATAAAACATGGGAAGACCCCCAAACATCTGAATATATTACAACAAAAGGAATACTACCAGGAGACGATAAATGTGAGTGATGTTGCACATGTTTAGACATATCACATACATCACAGACAAAAGTTTGAAGAAAGGGAAAGAAAACAGGAAACAATTTTCGAAGGTAAACAGAAGACGATGTTCGAGACACAGGTGCCAACGACGAACATCATCAGCAGTAACAGTGGAGCAGGAGAGAGCCTGAGAAGGAAGCGGGGAGTCCAGGTAGTACAGACCGCCACGGTTCCTACCACTGCCAATGTTCCGCTTCGTACTCAGTTCCTAAAAAACACAAGTGTCAGGAAAGAAAGTTACAGAACAATTACGAGATCTAGTAATATTGCTAATAGAGAATAAATTGCGTGGAAATGTGGGAACGTGAAGAACCGACGGGAGAGGAATGGTCGGAGAACAAGAGATGTGACCTTTGCCCGCAATGGGGGACAAGCTGCCGTTAGCAGAAATGACATTGTTCTTACCAGACAAAGGAGTATAAGAAAGAAAACCTGAGGAAGAGTCAGTCATGTGATGGGTAGCACCAGAATCGATCACCCACTCAGAAGGGGAAGCAGTGGCGGCATGAGCACTCGACATAGCAACAATGACAAGGGAAGTAACACCGGAGGAAGTATCAGACTGAGAGTGAGCAGGCGGCGAAAACATCCAACTCGTGAGCAGTGAGCTGGCCGGGAGAAGAAGGCGATGTCTCATCATAGACATCAACAGAGTAAGCAACATCATGAGGCCGAGAACCACCCTGCATATGACCCCCACGCCCGGGTCCACGACCATGACCATGACCACGACCAGGAGGGGCAAGGTGGGGATGAAGTTTGAAACACACCTCCCGAGTATGTCCCTTGCGACTGCAATAATCACATGTAGGCACAGAGGATCCAGGACTAGGAACATAACTACGACCCACACCAGTCAGAGCGGAACGATCAGGAGGAGAAGAAACACTGAGGGACTTCCGTCGGTCTTCATCACCAAGAACCATAGCAGACACCATGTTCAAGCCCATCAAGAACACATGGAGACGAAAGCGGTCCTCACGTTGTTTCAGCTGAACAATATCCGCAATACATGCAAGAGTAAAGTGTGCAAAATAGTCAAATTTCTGATACAGATGCTCGAACTCCGAGAAGAACAACGACACTGACATAGGACCTTGCCACAACTCCAAAATGCGTCGGGTAAGCTCATAAACCTGGGTGGAGCTACCAATTTGGGAGTACTTTTCCCGTGCACGGGTCCAGATCTCGTGAGCAGAGCCTATCAACATGTAACTCCGATAGACCTTCGGAGACATCAAATGCAGGAGCCGGGAGACAACCAGAGAGTTTTCAGAGTCCCAACGCTTCCACGAGGGGTCGGTCTTGAGGGGCTCCTTAGTTGTCCCATCAATGTAGCCAAACATCTGGTGGCTGCGAATGGCATGTTGGGCAACACGAGACCATTGGAGATAGTTCGTGTTATCCAAAGGGACCATGGTAATCTTCAAAGAGCCGGAGTAGCCATGAGGCCGCTGAGGATCACTCATCTGAGGCTGTATCACATCCGGAGAAGATGCAGAAGATTCAGGATCACCCATATCGGCGAAGAGAATCGACAAGAACTTAAGCTGCAAGAGCGATCAAGGCACGGGCATCCATGCCATTAGTGACAATTGGCATCAGAAACAGAAGGCACGAGGCGTCGAGGGAGCAGCAGGACGATCCAACACCGAGGAAGCAAGGAGTGGCTGCAGAAGGCAGCAAGTAGTTGGAAGATGGAGGGACGCAGTAGCAGGAAGCAGCGGAAGAGGACTCAACAAAGATGTCGTTCGGACCTGCAGTAGAAGGAGCAGAGACATTTGCTGGAAAGAACGAAAATACGCGGAGAAAAGAGGATCGGGAGGTCCGGCGGCATCATCGATGGGTAGCGGCAGCGTCTTTCTCAGTGACTGGAGGCGGCAGGGGGTTCGCCTGGCGGCCGCATGGAGGAGCGGAATGAGCGCAAGCGGAGGAGGTGGGATCGAGCGGAAGCGGTGGGATTAAGTGGAAGCAGATGCGGCCCGATCGATCGAAACGAAGACCGCACGGCGGCTAGGGTTCTCACGCACCTCTGATACCAAGTTGAATAGTGGAAAGTAAATCAATTGTATTCCAATACAAGTTCTTACATACATATATAGGACCCGGAAATATAAGAAAGACAAAACTGCCCCCACAAGGGAAAATACAATAAAGACGACTTGGAAATAATTAATTCTAAAATCTCAACTCTTTAATCACTCATCTAATCTTTTTCCATCTCCTTCAACTGAAGTTCAATTTCTATATGAGGTGAGTTACAACTGTCAAGTCGTTAGGGATATCACACTTGTACCAGTGTATATATGTGTGTGTATATATGCATATCATATAATATTTTCGGACAATGTTTATGTGGAATTTGATTTAGTTCATATACCCTAGTTTTTTGATCGATTATAAAAAAGCAAAATCTAACTCTAATGCCCCAAAAGTTGTGGAATACCTATAAGGACACCATGAACATTTATGTCACAAACTTTAAATTAATTGATCAGAATTATTTGTTATAGGCTCAATTCATGAAGATGTTCATTATAAGTCAAAAGGAATTTGAGGTATATTATGAGATACAAGCTTGCCCATCCATTTTGTGATGAATGAGAATGTGATAGTTTTATTGCTATGACATGATTTTTCCAACTCTTGGACAAATATTGCGTGACATCTCACATTTTGCACTTTCACCGTGAGTACATGCGACTTTGTAGAGAAGGAGAATTGTTCGAAGAAGAATGCGGCTAGATTTATCAACTCCAAAATGGCCATATTTTAATTCCATGTCAGTGTACTTTTGAAGAATACTATGAGATACTTAATGCAAATGGGTCGAACTTCACCAATATGTCATGTGTTCAAACTACATCAAATACTTACATCAAAGATCTTTCTTGTCAGCCTTCCATCCAAACATTAATTTCCACGGGTTCAAATACTTGCATGGAGAATCCTACCAAATAAACATGTTTAAACTTGTTGCAAACATCTGAAATGATGATCAAATCTCGTCTTCAACCATCAGGTGCTAAAAAGGAAAAAAGATGATGTGTTTACATTATGGTGAAAGAAAACATGCCCTTGAGACTTCGCAAAAAATGTTGTGGGAAAATTTATTCCAAAGGATGCTTTTACCAAGAGCAATTTTAGAGATGAGGGTGACTACTATCATCAGTAGGTCTGCCAATCTTTGCATGAGCTCACAAGAACTTTTGCAATTTTGAGGGCTCCTTAGGAAAAATGGTAGCAATGCCACTCTTGCCTCTAGGTCTTCAATACACAGCCGTGATACACCTTGGTTCATCGATTCTGGCACTTATGATCATAGGACATGAAGATTTACCGACATGACATACATTATCCTAACCTTTGCTAATGCAAGAGCATCACATAGATCCTTAGCTTCTATCTCGAGACAGAGTACTACTTATGTTTCTCTTAAGCTACCTCTTAATGATGTCTTTCACATCATCTACTACCTATTTTCGTAGACTCACAAAATAGTTAAATTGTAGTGCTACCTTTGTTTTTATTGTGTTTTGTAGGACCTAATGAATAGGAGGACATTGACGGTTGCCATGAGTTCGACGGGGTTCATCTGATGGGTCAAAGAAAAGCTTTAAAAATAAATCGTAGAAAACAGGGAGACTGGTCTTATGACATTGACTAATGTGACATGCCCAAAACAAAACTTTTTTCCACAACAATTTCAGCTTTGTAAACTCCTTTTATGGCCAAATATGACATTACCCTTCTCCCGAGGTTGACAGAGCTCGACCCTGGTGAGAACTCGCAAAAACTGGTTACAGATAGATCGGGCGTCGTCGTTGGTGCTGAGTCAGCTGGTATGTCTGGGCCCTCAACAGGCGGCTCGATGCGCTTCCAAATTTGAAATGGACCAAACCTCTTTTGTGGTAGTTCATGATATGTCCCCAGAATAAATCTCTTCTTCCTACAATACGCAAACATCCAATCTTCTTTTGAAAAATTCAACTCATGGCGATAACGATCGACCATGAATTTATAATTTTCAAAGGTTGCTCGCAAATTATTAGTAACAATTTTATGCAATTCTTTTAAATAAATAATAAAAGCTTGCACATCGAATGAAATACGTTCATGGAATGGGAAGGGGTGGTGGTCAAGTAGGTGGGATATAAAGAACTCATAGATAATCTCGAAAGGAGATTTATTAAGGGAGCAATTTTTAGAATTATTAAATGTGAATTTTGCTTGTATCAGTACAATATCCCTTGCTTTAGATTCTCCCAAATTAATCGAAGATCCCCCAAACTTTTATTAACGACCTCAACTTATCCATCGGTCAGAGGGTGATAAACGCTACTACACTCGAGTTTGGTTCCCAGTCGACCCCTAAATGTTTTCTAAAAATACGTCATAAAACATTTAATATATTGATGCAACTCGCAAATCCTCCTATGCCCAGATGATAGTGTGGTGAAATAAAAGTGTGACTTCTAAATATGAAATATACGCAGTGAGGTGTGTGAGATAAGTGATCATCAGACGTAGTATGTGAAAATCGAGAGATACCAGGTGGTACCTCAGCGACCGATAAACGTGAGATCGAGCCTAAGTCATGTAGGGTGAGCGACACAACTGTGTCGCGACTTACTTCATGGGGGGTGGGGGCTCAGGCGGGAGTGCGGTAAGTAGTAATGCGGGGAAGTCAACAAAAAGTGAATTAGAAGACGTGGTGGTCCTCTCGTCAGTCCTTGGAATAAGGCAGTTTTTCTAGGGAAAAAGAACAATCTTGTGTCCATGGTGCTCGAAGGAATGAGAATTCTTCGTGTCGTTGTGCATGACATGCCGATCGCCCTGCCAAGATCGCCCTAACAGGATGTGACAGACATCCATGACGGCGACATGACATAACACTCTATCCGAATATGTGCTCCCTATAGAAAACTCCACTAGACAATAATGGGTAACAGACATAGTTAAATGACTATTGACTCTGGATAAGCTGTAGGGTTGTTCTAACGGGTGCGTCTCAAGCCCTAATGTATCTACCATACGTTGAGAAACGAAGTTCTCCATACTACCGCTATCAATGATAATTGAACAAAATTGTCCCTGGATGCGTGCAGTAGTGCGGAAAATATCGTGCCTCCTATGGTCATCATCAGTAGACTCGCTAGTGGTGATCATGCTATAACGTATGACACAAACTAAGTGTTCAACGTGTTCGCCTTCTACTTCTATCACATCCTCAGACTCAGGCTCATGATTAGAGTCATTAATGTAAACTCCATACTCAGGCTCTCGTCCATCAGTAGAATCAATAATATCGATGAAGTGGCGTCGCGGACACTCAGAGGATTTGTGCCCCGGTTCCATGCACTTGAAGCATCAAAATACTCCAGTGTTGGGCTTAGCCCCAATAATCTGCTTACCCCGGGAGGGGTTAGTGGGTGGAGTCGGGGTCCCAACAGTGATGGGTGGGTGAGGGGAATCTAAGATCCTAGCAGTGGGGGCAGTGGTGACGCTCGGTGAGAGTCTATCAATAGACCTAAGTCCAGATGTCCGCTTCTGTAAGGATTCTACTTATGGGCGCGACTCTAGATCTCTCCCAAGTCATTATAATCATATAACTTTAATTGGTCCCTAATCGTATATCGTAACCCATTCAGATAACGTGATACAGTTATATCATCATCCTCTCGGAGGTCGAGGCGAGACTGAAGTACCAAGAACTCATTCGTATATTCATCCACTGATAACTTGTCTTGGCGTAGGTTGTGGAACCTACGGTAGAGGGCTTGCAAATAATCGGGTGGCACATACGTCTTGCGCAGTTGTGTCTTAAATTCAGTCCACGTGGTGATCGGTGACATGCCTAAATTAAATCTTGAACGCTCTAGCTGACCCCACCAAACCAAAGCGGATCCCTTTAACCTAAGAGTAGCGTACTCAACTTGCTTAACTTGGGGCAATTGCTTCCAAGTCAGGAAACGATCTGTCCTATCACACCAATCTAGACATCCCTCAGCTTCTAAACACCCTTCAAAATCATCAACGTTTAACTCGCTCCTAAATCCCATCAGGGTGAATCCCTTACATTTTGGTGCTTTTGTTCAAGTTGTCGTGGATTAGGGTTTTCGATTTCAGGTTGCCTAGGGTTAGGATCCTCTTCGATTTGGTGTGGGGTAATTCCTAACTGCTGGTTGGCCTCTAACGTGTTAACACGTGTGCGCAACCCATTTATCACATGTCCCACATCTCGCATATTCGCAGTAACATTCATACTCAACACCTCAATTGTTTTAGTCAAAATTTTAATTTGTGTACTCAGATCGGCAACGCCATTTTCTAAATTACCCACACGATTTTTCATTTAAATTAATTGTTTTAAATTCTCATAAATTTAAAAATATTGATTTCTTTTAAATTAATTTGATTTTCTTTTAAATTAATTTGATTTTCCTTAAACAACGAAAACCTTTTATGCTTTAAAAAAATATAACTCTAAACTTTTATAAAGGTTTTTAATTGTGAGATTACTCGAGTGGGTACAAAATTTTGGTTTTATTTTAAAATTCAAACTCAGATAAAAATAAATTTTTTTTATAAAGACTTAAAATTAAAAGAAATTTAATAAATTTTTTTTTTGAAAACTTGGATCGCTTGATTCGCAATAAGACCGAATCAAAAACCTATCTCTGATACCAAACTTTTGTAGGCCGAGAGTGCCAAATCGATTTTTTCGCGCAAATTTCCACTCGTCCTTATGAACAATGAATAAAATCGTTAGTTTCTGTTTGTGGTTGAACTCTCACGTATCTTACGGGTCGATCTTCCACGGAATTAGTACATCCACAAGCAAATAATCACAATAATAATTTTTGAATAACGACAATAAAAGCAATAGGAACGTAAAGCAAGCTTATAGTTATTTAATTAGGTTGCATAAATTTAATGTTAAATGCAAGGGAGCAAGGATACCGAAAGGATACGTTAGAGGAAATAGAGGTCTGATCCAGGGTTCCGTTGCGTAGAGAATGAGCAGCAACTGAACGGATGGAAGGATGCGGAGGAGGCGAGCTGTTGGTTGGCGGAAGGGAGTGGCTGAGGTCGATGTCAACTAACAGAGATGGCCTCGGATGGGACGCCGGAGTGGGAGGTGATGTCGAGGGCGTCTGGGCGGTTGGCGGCCGACGTAGAAGGAGAATGACAGTCCAGGAATGAATCGACATTGGTGCAACGACTCGCGAATGGGAAGCTTCGTCGGAGGCTGGTCCGATCACCGCTCCTATCTCCAGTGTGCCGCCGAAAGATTTGTTGGTGTCTGGAATGTCTCGACTGGGAAGTAACAGGGAAGGCGTTGGAAACGGGAGAACTGTGCCGGTCTTTCAGAGGGAACGATATTCTCGTTCCTCTGAATTTTCTGGGCTGCTTTTCTTCTTCACCGTTGCTTATTAATTAGAGGGCAGGTTTTGATTTGCCGTTGAATATTTCCATATAGCCTCTTTCTAATTTGTCCGAACATTTTCTTTATTTGGCAAGATAATTACTTCTTGCCTAATTCTTGCCAAATATTTTCCTGAATATTTTCTTGATTGTTATTTCTTTATGATGAAGGATTTGGATATCTTTTGAATTTGAATTTATCTCTAATTTAAACGTATGCGTCTTTAAATAATTTAAGCTTGCCTCTTAAATCCTAACTACTAAAATTGTCGGACCATTTATTCATGGTCTCACCGTGTGGTCAAACCGATGAGCCGGAATTAAAAATAACATCGGTGCGCGGGAAATAAAATGACAGAAAATAAAATAACAGAAAATAATAAAAATAACTGTCGCGTGATGATATCACGTGAGCGCGCCCTCGGTTGCCACAATGGTTGCTTCACCTATGCTTTACGCCCAAGATACCCGCTTGCCACCTCGGGTGACCCCAGCACCATCGACATCTCTCCAGGGCTCTTCCTACACTCGAGCGACCTACCCCAGGCTACTTCCTGTACAACCCGACCAAAGGCCCCAGTGGCCTAGCTGCCACACAACTGCAACCTATTGTAGTCGTCGCTGCTTCCCTAGTGCCGAACAGCCATATGTGGCTCTATCGCGAGCGTACTAGCTCTCCTTCCGCGTGCATGGTCTCATCTTCGCTTCACCTCCATTCTCCTCTCGACTCACCCACTTCAGATGCTGCAGAAAGGCTCCAATCGTCGATCCCATCATAGTTCGCCACCGAGGATCAAGGGGGAAACAACATTCTCAACAACTCCTATGCCCTTCCTCCATCACATTCTGCTGACTTGATCTTACACACAGGCCTTTGACACCTTCTTAGATGGTTGCCCTTGATTAATGGTTGTATCTTATGTAAGACACAATTAAGTTGTTAGAGATTTAATAACTTCTTTAATCTTGTTGAAAGTGTGTAGTTCGAAGATTAAAATTCTTTTCTCAAACCTTGAGCAGGGGGATAATACACACATGGAAGAATTCAATCCTTCATAACAAGTAAGATGATTATTTTTCAAGGTTCTTGTCCTTGAATTTTTCAACAAAGTGAGGTCATTAAAGGGAAAACAAACAATTTCTAAACATAACTTGAGCAATTTTCTAGAGATGAACGTGCAATTAGGAATAAGAATCGAATCGAAACAGCACAAAATCAGACCGAACCGGTTGTGAATAATTTAGTTCTGGTTCTTGTTGAACCAAAACCAGAACCGAACCGTAGACACGATGGTTCCATAAAATTATGCTGGAACCGGAACCGTCCGAACCAAATAAAGTTCTAGTTCTAATTTGAAGGACTATTACTGTTTGGTTATTGGTTTTATTGTAACCAGAATTGAACCGGAACCGTGACATCTCTAGATGTTCTACAGTCCTCATCCACAACGATAAATGAAATTCAAGGATGTTTTATAGAGTACGGAAATACTTGAACATGAAGAACAATTGCATTAACTTGAAAGCACACAAATACAAATCCGTAGCAAACTCCGGCCAAGATTAAGGAGGTCGGGTCCTCCTATAATCCTTCTCTCCAAAGAGAGCCTAAAACCCCTAATACATCAAAGATGATAACACTCTCCCATACCACCTCCTTATATATGGGGGTGGGGGGCTCACATAATAATAACCCTAAAGTAATAAAAATAAAACAAGATATAATAATACGATACGCGCGTGAGCGTAACAATACACCCCGCCAAAAAAATCGACCTTCCCCTCAAGATCGGAGTGCCGCCCTCCGACTAGTAGTGAAAGGCCCGCGGATGGGCAGTCGTAGAGATGCCCGGAGTGCCGTCCGGCGGTACATCCGCGATCAGAAGAGCATCAAAGTCAGTCGGGCCGATTTCGTTCGTGTCCTCTCTGATGAGAAGGCGGAACTCCTTCACCGAACAATCATGAGTAGGCGAGTAGGGTTGTTTGCAACGGAAGCACAAATCCCTACTCCGTAAGTCATTGTACTCTTGGTTGGACATGCGGTGAGTAGGAACCTGACGGTTGTTGCATGGGCCCATAATGGGTGGGCGAGGTAGAGGTGGCGGTGGTGGTTGTTTAGGCGGGGGCGAAAAGTATGGTTGGTAGGGAGGTTTGGCGGGAGGCAAAGAGGAAGTAGGGTCCCCGGACAACGCGAGGAATTCGGCCTCCACGAGTGGAGAGAGGTCCATGGCTTGGTTAACAGTTAATGAATTAAGGGTGCAGAGGCGGGCTCGGATATGGGGTTGTAGGCCGTGCATGAAGTAGGCCAAGTAATGGTCGGGTGGAAGACTTGGAACATGGATGACCAACTCGATAAAGGAGTCCACGTACGAATCAATGGAGCCGGTCTGACGGACTCCGCAAAGGTGCTCGATCATGGAGCCGGAGTAGCGGTGATCAATGCGCTGAATGAGGGTCTCCGTAAGAGCTGTCCAGGTGAGGTTCAAGGAGGACTGGTGGAGCCAGCGGGCCCAGTGGATGGCAGACCCTTCCATGCCGACAATTGCTGTGGAGACCTGCTGCGCTAGTGGAGTCTGGTGAATGTCAAAAAATTGTTCAGCGCGGGCAATCCACCCAAGGGGGTCAGTCCCGTGGAATATGGGGATGTCGAGGCGTGGGAGCTGTGGAGGAAAATCTGGCATTGCGGGAGCTGCGGGGCCCAATGTGCTGGGGGACCCCAAGGACGAAGTAGCAGGGGGAGGACCAGAGTGCTGGCCGGTTTGCAAGTTGTGGAGCATAGCCATAATCGCCATGAGTTGCTCGGCCTGAGCTTCGAGACGAGAGTTGAGGGCGGAGAGGGTGTGTTCGAGGGCTTCCACGCAGGATTTCATCCGGCTCTTTGGCATGCTCGGTGGTTGGCAGGAGAGTGCCGGAGCCGGGGACGGGGCGCTAACAACAGACGATCGTTGCGGAAGAGCAGGCGGCGACGAAAAGGAACTGGACTGACGGAGGAATGTCACTGGCGCTGTGGATGGCTGAGAGCGGAGCGACGGATATGGCGGATCTGGGCTGGGCCGACCACGGACAAGGCGAGCGTGCGCTACTGTCGGCGGATTTGCCTATCGCTGCGCTTAGCCGTGAACATAAAGCCCGATCGGGCCGGCCTGGACCGGGCCCGATCGGGCTTTTTCCTGTAGCAGGCCGGGCCGGCCCGGTCCTCCCCTAGAATCGGGCCGGCCCGGGCCGGGCAGGCAGCACTTATGTGCTGCCTGCTCCGGCCCTTCAGGCCGGGCCGGGCAAGACCGGGCCGGGCAAGACCGGGCCGGTCTCGGGCCCGATCCGGGCCGGCCCGGTTTTTTATTTTTAATTATTTTTTTTAATTTTAATTTTTATAAATAATTACATCTTGAAAATATGAACGGAAAATTTAAAAAAATTGAAAAAAATTAAGTTTAGAATTAGATTGTATTAGTATTGAACAATTGGAACGAAAAATTTGGAACAAAAATTTTTATTAATATTGAAAATTTGGAACAAAAAATTTAAAAAATTACAAAATTTAAGTCGTACAATTGTACAAAATACAAAATACAAACCTATGAAGGTTATGATTCTTATAAAATTTAATTAAAAAAAATTACATATATAAAAAAAAATTACATTTATATTTTAGAGTGCTCGATTTAATCATCCTGTAGATTCAAGTTCAACGCGTCCATTTCGTCTTCTATCTCCTCCGAGCTATCCTCCAATGCTGTTATGTGTTGCTTCCTCTTTAAACTGTCCAAGTAGTCCTTGTAGCATATGCAAATCTCCAGCGAATCTTCGTTAAGCCGGCTCCTCCGCTCGTTCAAAACCCTGCCACTAAGAGAAAAAGCGGACTCCGAAGCTACTGTACTAGCTTGGACAGTTAATAAATCACGGGCCATACAAGCCAAAACAGGATAGGTATTAGCTTTACCTTTCCACAAATTTAAGAGATCGAAGTTTTCGATCTCGTCCGAACTCATAAAATCGCTAAATTGAGTTTTTGTGTATAATCCTAATTCATCTAAACTACTAGATGTGCGCGCTTTTTTCCTAGAAGCTAAATCTAAAATTTTATTTTTAAGTCTATGCTTCGTTTTGGGTTGCGTTATTTCTTCGCGGGGTCGTGACCCGTATAAGTTATTGTAATAATTATAACTTTGCGTAAAAAAAGTAGTAAAACTTGTACTACTAACGGGGTCATCCTCATCATAATTTATATTTAAGGTTAGATTAGTATTGATTTCGTCGATCAAATTTTCTACGCCTTCTACGTTAAGTAGCGGATTTAAAGCGGCGGCGCACGAAAACATAGGCGGTATTTCTCTATAATATTTTAAAAAAATTTGTTCCATTACTTTAATAAAAGGAGCCCAACCTTGGTGTTTTCTATAATAACTAAATCTTTCTGTGATATGTACGAAATGTTCAATTACTAATGCGCTCGTTGGATAATACACTCCAGATAAAGAAACGGTGGCCCTATAAAAACACTTTAGTAAATCTATATAATATTCTATAATATTCCAATCAGTTTCACATAAACCATGTTCAATATTAAGCAAACTATAATATTCCATTAGAAGATCCTTTTGTAGAACGGCTCTTTTTAACATTTTATAGGTTGAGTTCCATCTAATAGGCATATCTAATTGTGGTTTCAAATATTTTTGATTTTGTGCTTTACAAAATTTTCTAAAATCTTGAGCTCGTTGTTTAGTACAATAAATTGTTTTTAACATGTCGCGAATTTTATTAATATATTGTGACATTGCCTTTAAACTATCCTGTACCACTAAATTTAGGACGTGACAAACACATCTAGTATGAAAAAACGCGTCGTTGAGAAATGATTTTAAATCTCGTTTTAACAATTCAATTGCGGCGCCATTATTGGAGGCGTTATCAAGAGAAAAACTAAGTATTTTATCGTTTATTTTAAATTCCCGCGCACATTTCATAATAACCTTATATAAAACTATAGCCGTGTGCGGGAATTCAAAACCTGTAAAACATATTACGCGTTTATTTTGCTCCCACGAAATGGATCAATCCAATGACAAGTGATGCAAAGATAAGCTAATCCTAAATTTAAATTACTCATCCAAACGTCGCTCGTTAGACTCACACGTCCTTCGAAATTTTCAAAATACGTAATTAATTCTTGTTTTGCTTCTAAATATAACCTAATCGTGTCGCGCCTTAAAGTAATTCTACTAACCTTTTGGTATTTGGGCTGAAGCCCCCCATGTATGTACTCTGTGCCGTCGTCATTGTCGAAGACGCTGAATGGCAGCCCACGTTTGATGACGAACTTCGCCTGCAGCTCTCGCTGTCGCATTTGATCGTACGTCCAAATCTGTCCGGCTCCAGAAATTTGGGCTTGACTTGACTCGGGAGGAGCTTATTTCGACTCGCAAGACTTTTGGCGTCTAACGAGCGTCGAGTTGCCGCTGATGGATAGCAACTTCGAGCACATCTTGCAGCGAGCTTTTCTTTCGGTCCCGACTTGTACCATCTCGAAATGCTCCCAAATACTCGCTCTACGGTTGTGCTCCACCACCGAAGCCGTACTTTGGGAAGACGACATTGGAGCTGAGGAGGACGACGCCATTGAGAGAGCTAAGAAAGAGAGAGAGAGAGAGAGGGGTGAGGTGTGAGAAAAGAGAGAGGGGAGGGGGGTATTTATAGGATTTTTTTGTTTTTTTTTAAATTAAAAAAAATAATAAAAATAAAAATAATAATAATAATATATATTATTATATATAAAAGGCAGCCAACGGCTCTAATAAGAGCCGTTGGTTGCCTGTCATGGTAGCATGGCTGCCACATGGCAGCCATGCTGCCATGATGTATTAGAGCCGTTAGGCTCAATCGGGCCTAGCCCGAGACCGGATCGGGCTATGCCCGGCCCGGTCTCGGGCTAGCCCGATTTTCGGGCTTTACCCGGCCCGGACCAGGCCGGGTACCGGGCCGGGTAGTGCGGCCAAACCGGGGCCCTTTCAGGGCCCCGGGTAAGGGCTCGGCCCGGTTCGGGCCTGAACCGGGCCGGGCTTGACCGGGCCTTGACCGGGCCGGTCTCGGGCCGGCCCGTCAGGCCCGGTTTTTATGTTCATGGCTAGCTGCGTTCGATGCTGGCGACAAACGCCGCGGACGCCGCGAGAGGGGATCGTTGTTGGCGACGAGCTTGGCTGACGACGGGGACTGCTAGAGCACAACAACGAGGGGGGCTCTGGACGGCGCCGTCAGCTCGGCTAGGTTGACGCGGGGAGACGACGACAAGGGCGGCGGTGTCGAGCGTTGATGCTGACGCAAGAAAAGAAATCGCAGAAGAACCCCGTCGGCACTATGCAGGCGGGAACGGCAGTGTTGGACCAATGATAGAGTACGAAAATACTTGAACACGAAGAATAATTGCACTAACTTGAAAGCACACAGATACAAATTCGGAGCAAGCTCCAGACAAGATTAAGGAGGCAATGTCCTCCTATAATCCTTCTCTCCAAAGAGAGCCTAAAACCCCTAATACATCAAAGATGATAACACTCTCCCATACCACCTCCTTATATAGTGAGGGGGGCTCACATATCAATAACCCTAAAATAATAGAAATAAAACAATGTTACTTTATTTGAAGAGGTGCCATTCCACTCAGTAGGGAACCCACATGGTCCATCTTACTGAATCAGGTTCTTCCTGCTTCCCTTACCTCTCATGACCTGTCTCGCTTCTTTTTGCCTCAACCAGTCTGCAGACCATGCACCCCAACCCCTCTCTGTCCCACCACAGGGCACAACGGGTTGTTGGAGGCCGCATCCCCCCTTTTCATGAGGAATAGTTCAGTTAAGCGACAGCGCAGGGACTTCCCAGGAGGTCACCCATCCCGTGACTACTCCAGCCCGAGCACGCTCCGTGCACCCACCCCTTCCTGTCCCACCACTGGGCACATTGGGTTGTTGGAAGCCGCAACCCCCCTTTTTCATGAGAAATGCTTCAGTTAAGCAGCAGCGCAGGGACTTCCCAGGTGGTCACCCATCCCATGACTATTCCAACCCGAGCACGCTTAACTATGAAGTACTTTCACTTCTCATCACCAATTGAGCTTGATGAGAAGTGAAAGAACTCCATAGTTAAGCGTGCTCGGGCTGGAGTAGTCACGGGATGGGTGACCTCCTGGGAATTCCCTGCGTTGCCGCTTAACTGAAGCATTTCTCATGAAAAGGGGACTGCGGCTTCCAACAACCCACTGTGCCCAGTGGTGGGACAGGGAAGGGTTGGGGTGCATGGTCTGCAGACCATTTGGTTAGGCTTAACCGTCGGTGCCAGCTGAGTCCCGTGTTGGTGGGCCTAGGACGGCGGTGCCGGCGGTGCCAGTTGGGTCCCGTGTTGACGGGCCTGGACCATTACAAAAAGTCCTATCTTGGCTCAGTGATTCAAAGGATGACATGAAAAGATGCGGAGAACATGAACATGACAATTGTGATTCATGGGATCAGAACCTATGAAAAGTATGTTTTAATTGATTTCAAGGAGGGCAGAAAATGCACAAGGGTTGGTTACTGTACTTATTAAAGTTTAGGAAGGAATAGGTAGATCGAAGATAACATGATAGACATGCAGGTTTATGCATACTACAATTAACATATCATGCAGCACTTAACAAATATAATTGAAGATTAAGGGTTTATAAGATCGTTGCTGAATGAGAATGACTAATGATCGCGAATGAATAATTCTTACCACAGAAAAGTGGTTAACCAATGGTAACATCAATAGAAGCTGTGCAAAAAAGTTGCACTCAATACAATTAACATTATATGCAACAGTCAATAAAAATGAATGAAGAATGGGTCAATATCAAATTTTCTCAAAAAGAGTAATTACACAGATCTATGTTCTTTATTTGACAAGGAATTATCCTTATGAAAATTTTAACTTTGAACAAGCCTTGTTATTTGTTCATATATCACTTGTATATTTTATCTCGAGCTTATCATTCCTTTAAATGCCATTTCCCTTTTTTTGTATGGTACAAAATTTTCATTTTCATTTTAGAATATCATGTCAGAAGGGGAGCCTTGGCGTGCCGGTTGAGGTGTTGCCGTGTGATCTTGAGTTCACGGGTTCGAGTCCTGGAAGCAGCCTCTTGCAAAAATGCAGGGTAAGGTTTACCTACATTTCACCCTTGTGGTGAGACTCTTCCCCGGACCCTCGCTGCGCGGGGATGCTTTGTGCACCGGGCTGCCCTTTAGAATATCATGCCAATTATCATTCATGGAGCTTGTAACAGGCTATTGGTTTTGTGCTTGCTTGAAAAAGAAGGTGTGCATCACATGGTCTCCGAGTTTGATCTCCAGTTTGCAGGCGGCAGAAATGTTGGTGAATTGTTGAAGGCTGATGGATCTTTAATTATATCGAGGGCTGCACAGTTTCTTGTCTCCATTCCCGACAGAGCAACATTGAAAGCCCTACCTTTACTTTCATCTCATTATCCTGGATATTGTTTATTTATATTATGTTACTTGTCACAAAGTTTATCACATACTTTCAGTGCATATTACTCTTTCTGAAGGCTGTAAGTCATAGTTTCCCTTTCGTCATTCTATAATGTTAGAGCATGGAGTATGGGCGGATGCTTGTTGAGTATCCGCATAGTGTCCGCAGGGACAATGGTACCAACCGCGGATACTTGGGCTATTGGTGTTTGGAAGCATGTGCGGATACTAATGGTGTATCCGCACATGGTGCTCGGGCGGATGCATCCTGGTTCCTCTTGCTAGGCTGTGGAAGGTTGTCCGCAGCAAGTCAAAAGAGTCCGCATGAACCTGAATGTGTCGGCGGTTACTAGTGGAGTGTCCGCATCTGTCCTTGTGTGTTCGGCCATTGTATTTAGTCCCACATTATCTATTGTAAATTCTCTCACCTCCTAATTTCTATATAAAGAGGGGTTTCCCCATGTAATAACTAGATTTTTTTGGAAATAAAATAATTGTTATTATTTTCAATTGCTCTCAAGTTGTTCCAGTTTTCACATGGTATCAAAGCAAGGAACGATTTGGCGACCTCGCTCAGCATCCGCACTGACACTTCAGTCTCCGCGCGATCTCTCTTAGCATCCGCATAGACCCTTCAGTCTCCGCACGCTTGCTAAGTATCCACACAGACCCTTCAGTATCCGCACAGCCCCTTCAGTCTCCACGCACTCGCTTAGTATCCGCGCGGACTCTTCCGTCTCCGCGCGCTCTCTGTCCGTTTGTTTGTTGTAACCTCTACGCGGATCCTCCTATCCGCGCCTTCCCTTCTTTCAGGGATCTTGCTCAAGCATCCGCTGTTACCTCTCTTGTATCTGCGAATACTCAATGACCGCCACTCCCGTCTCTGTGCGTTTGTGCGAACTTGTTCTGTTCCTGCGGACTCTCCTTCCTTTTGTTCTCTCTATCCGCGCGGTCCCGTTAGTCACCGCACGCGGAGACCTGTTTATTCCCGCAGTCCCAACATCACCGCTATGGACAATCCTCCAGTCCCCCCTACAGTCACTCCAACACCCACCCTCTCCCTTTTGGTGCCTCAGGCAACTTGGGCACCTCGTCCAAGTTGACAGGTCCTAACTATCCTGATTGGTGTGTCTCCTTCACCCCTCTCTTGCGCTCCCAGCGCAAACGTCATCATCTGACTGATGCTCCGCCTCCTGCTGATTCTCCTGAGTTTGCTGATTGGGATGCAAATGATGCGCTTGTCCGCACTTGGTTCGCTAATAGCCTCTCTGATGGATGTCTTCCCATCATCCGCCATGATGATACCGTCAAGGCTGCGTGGGATCACCTCGCCGCACTATTCTCCAAGGGTGCCAAGACTTCTCGCATATACACCTTGTACGCAAATCTCTTTGCTCGACCAACCCTTTCCCCCCAAGCTGCATACCAGGAAGTCCAAGCTCTTGGTGCTGAGATTCTTCAACATCGTTCCTTCTCTGCCGACCGTGCTATTCAACACCGCCACTTTCAGGAGCTTCTGGTGGTCTGTTTTCTTCTTCGTCTCCCAGAATCCAATGACCTGATCCGTCAACAGATTTTGGGGGAAAACGACTCTCCTACCTTAGATGCCACTGCTGCCCACATATCTGCTGTTACTTCTCTCCTTCAGCGACCACCTTTGGTACCTTCTCCTCCCTCGGATAGCTTTGCTCACTCCGCAGGAAGGGGTTCGCCTCGTGGCCGTGGGGTTTGTCCACCAGGTCGTGGCAACAACCGCCCTTGTGCTCTCATTGTGGTCAGCTTGGCCACACCGTTGAACGATGTTTTGCGAAGCATCCACACATGCGCCCTCAAGCTCATCTTGGCACCATGGACAACACTACCGCTCCTTCGATGGTCACCTCTTCCTCCACCTATGGTCATTGGTTCTCATCCGAGGAAGTTGATGACCTCCTCCACACCTCCCAGCAATCTGCCGATGTTACATCTTCAGGTAGCGCTCAGGTCGCTCACATGGTAAGTGACTCATTGACTCAGGTGCCACCAATCATATGACTGGTAACTCTACTGTCTTACAATCGGTTACCTCCTGTTTTTGTTGCGGATGACTCTCCTTCTCTAGTCTGCGAGACTGGTGTGGTTATGGCTATCTCTTCGCTCCGACTAGCTGACACGCTCTATGCCCCATTTTTTTCTTGCAATTTACTGTCGGTTCAAGCTCTCTGCCGACAACTCAAGTGTTCTATCTCATTTCTACTAGTTGTTTTCAGGATCTCCGCTCGGTGACGATGATCGCTACTGGGACTGAAGTTGGAGGTCTCTACTTCCTTAACTCCGTCTCCACCTACACTGCCTCACCTACCTCCGATTCTCTCCTCCAGTGGCACCTTCGGCTTGGTCATCCTCCTCGTCTTCTCCACCAGCTCCTACCCTCACTCAAGAACGTCTCTGCCCTTGAGTGTGAAGCATGCCAGTTTGGCAAACATCACCGCTCTTCCTTTCCTGCGAAGCACTGTCGCAGCACCACTCATCCTTTTGCTCTTGTTCACACGGACATCTGGGGTCCTTGCCCTACCAAGACCATTGGTAGAGGAAGTTTGTATTTTGTTACTTCTATTGATGATTACTCGCGCTGTACGTGGGCGTATATTCTCAAAGAACGCTCTGAACTTTTGAATGTATTTATCTATTTTTATAATGAAATTCACACACAGTTTGGTTGTGCTTTACAAGTCTTTCGTACTGACAACGCTAAAGAATATGTTAACACCGCATTTTCTTCATTTTGTATGGCTAATGGTATTATTCACCGAACCAGCTGTGTGTATACTTCTCAACAGAATGGTGTTGCCGAATGAAAAAATTGCCACCTTCTTGACGTTGCTCGGGCTCTCCTGTGCCAGATGAATGTTCCTCACTCCTATTAGGGTCATGCTGTTCTTCTCTCCGCATACCTCATTAACCGGCTTCCGTCCACCACTTTTCAAGGAAAGACGCCTTTCTCTCTTCTATGTACCGATGGTGTTCCGTTTCCTCTTCCTCCCAAGGTATTTGGTTGCACTGCTTTTGTTCACCTCCCTGCTCTGGGTCGTGACAAGCTTGCTCCTCGCTCAATTAAGTGTATCTTTCTTGGCTATTCCCCAACTCAGGAAGGCTATTGTTGTTATGACCCTCTTCAACGTCGTCAATTTGTTTCTGTAGATGTCACCTTTTTTGAGTCTACTCCCTATTTCCCTCCGACCTCTCTCCCGGTCACGCCTGATGGCGCTCTGACCTTTTCTATTCCAATCATTCATGCTCCTGTTCCTAATATTACTCCGTTACCCCCTCCTCCTCAGCTTGATTCTCCTACTAATTCTCCTGCCCCTACACCTATTCCTCCCTCCACTCCGGGACCTCCATCTTCAGTTTTCAGGCCTGCTCTCTCTCCGTCGGATGGATCTGCCCCAGAAGTTATGTTGGACCTTGATGTTCCGGTAGCTCTTCGGAAAGGTGTCAGGACTTGTACTCAGCACTCGATTGCTAATGTAGTGTCCTATGATCGCCTTAGCCCTTCTTGCAGAAACTTTACTCTGGCTCTGTCTTCCACTACTCTCCCGACTTCTTATCAGGATGCTCTTGCCTCGCCATGTTGGAAGGTCGCCATGGATGAGGATATATATGACAACTCTAACGTCTCAGGGTACTTGGACTCTTGTACCAACTCCTCCTGGTGTTGATGTTGTAGGCTGCCGCTGGGTCTTTGTTATCAAATATCTTCCTGATGGAACGATTGACCGCTATAAGGCTTGTTTGGTTGCCAAGGGATTCACCCAGACATGTGGCGCTGACTTCATTGACACCTCTCCTGTTGCTCGCCTCAGCACCATTCGGGTTCTCTTCTATTTCAGTCAATTGGGATTGGCCGATATCGCAGCTCGATGTCAAAAATGCCTTACTCTACGGAGATCTACAGGAGGAAGTTTACATGGAGCAACCTCCAAGGTACGTTACTCAGGGGGAGTCTCAGGTTTGTAAACTCCGGAAGACTATCTATGGCCTCAAGCAAAGTCCCCGCGCATGGTTCGACAAGTTCAGTCAGATAATCTCCATCATTGGCTTTGCTCGCAGCTCAGCAAATCACTCTCTTTTTATCAGAAAAACCTCTCATGGGCTGGTCGTTCTTGCGGTCTATGTTAATGACATTTTCCTTACTGGTGATGATACTACTGGCATTGCTCTAATGAAGAAACATCTCCTTCAATACTTTGTCACCAAGGATAGAGACCTCCAAAGTATTTTATGGGCATTGAAATCTCTCGAAAAGGCAACTCGTTGTTCTCTCACAACGCAAGTACGCTATTGATCTGCTGAAAGAGACTGGACTTCTTGGTGCCAAACCTGCTCGATACCCAATCGCGACTGGCGAGGATAAACTTTGGAATGAGGATTCACCTCTCCTTTCTGACGCTACCAGGTACCGACGCTTGGTTGGGAAACTCATTTTTCTGATTGTTACTAGACCTGATATCTGCTATGCTGTGGGAAAAGTCAGTCAGTTCATGCAAACACCCATGTATTGTCATCTACAAACTGCCATGAGAATCTTAGAGTATGTCAAAGGATCTCCGGGGAAAGGGTTACTACTTCGAAAGAATAACCATTTACAAATAGAAGCATACTCGGATGCCAGCTACGCTGACGATAAATGAGATCGGAAGTCTACATCGGGATTCTGTACATTGGGGGGGGGGACCTTGTTAGTTGGAAGAGCAAGAAACAAGCTGTGGTTTCAAGATTTAGTGCTGAAGTAGAATATAGAAACATGACTCAGACTACGCGTAAATTAAAATGGTTACATGCCCTTTTGCTATACTTGGGAGAAGTCTACAACTATCCTCTACCTATGTTCTGCGACAACAAAGTTGCTATCTACATATCAAAGAATCCAGTCTTTCATGAGCGGACTAAGCATATTGAAGTTGACTGTCACTTCATTAGAGAAGAAATCTTGTTGAAACATGTCTGCACTCCATTCGTTACTTCTGATCAAAAGTTGGCGGACATCTTCACCAAACTAGTGTCATCATCTTTTACATAAATATGTAGCAAGCTGAGAATGATTGACATATACACTCCAGCTTGAGGGGGAGTTTTAGAGCATGGAGTATGCTCAGATGCTTGTTGAGTATCCGCATAGTGTCCGCAGGGACAATGGTACCAACCGCGGATACTTGGGCTATTGGTGTTTGGAAGCATGGGCAGATACTATTTGTGTATCCGCACATGGTGCTCTGTTGGATGCATCCTGGTTCCTCTTGCTAGGCTGTGGAAGAGTGTCCGCATCAAGTCAAAAGAGTCCGCATGAACCTGAATGTGTCGGCGGTTACCAGTGGAGCGTCCGCAACTGTCCTTGTGTGTTCGGCCATTGTATTTAGTCCAATACTGTCTATTGTAAATTCTCTCATCTCCTCGTTTCTATTTAAAGAGGGATTACCCTATGCAATAACTAGATTTTTTGGAAATAAAATAATTGTTATTATTTTCAATTGCTCTCAAGTTGTTCCAGGTTAAAGGCGCGCCACAGGCGCACCTAAGGCTCCAGGCTCAGAGGCTTGCGCCTTCGTGCGCCTTTTTTGCGCCTTTGGAGTATTAAAGACGCGTTTGAGAGCAGTTTCTGTTGCAAACCTTTTTTCCCAATAGAAAGAAAGAAATAATGTAAGAACTCATTATTTTTTGCATGATTTAGTGTTTGTGAAACATAATTGAGTGTTAAGACTTAGATATGATGTAAACGACCATATTAATTATATTTTTTAAGAGTTATAAATGATAGTAATGAATGATTAATGAGTAGAATAAATGAAAAATCTGATCAAGAAGATGAATTGATGTTTGATGCTTATTTTTTTAAATGAATGTGGTTGCGCCTTGTCTTCGTCAGGCGCGCGCCTGTGCCTTGAGCCTTGCGCCTAGGCTCCAAGACCCCTTTGCGCCTTGGTGCGCCTTGCGCCTTTAATAACTAAGGTTTTCACATATAAATAGCGCCTTTTCAAACTTAAGACCAATTTAACTCATCAAAGGGCTGTTTGGGCATATTGTTAGAAACTCCCTTGTTTAACTGTTTATTACGCCTTACATGTTTTTTTTTGAAAATTTATTTTTTATTTCCATTGTTTTTTTGAACAATCTATAACCTATGTTGATATGTCGTCTCTTTGTATTTATGTTTTTGTCCCACGTTGGGTATTTTGTAATTCGCTCTCCCCTTCTCCTATGTGTAGGAGGGGTATTGTATAATTGCAATTCATTGAATATGAATGAAAAAGGCTCCTTCTATTTCTCATGGTAGCAGAGCCACGACTTAACCGCTCACGTCCTCGTCATCTCGAGCCCCTCGTTCGTCCAAATGTCGATTTCTTCACCCCGTCGCTCATTGACCCGTCTTCCAAATCTCCTCGTCGTCCTGAGCTCCTCATCAAGTCGTGCACCTCATCGATCTGTCTAGCTCTCCTTGTCGTTTAACTCTCCTTGTTGAGTGGTCCAGAGCCTTTCAAAGTCCAGCGCATTTTGTCAGCTTCCCTCACCGTCCAGAACCAGATCTCCTCGCCGACATACTTCCGTCCAGAACCAGATCTCCTCGTCGACCTACTCTCCTCATCGAGTCATCCAGAGCACTTTTGCGTTCCGCACAACTCGTCGTCCAAAACAGATCTCATCGGCGTCCAGATCCCCTTGCAGTCCCGAGCCCTTCGTCGAGCCATCCAAGGCATCTTGTCGTCTGCTCTTCTCGTACTGCTCTCTCAATCAACTCACTCCGTCCAGTGCTCGATACTTACAGACAACAATCCACCTTGAAATGCTTCCTCCTTTCTGAGCCAGTATCATTGGATTATGGCTCTTCCGCCTGATAAACATAGTGCTGCCCCAACACCTCTCTACAAAGGGATAATGTCACTTAATTTATCTGACAATCCTTCCATAACATCAGAGAAGCTCACAAACAAGAACTATATAGATTGACATGCGTTTGTCAAAATCTAGCATTTCTTGGACATGGATTATCTGTCCACTTAATCAAGCAAGTCGAAGAGATACCTATCGAAGATCAAGATCAATTGAGGAGTGTGGACTATCATTTGGTATCTCTATTGAGGCAATATACTGATCCCGAGTTATTGTTCCACTTTCGACCCTACAAGACATGTTACGACATCCGGAAAGGCACACACTGTTAGTATTTTTGTGTACACCCTCTATTATATAGATGAGTGCCCATCTTTATCAAAATAATAATGATTTTCGATCCTAACATGGTATCAGAGCAGTAAGGTGTTCCGCTCGTTCGTTCTCGCCCGACTACCGCCTCCACCGTTTCCACTGCACTGCTCGATCCTCCGCCCTAAATACTCACTCCGTAATCCCCTTCCGGTCGACGCAGAGGACCCCGCCAACAACTTTCGTTGTTCCCCCGCTTCTCTCCGCCTATGACGCCGATCGGATCGACACCGATCGATCGGAATGGTGTGCTAAGCCATTCCGACCATCAGATCCACTCTAGATTTCTTCCGCAGCTTCGTATTCCTCTTCACTAGGTCATACTAAGGGGATTCTTAGATTTAATGGTTGGTTGGATATTCCTAGATTTCAGATCTAGGTTTTTGAGATTCTTTCCCCTTGCCTGAGAAAAACACTTCTACAACACAACTGACTCTTCTATGACCCTCCAACCTTCAACATGACGTGTTCTTGGGACTTGGCCGGTCCTAATGAGAAATTTATCATTCTCTTTCAATTTCGGTGATTCTTGGACCTGTTTTCCGGTGACCGTTCAACGGGTAGTTTGGTTTTGGTTTACTCCCAAGTTTCTCTTGTTCCATATTGTTGCTGGATATGTCAGATGTTGTTGATTCACGGGACCGATCGACTCCTGCTGGATCTTCCCGAGTTAGTGATGATCCTAATGCCCCTCAGATTATGACTATTCGCCTCGATAATACGAATCACCTGTCTTAGTCGAGATCCATTACTTTGGCACTTAAGAGTCGGAAGATGTTTGGCTATGTAGATGAGAGCATCAGAGAACCCGCACATGATATTGCTGCCTGGGGGCAACGAGATTCCGAGAACTCATTAGTTGTCCTGGCTTATCAACTCTATGCATGAGTCGATAGCTTGCAATTACTTGTTCTTTGACATCGCCGCCGACATTTGGAAGAGGTTGATTCCACTTACTCTCGAAAAGGGAACCCTGCCCAAATATTTCAACTTAGAAAAATCTTTCTCCTTCGTCAAGGAGATCCTCCTCCATCTATCTGCTCACTACTCCAAGTTCATCCAATTATATCACTTTGATTCTCTTACCTTGCTTTTCCATGGTGATGAGCTTTTCGTTAGGGCCCAGGAAGATCACAATCGTATGTTTGAGTTCATACACGGTCTTCATCGGGATTTTGATCAGATCATTGTGCAGATTCTGGGTCACATACTTGTTCCTTCCTTACCCGATGTTTATAGTCTTGTTCAGCAGGAATATGATCGTAGATAGTCGTGTTTACTTGAACATGCACAAGAAGGCTCCACTCTTATTACATACTTGACCTCAGGAGGACACCCGTTACAGGATTACAAGCCATGGAATTCAGATAAAGATCATCTTGTTTGTGATCATTGTGATAAACCTCGACATACCCGGGACACCTGCATTAAGATCCATGATTTTCCCTTCTCTTGAGGAGGACCTAACCCATGTGGAGGCCGTGTCCGTGGGGGTGGGGGGGGGGGGGGGGGGGGGGGGGGGGGGGGGGGGGGGTGGGGGGGGGACCTTCTCCCCACCGTGCTGCTCATTTGACTGAGAGCTTTGAAGACCACGATGTGGGGAGTTCTAGTTCTGATCCCATCTCAGTGCCCAACTCTCTCTCGCAGAGGAAATACAGGCCTTCCGCAGGATGATGCAAAACCTCTCTATTGAGCCTTTTTCTGAACCATCCTCCTCCTTTGCCCACACAGATATTCTAAGTGCCCACTCCGCTACCGTCCACGCACCTTCTCACTGAATTATTGATTCTTGTGCTACTGATCACTTGACTGACTCCTCATCAGGTTTTGTTTCTTACTCCCCATTATCTAGCAGAGAAAAAATATGCATTGTCAATGGATCTCTTTCCTCCATTACAGGGAAATGATCTATCCCCTGTTCTTCTCTTACTTTAACCTCTGTCCTTCATGTACCAAGCTCCACTCAAAATTTGTTGTCTGTTAGTCACTTGATTAACTCCATGCAATGCTCAATTACATTTCCCCCCTCTTATTGTGTCTTTTATAATCTACAGGCGAAGAAGGTGATTGGCTCTGGTAGGATGTAAGATGTTCTTTATGTGTTTGATCCTACTACTTCAACCCAAGCTCTTAATGTCTCTCAAAATCCATCTTTGAAGTGTTGACATTTCCGTCTGGGCCATCCATCTTATGCCTCTATGAGAGTTTTACTTCCTAGTTTTACTTTTCATGTCTTACGGAACTTTTAATGTGATGTATGCGAATTGACTAAACATAAGCATGTCTCTTTTATGTATTTTTCATTACCTTCTACTATTCTATTTGCTTCCATTCACTCTGATGTGTAGGGCCTTACCCCGTTGCTTCTATTTCTGGTTATAAATGATTTGTTACCTTCACTGACTGCTTTTCACGAATCACTTGGGTTTATTTGATGCACTATAAAAATGAAAATTTTCCTCTGTTCAAAAAGTTTCATACCATGATTTCTACCCGATTTGGTGTTACTGTTAAAATTCTTCGCAGTGATAATGGTCGTGAATATGCTAATGCCTCCTTAGAGACATATTTGACGACCCTGAGGATAGTGCATCAAACCATATGTGTTCATTCTCTTGCTCAAAAAGGGGTCACTGAGCGGTAGAATCACCATCTTCTTGAGGTTGCTCGTTGTCTCCTCTTTACCATGCATCTACCTCAATAATATTGGGGAGATGTTGTTCTTACTGCCGCTTACCTTATCAATCGTCTACCTACTCATGTATTAGGAAACAAGACTCCTCTTCTTACTTTGGGTGTCTCTCCTACTCACCTTACTCCAAAAATCTTTGGTTGTCTGTGCTTCGTCCATATCCATAACGTCGCACGCTCCTCGTGCCCTCCGGTGTGTTTTCATTGGATACTCCCCTGCTCAAAAGGGCTATAGATGTTACCATCCTCCAACCAAGAGAACTCTTGTCTATATGGATGCCACCTTTCAGGAAAATGAGCCTTATTATGAGGCCTCTCTTTAGGGGGAAATACTCACCTACAATGGAAGTGAGTCCTACTCTTCTATTGCCGATCCCTCCACCATATATCATGCCATCCCACATTACTCCTAGCCATGGGGATAGTTTACCTCCACCGAATATCATACCATCCCACAGTACTCCTAGCCAGAGGGAGACTATACCTCCTCCACCGAAGACAAATCCTCTGCAGGTTTATACTAGGAGAAGCAAAGACTCGACGACCCATCTTCCCATACCAGAACCAATCCCGACTTCGTCTTCAGTTCTTGCGAAGTTCCTTGTCGACCTATGTGAAGGTAAAGTACCAAACACCCATTGTCTAAATAGGTTTTCTATGCCTCTTTAACCTTGTCACATCAAACATTTGTTTCCTCTTTATCCTCTATCGTGGTTCCTACTTCGTGGCATGAGAGGCTCTTCAACATACAAAGTGGAAGAATACTATGATAGAGGAAATGCTGGCTCTGGAAAAAAAAGTACATGAGAACTAGTGGATCTTCCAATAGGAAAAAGACTGGTGGGGTGCAATGGGTATTCGCAGTTGAAAAAATGTTGAAGTGGTAATGGAACACTTTAAAGCACGATTGATCACAAAAGGATATACCCAAACTCATATAATTGATTATCAAGAGATATTTTCCCCTGTGGGTAAGATGAAATTAGTGCTGGTTCTGTTATCATGTGTTGCATGTAAAGAGTGGAACTTCCAATAGTTGTATGTAAAAACGCCTTCCTCCATGGTGAACTTGAAGAGGAGGTTTATATGTCTATACCTCCTGGATTTGCTCCAAGTGGTTTTGAAGGAAAATAATGCAAACTAAACAAGACTATATGGATTAAAACAATCACCGAGAGCATAGTTTGGTAGATTCCACATGGTGATGATCTCTTTTGGGTATACTCAAAGTAATGCCGATCACACTCTATTTATTAGACGAAGACATGGAAAGCTGATAATTATTATCGTATATGTGGATAACATTGTGATAACAAAGGATAATACTAAAGAGATTACTATCCTTAAAGGGAAGCTAGCAAAAGAGTTTGCGGTAAAATATCTAGGAAAACTAAAATATTTCCTGGGGATTGCGGTTGCAAGGTCAATGCATGACATTTTTATTTTGCAGAGGAAGTATGCATTAGATCTATTGGAACAGTCAGGCATGGTTTGGTGCAAACCTGCCACTACGTCGATTGAAGCCAATCATAGGCTTGGAAATGATGATAGAGAGCTTGTAGAAGATGTAGTTGGCTACCAGAGACTTGTTGGACGGTTGATCTATCTATCACATACTCATCCAGATGTCGCATATGATGTGGGATTGGTCAGTCCGTATATGAATTCTCCGAAAACTAAACACTTGGATGCTGCATATAGAATCCTGTAGTATCTCAAGATGTCGCTAGAAAAAACATATCTTATTCACTTGTAATGACAAGCTGAAGATTGAGGTCTATACTGATGCTGTCTGGGCTGGATCAGTTGATGATAAATGATCTACGCCAGGGTACTGTTCATTTGTTGGGGGAAACTTGTTACGTGGAGAAACAAGAAGCAACCTGTAGTGGCTCGATCCAACGCAGAGGCCGAGTTCAAAGTTCTGGCTCATGGAATATGCGAAGGAATGTGGCTTCACACATTACCGTTAGAGATCAGAGTTCTTGAAGACAATCCGATAAACTTATATTGTGACAATAAGAGAACTATCAATATCGCTCACAATCGTATCCAACACGATCACACAAAGATGTCGAAGTGGATAGACACTTTATTAAATAGAATATTGTGAAGAGGCTCATCTGCATTCCATTCGTTCCAACATAAGGACAACTTGCCGAACCACAACCTTAAATGAAAGTAGTTTTTGTAGCATAATTAGCAAGTTGGGTATGAATTGTATAACATTCCCAACTTGAGGGAGAGTGTTAGTATTATTGTATACACCCCTCTATTACATATAGAGGAGTGCCCACCTTTATCAAAATAATAATGATTTTCGGTCCTAACACAGACTATATACTCAAAATATGTGCACCGTATTTATGATATCGTCCATAAACTTGCCACTCTTCAAATGACAGATCATGATCTTCCACATATCTCACTAAAACTCACTCTATTATGGAAGATGTGAAATTATTCCTAACTGATAGAGATCTCCCCAGCACTCTGATGAAAGTTGATAATATGTGTATGATCTTTGTTCTTCATGGATTACATACAGATTTGGTCCCTGTCCGCAATTAAATATGGACGAACCCTAGCATTCCCACCGCTGAGGCTCTCATTGATTGTTTGCTACGAGTTTCCTCTCCCAAGAACACATCAGGAGCCAATGATCTTATTGTAACGAATGTGACATACTCAGGACACATGTTACTCATTTGATTTCCAGATAGATCTGCGAATGCCATTCATATGTTGTCATCTGATCAAGGACATACTCATCAAAATGTTCTAAGTGACAAGGAGTTCAATGAGTATCTTCAATATAAAGCTGGGCTATAGAACACCTTTCCTATCACTACAACATCTATAGGTAATCCTATTATTTGTCTTTCTTATACCACGCCTGTTGGATCGTGAATTTTGGATTCCAATGCTTCAGATCACTTGGCTGGTAATTCATCTTTTTTTTCCAATCCATCACAACTGCACACTAATCATCAAATTACTTTTGTCAATGGATCTAAACCTAAACTTGCGGGTGCATTCAGTTTTCTTCATACCTGAATGTCCTCTTAACCTTATCTCTGTTAGCCAACTTACTCGTCATCGGAAGTATTCTGTAACTTTCACTGATATTCGCAAAGGTAATCACTATACTCATAATCCTTATCCTATTTATCAGTTCTTAAGCTACTACTGCCTCTCAACATCCGACTACAACTTTGTTTTGGCTTTCTCTTATAATCATATCCCAAAAAACTTTTAGAAACCACAATCTCATCCTGGCTGTCGACAAGCTATGGTTAAAGAAATGACAGCTCTGGAATCCAATTCTACCTGAACTTTAGTTCCTCTCCCTAAATGGAAAGCGACTATCAGATGCCAATGGATCTTTACAGTCAAAGTTGGTCCAGATGGACAAATCGATCGACTAAAAACGAGATTAGTCGCTAAAGGGTACACAAAGGTCTATGGACTGGATTTGGAGATACATTATCTCCAGTTGCAAAAATGACCTCTATTCGTCTTCTCGTACATGGTTACGATGTGTAATTGGCCCCTATATTAGTTAGACATTAAAATGTATTCCTCCACTTTGATCCTATAAAAGAAGTATACTTGGAGTAACCACCAAGTTTTCTTGCTCAGGGGAAGTCTGGTCCTCTCATTTGTAAACTATAGAAAGCTATATATGGTCTCAAACAGTCTCCACATGCTTGGTTTAGACGATTTAGTTCGACTTTTTAAGCATTTGGAATGATTCGAAGTGGAGCAAATCACCTTGTCTTCTCCAAACACTTTTCTAATAGTTGCAATATTTATCTTGTGTTTTATGTCGATGACATTGTCATTACAGGAGATAATCATGAAGATATTATGAGCCTCAAACAACATCTATTTCGTCAATTCCAAACCAAAGATCTTGTCCGATTACGCTATTTCCTCGAAATTGAAGTGACTCATTCAAAATCTGGAATAACCGTATCTCAAAGGAAGTATGCCCTTGATATTTTGGAAGAAATTGGATTGACAGGTTGTTAGCCCACTGATACGCATATGGACCCAAATACTAAACTTGTACTAGAACATAGACAACCATACTTTGATCCAGATAGATATCCACGGTTAGTTGGAAAAATATATTATATAACTGTAACAAGTCCTGACATTTCCTTTGTTATTAGTGTTGTGAGTCAATTCCTTAACTCTGTTGTTGTTCGAATATTACGATACATCAAAGGATCTCTAGGTAAAGGAATTGTCTATGCAAATCGAGGACACTCCGACATTACTTGCTTATACTGATGTTGATTGGGATGGTACTCTAAGTGATAGACGATAAATTCTAGATATTGTGTATTAATCGGAGGAAAGCTCATTTCATGAAAAAGCAAGAACCAAAATGTTGCCGCTAGATCCAATGCTAAAGCAGAGCATCGAGCCATTGCACTAACCACATGTGAAATCCTATGGTTAAAACAACTTTTCTCCAAGTTAAAGTTCTATAATATCAACTATATGTCCCTCATATGTAATAATCATACAACCCCTCATATGTGATAATCAGACAACCTTACACATAACATGCAACCCGTATTTCACGAACGAACAAATTATATAGAAATACTGCCATTTTATTCGTGAAAAGGTTATGTCGGAGAAATAACTACTTCCTTCATCAACTCAAATGATCAACTAGCTAATATCTTCACCAAATCACTTTGAAGTCCCAAGATATCTTATATTTGTTACAAGCTTGATGCATACGATATATATGCTCCATCTTGAGGGGGAGTCATGATATTTTGTCTCTTTGTATTTATGCTTTTGTCCCACATTGGTATTTTGTAATTCGGTTATTTTGATTTCACTATTTTGGTTAATATTGTTATCGACACTTTTCCTTCTTTGTGCCTCATCATCTCCTAGATAAACCTCTGATTTAAGGATTCGTTTAGATTGGTAAACTGGGACTTGTGGCAGCCCATATACCCTCCATCATAATTTAAATGACCGGTCTATGTATATTCTTCACTCCAATGAGTGTCTATAACATCTTGAATTTGATTTAAGAATCACCTTTCAATTAACCATTTCCTTGACGGAATAGCCTCAACCGATTCATGCTTAAGAGAAATTTTCCGAATACAGTTTCCTCTCCACAACTTAGGTACTCACCTGTTATTCCATAACCAACTTGATGAGACTCCAAAGCACTCAAGATCTAGGGACACGATCATGTCCTTAGGCCAAGTACCTAAAAAGATACGTCTTTTCTCTTGGAACTACCCCCTTGGGGATGGACACGACAATATGACGCGCATTGGTAGGTCGCGTATGTCTCTATTTATGATCTACAAAAACTTCTCCAAAAGTGCTCCGAATTGCCCCCCAACAACTCTCTCATCGCTGTGTCTGTTGCTCTTGTCTCTGATGCAGACGTCCTCGTCCAGGTCCAACATTCCTTTGCCGACCAGAAATATTCCCCGACCTGAGGGTGCCCTTCTTCTATTGGAACTCTACTCCATGCTTTGCTGAGAAGGAGTCTCAGCAGGCCTCTTCCGATGCGCCTGGAGGCTGGACTATAAGCTGGTCTGCTTCTGAATGTTTATAAATGTAAACTGAGGTGCTACTTTTCATGGATTATTTCCTAATCAACGCCTTCTACGCTGTTACGGGTCTACCCGTCAGTTATCTTATTAAATTATTATTATTATTATAGTATTATATATTTTGTGTCGAGTCATTGTATAGAGTCGAGTTGTATGAAGTAGTATGAGTCGTAGTCGTAGTCATTGTTATTAGAGTCGCCGTATTTTAATATTGTCACGTCTATTGTTGTATTTACAATTATGCCATCTGGGGTCCTATATATATGAACCCCTTGTCATGTAAGAGAGAATCAATTAATGAAAGTTAAAGTTCCCCTCATGCTCTCCCGTTTCGGTTTCTTCTTTTCCCCTCAAAGCTCTTCTCTCCTTCCCCCACCCTCTCACGGGTTTCGTCTTCTATCCCCCTCATTTCTAGGGTTTGCCATTGTATCCTCGCCTCCATCGATTGCCGACTAAATGAGCACGTAACATATTTGGTATCAGAGGGAGGTTATCTTCTTATATTATTATTATAGTATTATATATTTTGAGTCGAGTCATTGTATAAAGTCGAGTTGTATGGAATAGTATGAGTCGTTGTCGTAGTCATCGTTATTAGAGTCGTTGTATTTTAATGTTGTCGCGTCTATTGTTATATTTACAACTATGCCATCCGGGGTCCTATATATATGAACCCCTTGTCATGTAGGAGGGAATCAATCAATGAATGAAAGTTAAAGTTCCCCTCAAGCTCTCCCGTTAGGGTTTCTTTTCTTCTCCTCAAAGCTCTTCTCTTCTTCCTGCACGCTCTCTAGGGTTTCGTCTTCTCTCTTCCTCATTTCTAGGGCTTTCCCTTGTATCCTTGCCTCCATCGATCGCCGGCCAAATGAGCACATAACATATTTGGTATCAGAGACACTCTCCCCTCCCCTTCCGACTAAGTTTTTGCTTCACTGACACCTCCCTGTCCTCTTGCATTGCCGCTTCGGTGTCATTTCGACAACAACAACCCCGAACCCCTCTTCCTTGCTGCGACGATTCAAGCATCCACGCCATTTTCGACATCGTGCTTATTCTTCGACTCCAACAAACCGCCTCCTGGCTTCTTCCCTGGCCGACGTGCGCTCCTTCCTGACATTGACGACGCCTCCTGGATTCTTCCCGCACGTTGTTGCGCTCTCTCATTCTTATTCGACTCGCCCAAACAGAACAGCCGCGTCCGCTTGCAAGCAGTTTTCTTGAGCCGGGCGTCCTCACCTTTCCCTTCATCTCCTCGAGCCCCTAAAGCCCAGATCGCACGCTTCTGCCTCGAGCTTCTCAATCCGCAGAAGACCGCCCTTTTCTTCTCAAGCCAGAACCCCCTAACCTCCTCGAGCCTCAAGAGCCGCCTAATCCCATCGAGCCACATCTCGCAGTAGTCCTATTCATGGCTAGGGCTATCTTAATTTCTTGATTATTCTAATTAATCCTTAATTGAATTAATTAAATACTCAATTAGTTATGATGACCGAAGACGACTTCTTCACAAAACTGCTAGAGCGGTTCGACCGTTTTGAAATGTGGTATGACCGTCTTGAGTTCGGGTCGACCGTGAGTTCGACGCTCTCCAGGGCTAGCTTGCTAAGGTCAGCGGCTCACTTCGCCCCGCGAGCGACTATTCCATCACTCCGCCACCTCGTCCTTAACTCGCTGCAGCACCACCGGTTTCGCCGCCGATTATTCAGTCACCACTGCTGATGCGACCGACCCCGTTCGACCGCGACCAGACGCCGCCCTTGCTCTGCCGGTTCCACTGGCCACCTCGCCGCCTCTTTTGCCGGCCCTTGCTCAGGCCGCCTTTGCTCTACCGGTTCTCCCGGCCACCTCTCCACCCCTTCTGCCAGCCCTTGCTTCGCCGGCCCCTGCCTTGCCAGTCCCTCCGACCACATCGCTACCTCTTCTGTCGGCCCTTGCTCCGCCGACCCTTGCTTTGCCGATCCATCTAGATCCGTTCCTTCTGCACCCGTTTTTTCGACAACACCTCCGCTGCTCACCGCCGCCGCCATCGCCACGACATGCTACCAGGAGCTATTCTGGCTGGAAATTAAGGAACCAAATGATCTGTCCATCCACGTGGAGTTCGAGCTTGAGGGCAAACTCGATGTCAAGGACAGATGGAGTGTTATGGGTCCACCCGTTAGTTATCTTATTATCTTATTATTTATTATTATAGTATTATATATTTTGAGTCGAGTCATTGTATAGAGATTAGTTGTATGGAGTAGTATGAGTCGTAGTCGTAGTCATCATTATTAGAGTCGTCGTATTTTAATATTGTCGTGTCTATTGTTGTATTTACAATTATGCCATCTGGGGTCCTATATATATGAACCCCTTGTCATGTAGGTGGGAATCAATGAATGAATGAAAGTTAAAGTTCCCCTCAAGCTCCCCCGTCAGGGTTTCTTTTCTTCCCCTCAAAGCTCTTCTCTCCTTCCTCCACACTCTCTAGGGTTTTGTCTTCTCTCCTCATTTTTAGGGCTTACCCTTGTATCCTCGCCTCCATCGATCTCCGGCTAAATGAGCACGTAACAGACGCTAAAGGTTTCTATATGTAAGTTTTTTCACTTGCAATGTATGTAAGTTGTTACACTTTGAATACCCAAAAGTGATTACAATCCCATGCCTGCGCACATCTCAATATGTATTTCGAGGGGAAAGCTAGAGATTGATTCTGTAAGCTTTCTCTGAAGTCGATGTGTTCTTTCATTGATTTGAGAAGAGAGCTCTTATGAGGTTTGCAGCTTGTAGAAAGAGGAAGAGTAGGCTGCATGTAATACCTCACTTGTAATCATGAATGCCGATGACACATTCATGTGGACAAAGGGCATCACAATGAACTCGTAGTGGCTGTATCTCACGCTTAAGGCCATCTTCTAAATATCCTCATGAATCTGCAATTGATAGCAACCCGTGCGTTTCAGGGCAAAATGCATGCTTAGAGGAATAAGCTGTAGGAATGGTGATCAACCACCAAAGAAGTGAAAACAAGTTTGATATACTAGCCGGGATGCAGCTCCCGTGCTAAGCTTAGCCGATTTCATAAAGCTGCATACCCAAACTGCCCTCTCATTCGACACTTCCAACGTTGCAGTTCAAAGCGTGAATTGGAATACCAGCCGGCCAGCCTTAGCTTAATTGTAATTGAACCCATAGTTAATCAACCCTCATATGAAGTGAGGAATACATTCAATGCTTATCTTGTACACGAGTCATTAGCGGGAATCATAAATACATATGGAACACTCCTAGTGATCATGTTGTCTTGGTGAGCACCCATGAGAAGAAATCCTTGCTGGGAAGAGCACTTCTGAAACTTGTCAATTCCTAGGCTCAAAGTTGATTTTATGGAGCAGCGAGAAACAAAATACTATCTCCACCTCCACTACCGCCCGTCGGTATCTGCTCCCGCAGGTGATAGCTCCCAGATATAAAAATAATTTATTCTTTCAGGATTCATATCCATCATGATTTCAGAGATAGGGTCGCCCTAGCCGCCCCAAGAGCTTTCAACACTCCCTACCTTCAACGCTAAAGGATTCCAAGGAAGAACGACGCTTAATGCTATTGTTAAAGTGAAGGGTTGATGCTCTCTCCCCTTCTCCTATATATAGGAGTGCAATTGTATAATTGTAATTAAAATGAAAAAGGCTCCTTCTATTTCTCAACATATACTTCTGATTTTATATCTTGTACTCTGGATTTATAGGATTTCATGGTGTTCTGTTGTAATCTTTATGTAAACAATATTTTGATAAACAACAAAGTTCTTTTATAGAAAATCTGTGTGACTATTAGGATCTAGGGTTGAAGGAAGGAAGACGGGGATAATAATAAGTTCAATTTGGTCTTACTTCTAAGATGAATAATAATAAGTCATGCACAAACTTATATAGTGCCTTGCTTAGAAACATGTCGTGGTCCACCCATGAGGCCCTAGGTGGGGGTCGGCCAAACCACATCACCAAGACCGTATCCACTGTGAGATCCTTTCAGAGCAAAGTGCGCGTATCCCAGATTAGCTGGGGGGAGTAGACCGGTGAGGCAATGCCGAAAACTCCCGAGATAATGTTATCTCCACTTACACACAGGTGGAAGGTGGGCGGCATCGACAAAAGCTCTTGGGAAAGCGTCCTAGATGCGCTGCAGCTGGAGTGGTGTAGGGGCGTCCGGGTGGGTCGGCTCGCGACGTGCCCCGAGCACGCAACAAAGTGTACGTATACTGTGTTCTGAAGAGAATGGAGGGCAACTGCCTGATGGGTGAGGGAGGCCTCCCCTGCCAAAAGTAAAGGAACTCTCGATTGATGAAAACTCAGCGTCATGCGATCCCAATTGACATACACGTCACCAAGAGTATGAAGCCACACAACGCCCAATATGACATCAACGCCCCCGAGCTCAATGGAGTAGAAATTTTCTCGGAGAGTGCAGGGGTCCTCGTCATTTCCAGGCCCATATAGAGGCCCCCTAGTGGCACAGTGGCGATCATCGCCTAAGCAGACTGAGAAATGAGGAGCATGAGACGAGCGAATGCCGAGCTGTGTCACCAGACACTGGGAGATGAAGTTGTGGCTGACCTCACTTTCAATCATCACAATCACATGAACTTCATGGTTTGGGGGCCAAAGATGTCGCCGATCGCGAAACATAGGTCTAAATGATGCAGCCTCGCTTGGGGTCCATCGCTGCATGGTGTGTCCTTGCCCTCAAGGGGTTCGAAATCCTCAAGGGTGACCTTTGGGTCCTCCTTTCCAATGGTGATGCGAGGCTCTTTCATGGGACAGTCATGAGTCGGGGAGTAGGGCTGTTTACAACGGAAACAGAGACCCTTAGTGCGAAGATTGTGGTATTCCTGGTTGGTCATTCGGGGTCTAGTCGATGATCGGGGAGGCCGGTGAGGTGGACCGGGATGCGGGGTAGCCACCGTTTGCTCCTGTGGTAGTGGTTGGAAGGGTGTTGGAGGGTGGCAAGCTGTCGGGGAGGAAAACTTCCCAGAAATGGACGATGTGAACAAATGTGACATTGAAGTTTGCTTCCACCAAGCGGGTGAGATCCATGGCATCAGTAATAGATTGGGGTGGTGGGTGCGAAGGCGGGATCATATGTGGGGAAGTAAGCCCTGCATGAAAAAACCAAGTAATGATTTGTCGGTAAGCCTGACATGTGTGTTGCCAACACAATGAACTTGTCGATGTGGTCGTCAAGGAGAACCAATTGGTATACGCCACACAGACGATGCATCACCGTCCCGGAATAGCGAACATTGTCCGACAGGTCGGACCAAATATTAGGAACTAGGGTTGAAAGAAGGAAGAAGGGGGAAGAAGAAGAAGGGAGATTAGAGAAGAAATTTCAGCCCCAAAGACCCGCCTTCAATTTAGTCTTACTTCCAAGATGAATAAGTCGACATTATAAGTCATGCATGAGATTATATAGTGCCTTACTCAGAAACACAAAAAGGCAAATGGTAAATAACCATATGGGCCTGAAATACAGATGCAATAATAAAAATAGAGACGGAGTGTTGCGATGCCTGTGCGCACTACTGGACAATGTCCGCCATCATGTTGGGATCCGTGTCCTCGTCTCCTCGGTTCCTATGTCGATATACGTGCCACATGGGAGGACGCCCCTCGCCCTCGTCCGTATCCGTAACAGTGGCCATATCATGCATTTTCCATGTTCTTCTTTTGTGCCACTTGTTATGTATGAAATATCAAACGTAGTCATTTGGCTTGTCTTATGATTGTATTGAAGTACCTAAAACAATTTATGTGATTCTTAATCAATAACGCAAAATAATGCAATGAGTAATTTAAGCTAAATATGTTATAGAATCAATGTAACAGGTTTTCAATGCATAAAGTGGCTACATGAATTGTGCAGCTTCAAAGGAAGAAATGGAAGATTCAAATTTACTTAGCTTCAACGCACTATGACTTTAATTATGTGGAGATGCTTCATAATGTGGCAGATGGTTTCTAAAGTCTTGTCCACCATTCCATCTTCTAGTATGCATTACTTGAACCAAAAGTGAATGACAAGAGAAGAGTTAGGATAATTGTGATTTTGGGACATTCGAATTTTGGCTTCCACCTTGGCTTTCTAAAAGTAGTCCATTTCATTAATAATGATTTGGAAGAGATTTTAACTTTGGAAGTTGGCGTTTTGTGGAAATATTTCCAATGAAGAAGGTCCTCTCTTTCTGTAAAAGTTCAGGTCAAGATTACAATGGAGAAGTACGTTCTTTTTTTTTTTCTTATGAATTTCTTCACTTTTTTCTTGTGGCATTCTCCTCCACGTCTATCATTCTCATGGAATCGAACAAATGCACCAGTGACTCTTTTTATTTTTATCATCTTGATAGCTTGCACCTTCCAGCACAGAAAGTCAAGTTTCTTTCATTTTGGATATTTTTGTGTTTCTCTTTCACTTTCGGTCTTCCTATTATCTAGAGTCTATCCTTGACTATTAGCTTAGCTCCTTCATCCGACGCATTGTCATTCAACTTCTTAATGGAGTAGAAGAAAGAACTCTGGAATTATATAGTTGCGTGGATACATCTGATGCTACTCCCGTGGATGGGAGCTACTTTTTTGTTGGAGAAGCCTTTTCACGTATATGCAGGCGTGGATCTGCAGGTGAGATTTTTTTTATTTAAGATAAGCAGCTTTTTTATTTGCATTTTCCAAATAATTGTTGTAGTCTCTGTGATCACATGTCAATTTGTGTTCATCGTGAAATTCAACTTTCCTTGAAATAATATGCATTAGGCACTTGTATGGTATATAAATATATCTACTTAGTCAAGCAAGCTTGCATTCAAGACATGCATAAACATCCACTTAAATGTCTACACATTTTTTCCTGATGATTTACAGTATGTAAATGGAATGCTCAGTTTTAGCACACAATCAAAATATTTTTGGTAACTGAACCACCCCAGCTGAAACGGGACCTATTTGAATTTGAGTTAGCAACTTAGCAACCTGCTGGAGTGTTTCATAGCGGAACCATGTGTCATGCGGGATCACATGTTTTTTGCATTATCCCCGGTGTGACCTGTGTCTATTCGTGCACTACGGAGTGTTGCTTTAGTCTCAAGTCATGTATCATGGGTTGCCCCCCCCCCCCCCCCCCCCCCCCCCCCCCCCTGATTTATAGTACTGAGGACACTCCACTTTAGTTGGTTGGTTTTTAGTTAGATGTTCCCTCAGTTTCTACATGATATCTGAGTCAAGTTTCTGTGACCCACACCTCTAATGTCCCACATGAGAGATATTTTGGAGTGGTTTACGGCTGGACAATGTGTCATGGGTGACTGCGTCTGGAACTGCCCGCTAGGCCGTCACAACTTCAAAATCTTGTCCATAACATCAGAGAAATAGATTTCACAATTTTTTTATTTATTTGGAGCAAAAATAAAATCATCATAGTAGACAATACGGAAGAGTCATAATTAAGATCTTAGAATATCAAGAAATGAAATGATACTAATAAACTGCCCTATATATGTACATCCAAAATCTTTAACTGTACAACAGTGACCTGTATATAATACACAAAATATGACACTTAGCACTGATATTCCATATTAACACTGATACGATCTTGCCGGAAAATTCGGGAAAGAGGAAGGGGGATCTACGGGAGAAGTTAGAGAGAAGAAAGGGGATTAGGGTTTGAGAGGAAGAAAGAGATAATACCTGAAATTAGTCTTGCATAACCCAAAATGAGGGAGCCCCAGGTTTATAAATACCCGGAGCCAAGGGGGCCGGCCGGCCCCCCAATTAGGGGTTGAACCGGGGTGGTTCAACCCCTATTCTTCTCCTTTTACTGGTTGGGGGCTGAACCGGATGGTTCAGCCCCGTTGCTTTGCGTTTGCTCCTTGCGACGCCGTGAATATTTATGCCCCGCAAATCGTAGAGGGTGCGGAGGCATAACATTCCCTTCCCCATCAAGAGCCAGCTTGTCCTCAAGGTGGAATTCGGGGAAACGCTCGCGGAATTCCAACAGGTCTACCCAGGAGTTGTGTATATCTGCCATCTGCTTCCACTTGACGAGCACCTCTGGTCGATACCCCGTGCCTTGTTTTCTCCACTTGGTCATCAAAACAGCCTCTGGCGAAGGCCGTAATTCGCCACTGCTCGTGGCCTCCGGAAGGGTGGGGCTAATTTGCACTGAGTTGCCCAGCTTCCTTTCCAGTAGCGAGACATGAAATGTAGGATGTATGCGGGACCCCTTCGGGAGTGCCAAGGTATAATCGACTGGTCCCACCCTGTGAATAATACAGAACGACCCATAGTAGCGTGGAGCTAGTTTCTGATTGACCCGCCGTGCGACTGAGAGCTGTCGGTACGGTTGGAGCCTGAGGAACACCTCGTCGCCCACGGCGAATTCCCGCTTCGTGTGGTGTTTGTCGGCTTGAGTCTTCATGCGCTCCTGAGCTGCCCGTAAATTGTCCCGAAGAAGGGATAATGTCTGTTCCCGGTCCCGAAGTGTCCGATCTATGACTGGAAGGGCGGTGCTGGCTGGCTCATAAGAACGCAAAGTGGGTGGCGGTCATCCGTACACCACCTCGAACGGTGTGAGTTTGCTGGCGGTGTGAAATGATGTGTTGTAGCAATACTCCGCCCAATGTAGCCATTGGGTCCACGTACGCGGCTTATCCATCACAAAGCAGCGCAAGTACGTCTCGACTCCCCTGTTCAGAACCTCTGTCTGGCTGTCGGTCTGTGGATGGTTGGCCGTGCTCATGCGAAGATTGGTGCCTTGAAGCCTGAAGAGCTCCTTCCAGAAATTACTTACAAATACCGGGTCCCTGTCTGAAATGATGGAGCGGGGAAGCCCGTGAAGCCGGACGATCTCCCGAGCAAATAACTCAGCAACTGTCTCTCCCGAGTATGGATGGCTCAAAGCGAGGAAATGTCCGTACTTGGAAAGCTTGTCGACCACCACGAGGATGACGGATTTGCCTTGGGACTTGGCAGACCGTCTATGAAGTCCATGGAGATCGTGTCCCAAATTTGATGAGGAATCGCCAGCGGAGTGAGGAGCCCGGCCGGAGATGTCGTCTCGTACTTCTGTCGCTGGCAAACGTCACATTCTCTAACAAACTGCTGGACGTCCCGTCGCATTCCCTTCCAGAAAACATTAGCCCTGACCCGCTGTAATGTCCGGAGAACGCCGACATGCCCCCCGGTCGGCGAAGCATGGAACTCCCGCATCATGATAGTCCGCCATGTCGACGTGGCGGGAATGACAATACGATCCTGGTAGTAGAGCCGCTCTCCCTGTAGGTGATAGCCAGCCTCAGTGGTATGTCCCTGCTGTAATGCCTCTATAATGACCCGAAGCTCGGGGTCCTGGTGCACCTCCGCCTGTATTTCATTCAGCGACTCAATCACCGGTCCTGAGATGGTAGAAAGTGAGCTCTCCGGTAGACGGGAAAGTGCGTCAGCCACCACATTCTCCTTCCCTTGCTTATATACAATCTCGTAGTCGTACCCCAGCAGCTTTGTCAGCCATTTCTGCTGCAGGGGTGATGCTAGCCGCTGCTCCAGGAAGTGCTTCAGGCTCTGATGGTCCGTCCGAACCTGGAAATGTCGCCCCAGTAGGTAGGGCCGCCACATTGCTACCGTGTGAAGGATGGCTAGCATCGCCTTTTCATATGTGGATAGCCCCAATGTCTTGGGAGCAAGTGCCTTGCTGAAGTACGCCAACTGATGGCCCTCTTGCATCAGGACCGCCCCGATCCCTACTGCCGACGCGTCAGTATCCACAACAAAGTCTTTGGAAAAATCCGGTAGCGCCAACACCGGAGTAGTAGTCATGGCCCGTTTCAAGGTATGGAAAGCTTCTTCCGCCTCGGGATTCCACTGAAAGGAGTCCTTCTGCAACAGCTGGGTGAGGGGGCGAGCTATCTTCCCGTAGTCCTTCACGAAACGACGGTAATATCCCGTGAGTCCGAGGAAACCGCGCAAGGCCCGTATCGTCGCGGGCTGCGGCCATGTCACCATACTGGCTATCTTCTTTGGATCCGCCTGGACCCCTTGGGCCGACACCAGGTGTCCTAAGTACTCGACCTCCGCTTGCCCGAAAGAACATTTGGACCGCCTAGCGTACAACTGGTGCTCCCTCAGTATAGAAAGTACGTGGTGGACATGCTCCAAATGGTCCTCCCAACATCTGCTATAGATTAGTATGTCATCAAAGAAAACTAGCACGTACCGGCGCAGGAGTGGGCGGAAGATCTCATTCATGACCGCTTGGAACGTGGATGGGGCGTTGGCCAACCCAAATGGCATCACTAGGAACTCGTAATGACCGTTTTGTGGATGTCCTCCTCCTGCATCCAAATCTGATGGTAACCGGAGCGCAGGTCCAGCTTAGTAAACAAGCATGCCCCGTGCAGTTCATCCAGCAGCTCCTTGATCATTGGAATCAGAAATTTGTCCTTAATGGTAGAGCTATTCAGCCCGCGGTAATCGACGCAGAATCTCCACGAGCCATCCTTCTTCTTCACCAGTATGATAGAAGAGGAGAACGCACTGGTGCTGGGCCGTATGACTCCAGTGGACAACATCTCACGTACACTGCGCTCTATCTCGGTCTTCTGCACATGGGGGTAGCGGTAGGGTCGGATGTTGGTCGGGTCCGTACCCGCCTTCAACTGGATCTGATGGTCGCGGAACCTCGAGGGGGGAAGCGAGCGAGGCTCCTGGAAGACGTCCTCAAACTGAGCCAATAAGGCCTGTACCCGGTCAGATTCTGCAGAAGCGCCCGACCCCAAAGCCTCCACCCCCAATACCATAGCCATAGGGCTGCCCAGCTCCTCCAACCTCTGTAAGCTCCGAAGGGAGATCTCCTTGAGTGGAGATGATCGTATGCCGTTCAAGCAATGCTCTGTCCCCTGATGAGTAAACTCCAAAGTCATCTGGTCCCAATCGGTGGTCACTCGCCTCAGCTGGCGTAGCCACTATACTCCGAGGACCATGTCGGATCCTCTAATCGGCAGCAGGTAGACATCAGTATGACATATATACCCCTGTATCCGCAACTCTACGCCCTTCAGAACCCCTTCACACCGCAGCTTGCTGCCATCAATCACCATCACCTGGAACGCCACATCCCGATCCACTGCATGTCCCACCTTCAATGCCACCGCGGGCGTGATGAAGTTGTGGTTGCTCCCACTATCTATCAGAATGGTGACCTTCTCGTGGCCGATCTTTCCCTTGATGCGTAAGGTGAGAGGTGCGGAACACCCCTCCATCGCCTGCAGGGAGACCCCAAACTCCGTGAGATCGAGCCCCTCCTCGTCCACACAGGTGGGACTCTCCTCCACCTCCTCTTCCTGCAACAAGAAGACTTGAACCTTTTGACATCGATGGCCTGGAGCAAACTTCTCATCACAGTTGAAACACAAGCCCTTCTCCTTCCTTGCCCGCAGCTCAGGCCAGGTAAGTCTCGTCACTGTAGGCCGCACCCCTGGGGGTGGGTCCCTACGACTTGTTGCGGGGGCTGCCGGTGTCCTCGCTGTGGTTCGGTTCCTCTGGTGGTTGAACCGCTCCTCCTGGATCCGTGCCAAGCTGATCGCGTGGCTCAAACTGCATGGCATATACGCGTGTACTTCATCCCTTAGATGATCCTTCAAGCCGGAAATAAAACAGCTCATCATGGTTTTCTCTTCCCAAGAAACTCGGTTCGCCAACCGCTCAAATTCCGTCCTGTACTCCATCATGGTTCCCCGCTGACGAAGCTTCTGTAAAGTAGCCTCCACATCTTCATATTCGAGTGGCCCAAAGCGTGCGGAAAAGGCTTCTACGAACTCCTCCCAAGGTGCATAGGCACGTCCTCGCAGGAACCACTTTGTCCACTGGTAAGCATCATCTTCCAGGTGGAATGCTGCTAGTTGAACCCATTGTTCCTCCGGTATCTCCTGGTTGTTGAAAAAAAGCTCTGCCTTTTGTACCCATTCCAACACGTCTCCCCCTTTGAACTTCGGAAAGTTCATACGCGTCCGCTTGGGCTGCATGTATGGTCGTTGGTTCGCCCCGCCGTTGCCCCCCACGTCTTGGCCCATCGGCCTTCGTTGCTCGCCCAGATGGTGTAGTGGCTCAGGTGGTACCGCTGCCCCCAATCGGCCCCTATCCTGTTCATAGCCTCCTGGTTGTCCTCCGCCCCATTGTTCGGCCTGTGGTGGCCTCTCCCGCCCCAGATTTGCGTTCCCGTATCTCGGGTTCGGTGCGAAGGCCTGTGGGAGCGGAAGGATTCCTGCCACGCCTCCGATCGGTACTGCATTTGCCCCGGTGGGCTGAAACGGCCCCAATCCTTGGTTCCACGGCCTCCCCGGGTACCCTAACTGCTGTCCGGACCCGAACCCTATAGCCGGGAGTGAGCCGAACCCCAGCCTGGGCACAACCCCGCTGCCGGCGCCGTGCGGCCCCATGCTGGCCTCCGCCGACCACCCAGCCCCCATCCGGAGGTGCCCGCCTGCTTCCCGACTCCCTCCGGGGACGCCGCTGCCAGTCGGACCCATCGTCGGGTCCGGCGCCTGTCCGCCGACCCTCGATAGGGTTTCCGCGGTCCTTCCGGCCTCGGCGTCGCCTCCGATGCCCGATCCCGAGCCGGAACCCACTCCGTGGGGGTTATTTGAGACCTCCACGTCGGGTCCCTCCCCCATCGTCGCCTTCGCCTTCAGATTTTGCACCAATAGGGATTTAATCTCTTCCATCCTCACCTCAAAGCGTTCTTCCAGATTTTTGTGGGAAACTTTCACTTGCTCTTCGATCGCCGCCACCGTATCCGTCAACCCTACATAGTTCTCCTCGAGGGATGCGATTCGCGCGATCTCCGTCTCGTTACGTTTCACCATCGTCGCAGGAACGATGCTCTGATACCAAATGATACGATCTTGCCGGAAAATTCGGGAAAGAGGAAGGGGGATCTACGGGAGAAGTTAGAGAGAAGAAAGAGGATTAGGGTTTGAGAGGAAGAAGGAGATAATACCAGAAATTAGTCTTGCATAACCCAAAATGAGGGAGCCCCGGGTTTATAAATACCCGGAGCCAAGGGGGCCGGCCGGCCCCCCAATTAGGGGTTGAACCGGGGTGGTTCAACCCCTATTCTTCTCCTTTTACTGGTTGGGGGCTGAACCGGATGGTTCAGCCCCCCGTTGCTTTGCGTTTGCTCCTTGCTACGCCGTGAATATTTATGCCCCGCAAATCGTAGAGGGTGCGGAAGCATATCAAACACCGCTAGGGCAACAAGACTCATACATATATCTAAACGATAGACTACTATACAAAATACCGGTGGAAGTCATCTTGCAGATATTCTTTATTTTTACAATGTTTTTTTGTGCTTTTCTACACTTTTATGACAACAGTAAAATCTTGACCCACAGTTTGTATCTCTATTTATGAAGTATTCTTTTTTTTCCTTGTTTGATATTTTACTATTGACGGTTAATAATCTAAAATAGTTTGGAAGTATCCATTCAGTCACACTGACTAAGTGAATTTTCTTTTATTTAACCACTCAAATGCATTTTGTTAAAACCCATTGCAGAAAGCTCATTATATGGGCCATTGTAGTCTTACTAATCTTTCCACATTTTCTAGTGGAGATTTTTGTAACCCCTCTACTCTATATTTATAGAGGGGAGTTTCAATGTAAAAGAGATATAAGGAAGTAATATATTTTTATATTTTTAAGTTCTAACAGGGTATCAGGGCCAAACTAATTTTTCTTGCTGCTCTCTCTCGCTCATGCAAAGTAAACAATTTATGCTTGGTTGAACGTCTCGCACGCGATCACTCATCTTTGATGCAGAACCTCTCTTACTGAGCTCTTCGACTGCACTAAGTTCTCGCCTCAACAGAACTCTCACCTGTCATGCAAATTCTCTTTCAACGGAGCTCTCTCATCTTTATGTCATTGCATCTCTTGCTCGTCGCGCTTTCCCGGCGCTCTGTCTCATGCGCCACCCTCTCGCCCGTTCAAGTCTCACGAAGCCCTACTCTTTCCCGATCCAGTCTCGCTACGCGACACCGGAGCTCTCGCGCCTTGCAGAAAGTACTCAGCGTCGAGTCTCCCACGCCTCACAGAACGTCGTCAGATCTCTCGTGCCTTGCAAAACGAGCTTGCTCGAGATCCTATTCTTGCTCGCACTGCCGTTCTTACTCGCACCCAGTTCTTGCTCGCACTCCAGTTCTCATGCGATTAGCTCCCCTAGCCTAGCCTCGTGTCCAACTCCGCCTCGCGCGAGTAGTCTCGCATCCGCCAAGACCTCTCCTTGAGAACGTCCTTTGTGATTTATTTAATGGCATGTGAGCATTGTTCTCTTCATTGATAAAATTTGTGTGGATTGTTCGGATTGTGTTCAAATGTCTGCACCCAAACCCACCTCTATCGTTTTTGTGCTAACATATTCTTTTCCTACTACCACTCCACACAGGTAGGTGGATTTCTCAAGCAAATATCGAGGCCATCACGGTTAGTAACAATATGCATATTAGAAGGTTAAGATAATAAGGACAAAGTAAGAAAACAACAATAAGGAAGCTTATCAGCGAGAATGATGCTGTGTAAAAGAACATTACCCTTATGGCTTTAATACTATATATGTTTGCTGTATGCTCTTGATATACTATTTCTTGCTCTAATATTGTATGTCACCTTCCGAATCCAATGGGGGCAATCCAATGAGGGCGGAGATTGCTTTGAGGGTAGTGAAACCCATGCATAGGCTTCTAGGATGACAAGTTTCTTGGTGAATGGAGGTGCGAGAATGAACCAAATCTCACATCGGAATTGGAGGAAAAGTTGTTTGTGCTTAAGTAATAATTCAGATCCTCAAATATCAGAGGTGTATTTTTAGAGCACTGGTGGAGTTGTGTTGGAAACTCCAAGGTTAAGAGTGCTTCAATGGGAGTAGTCCTGGGATGGGTGACCTTCTGGGAAGTGCTCGTAGACCACCTATAAAAATGACAAAACTGTGCGGTTCAGCTCAGTATGGGCTGAGATGAACCAAAATGGACAATAATTCTGATATTGTGAGAGTTGAGTCGTTACAATTGGTATCAGAGCGATGTTTAGGATCCTTTGAACCCCAAAAAATTCGCAGAACCTTAGGATTTCATCTGAATCACTACTTCGACGTTCGAGTCATTAAGTTTTATCTTGTCCTTAGAATCTGCATGCGCACGTTAAATATTTCTCACGGTTACTTTCTTCTACTATGAAATTTACCGTGATGACGATTACTCTTTACATCTTACATATACCCCATAGTAGTGACACATACGAACCTTCGCAACAAAATGGAACACCTGAGATTGTCATGGAAGTTGTTAATCCACCAATGGAACCATCACCTATGGGGATTGCACGTGAGATTTAACTAGGGTAATAACTCTAGCCCTGATGGAAATCCAAAATACCTTGCATGCATTTTCTCCAGTCCCAACTCCTGCACCTGCTGTTGTGGAGATCGAGATGGATTGCTACCTGAGAAACTTTAGAGAACTCCGTCCTTCCAACTTCAGTGGAGAAGAAAATCCCATGGAGATAGAAGATTGGCTGTTTAAGACCAGGGACTTGTTGAATGTGATGCAGTTCCCAAAGAATCTGACGTTACCTCTAACGGCTTTCCTTTTTGAGTGCGAAGCCAATCAATGTAGAGTAAACACATAACTGATGACCCTGCTGGTAAGTATTTAAGTTTGAATTCCCTCCTTTCAAATACATTTCTTTTATGACGTCATGATAATGAATCCCTCCTTATTTAGGGTTGTACAATGGACATGTTTACATGGGGCAAATTTTCACCCCATTATCAAACTAGTTTGTGCCTCCTTCAGAGCGTCGCACCCTCTATGGGAAGTACCTCAAACTGATACAAGGAGATAAGACTGCCACGACTTATGAGCGGGAGTTTACTCACTTGCCTCGTTATGTGGGCTTATTGCTGGGAAGTGAGGAAGATAAGTGCTACCGCTTCAGGGAAGGCCTGCGTGACTATCTGAGACAACCTTTACTGACCATGTACACTGCTGATTATAGAAGACTGGTGGATATACCGCTAGGAAGCTAGATGAGGACCCGAAGAGGGTGCAAACACGCAGTAACTATAATAACAGGCGAACGCAAGAAGCGCCGTAGCACCCGCATAACAAAAATCATCAAGGAAAATATTGGAGCAAGAAGCAGAAGACGTGCGATAAGTGAGGAAATCCGGTTGGGGCCAGGATCAAGGATTTTCCCTCTGCCTTAAGTGCAATTGTCACCATGAGGGTGAATGTTTGGCTGCTTCAGATGTATGTTACAAATGCCAGCAGTTGGAACACATAGCTCGCTACTGTCAAAGACCTAATGTTCTGGTAATCAATCTTAAGTTTCGTGTTTCACATAGAATTAATTCTTTCCTTCATAGTCTAATACGCGTTAATGTGACCTATCCTATAGTCGAAGTTCGAGGTTGGTGGTCCTAGTAGGATCGACAAAGGAAAGACGGTGATGGACGCTGATTCAAACCTGGCCTCAGGACAAGGTCTGGTGCAGCCCAGAGCTTATGGACTTGCCTAGCAGGCTAAGTTGTCAAGGCGTGCGCCTAGGCGCGCCTGAGGCGCCGGGCGCACCGGGCGCACCCCCTTGCGCCCCAGCAAGGCCTAGGCGGGCGATGTGCCTGAGGCGCGCCTAGGCGCGCCAAGGCGCACCCGAGGCGCACCCAAGGCGCACCTAGGCGCCCAAATGCTGAAATTCAGCGAATTGGGCGCCCAATTCACAGAAATTCAGCGATTTGGGCGCCAAATTCGCTGAAATTCAGCGATTTGGGCGCCTAATTCGCTGAATTTCAGCGATTTGGGCGACCAATTCGCTGAATTCGCTGAAATTCAGCGATTTGGGCGCCCAATTCGCTGAAATTCAGCGATTTGGGCACCCAATTCGCTGAATTTCAGCGATTTCCACGAATTGGGGGCCCAATTCGCAGAAATTCAGCGAATTGGTGGACAAATTCAGCTAATTGGGTGCCCCATTCGCTGATTTTCCATGAATTGGGCGCCCAATTCACTGATTTTATGTTTTCCCCATTTGTGCGCCTCACGTGCCTCAGGCGCGCGCCTGCGCCTTGCGCCTTGCGCCTAGGCTCCAGGGCCCCTTTGCGCCTCGGTGCGCCTTGCGCCTTTAATAACTTAGCTAGCAGGAGGCCAAAAAGCAAGAGGATGTGGTTATAAGCAAGGTTGTGAATATCAGATGTCGGTGACATGTCAGATTGAGTTTTTAAATGTCGGATAACGAAAAATCAGAGATATGTCGAGGATATTTTAAAATATCGGATTTTCATTTTTCCTAAATAAAAAAATATTTTTATACATACTAAGTATAATAATATGTTATAAAATTTAAAATTAGCATGATAAGTTTACGAACACTGAGTTATGTATATCCCAAAATAAATTTAAAGAGTATCAAAAATAAAATATTGGTAACACACCACAACATTGTAAAATATATTTAATATTATATAATAAATTATTTAGATAATATTAAAATTTATAGTAAATAAAAAAAGTTTTAAAAGCTAAATATTTTGATTGATTATAGATCTTTTAATGCTTAACAAGTTTATGTTAAAAATATAAAAATAATAAACTAATAAATAGGTTGAAAGTTCTAATATTTTTGTAATATGAAATAAGAAAGATATAGTAAAAAATAATTAAAGAGAATGAAACAATAAGTCATATCGATTTAAGTATATATAATACATATAAATGAAACAATAAGTCATATCGATTTTAGTATATATAATACATATAAATGATTTAAACATACACTGCTAACATAAATATAAAATAAACTAGTAGACGATATGTTCAAAAATCGTGTCGGCCGATATATCGTAAAAAATCAGATATATTGACCTATTTTACAAAAGGACAATCTATTTTTTGTAGAAAAAAAATCATTTTGCCCTAAAAAATGACATGTCGGAGGACATTTAGAACTGTGGTTGCAAGTAAGGATATGTTATATTTAGTTATTACATTTCCTCCCTAGTGACACATCATTACTCTTGTTGCATTCATGCATGTATGCATTCTTATGATTGGAAATATACCCTCCAAGATTTTCTTTGACACGGGTGCTTCACACTCGTTCATAGCATAATTTTTTGCGCATATGCTGAGCTTAGAGATCATTACAAACACAACACCATTAGATGTCATGATGCCTAATAGTTCAATTATGCAAACTCACTGCAAGTGTAGGGCTCCTGTGTTGTTCGGAGAATACAAAATTATCATAAAGCGTCCCTCATTCCTATTACTGAGTTCAAATTAGTTTTGGGTATGGACTGTCTGTCAGATGTAAATGCTAAAATAGACTGTAGAGGTAAGAAGATTCAGTTAGGACCCGACCGGTCCACCATCATTTTTCAGCGTATGAAAGGAGTTTCCGAACTAATTATCTCTTTGGTCAAGGTTGTTAGAAACATCAATAAGGGTTGTGATGCTTTTCTAGTGCTAATGCATGCAAAAGATAAAAGTAATTTGCAAGAAGTACCTGTAGTTTGTGAGTTTCCTGATGTCTTACCAGAAGGCTATCTTGGTGCCCCTCCTACTAGAGAGGTTAACCTTCAAATTGACCTTATACCTGGATCCACACCAGTAACTAAGTCCCCTTACTACATGGCTCCCAGAGAATTAGCCGAATTAAAGATTCAATTGATTTGAGATCTATCCGACCTAGCACGTTACCTTGGAGTCACCAGTTCTGTTTCTAAAAAAGAAAGACGATATTTTAAGGTTGTGCATAGATTACCGCGAATTGAATAAGCTTACTATTAAGAATTGGTATCCTCTCCCGAGGATAGATGATTTGTTTGATCTGTGCTGAAAATCAGAACATCATACATTCATTTAGGCTACACTCCTTAATATATAAGAGTGGAGAGAAATACAAGGTAATACAATAGAGCATATAAAAAAAATATCAAAATAATTAACAAACTCCAACACTTACCCTCAAGTTGGGCTTGTGATGTCTGTCATGCCCAACTTGCCCATAATTTTTTTAAAGGCACTCAGACTCAATACCTTAGTAAGAACATCAGCCAACTGTTGATCAGAGGTGACAAATGGAGTGCTCACAACTCCCCTTATTATGTTTTCCATGATAAAATGTCTGTCAACTTCCACATGCTTAGTGCAGTCATACTGAATTCGATTGTACGCAACACTGATAGCCTTGTTGTCACAATAAAGCCTGATAGGATCATAGGATCCCTGTTTTAAATGCCTAGTTCGTACATAATGGACCGAATACACATTCCATCACAGATCCCATGAGCTATAACTCTGAATTCTGCTTGAGCACTAGACCTGAAAACCACATGTTTTTTACTTCTCTAGGATACTAGATTACCTCCAACCAGGGAGAAATATGCAGAAATGGACCTTTGGTCATCAACCGATCCCGCCCAGTCAACATCCGCGAAAAGTTCAATTGCTAACTCTTTACTTGGGGAGAACAAAATACCTCGTTCTTGAGAGGACTTGATATCGTAAGATCCAGTGGACGACATCCAAGTGGCGAGACCTAGGTGAATGCATGTATTGACTGATAACCCTAACAACATATGAGATATATGGGCGGGTATGAGATAAATAGATAAGCCTCCCTACCAGTCGTTGAGAATCAGTGGTGTCAACGACCACTTCTCCATCATCTCTTCCTAATTTATGGTTGGCTTCAATCGGGATGTCTACAGGTCTACACCCACTCATCCCTGATGTCTTGAGCAAGTCAAAGATGTACTTCCTCTGAGAGATAAAGATCTCGTGCTTGGATCTGGAGACTTCAATGCCTAGGAAGTACTTGAGATTCCCAAGATATTTTACCTCAAATTCGCGTGCCAATATTTTCCTTAGACTTTGGATCTCCTCCATATCATCACCAGTTATAACAATATCGTCCACATAGACTATAAGAGCGGTCAATTTTCCTTGCCTGTGTTTTATAAACAAGGTGTAATCGACATTGCTCTGAGTGTAACCAAATGTCATCATGGCTCTATGGAACCTTCCAAACCAGACCCTATGAGATTGTTTTAGGTCATATAAAGCCTTTTTTAACCTGCAGATTTTTGCTTCAGATCGTTCAGCGGCAAGACCCGAAGGTAAGGACATGTATACTTCCTCTTCTAAATCCCCATGGAGAAAGACATTCTTCACATCTAACTGACTGAGATTCCACCCTTTGCATGCTGCACATGGGAGAAGAATTCTAATGGAATTCATCTTTGCTACTGCAACAAAGGTGTCTTTATAGTCAATCTCAGTAGTCTGAGTATAGCCTTTGGCCACCAATCTAGCTTTGTATCGTTCAACAAGTCCCTGGAGTTTTGCTTTACTGAGAAGATCCACTTACACCCAACAACAATATTCCCTTGAGGAAGATGAACCAGATCCTACGTGCAAATTTTTTTAAGAGCCATTATTTCCTTAAACATAGCTTCCTTCCACTTTTGTTGCCCTAGAGCTTCCTACCAAGAAGAGGGGCTGGATATGAAAGAAAGAGAGGTGACAAATGCTCTATGCGAAGAAGACAAAGAGTCATAAGTCACAAACTGAGATAGAGGATGCTGGGTAGACGCACGATTACCTTGAGTATCAGAAGATGGATCTGGTGGTGGACCTGGTATTATGGACGAAGCCTGCGTGTTTGTGCCCCTGCGTCTCTGAGTATAAACCTGCAAAAGAGGAGACAAAGGAGTAGGGGCAAAAGACGGAGGCAGAACCACCTGACCATCGGGAGTAGGTGGATTAGAAGGCTGATATGAAAGGAAAATTGGTAGAGGAATAGATGGAGAGCTCACTTCTGAAGTGAGTTCCCATAGTTAGGTTCAGATTCATGAAACATGACATCCATAGAAACAAAAGTCTTTTTGGTCACTGTATGAAATAACTTATACCCTTTTTGGATTGGAGAATATCCGATAAAGACAGACCGCAGGGCACATGGGTCAAGTTTGGATGTTTGATGCACGTGGACAAAGCTCACACACCAGAAGATGCGAGATTGAATTTGAGTAGGAGAAACGTGGAGAGTGGCAGGTGTTTTATGTCCAATGATACAGGTAGACATGCGATTAATGAGATACGCGGTCGTAATGACAACATCCTCCCAATTTAGGAAGATGCATCTTAAGCAAGAGGCACCGAGCAACCTCTAAAAGGTGTCGTTTCTTACGCTCAACGACTCCATTCTAAGCAGAGGTATAGTCACAAGAGGTTTGGTGGATGATGCTTTGGTCACTGAGGTAGCACAATCGAATTGAGAGTCAATGTACTCACGACCATTGTCACTGCACACCACTTTAATGGTAGCATTAAATTAAGTAGCTATCATTTTATGAAAATGTTGAAACATGGGAAACACGTCATTTTTGTTTCTCATCAGATAAACTCATGTGCAACGAGAAAAACAATCAATCTCATTAGATAAACTAGTGAAAACCAAAGATAGACGCAATTTGGGCAAGGGCCCCAAACATCAGCAAAAGGAGTAACACTAGACGGTGAATCATGAGTAAAAGAAGTACGATTGTGCTTACTGAGTTCACACATCACACATAAAAGTATTAAACAAAGAGTTGGACATAACATGTAACAAAAGTTTCATAGTAGAGATAGAAGGATGCCCTAGACGACAATGTTAGGAATCCAAATCAGAAGACTGAGCCACATGAAGAACTTGCGGAGGAGGAGCCGTACTGGAGGGATCAAACACGTAGAGACTGTCGCCCAGTTTACCAGAGCCAATCACTGTCCCTGTATTCAGGTCCTGAAAGATACAAAAAGTGGGGAAAAAATCACTGAGCATTGATAGAGTTAGTCAAGTGACTAATAGAAAGAAGGTTTCTAGTAAACTTAGGAACATGAAGAACTATGAGAGAGTGAGGGAAAAGCAGAGAATGGATCCTTTCCCAGCAATAGGGAAAAAGATCCATCGACAATGCTCATTGTCTCTACCAGACAGAGGGAAGGACACGAAACCTGTAGCAGAGTCAGACGTATGATTTGTGGATCCAGAGTCGATGATCCATTGGGTGGAGGAGCGGGTGGTAGCAGAATGTGCACCTGGGAATCTCTGGTATGCATAAGAGGACGTGGATGAACTAGATGGCTCAGATGGATGACCATGCATTAGACGACAGAAAGCTTGTATCTCTTCAGCAGAAAGAGCAGAGGGAGCTCCAGGAGGATCAAGGCAACTGTGGTGAGTAGTATTCTCCATGACATACGAAAGATGTGCAGATCGAGATGGAGGTGGTCGACCTTGAGAACGACCATAACCACGACCTCAACGAGAGGCAGAATCTCCTCTTGGAGGAGGAAGACCGTGAAACTTGAAGCAAGTGTCCCTAATATGGCGGCCCTTCCCACAATGATCACACACCAAATGATCCTTCTCCTTAGACTTTGGCCCAGTGTCACAAGTAGGACGACCACTAGAGTTGAACTGGACAGCAAGGGCCGAGCCCTCCGAGACTGAGTCCGGGAGTAACGTTTGCCGATGATCAAATTCTTGTTGCACTAGGTTGTAGACTTTTGGCAGAGCGATAGGAGAACGCCCAAGAATCTGAACATTTATCAGATCAAAATCACGATGCAGACCATGAAGGAATTCAAAGATCTTGTTGTATTCTTCTCTAGCCCGAACGAGCCCTTCATCTTCAGGGGAAACAAGAGTGAGCACATCAAAGTGATCATATTCTTAACAGAGCTGAGTAAACTCCAGGTAATAGGCGGAGGGGGGACGGCCGCCATGTCTCAAAAGAAATATCCTCCGTCATAGTTGAAAAATCTGAGCGGCATTCCCTCGACATGATTATGTAACCTTGACTCTCTTCCAAATATTGACTGCAGTGTCCAGGAACAAATAATTGCGAGCGATAGAGTCCTGCAGTAGTTGATTAACCACAACATCACTAAGAAGTTTCCAGACTCCCATTGCAGCCAATCCGGAGATGCCGGTGCGGGTTCCCTTGTGGTGCAATGACATATCCAAACATACGGTGATTTTTGAGGGCCAGAGCGATAAAATGAGCCCACGGGAGGTAGTTGGTGCCATCCAGTTTTATGGTGGTAATTTGAGGAGTGTCGTGGTCATGGGTTGCACGACCGGATTCCAAGGCAGACATCGGGGTGGAAGCAACACGACCACCGAAGAATGTATTCAGAGAATCAACACTCCCATCCATAGCAATCCAAGAATAAAAATCACAAGATTGCTGAAATATGAGAAGGGGCACATGCCTAGGGTTTGCTCATAGAAAGAGAAGAAACCGAAGTCGACCCCAACAATGGGACTAAGCAGAAGAAGAGAATCAGGTACAGGAATGTGGAGGAAGAGCCATCCCCTCTAGAATAAGAAGAAACAGACGCCAAAAACAAGGGAGTCAAGCCCTCATACCGCCGGTGCCCGGAAGAAGCGAACGTGGCAAAAGATGCGGGAGAGATGAGCTGCGGTAGAGAGGAGAGGCGCTGGCGAGCGGCTAGTAAGAGAAGACGCACTGGCGAACGACGAGTGCTGGCGAGCGACGGTCGGGTCGGCAGAGCAGAACAAGAGAGCGGGCCGAGCGGAGCAAGCGATTAGGGTTCCTCTGATACCATATTGAAAATCAGAACATCATGCATTCACTTAGGCTACACTCCTTAATGTATAGGAGTGGGGAGAAATACAATGTAATACAATATAACATATAAGAAAAATATCAAAATAATTCATGAACTCCAACAATTAGCTCGAGGGGTCTTGCACTTTCTCCAAGTTAGACTTGAGATCGGGATATCCCCAAGAGAATCCGTGATGGGATTGTTCAGAAGACATCATTCAGTACGAGGTATGAGCATTATGAGTTTGTAGTCATGCCGTTCGGTTTGATTAATGCCTCGTATGTCTTTATGGACTTGACGAATAATGTATTTCGAGAATTTCTGGATTGTTTCGTTATCGTCTTCATTGACGATATCTTGGTTTTATTCAAAGAGTAAAGAACATAACGCGCACCTCAGGATAGTTTTGAGTATTCTCAGGGAGAACATGTTATATGCAAATTTTCTAAGTGCGAGTTCTGACTTTCAAATGTTGCTTTCTTGAGACATGTTATTAGTCAGAGAGGTCTCGCAGTGGATTTGAAGAAAATAGAATTAATTCGAGATTGGCCAAGGCCGAAGACAGTTACTGAAGTTCACAACTTTCTTGGCTTAGAGAGTTATTACAGGAGATTTATTAAGGACTTCTCAAAGATAGCTTTACCAATGACATCGCTTACTAGAAAAAGAAAAGCTTTTAATTGAACAATGGAATGCGAGTTTGATTTTAAGGAGCTGAAGACCAGGTTGATGATTGCACCAACGCTAAGTTTACCTTCAGGGATTGATGGCTTCCAGATCTATAATAATGCTTCAGGTCAAGCTCTGAGTTGTGTTCTTATGTAGTATGTTAAGGTCATAGCCTCCGCATCCGGACAATTGAAGGATCACTTGAAGAATTATCCTGTTTATAACTTAGAGTTATTGATAGTCATACATGCATTGAAGATCTGGAGACACTATCTCTATGGAGCGTGTTGTGATGTCTTTACATATCACAAGAGTCTCAAGTATATCTTTGATCAACGGGAACTCAATATGAGATAACGTAGATGGTTGGAGTATCTGTTAGATTATGATATGAATATTCAGTACTGCCATGACAAAGAAAATGTGGAAGCAAATACTCTTAATAGAAGTTCAAGTTATTCTCTCATTACTCATCAGGAGGATTTGATGCGAGCCCTGTAGAGACTTGAGATTAGTGTGATATCGCGTACAAGTAAGTGTTATGCAACCTTATGTTGGATAGAAATCAAGTGTGACATAAACGATATGATCAAACAAACTTTACCTTTAGATTCGAAGATGCCAAAAATTTGGGAGTTGACTCGGACATGACAGAAAGATGACCTTGTAATTCCGGAGGGCTTACTACTACATAAAGGAAGAGTTTGCATTCCAGATATCAGTCACCTTCAAGAGGACATACTCGTTGAGGCTCATAATTCCAAGTACCCTATACATATTGGTTGTACTACGATGTATGTAGATTTAAAGAAGTCCGTTTGGTGGCCAGGAATGAAGGGCGACGTTGAGGAGTATATGGAGAAGTGTGGGACTTGCAAGTTAGTTAAAGATGAATGCGAGAGGCTAAGGTTCAAGTTGCAGCCACTTCGTATCCCAGAATGAAATTTTGAAGAAATATCGATGGATTTTGTGCATGGACTTCTAAGGTCTCGAAGTGGAAACGATTCTCTATGAGTCATCGTGGACCATCTTACTAAGGTTGCTCAGTTCATTCCTAACAAGAGGACTAATTAGGGTCCGAGATTGGCTCAGTTATATGTGGATGAGATAATTCGATTGCATGGTGTTCCAAAGTCTATCTTCTCAATCAGGGATGATAAATTTACCTATAAAGATTGGAAATATGTTCAGGACTCTTGAGTACTAAGTTGAAGTTTAGCATAACTTTTCACCTCAGACTGATCGGCAAACAGAACGCACTAATAGAATGATGAAAGATAAGCTACATGTGTGTGTTCTGGACTTTGGAGGTAAGTGAGAGAACTGTCACCTTTGTAGCATTATCCTACAATAACAACTTTCAGACAAGTATTGGTATGACACCTTTCGAGACTCTTTATGACAGGCGTTGTTAGACACTTTTATATTGGGCTGAAAGTGAAAAGAGAATTGTCAATGAAGAATCATGGATTGACAAGACCACAACTCATATCAAGCTCATTCATGAGCGTATGAAGATAACCCAGGATAAAGAATCTAAATATTATGACCAGTGACAGATTAATAGAATTCAACGTTGGAGATTTTGTTAATCTCAAATTCAGGCCAGTCAATGGTGTCTCTAGAATTAAGCGAATGAATAAATTGTGTCTCAGATTTGTTGATCCATGCAAAGGACTTGAACGAATTGGCGAGGTTGCATACAAGTTAGCCTTACCTGAGGAGATGAGTGGTCTACATGATATGTTTCACGTCTCCTATTTGAAGAGAGTAGTCAGAGACCCTAGTCAGATGATCAGTACTGAAGATGCACCAATCGAATCAAATCTTAGTTTCACTGTTAAGCCAGTCAGGATTGTGGACTAAAGGATTCAATTGCTAAGAAACAAAAAGATCTGTTTTGTGAAGGTCTTTTGGATGAATTGTGGTCGACCATAGTATACATGTGAAAGAGAAGATGAGCCGCAAAGCAATGAAGAATATTCCTTCCTTTTTGACCCATATATGTAATTTTCGAGGACGAAAATTTTATTAGGAGAAGAGATTTGTAACATCCGAAGTTTTAATCGTTATTTTTAATTCAGGGTCGGAACAGAGTTAGTGCCGGCGTCACAATCATCAATTAAGGTACTCGTGTGTTCCAACTCCATGATAGTCAATTGAGTAATAAAATAATTTTACGAATTTTAATTAGGCGCAAATTGAGATTTTCGTGAGCGTTCATTGTTGAAATAATAAAGTTTTAATTCGTAATGACATTTTCATAATATATGCATAGTTGCATGATCCACGATTTTAAGAATTATGGGTTGAGGGTTTATTAACTTATGACTCCCCTCTCACATAGAAAATGTAGACCACGACACCTCACAACGCCGTACTATCGATATCGAAACAAAGTCTTTAGTTTTTGTCGCCTGGACCGAGAACACGAGATCGTCTTCTTCCCGTCGATTAGAGTCGTTGAACCCTCTGTTCTCCTCATCAGAAGTCATCGTCGGCTGTTCCCTCCTAGTCGTGGAAGCTCGACGCCACCGGTAGTAGTTTCCGTCGACTTGAGTGCACTCCACATCAATTTCTTTCATTGATTGGAGTGCTCGCATGCATAGTTATTAAGGCGCGCGCCTGAGGCTCCGGGCGCACCAGGCCTCACCTCTGCAAGGAAGAGGTGGACGAGGTGCTCCAGGCGCGCCTTGGCGTGCGCCTCGGGTGCGTGTCAAGTGCGCCTAGGTGCGCTTTGCTTCATCAACAACATTTATTGGCTCAAAATTATCTTCATTGCCCGAGACACTTGGATAATGACTTCATATCAGAGGTCCAATGCTGCAAAAATGTAACAAAGGGATTGATGTCACTACGAGACTAACAACAACACTCGATCCTTTATCCCACTATATGTTGAGAGCGAGAGCGTACCTTAGGGTTCTTTCCCTCCCGACGAATTCAAGAGAGCCCGGTAGCCTTTAAACCAGTTAACCACTCCTTTGGGTACACTCACCACCCGGTGAGAGTAAATTAGCTTGCATTTTAACACCCCCTCATGCTAATACGGTAATACCATAAGCATCCAACATCCCGAGCCTGATGGAGTTTGACTGAAGAGATTTACCAGAAACGGCTTTGGTGAACATGTCTGCAAGTTGGTCTTCAGATGGCACAAACACCATCATAATAGACTGATCCTGAAGTTTGTCCCGCACAAAGTGACAATCAATTTCGATGTGCTTTGTCCTCTCATGGAAGATCGGATTGTTGGCAATATGAATCGCAGCTTGATTATCACAGTGAAGAGAGCAGATTTCTCATGGCAATATGACACTTCATTCGACTCATATCTTCTTGTCTCATATTTCTTGACTGTCACCTCCTTTGCTCAGCGACGAGAGCAGATTTCTCATGGCCAATATGAACATCTGAACGAATGGCATTTATGCGGCTTGTCTCCCATCTAATATAGTGGGCCACTGTCTCCAGATCAGGCACAGAGTCTCTTCCCAGCATCCGAACTCTCTGAAATTCGAGTTTAGGAAGAAGACCAGAAAGCATTTCAAACACTCTTCGTTGCATAAGTTCCATCTTGTAATCTTCTATAGTCTGGATAGCAGAATATTGATCAAGTTCCGCCAACTTATGGGTCAGTTTGCTATAATATTCCTCAAAATCACTCATCCCTGCCATGTGGATCTGCTCAGTCTGGTGTTGATATATTCTAGCCAAGTCCTTTTTTGAATAATTTCGCTCGATTAACTCCCACATGTCTTTTGCAGTTTGACAGAACAGGAAGTGACTTGCAATCTTGGGTTCCATAGAATTGACAAGCCAATTTATCACAATAAGATTCTCGCCTTCCCATTCCTCATAAAGAGGATCAGTCGTGCCTGGGGACGGCTTGGATCCGGTGATAAACCCAAGTCTTCGACGACTCCCAATGAATATCCGCATAGATTGGGCCCATAGAAGGTAGTTTTTCCCATTGAGCTTGATGTGAGTGACCCCTTGATTGAAATCCGTGTTAGAACTCCCTCCACTATAGTGTTTGGGTTGATCAACGACCCCTTCAGAGGCACTAGCACTTTTCAATTTCTCCATACGGGCACACAAGCTGGCTAGACCTTTGGGAACCCACAGGAGACAACAACAGCAAGGGGAAGCAAAAAGAATCCAACAGCAGCGTCTGGAAGCGGCGGAGGAAGATAACAAGAGATCGGCAGCGGCTGGAAGCTGCGGCAGGGACGAAGCTCCAGGACGACACCAGCGCAGCAGCGGCAGAGACGACAACGGCTGGAAGCGGCGGCAGGGACGAAGTTTCAGGACGACACCAGCGCATCGGAAAGCACCGGCAGCAGTCGACATGCAGATCAGCTGGATCGACGACAACGGGAGACGACAACGCATGACAGGGCTGAAGACGAACACGAGCCGACTATCGACGTCCCAACACGTCGACGAGAACACACGCATGCGGAGAAGAAAGGAGGAACACGCGTCGAGCCTTCTGGTCGACGGGAAGGAACGCTCCTCTGATACCATGTTGAGAGCGAGAGCGTACCTTAGGCTTCTTTCCCTCCCGACGAATTCACGAGAGCCCAGTAGCCTTTAAACCAGTTAGCCACTCCTTTGGGTACACTCACCACCCGGTGAGAGTAATTAGCTTGCATTTTAACACTATAGTAGGGTCGGCTATATGGATCCTTTGCCTCCATTGTGCTATCTTTAGTCATGTTCTCATTAATGCCTAAATACATCATGTCTTTCTTTATAGTTTCATTGAATTTGTCTTTTTTAAGCTGTCTAGTTCATTGAATTGGGGTAATAGTTATTTTCAAAATCTAAAATTTTAATGCTAGTTATTTTGTGTGTATGGGGGGTGTGATATATGCAATTCTAGTGTATTGATATGATGGTAAATTTATTTTATGTGTTTTTATGTTTAATAAGCTATATTTTATCTTTTTTAATTTTTGCGCCTCACGTGTCTCAGGCGTGCGCCTAGGATCCATGACCCCTTTGCACCTTGGTGCGCCTTGCGCCTTTAATAACGTCGCTCGCAGGTGGCATTTTTCAGATTTCATCGACTGGAGCACGCACATGACTCCTTTCCTTCTCCTCTGGAACCTGCTCTAAGAAGAAAGCCTAAACTTCCAATCGAGTGTCATTCACGATCGACCCTTTTCGTCGATTTTGAGCAGGTAACTGTCAACTCTCCTCATTTATGCCTGTCAAGGACTTCCTTTACTCTGATTAATTTATCGATGTCCCTCTTCCGCCGCATCTTCTTATTGACAGACTTATTAGACAAGTGTTTTTGCCGCCTTACATATAACTGTAGCTTCTTCTCGCTTGATCTATGTTAACCGTGCTTGACAAGGGTATGTGGTAACCCTTATGAATTTTATTTCATTGTTATATATCTTTCCCTTCACCTAAATGATATTATTGGGATTTCAATGTAACCCTAGATGCGAGGAAGGATTTACTTGTATGCAGTTCATAATAATCCAGAGAAATCATGTCGCCACGTCGCGTCTATGAACGCCGCATCACCGATATAAGAAATTTGACTTTTTTAGTTGGACATATCATGTTGATTAATTTATGTATTCTCTCATATGTAATTATACCTTGTTACGTAGAATTGAATAACTTGTATTTATGAAAATCATCTTATGCATAAATGAAAATAGTGATTCATAGTTGTCATTTTGTCACAATAATACAAATAATGTAGGTTAAGATACAAGAAATTTCGTTATGATTTAAGCATATCACATAGCTTCAATGATATATTTTTTCCACGTACAAATGCAAAGAAATATGAATTAAGTATTACGTAATTAGAAACTACTAAAAGTGAAAAATTATATTATAATTAATTCATGTGTTAATATCATTAACACTAAGACAAGTCATAAGACGTAAGGGTCATTAAATACGAACTTAAGATTGTGGTCTATGCAGATGTTCCCTAAGATTAATCATGCTCACCACTAATATGAAGATAAAAGATTAAATGGAACATTTAAGAATAATAGACTTATGCTGATGCTCCTTTATGTGGACCATGCCGACCATTTTATGAAGATTTATTGGTGGTACAATCGAGTGTTTTTTCTCATTATTGATAGAGACACTATCATACTCATGAGTCGTGGTAAACCTTATGAGCCTCAAATGGGGAAGTCGACACCCCATGGAATATAAATAGATGCGAGCCCGTGTCCGTGACCGAGACACACTAGAGCACTTATGTTCGTCATTAGGGACTCAAATCTCCAGTATGTGCATACGAGTTTACACAACTAAGAATAAGAAGAAAAAGAATATATAAGTCTTCTCAACTTTAAATACAAAGTCGGAACCTAAAATCCCTACACTTTAATGATTCCAAATTTAAAGAAAATTTAGTAGAAGAACAAGTCATATAAAATACATTTATGTTCGAAAGGTACCTTTATAGAAAAGCATGCATATAACTATAATGTACTTTTCTTCAGCATAAAATATTATTTTAAGCCTGCATGCATATTGTTTTTAAGTTATTTTAGTGTGACTGAGAGGAAGCGTTTTTCTTACTCACCGGATGTGCCCTGTCTTCGACTATTTTTTTCTAGGGAGCCCATGTCTGGAGATTCACTTTATACGCTTCCGAGGGTTTTTCTACATTTTAGTTTGTTTTACCTTTCAGTTGATGTATCATTTATGTTTGAACTTAAATGTATCAGAATCATTTAAAGTTTTAATATTTCAGACTCTTTGCACTTTACATTTCTAATTGGCTTTGTGAATCAGAATTTTAGGTATTTCTTAAACCTTAACTCCAGTATTTAAATTTTTTGTTGTGTACTCTAGATATACTCTGCTATGATATCAATTTTATTACTGTTGCTTAGTTTACTTCATATCATAAGTGTCGGCTGGACTTTTGAACCATGCAGAAGCTGGTGGGCCTGTAACATTCTGAATCCGATGAGGACGGTCCGATGAGAGCGGAGAGTGCTTTGAGGGCAGTGAAACTAATTCATAGTACCTTCTGTCAGGCTTCTAAGATGACAGACTTCTAGGTGAAAGAAGCTGTGGGAATGAACCGGACCTCACATCAGAATTGGATGAAAAATTGTTGGGCTTAAGGAATAATTCAGATCCTCAGATATCAGAGGTGCCTTTTCAAAGCAATTTGTGTGGTTGTGTTGGAAACTCCAAGGTTAAGCGCGCTCCGGTGAGAGTAGTTCTGGGATGGGCGACCACCTGAGAAGTGCTCGTAGGCCACCTATGAAAAAGGACAAAACCGTGCTGTTCAGGTCAATATGGGCTGAGATGAACTAAAACGAACAATACATTTGATATTGTGGGGGTTGAGTCGTTATAGTATAATTACAACTCTTCTCTTTAAATTTAACTTATTTAATGTTTTAAACTTTTTTGGTGTCCAATAAGGTTAAGGGCAACTTATGTAATAATACTAGGCTTCAAGTTCATTTGCCACCTCTTGGCACCTATTGCATCGCCACATTCTCTTAAATTTAGGGCTAGCCTGCTAACATATAGGGCCTGTTTGGCTAAGCTGTAGCGCTGGGAAAAGCAGTGGTGGGATGCAGTGGTGGGGGAATCAGCTGTTTTGCAGAGTGGTGGAAAAATTTATGAACTGTTTGAAAAACTGGATTCTCAGTGTTGTGTGAAACAGTGGTGTAGAATTAAACAGTAATGAAAATTAAACAGTGATACTAAAATTAAATAGTCATAATAATTTATGAAGTCCAAATATTGGTAATAATCATTAAACAAATACAAATGAACATAGTTTGCTCAACATAAAAGTTTGCGATAAATATAATCTCTACAGATCACGCTCCCTTGTCTGTATCGCAAACAAACATCACCTGCAAAAGAGAATTACGATAAATTAGATAAATGTAATGTAATTAAGTTGCTAAACTATATATGCTTGAATTGTACCCATGCGCATTTTCTAATTGGTCCGCAATGAATTCTCTCAAAGCAGACAACTCAACTGCACCTGTCCCCTCATGTGTAATTGGCTCTACGATCGGAGTTGTGACCCTGTCGCTCCGTTGATTTCATGCGCTTTGTTTGCACGCCTCCGCATGCACGAAGTTCTCATCATCATCACATGTTGTAAACTCTGGATCAACCCTAGATGGATGCTTTTTGATGTAATTATGGAGGGTCATTGTAGCCACCACAATTATGCATTGCTTTGAAAATGAGTGTTATGACATCTTCCTAAGGTCATTTATTTTTTCATACGCCAAAGTTTCGTTCAATAACACTACGTAGAGATGAGTGCGCTTGATTAATTCTCTCAAAGCTTTGACGTTTTATAATTATGCAATCATAGAAACTATTACAAGAACTACCAACCCAGAAATCGGAACCCAAAAATCGGAACCCTAGCTATTTCTAAACAAACAACCAACTATTTCAAGAACTACTCATAACATCGTCATCGGAAGGTGTAACCAACCCAGAAATCGGCGCAAAACATCCCCATAAATCTGATAGTGGGGGAAAAACATCACCATATCTTGGAAATCAAGTTCAAATCCGAATCACATATTACAAATATTCCAAATTCTGTCAGTAATTAAAACTGGGTGAAATATGCTTATACGCAGCTTTGCAACCATATGAAAGGAAACTAATTCTGAAGATTCTCAGAACAAGTTATTGTAAGCAAAAAAATTTCTGACAAAAAGATGCCCAAATTCCTAGCTTTGCAACCATATGAAAAGAGAAACATTAGAAAATGCTTATGGCTTTAGCTTGTGTAAAGGGAGAGAATAGAGTAGGGATAAATACTAGGAACATTTTGTTCTTAAATAAATGTTTTGCTTACAGGACTGAAGTGAACGCCTTATTTATTTTGGTGACTCATGTAGTGTTACACAAATATATGATTAAATGTAAGGTGCTTGTTAAACCTCAGAAATCTACATGCAACATACTTGATTTTTGTGATATGCAAGTACTCACGTATGCGTGTCGTGTATTGTTTCCTGCATTAGAAGCTCATTAAATTGCTTATTGTAAGCCACCCAGAACAAAAATGCCCTATAGATGCTATCTGTAAGAGTTGAGAACCGCAAGAAATATTATTTTCAATCTAAAGTATAAATATTTCACGACACCTTTATATATATACAAAGAGAGAACTCAAACCAATATTAGATGTGTGGGACAAAAAACAAGAAATAATATGGGCCTTTATAATGAACCTTTACAGTGGGTTTTAAGTTTTAATGCAATTCTTTCTTCCTCTTAAGATGGGAGTATTTAAATCTCCATCCCGGTTTTTATGCTCAGCTGCTCGGAATTAACTTTGTCCCGCTCTGAAATGTTTTGAAAGTCATGACATCTTGTTGAATTAGTATGGAACATATTTGTAGATTTCTACATTATTGGACTAGGAAAAAGCTGTATATGGAACATATATTCAGCTGCTTGGAATTAGCTTTGTCCCGCTTTGAATTTGTTTGGCATATAACTGCACTTCTGTTTCCTTCCAGTGTTCAAACAAAATACAACCAGTGACATTTTAGATATTAAGCTATCTTTGTATAGTTTATTTTTTGCTGCCTTAGTTTGTGCTACTTGGAGGGATGAAGTTGTTTTATCGTAAAATTCAAGTATCGGAGGTAAATGGTGCTCTAAAGAACATGAAAAATGGCTGGCCCAGACGATATACCCATCGAAGTACATGTTTCTTCAAATATCAGAGGTACATATTTCTTCAATAAGATACTGAAGTCAAATTGGATGTCGGACCAATGAAGAGAAAGTATCTTGGTACCTTTGTATAAGAACACAAGAGATATACAAAATTGTGTTATTTACAGAGGAATTAAATTAATGAGTCATACCATGAAACTATGAGAACGAGTAATAGAAAGAAGAGTAAGACGGGAGACTACCATCTTAGAGAATCAATTTGGATTCATGCGAGGGCGGTCGACCATGGAAGCTATACATCTCTTGAGGAGACTCATTGACAACTATCGAGGAAAAAAACAAGATTTGCATCTGTTGTTTATCGAACTTGAGAAGGCTTATGATAGGGTTCCAAGAGAGGTCTTATGGAGAGTCTTTGAAAGAAAGGTGTAAATGTATCATATATTGACATAATCAAAGATATGTATACAAATTCAGTGACGAGGGTGAGGACATCTAGAGGATTAACACAAGAATTCCCTATCACTGTTGGCTTACATCTAGGTTCAGCTTTAAGCCCTTATCTCTTTACCATTATCTTAGATGAGCTCATTGGACATATCCAACAAGCAATACCTTGATGTTTATTGTTTGCGGATGATATCGTTTTGGCCGATGAGACGTGCGAGGGTGTAAACGCGAAACTTGAATCTTGGCAAGACACTTTAGAAAAGAAGGGTTTTAGGTTGAGCAGGGCAAAGACGTATATGGAGCTTAAATTTAGCAGTCAAAAAGGACAGATGACTTCGCTATTAAGTTGGGTGATCAAGATATTTCCCGCAGTGAGTGCTTTAAATATCTTGGAATGATAGTTCAAAAAGATGGAGGTGTTGATAAAGATGTGACACATAGGATCCAAGCAGGTTGGTTGAAGTGCAGAGGTGCATCAGGGATCTTATGTGATCGTAAAGTACCATTAAAACTTAAAGGCAAATTTTACCGTACTGCAATTAGACCAACAATGCTCTATGGTTCTGAGTGTTGGGCAGTGAATTGTGTACATGAGCAAAAAATGAGAGTTGCGGAGATGAGAATGCTTAGGTGGATGTGTGGACACAAGACTGGATCAAATTAGGAATGCATGTATCAGGGATAAGACAGGAGTGATACCAATTGCAGAGAAGATGCGAGAAGCTCGACTAAGATGGTTTGGACATGTACAAAGGAGACCATTAGAGGCACCTGTTAGGCGTTATGAGAGTTTAGTCACTAGGCATGTTAAACGGGGGAGGGGTAGAAAATAAAGACTTGGAATGAGACTATAAGGTAAGACATGATGTACTTAGGCATTAGTGAGATTATGACTAAAGATAGGGCACAATGGCGACAAAGGATCCATATAGCCGACCCCACTATAGTGGGATAAAGGCTTGAGTGTTGTTGTATAATTTGTGCTATTTATTGTATGATGATGAAATTCCGTGTCAAATATTGTATGCTCATGCATACGCAAGATAGAAGGTAATATAACTTCGACTCATATTCTTTCAATTAGCATATATATCTTGTATTCCATTTGCATGTTTCCTGCTGTGTTGTTAAGCTTTGGAATCTGAGAGTTGAATCATCCTCTAGAAAATGATTGTTTGTTCTTCTTAATCAATTGAATCTATTACATGAGCTATGTTCATTGAATCTATTATCTATGATACAAATCCTGAATATGCAAATCATCACCAGCCTTCTATCTCTTTCACAAAGTATTAGAGATAGAGAATAATCTTTCCCCACCAAAAAATGTCCCTTTCGTTGTCGATTCAATTTATATTTGTATGTATGTCAAGAGTATACAAATTCCTTATGATTCAATTTATATTTGTGTCATCATCTTGTGTGTATTTTAGGGTTACATAAAAACATGATAGATACATATTATATTTTACATACATAATATTAATATTTATATATTGTAGTTATAAAACTCGACATTTTCAAATGTCTCCGACATCCGACATTTAAAACCCCAATCTGATATGTACCCGACATTCGACATTTAAACGTTGGTAAGAACTCACCCCAATTTTACCCTTCCCTTTGTCCTTCCTTGATCGTTATCCTTTCCTCTGCGCGATGTCATTTCCTACATAACTTATTGCGGATCAGAATTTAAAAGCTTAGAAATCATATGTTTATTTTTCCAACTTTCTTTCCTCTCTCGTGCGGGTTACATTTATGCGAGATTAAATCCCTAATGTCCTTCGGAGGGTGGGTGTACAACGCTTACTAATGCGCACATGTCCAGACATTTAGGGCGATATGGCTAAATGAATGCATATAAGTCACCTTGCATTGCCCTTGCATTACCTTTCGTGTTACAAGTGCTTCCCCCACATTTTCTGACTACGACTGCCCAAACATATCATTGCCCTAAAATCAGCCCTCTTCCAAGTCATCCTAAGGTATCACTTTTCCCACAAGCATAATTAAGACTATTATGAAGATTAACCAAAATCCCCCTTCAATATAAGCCCCCTTTTCCCTACGTTGCAATATATACTTCAAATTTGTGCTATGCACGCATATTTATGGCAAGGAAACTAAGAGAAGCCTTCAAATCAACCCTCAAGCCGCCTGCCCTTACACAACGATGGGCTTCTTGCATGAAATAATTAAACCAACGCATATCAATCCTTATCCATCATCCACGCTAAGCAAAATGACGAAAACTCTTGATTCTAACATTAAGGTTTACTATCTTTGGACAAAATTAAGAAAGGAAAGCCGTTTTGGCATGGGGAATCAATTCAGAAATTTCTACTTATCCTCTATAGTGAAAAGAAGAAGAAGAAATCCAAACAAAGCAAGCATAGGGTTTTCGGCCCTATGAATTGATGTATACTAAAATCTAAAATTGATTTTAAAAGATAATTTTTGTGGTCCGATTAAAATTATGCGGCTTAATATGACGTACCGGGCTATGACAAGCGATAATTTAGACAAGGATTTGCAAAACCCGCATAAAGTGGCTAACCTTTGTCCGCATTCAACAATATAGCTAATTTATTTTCTTTGCAGTATTTCCCTCATCCGCCGAGTTCCTAGACTGCATTCCCTCTCCTCCATCGAGATTCTATACGCAACCCTGACAATTAGAGCTAATGTTAATTTAACAATATAGCAAATTAACGACAAATAGAGCTAATGTTAATTTTGTGGCAAGCAAGCTCTGACAATTATAAAACATTCCCATGCATTCATGAAAGTAGACTAAGAGTTATCGAGATCCGAAATAAGGTGAGGGTCTTACCGATGTCGTGTGCAATGATGTGTCCCAGCTGTGTTGAAGTGGAGATTTAGGGCAGATTACCTTTGTCCTGGAGCTGGAACTGAGGAGAAAAGCTATGGAGAAAGGAGTCGGCCTGGGAGGAAACTCAACAGTGGATTACAAAAGGTCGGAAGCTGGCTGTCGGTGTCCAGATGAGGTGTTTTGTGGCCGGAAGTCAGCCGTAGAAGGTTTTCGGCGGTGGATGCAGGGCAGAGAAACAAGCTTTCCGCGGCAGAAGGTGTCAGAAAGTTGAGAGAGGGCTGGATCTGTGCTCGCCTGCGGCCTGGTCAGGCGGGGGGGGGGGGGGGTCGCCGACGCCGGGATGTCCTCTGGAGGCGTCGACGGGGATTGGCTGACGTTCGACTGGCGATGTGGATGGTTTCGACGAGGGTGTGGCGGGTAATAACGAGCAGAGTAAAAGCTCTCTGCCCGATTCTTTTCCCGTCTCCCCCTTTCCTTGGACCGACTGACCTAAATAAGACTATAGGCGGTTACATCAAATTAACATTTAATCGGAGCTTTTAAGGATATTAAATGAAAGAGGTTTTCCAAACTTAAAAGGTGGAATCAATGGCTTTGAAGGGGGCCGACTCTTGGTTTCAAATGCATACTTAAATGTGAATTGGAATCCAAGAGGTTTGATAAGTTAAATCTAAAATTCATATTAAATAAAATTATTATTTTAAATTATTAATTTCAAATTTAATTTTATTTAATAATTTCTTGTTTGCCCAAAGTAACCCTAGCCCTAATTTGACGGATCAATTTATTCAGGATCTTATTGGTCGGTCACACCAATAAGTCGTACGAATGACGCGGTACAAATCACACTAATACACAGAAAATAAAAGACAAACTTGCGCGACGATATGCGCTACATATTATTTAGCAAAATACAGTAAAATAAAGTAATGATGCAATTCAGGTTGCATCAGAATTCCCAGTCATATATCCACATATAAACATAGAGGAGTTGAAAGGGAGGGATTACCTTGAGATTAAGGAGAGAATCCTTCTAAACGCGGCGGTTTTTGGCTCGTCGGCGTCGTGTGGCAGCGAGAAGAGGCGAGGGTTCGGTAGAGGGAAAAGGAAGAGGGCTCTGTTCTTTCCTTATTAGCGACTCCTCCTTATCGTGACCCAGCCGACTTCACGAAGTCATGGCCCGTGGCATGCATGCAGCCCGGACGCATGAGTCACGCCTTTTCCTATAACCCGCCGGTCCCTTTTGTTATATTCAGCCAACCCTTGTTTAAACACACTTAAATACCTAGAGTAAACATATTAATATACTTTAATGACCCTAATTTCGTTACGACTTTAAACTAATGTACTCACGTGCATACATTCAATTCATTATGACTTTAAACAAATGTAATTACTCTAAACTAATGTAGTTACATACTAAATATTAACATTATTTTTAAAACATTGATTTTATAATCGATTCGATACGTCGAAATGTTGACGTTCATATGTCCCAGATTAAACTTTAATATACATTAATTTATTTAATGGTACCTTGTGAAGTTTGTCGACATCACAACACATCTGCATAAGAGGGACTGGGAGTGCCAGAGAGAGCTTGGTGGCTTGATGGTCCAAGATGTACAAGTCCCTCACAATTCCTATCATTGCCAATACACTGCTTTTGCCAAATCCTGAAAAACATAACCACCTGGGAGGAATGTTACGGAGCAGTTTAAGATTGTGGTCAAATGACTAATATATACCAAATTTCGAGGAGATGTAGGAATATGTAAAATAGATGCGGCATAACATAGGCACATAATACAGTTCCCTTGCCAGCAATAGAAGAAAAAAGTCATCGGCGATGATAACTTTATCATGACCTGAGGGTGAGGTTTTGGAGGTAAAACCTGACGGTGCTTTGGTAATATGTGATCAGTCGCCCCGGAATTGATAATCCATTCAGATTGGATAGCGAAAGCAGATTGTGTGCTTAGAGTACCTAAGGTCGCGAATACAACGATGGAAGAATTTCTTTGAGAGCGTACCAGGCGTCGCGGAGCATTAAGTTCTTTAGTTGAAAAACCGTCGAAGGAGAGTCCACCAGTATTGACTTCAGTAGCATGATCAACGGGACGATGGTTGGGCTGGCGAGGACTACCACACCCACAACTATTATTAACTTTTTGCGAAGGGCAATGTGAGGATATATGTGGAAACAAGAGTCTTGGACATGTCATTGTTTGCCATATTGATCACACATCCAAACAGGTGGACCGGAAGATGAAAGGCCTCGACCAATGCCAGCAAAGGAGGATCGATCAGGCACCCTATTGGAATTAAGAGAGCGTCAACGATCCTCGTCACCCAAGACATGCTAAATGCTTCCCAAAGAGAGGGAAGAGGTTGGTTGTTCAGGACATGTGTGCGAATTGTGTCGAACTTCATGTGAGGCCCATAAGGAAGACATGAAGACGTCATGTGTCCTCAATTTTCAATGCACGACTGTCGGCAGTGCATGATAGAGTGAAGTTCCCAAAGTAGTCAAGTTCTTGATAAAGACGTTTGAACTAAAAGAAATAGGCGACAATGCTAGATGAGCCTTATTTCAGTTCGAGAAGACACCAAGTGAGTTCATACATTTTGGTAGAGCTACGAATTTGAGAATAAGTTTTGCAAGCTCGAGTCAATGTCTCAAAGGCAGAGTCCATAGGCATGTATTTACGGTAGTCTAAGGGAGACATTGAGTGGAGGAGTACGAGACCACCAAAGAATTGTCTGCATCCCACTTTCACCACGATGAATTAGTATTGAGAGGTTGAACAATGGTACCATTAATATACCCATACGGTTGATGACTGCGGTTGACATGTTCTGCCGCTCAAGACCATTCAAGATAATTGGAACCGTCCAAAGGCACGGTGCTAACCTAGAGGGAGCTGGAGAAACATGTGTCCGTGGATAATCATTACCCCAAGGGATTGTAATAGGAGAGGGGATCTGAACACTCAAATCCGAGGAGCTCGTCATCTAAATATTCTAAACTGTAAATCAAAGCTCGTGGGAAGGAGTCGCGGGAACTGAGCTCATAGGAAAACTGCACGCTGGAAGGGAATTCGTGTGTGGGGGAATTAGCGTGAATGGAGATGGAAGAGAACTCACAAGAGTGGAGCTCATGGGAAGAAGCACGCGGGAACCGAGCTCATTGGAAGGTTCAGCAGGGCTCGCAACAAGGTCGGCGGGATCTGGCAGGTTTTCGCACCAAGACGACAAGGTTGGCAGGAGCTCGCAGACCTTCACACTGAGGCAATGAAGGCTGAGGTTGCAGGAAGGCTGGAGCTTGCAGGACTTCATGCTGAGGTAGCATGGTCAGTAGAGTTCGCAGGTAAGTAGAGCTCACAGGTAAGCATAGATCGCATGCACTTATGGAGCTCACAGGTAGGCTGAGCTCGCAAGAGCTAGAAAGTGCGAATGGAGCTCATAGGTAGACTGAGCTTGCAGGTGTGAAAGGAGCTCGCAGGAACAATGGTGTCGACAAATCGGTGGGGCGTGCACACAAAAATCTATAAAAGTTCTGATCAAGGAGCAGTTGCTACTGAAAGGTGCAGGAGCAGCTACTGCCGTAAGGTGCAGGAGCCAAAATTGCAGGAGCTTGCAAGTAGTGCGGGGCAGTAGTTCGAAGAAAAGAAGGCGAGAGCAGCGAAAAAAAACGTTGCTCTAATACCAAGTTGAGAATCGGAAGAAATATTATTTCCAATCTAAAGAATAACTATTACATGACACCTCTATATGTACACAAAGGGTGAACGTAAATCTATATTAGAGATAAAAGGGTAGCTTGTTGCACAAAGCATCCCCGCGCAATGAGGGTCCGGGGAAGGGTCCCACCACAAGGGTGAAATGTAGGCAAACCTTACCTTGCATTTTTGCAAGAGGCTGCTTTTAAGACTCGAACCCTTGACCTCAAGGTCACACGACAACACCTCAACCGGTGCACCAGGGCTCCCCTTCTTAAATCAATATAAGAGATGCGGGACAAAAAATAATAAGAAATAATACGGGCCTTTATGGAGTGTTGTAAGCTTTAATTCAACTTTAAGTTGATACAATGACATTCCCCGCCAATTTGAAACCTTTTGTAGCTTGTTAAAGTGTAATGCTCCTTCAGCGTGTCACAGACCTAGAAAAAATGGTCAAGATTCCTGCAACTATTACTGCTTGATTGATAACTTTTAACACTTTCTATGCAAATTTTTACATTTAAGATTCTATATTTACCATCTCAAAAGGTACATCTAATACCTTCTCTTTGAAATTAAGCCTGGTGTTAATGTGTTGTTGCATTTTCCTTTTCTTTTACTAAAATCAGTTATTATCTTCAGAGTCTTGTAGGCTTCTTCATGTAATCCCAAGTTGCTTATCATTACATTCTAATTCTCATTCATTCTCTGTTTTTCACTAACTCCAATTGTATCTTCAGACATTCTTGCAGATGAAATGATTCCCAGAATTATTGATCTAGTCAGAAGCTGCTTATCGACAAACTTTGATAGTTCTATCACCATGTTTGAAAAGACTACGAAATCTATGTTTTGGTTGAGGATAATGGAAGCGATAAAAGACCAGTATGCTGTTGAAAGATTGTCTGAAACGTTGTTGCGGCAGCTGTCAACTAAAAACACCAGTGAAATAGAAGCTTATTGGGTTCTCTGGGTACTATTTAATAGGTGCTTCAAGCATGAAAATTTCTTGAGGTAATCTCACATTTTGGCATTTTCTTTGCAGTTTCAGCATTTGCTGTGCCTTCTATAGCCAATTTAAGATGTGATTTAAACTTGTTATAATTTTTTGATTTTTTTTGGCGGTAGCTTGAGTTGCTTCCAGCATGGATTTTTAACATGTTCACTAATAACTAGTGTTTTTTGTAAAAAAAAAAACTAGTGTTTTTTGTAGCATGAATATTATATTACTATCATTTCTCTGTGACGTGTGCTTTCTTTGTCTTCTTACTTTAAGGGCATGTTTGTAGCACTCTTTTCCCAGCATCTGGACATTGAATGTGTCAATTAGTTTCCTTGTCATCTATGCAATTAGTATTTCTTGAAATGCTAAGTACTTTTATTTTGACCATTGCCTTCTCCTTTTCATACACATGATTATGGTAATCAATATCTAAAACTTAGATCCATTCACATCTTTAAATGGAGTTCTTCATGTTCAACATATGTTTCTAGATAACAAATTTGAATCACATAAAAGGGCAGCCCGGTGCACAAAGTATCCCAGCGCAGCGAGGGTCCAGGGAAGTGCCCCACGACAAGGGTAGGCTAACACCTCAACTATTGCGCCAATGCTCCTCTTCACGAATTTGAATCACACAAGTGAAATTATATTATTATTCACATGCTTAAAGAGTTATGATATTTAGTAAAAAAGGGCAGCCTGGTGCATAAAGCATCCCCGTGCAGCGAGGGTCCGGGGAAGGGTCCCACCACAAGGGTGAAATGTAGACAATCCTTACCCTGCATTTTTGCAAGAGGCTGCTTCCAGGACTTGAACCCGTGACCTCAAGGTCACACGACAACACCTCAACAAGTGTGCCAAGGCTCCCCTTCAGTTATGATATTTAGTTATTCACATATATTCATGCATATTTCATAACACTCACACACACACACACATATATATAATTATATATACAGGAATAGCCAATTTCTACAGTAATCCATGTCGTCTAGTCACGTGTATTTTAGATTTTCCGAAAATACCCTTCGCTTTGCACTGCTCTCCTTCCTGGCCATCGTGATGAGCCTCTTCCCATTTTTTTCGTTTACTCCTCTCCCTCTCACTCTCCCATCCCCTAGGAGTTCCTTGACGCGGATCATGCTTTCCGCCATTTTTTTGCAGGTGTCGAAAACAGTGAATTTAATGAAGTTGGCGAGGAGCTGATCTTCCTCCTTCGTCCATCTCCCCTTCTCTAGTCCCACTTTATCGCAACAAGGAGCCCTTCCCATTGTTTTCTCTCTCTAAGAGGAAGAAGATGATGGAAGGGAGGGGGAGAGAAAGAGAGGGAAGAGAGAGAAAGCTATTTCTTCCCCACTCCGTTTCTCCTCTGCTTCAATCAGGGTTGTACGAGCTCCGACTCCTGCTATATAGCAAAGATGACCACCATATTCATCCCGAAAAACCATTTAAAAACCCATCTTGAATCGAAACCGAAATGTCGGATGGAATATTCAGTCAATCTGTAAAAAGCATATTCTCAGTACCAACCCTCTTAGGCATTTATCTCCAGGAACCTTCTCCATTATTTTTAATGAAGTTGGCGAGGAGTTGATCTTCCTCCGCCGTCCATCTCCCCTTCTTCAATCCCACTTTTGCAGCAAGGAGCCCTTCCCATTGTTTTCTCTCTTTAGGAGGAAGAAGATGATGGAAGGGAGGGGGAGAGAGGTAAGAGAGAGAATGCTATTTCTTCTTCCTCACTTTTTTTTTCTCTGCTTCAATCGGGGTTGCCCCAAAAAAACTGTGAGCGACCGACGGACAGGATACTGTTTCGATACTTTTCATCTGCGGGATTCGCGTTATATATAGTATAGATATATAAAGGGAGTTAACGCCTCGACAGTTCCCTGTCGACGACCCACGCTACCTTTGAGTTTCCAAAATTACCCCTGCTTCTATCTTTGGTTGCCCTATACCCGCTTTTCTTTCGTACCCACTCTTCTTCTGTCTACCACAACCTATTTAATGCATGTTATTTGTGATATCACATTAATAATGATCATACAACAAATTTTATATTTTAATTATATAAATTTTTTTTTTGAAGGGGAGCCTCTGCACTCCGGTTAAGGGTGTTGATGTGTGACCTTGAGGTCACGGGTTCAAGTCAAGTCCTGGAAGCAACCTCTTGCAAAATTGCAGGGTAAGGTTTGCCGACATTTCACCCATGTGGTGGGACCCTTCCCCGGACCCTCGTTGCGCGGGGATGCTTTGTGCACTGGGCTGCACTTTTAATTATATATAAACAAATTAATACTTTTTTTAGATAAAAGAAAACAAAGGTAGAAAATAAAAGTATATAATATAGAATTAAAATATAAATTAAAATAATAGGTCATCCTTCACAACTGTCTGTGAAGAGTGTGAAGGTGAATCGAAAACCATGAACCGAACCGGAACCGCAGAGAACCGAACAGAACCGTTCGCGAATTATTTGGTTCCGGTTTGAATTTTGTGACCGTGAACTACAATGGTTTTGGTGTGGTTCCTTTATTTTATTATCTGGACCGAAACTGAAACCGAAACCGCAACATACAAGTCTCGAGCGGTTTCATAAAAACAACTCTACATACTAGCATCTTCGCACATATCTATAATGCTACATGGGGGTCCCATCTGGGCCACCTCCGAGCAGTTTTTCAGTTAGTCCGTACTCACCGATTATTCTTGAAGAGCGCCAAGTGTTCTTTTGTGATGGACCGGGTTTCCTACTTGGGCCATTTTGTTGACAGTACATGGGTGTCCGCTAACCCCCTCAAGATCCAGAGCGTGATTGATTGGCCCCTTCCCCAATCCTAGCGGGAACTCCGGGGTATTCTTGGCCTAGCCTGCTATTATCAGCATTTTGTACAGGGGTCATCATTGCAGTACCATTGTTTGCCCTATTGAAGAGACGGTACTTTTCTTGAGAGGACTCGACAACGACTGCTCTCTGCGCTCTTCAGCAGGCCTTGGTGTTGGCCCCAGTTCTGCGTCTACCGGACTTTGACCAGGAGTTCCAGGTTAAGTGCGACGCATCCGGACAGGGGTGCAGTGTTGTGCTCCAACAGGAGCGCCATTCGATCGCATATTTTAGCCGTCAGATTGCCCTTCACCATCAGAAGCTTCAGGCTTATGAGCAGGAGCTGATTGGGCTGGCCAAGGCCGTCCAACATTGGAGACCGTACTTGTGGGGGCGTCCTTTTCTGATTCACATCAATCATTTCAGCCTCAAGTACCTATTGGAGCAACGCCTCACCACGGCCCCGCAACAACGTTGGATCAACAAACTTTTGTGCTTTGACTTCCGTGTGGAGTACAAGGCGGGGGCCTTGAACCGATCCGCCGCCGCCCTCTCCCGCCGCGATCACCAGGAAGGGCCCTTATTGACCATGTCTCACCCGACCTCGACCCTTCGCCACCGCCTGCAGACGGAGATTCAGGACAGTCTGATTCTACGTGAGCTCCTTCACCGCATTGAGGAGGGGAGGTTGCCCTTGCATTGTACACTTCAGTACAGGCTCATCCTATACAAGGATCGACTCTATCTTTCAGCCAATTCTCCCTTGATCTCGAATATTCTGTCAGGGGTCCACGACACCGCCCCTGAAGGGGTTCATAAGTCCCTTCAGCGGATCCAGGCGGAGTTCTTTTGGAAGGGACTCAAACGGAGGGTCTAAGACTTCATCGCCCTCTGCCCCACTTGTCAGCGTAGCAAAGCCGACCACCTCTTATCAACCGGGCTGCTCCATCCCCTTCCCATCCCTCTGCACAGATATGGGCGGATATATCTATGGAATTCATTGATGGGTTACCTACTTCGAGGGGGCTATCCATCATCTTCGCGGTGGTAGATCGCTTGTCCAAGGGCGTGTATTTCATGGCTATGAGTCGTCCTATTGTAGGGAACGTGGTGGCCCGCATCTTCTTCGATCAGGTATTCCGCTTACACGACATTCCGAAGAGTATTGTGTCTGACAGAGACAAGATTTTCACCTCCCTCTTTTGGCAGGAGTTATTCGCTTTATGTGGCACAAAGCTGACACTTTCTTCGGCATACCACCCGTAGTCGGACGGGCAGACGGAGGTAGTCAATCAGACACTGGAGATGTACATGCATTGTATTACTGGGGATCTCCCCAAGGATTGGGCAAGGTGGCTTCCATGGGTGGAGTATTGTTACAATACGTCCTACCATTCAGCACTGCAGACCACACTTTTCCAGCTAGTCTATGGCCATGACCCGCCTCGTCTCCTTACATACGCCAGCTCATCTGCCAGCTCATCTGCCCGCTCACCTACCGTCGATACCGAGCTGTCCACATCCTCGCCTTAGCCCGTGAGGACTTCTTTAGGTTCAGGCCCGCATGGAGACCACCATCAACCAGGGACACCAAGCTATTCTTCGCCCCGGGGAATTGGGTGTGGCTTAAACGCTGCCCTTACCGTCAGACGACCATAACTCATAGTTCATACAACAAGCTGGGGCCCAAGTTCTATGGGCCGTTCGTGATTTCAGAACGCATAGGCGAGGTTGCATACCGTCTTCAACTCTCGCTCAATGCACGAATCCCCGACATGTTCCACGTCTCGCAGCTGAAGCCGTTCGTGGGGGTACCACCTTCCGAATCCTTGGTCCACTTGCCCCCACAGCTCCAGGACAAGCTTGAATACAAGCTTGATGACGACGCGGGAGAAGATGTTATGGATGTCACGGACCCACGTTGGGGGAGCACGTACAAGCGCCGCACCTCGGTGCACACCGCTTAGACTTATCTTTTATGCTTACCGCATTGTATCTTTACGTTCGGCATTTGTATTTTAATTTGGAACTTTGGGTTTGGGTTGGTCTCCAACCCATTATGGGGTTGGAGTGTGTTTGGTTTGGGGGTATGCATCATTAATCAAATATCTCTCTCTTTAATTCTCCTCCCTCCACCTCATGGAAACCCGATGCCCTAGCCACTCCACGCCTCCCACTCGCAGCGCAGCCCAGGATCGCCCTTTCCGCCAATTCCGTCGCTCAACACCGCCGATCGACTGCTCCCCCTCCATCCGCCTCCTTCGTCTCTCCTCTCCCAACGAGATAAGGTTCGAGAGGATCTCGCAAGAGCCACGCCGATCCTCTACGGGACTTCTCCCTCCTTCCCCCGCGAACGTGGTTTCAAACGAAGTCCCTTAACACATGCTTGCGTATTAGAGAGGATTCTTACCCATGTCTCAAGGTATAAATCTCTCCAAGACTCGGTGTCCTACATCTCAGAAAGTTAGAGGCCACATAAGTATGATTTCATATGCTTCGGCGATTGGATCTATCATGTATGCAATGTTATGTACTCGTCTTGATGTCTCATATGCACTCAGCATGACTAGCAGATGCCAATCCGATCTAGATGAAGATCACTGGACGATAATCAAGAATATCCTGAAGTACTTTCAAGCAAAGTTATCAGGATCGCGATCCGGATCGTAAGATCTTACGATCTTACGATCCTGATTTTGTAAATCGATCTGGATCTTACCTAGGATTTAAATCGGCGCCTCTACGACTGAGATCGCGATCCGGATCTTAGGATCTGTAGGATCGCGATCCCGACACGATTCTACCGATCCAGCCAAAGGGAACTAGAAACATGCTCAACCCTATCTCGACCTCATTCAACCGGTCCAACGCCCATAACCCATCGCTTAACCTTATCCCAATCCCACCCCCATACCTTATCACAGAATCATGTCGTGCCGCTTTACCGTATCCCAAGTGTCAATTGTCGACTGCAAACGGAGGCCAAGGGCTACATCTTTGGTCACTTCCAGTCCAGAAAACGTCTTCTTTTTCCTTCCTTACCAGGTTTCATTTTAGGTGGTGTCGATGTCTTATCTTCTATTTCTATGTATGGCAATCCAATGTTCAGTAATCCAGTGACTTCTTGCTTCCTGCTTTCAGGCCGACGTCTTCTCTTTCTTTCTAGCGTACGAGCAATGTAGCGGTTAGAAATTTAGAATACGAGCAATCCAGTTTTCATGCTCCCAGCATACGAGCAATCCAACAGTCTGGGTTCGTCTGCCTGCTTCTAGGCTTCCGCCAATCCATTATGTCCAGATTTGTTATTACTGTTAGTAGTCATTGAGTGTCCTACCTGAAACTGAAAGTGAAGTTAGTATGATATTATCTTTTTGATTTAGTTATTCAATTGTTTTTTGATATAATTATTCATATACTCCTCAATTTAATGATTTTTTTGTTAATTGAGCATGTAATTGGATAATACAAAGTTCAAATTTATATTTTTAGGCTTAATTTATGAATGTTATAGAATCTAGCGATCCTCGATCCGATCATACGATCCGATCTGATCCAACCTCGAAACGATCTCACCTAGGATCTCGATTCTGACAACCTTGCTTTCAAGTACTAAAGATACATTATTGGTTTATGAAGGTAATGATGAACTATTTGTAAGGAGTTACACTGATGCTAATTTTCAAACCGATAAGGACGACTCTAAGTCGTACTCGGGTTATGTGTTTTGGTTAAATGGAGGTGTTGTAAGCTGGAAAAGTTCGAAATAAGAGATAGTGACCAATTCTACTACAAAGACTGAGTATATTGTTACTCCTAATGCAATAAATGAGGTTGCTTAGATTAGGAAGTTCATCACCGAGCTTAATGCCATTCTTAGCATTATTGGTCCAATGAGTCTTTTACTGTGACAAGAATGGAGTCATTGCACAGACCAAATAACTTAGATCTCATCATTTCAAGCACATACTGCGACGATTCTATCTTATTGGGGAGATCACGGAGATATCAGATGTGAGTATATGCAGGGTGCAAATGGTGACAATATTGCCGATCCACTAGCGAAAGCTCTTCCTCAGAAGAAGCATGATGGTCATATTAGATCACTTGGTATTAGATACTTGAGTGTTTAATTCTAGTAGAAGGCTTATGAGTTATGTATTTGTCTTATTTTATGTTCATGTGATTACATTAAACTATTGTTTTCTTTATATAGATCTACATTTATATTTTTTTTATTTTTTTTCTATATAGAGAGTATAATTAAGCATAATGATTGTCATTAAAATAATTGGCTTTCATAGGAATTTAAGTGTGTGACTTGAATATGAGATCCTATGTATCTATATGAAATTTTATTCTTAAATCGTCCATAGTCAAAATATTATTGTAGAATTGGACAATAATGATACATTAAAACTATTATGTGGGTTGACTGATGATCGAGTCTCATAGGTCATGAACTCATGATATTGGATATCAAGTAATCACATGAGTACTTGTTAGAGAATAAGTGTACTGGGTAGTCCCACCATGAAAATATTTTATGGATTGCTTAAAATATTTTATGAGATTCTCATAGTGACAATGATGTTGGTTCTTTGACCTGAAGTCTCTACAATCATTGCTTGAGAAGCATACTTTGATGCCAACTACAGTCTTTGAGAAATGTTGATGATAAGGTTGGTTATTGGGTCAGTTCCAAATCATGTAGGTAAATGTAAGTGATGTAGATAAAATTTGCCTCTTTTATATAATTGGAGTGACATATGTTGTCTCCTTGATGGAGTGAGACTATGAAATGCATCAATGTGCTAAATTGAGTTAATATGTGATATTGAGCTTATTTATTTAATATAGTCTACTCCAGAATCAAGTAAACATAGATTGAAGTATTAAGAAGGTGACACATTCCATGCCTCAAGCTCAGTTTGGATGTCAAGGTCAAATAAACTAAACAACGCTAGAACATTGGTTGTTAAGGTTACGTCGAATTATCGATTTTGTCTTACTTGGATAACGATGATGTATTACTAGATGTCGCTTATTGCTCGTGACATTATGATTGATTTGCTCTAGTTCAAATGAGAGACTGTTAGAGTCTGACATAGGAGCAATCAAAAGATTAATGTCACTGCCAATGTAATATGAACATATGATGTCGTATACTAAGAATGTATTGAATTAGGAAGAATGATCGGGTTGAGTTTAATATAAGTCGGATTTTAATTTAACCCAAGACCTGAAATGTATTAATGATTAATAATTAATTTAAAATAATTAGTGTCAGAGTTACTAATTCGGTTTTGAACCGAAGATGTGTCATTTAAGTTTTCGAACCGAATAGATGAATTTTGGATGCCCATTACTCGTCATTTAGTATTTTTGAAACATGTACTCTCTTGATATAAACGTAGTATTATAGTTTTCGAAACTCGAGCTTACATTTTTTACGTGGGCTTCTTTAAGAGAAACTTAGAGAGAAGAGAGGAGGAAAACATAGGCATCCTCTGAAGAGATAAAGCTATTACTTTGTATCAGAGACAGAAGATCTTCTTTATTGCGTGTCATTGACGGACTGTGTCGGAGTTCCAGGTGTTCATGTGAATACCAATAGAGACGCTCATAGATTTCTGCGTTTGTTCTTCGACAAGTTCTTCCGAAACAAAACAAATATTTTCGGTTTCGTTGCAAGTATAACTTAGATACCTTGATTAGTTTGTTTCACATGGATCTTGTGGGAGTTTCGTATATTTCCGTTGCACATTTGATCCCCACGAAATTCAACAAAAAGAATTTGCTTTTAAGTTTGGAAACTTACCACAAAGAATTCCCATGTAAGAAGCAAAATGCTACACAAGTCACTTGGTATCATTAACTTGTAGACAATCTCATTAAATTTCTTCAACACTTCACAAGAACCAATCGTCTTATTGTTAAGTTGATTCTATTCTCACATTGGAATATGTCAATTTGTTCTGAATTTTTGCGCAAGAGAGACTCAAATCGACCTTACGTCTTCAATATTGGGATTATTTTGAACTCGCACAATTTTTAATTTTGCTGCAAGAGACGTGTTAGTATAATCCATTCCAAAGTGTTGTGAAAACTCTTTGGCTACGAGGTAAGCCTAGATCCATTCCACAGTGCAATCACACTTTTGTTTCATTGCGAACACCCACATACAACCAACCACTTTCAGTCGGGGAGGCAAAGGAACCAAACTCCACGTTTGATTGAAGGTCATGGCCATCAGTTCACACGACAGCATGCCACCTTAGGTGAGCAAGAGCATCCTTCGCTGATGGCGGAGGGGAGAATTAGTCAAAGAGCTAAACGCTTTATGGCGGAGGGTGTACGTTGATGATAAGAAGCAAACTAAGTAATCGGGTGAGACGTGAATGGATGTTTACCTTTCCTTAATACGATAGCCAAATTTGCTTCTGAGAGCCCGACTGATGGTGTGGGTAGCAATGACAACTGCATATGAGGACCTACATGTAAGGAATCTGATGCGCCCTTCGCCGCATCCGATGATGCGCCCTTCGCCGCATCCGATGATGCATGATATCATCATGCGTTATCTTTTTTTTGTTATTTCATTTATATTATGTAATTTTCCTTTCCCGTGCGCAAATTTCATTTTGAGTTTTATGGCTCATCGGTTTGACCACCCGATGAGACCTTGAATAAATGGTCCTGCGATTTTGCAGCTAGGATGGAAAAGACAAACTTTAACTAATTAAAGACGCATAAGGCTAAGATGGAAATCTAGAAGTTTTTTATTTTACCTCTAATCAAGAGAAGATTTTAGGAAATAATATTTTGGAACAAAATATTAAAATCGCATCGAGTGGCTCCTTTGGAAACAATTAAAAGTGCATCAAATTCATAAGTTGCTCCTTTGGAAACAAATAAAAATGCATCAAATTCATTAGGGCCTCAAATTCATTCTACATAAAAGCCCTGTGAACAAAAAAAAGGGAGTTGGGTAAATAAAGGAACAAAATTTTTGTTTCCTCTGTAATACTAGATACAGTGTTTGCATATCGTACGCCCACCCCTCCCCCCTGGTTCCTTGCTCCTTCGAATCGGGAAAAGCTGACGGATCTATTCCCCAACGTCGCACAAGAACCAATCGCTCCTCTCTGGATGGACTCCTGTCGAGATCTGCTCGACGACGTGCAACCCGGATTGTCGAACGTGTTTCGTCTACTGCCGCCGATCTGCCCTGCTGAAGCCGACCGCCTGCTGCCGGTCGCCGCCGACCTCTCCCTCCATTTCGGCGACCCGTTCTATACCATCTCAGTCTTCAGATTGTCGTCGACCGCAACACCCTACTCCGACAATCTTTCGACCAACAACTTCTTCTTCCTCCATGCTGTGAGGTCTGAATCGGATTGCTCTTACTTTGTCGTAGCCTTGCATATATCTTGGGTAACTCCGCCTCACTCGTGCTCCGTCTATTTAGCTTAGCCTTATGCAATCCAATTAATTAACTATAAGCTTGCCTCGGACTCCTGTCGAGATCTGCTCGACGACGTGCAACCCGGATTGTCGAACGTGTTTCGTCTACTGCCGCCGATCTGCCCTGCTGAAGCCGACCACCTGCTGCCGGTCGCCGTCGACCTCTCCCTCCATTTCGGCTGCCCGCTCTATACCATCTCAGTCTTCAGATTGTCGTCGACCGCAACACCCTACTCCGACAATCTTTCGACCAACAACTTCTTCTTCCTCCATGTTGTGAGGTCTGAATCAGATTGCTCTTACTTTGTCGTAGCCTTGCATATACCTTGGGTAACTCCGCCTCACTCGTGCTCCGTCTATTTAGCTTAGCCTTATGCAATCCAATTAATTAACTATAAGCTTGCCTCGGACGTTCGCGCTATTTTCAATTGTCGTTTATTCATAAATTATTATATGTGATTAAGCTTGTGTACGTAGAGATACCGCCTCAGTTCGAACCGTAAACATTCGAGAATTTCATCCTCAATAACGATTAACGACTCTAGAATTTCAAACGTCAAGTGTGATTTCGCGCGCAAAATTTGGATTTACTCTCTCGGCTTACATCAGGATCCATAGGAGTTGAGGATGGTTTTGAAAGGGCGGAAATATGTTTTCGACTACAAATGTATTGATGATAGGAGGGAAAAGAGATTTGTGAAGAATCTGGAGTGGGAGGTTGAGGAGTTTCATATTCGGTATCTCGGTGAACAGGGAGAGGCATTGGAGGAAAGGTTGATGGATGTGTGGATGGAAAGTAAGACTTGTCTTGAAGGAAGGTCCGATCACAAGAGAAAATTGTGTCAAAGGTGTTGAAATTATAAGCCTTGCTAAGTACGAGAGTAGCCTACAACCATCATCTGTTAAACCCGAGGTCAAATTTATCACGTTTGGATATATGATGGAGAACAGTGTTTGGTCGCGGAGGATACACGAGGGCATGCGATTGATGTAAAAATGTGCTTAAAATTGCGAAATTCTAAAAGTATTTCGTAACATTTATGTGGAGCGTTATGGAGCGGACAACTTCTGAGAGATGCCTATTTTTGCGCTCAACCATCCCATTTTGTTGAGGGGTATATGCGCATGTAGTTTGGTGAAGAATACCATGAGAGTGATAAAACTATTGAAGTGGTTTTGCTAATACATTCTTTTGCATTGCCGGACCAGAAAACTTTTACGAATGTTTTGAACTGAGTAAGAATTTCTACATAAAACATTTTGATGACTGAGAGGAGCTAAGTGTGTGAGTGTAATAAGTATAACCAAGTCTTACGTGAGTGATCGTCAATAAATATAACAAAGTAATTATATCCAGCCATACTCAAAAGCTTAAAGGGTCCCCAAATATTACTATGAACTGCATCAAAGATTCGATTACAATAGTCAGAGTAACGATGTTTGCCTAAGATATTTAAATCACAATTGAAATTTGAAAAACTAAGGGTAAGTAGCATAAGACGCAAAGAAGAGAAGGCTGGATGACCGAGAGATCGGTGCCACTAGTTGGTTGAGGTACTCATAGACATACTGGGGATTTGGTCCACATAGTACAGTCCGTTTGTGCTTATGTTCCCACCGATCGATTTTTAAATCAGCAGATCCTCTATCACAAATTTGGAGGAGAAAAATGTTACAGAGTAGTTGAGATCGCGAGTTAGTCAACATATTAAGAGGAGATTATGATTAATATCGGGAACAATTAAGGTATTTTGTAAACGTAATGTGGGAGAGAGATATCTGTGTACCCTGGAACATGCATTGTAGAACAATCAACAACAAAGATAAGTTTGTGATGCATGAGGCGAAGGTTGGGGTGACCATCTTTTTGGCATTTGGAAGCACCCGAGTCAGTAATCCAAGAACCAGAGTGAGATAAAAGGGATATGCCTGAGGGAAGAGAGATATTTACTAACTAAGTCGGTTCAATCGCAAAGACGTGACCTTGTCCATCTAAGGATTCAGTGAGAGTAGTAGCTTTAGCGGATTGGGTAGAGGATTGTCTTGCGGTAGGGACATCTTCAGGATAACCATATTTCTCCCAATAATTTATTTCACAGTGATTGTTGTCACCACACCAACCATAATATTATCCACCACGTCCAGATCGGTCCGCGCCACAACCCCGAATGGTTTGGGAGGTCACGCTACTCTTAGTTGAGCCCCGACCATAAGAAGCACCACCACGTCCCAAAATATCAAAGCATCTCCGACCTTATGCAACAAGAGGTCGTGGTAACTGACATAGTGCAACGATAAATTATGGACAAAGTGGTGTCAATGGGTGCGAGTTGTGCGGGAGAAGATGAGGGAATGAGCAACATTATAGGAGATGGTTAGGAACACTGTCACGACCCGTCTAAAAGCAAAAGTCAGAGCGCTCTTTGAGCGGGTCGTGATGCCACAGACATGGGGGAAAGAGTCACCATGTCTGTTAGGGGGGAGCTGAATTAGTAATAGTGTTTAAAATAAATAATTTGAAGAAAAATACATTATCTTTATGTGGAAGCTTTAGAATATAACAGTGAAAGGAAAATACTCGTGCATTTTAATAATAATCATGTTACAAAATGCTGGTACAAATTTCATGCAATAAAAATCCCAAGGAAATGAACATGCAACAACATCAAATTCCAGTACATAACTTTTAACATAGCAGTTGTCCATGAATTAAGAGAAAATGACTGATCATAATTATTACATAACAAGCAATATCAGACAGTAAAGAAAATACAACATAGAACCTGACACTCACGGAATAAGATAAACCTCCAAGAATAGGAACTTGTCGCGGATCGGGCTCAGGTGGCGGGCGGCGCAATCACAGACTCTAAGGTAAATTCCAAAACAAACAAGGAAAAAACCTCAGAACTTTGGTAAAAGTAAGTGAAGTAATTATACAACTAGCAAGAGGTCAGAAATGTACGTGTACAAATTTTCAGGAAATGAAGCTAACAAAACAGACTAGTAAATGAGTCAAGCAGAAACAACCAAAATTATTATCCTACTCTAGGGTGTAGCATATATTTATTCATGTAATGACATAAGCTGTAACAAATGAAGATTGTAAGTGTTTTTATTTGATGCAGAAGATTCATGATTCAGAAGAATTCAAGATCAGATTTAGGACTTATCAGAGATTCAGAATTTATGCCCGTGATCTCTAAGGGCGCGTCTGGGATCTTATGTGATCGTAAAGTACCTTTAAAACTTAAAGGCAAGTTTTACTGTAATGCAATTAGGCTAGCAATGCTCTACGGTTCTGAGTGTTTGGCAGTGAATGGTCTACATGAGCAAAAAATGGGTGTTGCAGAGATGAGAATGCTTAGGTGGATGCGCGGTCACACGAGACTGGATAAAATTAGGAATGAATATATCAGGGATAAGACAGGAGTGGCGCCAATTGTAGAGAAGATGCAAGAAGCTCGTTTAAGATGGTTCGGACATGTACATAGGAGACCATTAGAGGCACCTGTTAGGCGTTGTGAGAGTTTAGTCACTAGACATGTTAAACGGGGGAGGGATAGAACAAAAAAGACTTGGAATGAAACTATAAGGAAATATATGATGTACTTAGGCATTAGTGAGGCTATGATTAAAGATGGGGTGCAATGGCGACAAATGATCCATATAGCCGACCCCACTATGGTGGGATAAAGGCTTGAGTGTTCTTGTTGTTGATCTCTAAGGGACGGCTCTTGCGAACCCTCACCCTTGAGCCAGGGAGTTCATGCTCGACTGGTCCTTTGTTCTCGTTAGGGATTCAAGAGGGAACCCAAGTCAAGGAGTTTTATCATTTAAACACTACCTTTCAATGTTCACTTATGATATTAATGAATGAAGAGGTTCATAGTTTAGGGGTTCCTAGAGTATTAAGACATGCTATTATTGTAACGATTCAGGCTGAATCCGACGATGTCGGCTAAGCGGCGTAAGCAAAATTTAGAAACTTTATTTCAGACCTGTTCAAGCACAATCATGGATGATATTTGAATTAATGGAGATTCCTATGCTAACACATGCAGTTAACATCGCATAACCTAAACATGAGAGGGTTTAGAATTTTACCTCTCTTAAAAGTGAGGGGAGAGGAGACTACCACGAGGAATCAGAGATTTGACGGTGTTTAGGTTAGGGAAACCATAATTCTGAAGGGGTTTTGAGTGATCCTGCCAATTGATTCGACAAACGGCACCGGAAATCACAAATACAAAGAGGTTAGTTGATTATAAGAGGGGAAAAACATGGATCACAAAAAATACACAATTTGGTGCAAAAAAATTTATAAGAGACTCACGAAAAAAATCTGAATAAAGGAGGGGGGAGGGAGAAGGAGATCCTTACCCAAGAAGGCCAAATCTGGGCTCAAGGAGCCAAATCCGAGTACAGGGGGATTCGAGCAAAACCCTAGGTGTCCCTGTTGTAACCACCGACCAAAACAAAGAGGGAGAGAGACGGAGGGGCTGCCGACCCTTGGAGTGGAGGAAAGAGGGCTGCTGGAGGAAGAAGTTGCCGACCTTTTGAAAAGGAGGCGACTTCCGGCCTTGAGGAAGGGAAGAAACAACCGGCTCTTGGAGGGAAGAGAGCTGCTGCCCCTTGCTGATCGAAGAAGAAGAGGGGAAGGAGGACTCTCGGCCTTGAGGAAGTAGGAGGAAGAGGAGCAGGAGGAGGCGCCGGCGGATGCAGAGGAGCGACGAAGTCGGCGCGAGCGAGAGATGCTGCGCACGGGAGTCGAGCGGGAGCGGGTTTGCGGAAAGCCCTCGTGCGAAAAGAAATTGATATTATATACATATATTTTTAATTTATTAGTACGTGGATTGTTACACACACGAGAAGTAAAATAAGAACGAGAGCTTCTCACCGGAGTCAAGCGACAACAAGATCTGTGGAGATGGGCTGGATGACATTCCACTGCTCAAGGAGACCACCAAAGAGGGTGCCTAAGTCATGGATATCCTCAGTATGAGAGGTTGTGGTAGTTATCAGAAGATATCATATAGTTTATGTAAGTTGTCCTCGGAGGAGTACAATGGTCGGAGATGAGACTACACTTTCTTAACAGTTTGGAGAGACATGATAATGTGTAACATATGGCGTCCACAGAGTTTGAGAGCAACACGATCTCCTTTTTGTCATTCTTGAACCATGTTTCATATGCGACATCCTTAGCATCTGGAGGCTTGTATGTCTAGTGACGGTGAAGAGCTGAGAACTTTCTCAACAACATTGGACCAGGGCAAATAGTTTGCGGCTCCGGTGAGAGAAATATTTGTGAGACGTAAGACGGTCTTAAAGTCATCACGTGGATCCTTCTTAAATGTCCCTGCCATGAGAAATTACCTTAATTAACTTTAGCAAGAGCGTGCGAGAGTGAGAGCCTCAAGTGCGGGAGCAATGAAAAGGCAAGAGCTCGAGAGAGTAATTGAGAGTGCGCGAGAGACAACCTCTGTTTGGCAAGAATGATTGCAACTACGAGCACACGAAAGAGATTGGCTATGACTGGCGAGAACGGTCTCAGCTGGGAGTATGCAAGAGCGTTTGATTTTATTTGGCAAGAACGTCCGCTCGAGAAGGGTTATGGGTCAAGGGTGATGCTATTGAGGTCGACAAAAATGCGCGAATCGAAAACCTGGAGCTTTGTGCTTGAGCGCTATGCGCGAGACTAGGTGTTTCTGGAAGAAAGGTGCGAGGTGAGTTTGTATGCTAGAGTTTTAGGAAGCAAGTATTGGGTACTAGAACTTTTTAATTTTTTATCCCACTTGATTGAGGTTGGGTTGCGAGAGGAGAGGCGTTTTGTTAATGCGAGAGGCTTTGGGCCTCGATACCACTGAGTTTGGATTATGCACGCGATAGTTAATTGGCGAGTGCAAGGGGAGTTGTTCGACGAGACCAATACTTTTGTGCGAGTGGGAAAGAGAGAGAGTAGTGAACAAAATTTGTCGTGCATTGATGCCACGTAGAAATGGTAATTCATATATTTCTTTTTGAGGTAGAATACGTATACATATATAGATACAAGTTGAACAAAAATTAGTCTAGACAATGTGAGACTAATATATATACAAGGATGAGACACTAATGGGCCATTAGGGTGGGGTCTTCTTTACCGGGCTTTAACAAAAAAGAGACATTTTAGTACGTGGAGATCTCTTCTTTAGCCTAAAAGATAGAAAAGCTTCCCTTCTGAACATGAACTATTACAATAGTGGTCAAAAGTGTAGGAGATCTATAATACGAAACTACAAGCTGATGGAGGGTTGTGGAGGAAATAATGAAATTTGGTAACACCTTCTGACGAAAATCATGCTCGTAGGGATAATCATGTTACTGAATTTTCCCATTAGGATGAGCCTTGCACTTTGCATAGACTACGTAGAGTTTTACTCACATACTCTTGAGTTTATTTTCGATGCCTCGAGAGCCTACCCCATGTACATTCCGTCTCCCGACCCACCGGATGAGATTTTTCTTTGTGGAGACACTTGCCTCATTCTGGTGTCGCATTCCATTGTCGATACCACTAATATTCACTTGCGTCGCATTCGTGAAAAATTCTTTTAGGAGAGCTAGTTGACGAGCTTTTCCTTATTGGAGACAATCGACACAACCCAGAGCTGCACCTTTGTGTATGTCTTAAATATTTGCTCGGGTGATCGTTGCACTCACAACTTATTCTTCTATATCCCGCCGAGTAAGCCTCTTATTGCGTTACATTCCGTCCGAGATATTTGGCATGTCCGGAGCTCCTGTTTTAGTGCGGACATTTCATGGAGTCATTTCAGTATTCGTCACCCACGCGATGAATTTTTCAATACTCCACCTACCGAGCCTCCTGACCATGTACACGTCTTAGGAGTTCCTTGTAGCATCATAGAACCTCATTGTAGGGAGTTGATCATTTCTTTTAATTATCTTTTATATTTGTTGCATGGTCATTCTCATATAGTGCATGACTCTTCTATGTTGCATGATTCATGTCTATTGCATGCTTTGCATCATTCACATGAACTGCATGAATTTGTCCGATGTGAAATTGCAATAAATAATGATTATTATAAAAACAAAGCAGACTAACACAAGAGGGATCATATTTTGAAATTGGAAAGCAGAGGACGATTCACATACGATTTGAGAGGTTTCCAATAGGAAGAACAAAAAAATTAAGCACTCGCCGAATGAGTCCCTATACAATCATGCGATGGATCGGTATGAATGCATGAGTTTGACATCCCTCAGAATATGGGGATAAACCAAATATTCAATGTAGAGGACTTGATTCCTTACTATGAGAAGCGCGTGTATGTGGACCATTTCTTCCCTCCCATGTATGTGCCACAACTTCCTTTATTGTCTCCCACTTCGTCCCAGCTTCAGTCTGACGAGTCTCACCATGAGGGACACCTTACATCACCAATGGTTCCACTAGTCCAGCTTTCAGATCGAGATACATTTTACTCAGAGTTACCAGCTACTGTCAGAGACATAGTTCAGATTATTACACATGACTTCACCGTCGTATGCGGGTGAGATACTCATCGATTTATTGTCTGCTAGAGTGTCTGCCCATTCTCAGATGATACTTGGATTTTCCCAGAGGAGCTTGACTTATTGTCCCTAGGATACACTGAGAGCATGACCATCGTCACTCACCAGAGATAAGTGCTTTCAAGCCGGGAAAATTGATGGAGATCGCGGTGATCTGCTTCCCGTTCAGACGATCTGAGTCCGCGGATGCGTCCGGATGGTCGTTCTGAGTTATTTTCATATATTACTTTGTTTATTTCGAGTTGTATTTGACACCCTTTCGGCTCAGACGATATGAGCCGTCCGATTCGGGTGCCTTATTTCTGTGTTGTTTTATTTAAGCGTGCAAGGGCCGCTGGTGGGGGGATCGGCGGTTTTTGCAGAAGCATTCCTTCGGTCACGCGGGTGGACTCCAGCCCCTCGGTGCGACGTCAAGCCCTCCTTGGTGCAACTCCAAGGTTTTCCTTTTCGTTCCCTGTTCGTCTTCCCTAGCCGCACGACTGTTCCTCCTCCCCGCCTAATCACGCATGCCCAAACGCTCGTAAGTTCCTGCAACTGCAATCCTACCTCTTCCTGCAAACCTCGAGTGGTATCCTAACGACGATCCGCCGCTCCTTCAACCTCGACATCCGTGACGAGCCTTCCACCAATTCACGCCGCAAGCTTCCATTCCCCAACCCTCCTTGCTTCAACCACCCTTTTCATCTCACTTTTCCTAGCCCCCCCATCGAACCCTTCCACTAACATTCACATACTCACAGCCTCACCCCAGCCCCTATCCACTTCCTTTACTTTACAGTTCACCTTTTCTTGCTACTCTTCCATAGACTGACATCTATCCCAGCAGCACCCCACACCTGAACACCCCTCCCAGTCCCTCATCGCCAACATCCATCTCCAATTCAGAGCTTACAGTCTTCAGAATCATACTATTGTCGTATTTCACCGCCATCTGCCTGCGTAAGTTATAGTTTGGCGTGTGTCGAAGCCGTGTAGCAGTTGGGACCGTTCCAGAAGTCAGTGGACGCATCCAGAAGGAGGAGACACGACGTTTCGATTCACACTCCTGGACTACACGACTGTGTGTCGAGGGCGTGTGTCGTTCTGACGGTTCCATGGCGGTTGCTAGACGGTTGTTGATGAAAAGACTCGCTTATTTGGGCACACGCCCAAGGCACATGGGTGTGTGCCAAGGGCGTGTCAATCTTTTTTCTTGTACGGAGTGTTATATAAATTCATGGTTGTTCTGTCTTCGCTGTGGTAATTTTCGAAGCAGTTTTGAGGGTTTGTGATTTCTTATGAATACGAAAATCCGCCCATTTGTCTGCAACCGCCTCTGTTCTGAATAGTGAAAATTCGACTATTATTGCCCGTGGACGTAACCCATCTTGGGGTGAACCACATAAATCTGTGTCGTCTGTGATTGTTTATTTTCTATTTCGTTTTTCATCCTACTTGAATTTCCGCAACAATGTCCTTGATATCGTATGAATTGCAGGATACATTCGGCTTGTGCTTAAAATACTGCGCCTTAATCAGTTGTGAATTATAATTTGCTCTTCCTAAATTAATTTTGTGAACAATTGTGCACTTGTTAAGTTCTTATGTTAATTAATTTCTTATTGTCAATTTAAGTCAGACTTACATTTGCACTTGCATTAAGTTTGCATTTTATTGGACTGTGTATGCACTCATATCATGTTAAGATTGGTCGCAGCTTCATTTGTATCTGTCGTATGCTTGCTTGTTTTGCATTTAAGGTTAGGGTATTCACCCTCAGTCACCTATAGGTTCGTCCTGCATCACCTTCCTCCTCGATTTTACATGTATTTATAGATAGAAAGCCATGATTCATGGACCATCTCATATTAAATGAAGCAACTTTTGATTTTAATGATGTAAATTATCTCATTGAATGCGTTTGTAAATCAAATGGTTTGAATAGTCATATGCATGTCGGTTGACATTTAAAGCTGTCGATCATTGCTCTTGAAATGCTTCCTTTGATGAAATTACATATCCACATCTATCAGAAGGCCGCTCCTTGTAAATTGCAGCCAACGCCCGTATTAGACCGCTCGTCAATTGTAGCCAACGCCCATATTAGACCGGATAGTCTTTGATGCATATAGAGTAATTGATGGGGATCGTCGTCATCAGACTACGGGTCGCCAGTCGGCGGGGCCCAGTTTTGTATATTCGCGCAAGAGGCGATGATCGGATCGGCGATCCGAAACCGCGAGCGCGTCCGGCTCGTCGCGCTATTATTTTTATGTATTTTATTTTATTTTATTTGTTTAGATTTGTTTTTGGTGTTTTAGGGCCTCGGGCGTAACGACCAATCATAACCGTACATGCCCATTTCCCAACCGTCTCTTGTTATAAATAGGGACGGGTGCTGCAGTTTAGAGTTATTGTTGCATTTGTGAGTGAGTCCAGACCGACAATCATCCATGGTGCGACGCCGCGAGATCCCAGGGTGCGATGTCCCGGTCCATTTATCAGTTATTTCTTTTTTCGTTCATTGTTTCCGTGAAGCCTTCCCTCTTTAATCCCACGATCCCTCCATTAACTGTCGAGCTAGCCACGATCCTCCTTCCTCAAGACAGAAAACCGCCGCATCCTCTGTTCATCTCCAGCATCCTCGACCGAGTACCGCTCATCTCCTTCCTGGACGTCAACCTCCAGCGGTCCAGCCGCACCACCTCTGCCGTGTACTCTTCCAGTGAGTTTCTCCTCCTTGTTCCCACATCCACCTCCCCGTCACCCACATTCACCTATACTCCCTGTGCCTTGTCGTGGACCCACCAAAGCATCATAACCGCACGATCATTCTCTTCCCTCTCAAAAGCCGAAGCCTCGACGCCCCTTTTCCGCCTCACACCACCGCCCAGGACCCCGTAACGGGACATTTCACCGCCCCAGTAGACGACGACGCAACTCTCGCCACATTCCAGCCGCGCGTTTGTCATTGTTCTCATCCAGAAAACTAAATTGAGGCTTCTGTCAACCTCCACACCCACCGTTCCACTGCGCCATTATTCTGAGCAACCTTCTTTCCTGCCGCCTACCTCTGAATCTCCCTCTCTCCGCTCCAGTCGTGACTCCACCCGCCACTGGCTGTGCTCACAACAGTATTTTTGCTCCTAGCCGTCTATTGCCGCAAGCCCCACCAGATATCCCTCCATTTCACCATTTCCTGCAACCGGGCTCAACTCCACGCAGTAGCCGCACGCCTCCAGCCGCCTTCTACTGGATCTCCATTGCTTCGTGAGTTTTACCGTATTATGTTCATTTACTTCCTTATTAAATATTGGAAAACATTGCATATTTGTTTGAGTGTTTTGATTCCTTAGTGTCTTTGTTCTTTATTGTCTTTGTTCGATAGCGCTTAATTGTGGAACTTGTGGTAAATAGCACTCTAGCGAGAGCGGGTGTGACACTGCTTGTGCATCGAAAATCAAAGCTCGCCTTGTGGCAATTTTGCTTAAACTTTATAATTTATTCGCTATGTGGAGAAATGGTAAAAAGCTTTCATATATATCTTGAATCACTAATTACATGTATGAGTACAAATATATTGGGAGAGAAGGAGGCAAGAAACTCCAATCTCAAGATGTGGGACTAAACAAGAAAAAGTTACAATGGGCTCCTAAATGGGCCCTTTATATGGGCTTTTTACATTTCTTCTCTAACACTCCCCCGCAAGCTGGAGTATACAAATCGTATGCACCCAGCTTGGATAAGAACTGGAGATACAGTGGCCGAGGAAGTGCTTTTGTCAGGATGTCCGCAGTCTGTCTAGCAGCAGGAACATGCTCCAACTCTATCTTCTTTGATTGCACATTTTCCCTGATGAAATGACAGTCAACCTCAATATGCTTTGTTCGCTCATGGAAAACAGCATTATTGGCGATATGGATTGCAGCCTGACTGTCACACCGAAGAGTTGCCGGAGAAGAAAGTCTAACACCCAAGTCACCTAGAAGACTCTCAAGCCAGGTTAATTCTGACACAACAGCAGCCATAGCCCTATATTCTGACTCAGCCGAGGAGCGAGCAACCACAGACTGTTTCTTGCTCCGCCAGGTTATGAGGTGTCCACCAAAGTAAGTGCAAAAGCCAGTCGTGGAACGCCTATCATCAGGAGACCCGACATAGTTCGCGTCCGAGTAGGCAAGAAGAGATGGTGAGTTGGATGGTTTGTAGACAAGGCCTTGTCCCGGAGCGGTTTTTAGATATCGGAGAATACGCTCAACAACTTGAAGGTGAGAAGTGCGCGGAGCATGCATGAAGCGGCTTACAACACCAACAGCAAACGAGATATCAGGTCTAGTAACCGTTAGGTAGATCAGCTTCCCAACCAATCGTCGGTAGTATTCTGGATTGTCAAGTAGTTGATCAGAATCAGAACCAGCAGCACATAATTTTTGATTAGCATCCATAGGAGTATCCGCAGGTTTGCACCCGGAGTATCCTGCTTCATGAAGTAAGTCGATGCAGTATTTCCGTTGGGACATAACCAACCCATCGGGTCGTCGAGCAACTTCAATCCCAAGGAAGTATCTAAGATTGCCAAGGTCCTTGGTCTGGAAAGCCGAGCTCAGATGTTTCTTGAGTTGTTGTATCCCAGAGAGATCATCGCCGGTGATTAGAATATCATCAACGTACACAAGAAGGATCACAGTGCCAGTTGGGCCATGCTTGGTGAATAGAGAGAAGTCGGCGGAGCTCCGAGTAAAGCCGAGAGCCAAGAGAACCTTGCAGAACTTATCAAACCAAGCTCGCGGAGATTGTTTGAGACCATAAAGAGCCCTGAGAAGACGGCAGGCATGAACTGTACGAGACTCCCCCGTGGTCTCAAACCCGGGAGGTTGGGTCATATAGACAAGTTCCTTCAGATCACCGTTGAGAAATGCATTCTTAATATCCAGCTGAATAAGAGGCCAGCGCCGGTGCACAACGACGGAGATAACAACACGAACAGTGTTTAGTTTGGCTACTGGAGAGAAGGTTTCCTCATAATCCAACCCTTGTTGCTGGGTGAAGCCCCGGGCCACGAGACGAGCCTTGAGGCGATCGACCGTCCCGTCGGCATTCTGCTTGACTGTGAAGACCCATTTGCAACTAACACAATGTTGACCAGGAGGAAGCGGGACCAGTTCCCAAGTCTGATTAGCCCAGAGGGCATTCATTTCCTCTTCCATAGCCGCCCGCCACCCTGGGTGTTGAAGCGCCTCCTGCACAGAGTTAGGAATAGAAATGGAGGAAAGAGAAGTAGCAAATTGGCGAAGATCCGGAGAGAGGCGGTGAAGAGAGACAGAGTGTGCCATTGGATGTGCAGTAGAGGAAGAGGTCGGATCAGCAGGCCGCGAGTCATCATCAGAGGAGGGCACCTCCCGTAGGGCAGCGTAGGACAGAGGACGACGAGCGTACACACGCGTGATAGGTGGTTTCTGGGAGGGAGGTGGAGGAGGGATGGGAGAGACTGGTATGGAGGAGACGGGCGGGGAGGAAACGGTCGTTGGAGAGAGCGGAGGAAGGTGTGAAGTAACCGGAATAACAGGCCGCGGAAGAGGAGGCAGCGGAAGAGGACAGTCCGCTGGTTGGGAAAAATAGGGTTGATCCTCGAGGAAGGTAACATCAGTAGTCGTAAGAAGCTTACGATCCTGGGGAGAGAAGCAGAGATAACCCTTCTGAGTTCGGGAGTAACCAACAAACATATATTTGGTGGCACGTGGAGCAAGTTTGTCAGAGGACGGACCAAGGCGATGAGCGTAGCATACGCAGCCAAACACGCGAGGAGCGATGGAGAACGGAGGCGTAGAAGGAAAAAGGAGACTGAAGGGGGATGCAAAGTTGAGACGAGAAGAAGGCATGCGGTTGATGAGAGTGCAAGCGGTAGAGACCGCGAAATTCCAATATTGTTTGGGGACGTTCATTTGGATCATGAGAGAGCGGGTGACCTCAAGCAGGTGACGATTCTTGCGTTCAGCAACGCCATTCTGTTGGGGGGTATATGGACAAGAGGTTTGATGAATTATCCCAAATTCAGCACATAGATGAGTGACTGTATGACCAGTATATTCGCGGGCATTGTCGGTTCGGAGAGTTTTAAGAATAGTAGAAAATTGGTTGCGAGTTTCGATGATGAAGTTCCGAAGAACGCCAGGCAATTCAGAGCGGTCACGAAGGAGGTACAACCATGTCACCCGTGAGTAGTCATCAACGAAGGTAACAAAGTAACGATAGCCAAAAACACTGGCGATTTTGTAGGGACCCCAAATATCAGAGTGAACCAAATCAAGGGGGGCAGCACTTCGAGTGGGATGGGGGGTGAACGTAGAACGATGATGTTTGGCATAGATACACGACTCACAGGTAAACTCATGGAGAGAGATGTCGGGAAGAGCTTTGCGGAGTATTTGTAGAGGAGCGTGACCAAGACGGCGGTGCCACTCAATATGGCTGATAGAGGAGAGAAGAACGGTGGGAGAGGTATCGAGGAGATAGAGTCCGTTCGAGAGATGCCCTTTGCAGATGATGCGCCGCGTCTGTCGATCCTGCACAATACATGAAGTAGAGGTGAATGAGACACAACAATCCAAATCTTGGGTGAGACGGCTAATAGATAAGAGATTGAAGGAGGAGCCCGGAACATGAAGAACCGAACGAAGAGTAAGTGAGGATGACAGAATGAGATCGGCAGAGCCAGCAACAGGAGTAGAAGCACCATTTGCCACAGTAATGAACGGAGGATGTTCGGAGGCCAAGTATTGTGAAGGTGCTTGCGAAGTAATGTGGTGGCTGGCCCCGGAATCCAGAATCCACGAAGAGCTATGTAGGAGGCAGGAGATGCACCACCAGAAATAGACACACCCAAGCCGGGGGACCGGGAAGGAGACAAAGCCATGGAAAAACAGGCACCAGGGAGTAACCAGCGGAGCAGATGGCTCGGCGACCAGAACTGCGACTCGAACTGCTTGAGGGCTGCGGATAGAGGAGCACTGCAACTCGCACTGCTAGTAGGAGATCGTTGGCGAGCTGCGTCGAGGAAACAGGAATAAGAGACCGCTGCGAGATCGCAGAGGAGGGATCACTGTGGGAGAGATCGCTGTTGGCGGGCAGAGAGATCGCAGAGGAGGGATCGCTGTGGGAGAGATCGCTGTTGGCGGGCGGAGAGATCGCAGAGGAAGCACGAGCAGCGACAGGAGGCGGTCTCGGCGATCAGGGCAGCGATCAGAACAACACGAGGCCGCTTGAGCAGGGGCGGGCGAGCAGCAGCACAGGCGATCTTGGCAAGTCGCAGAAGGCCGTAGCAGCGGCAGAAGGTCGCACAAGGCCGCTGGAGGGAGACCGCTGGAAGAGATGTGTGCAGAGAGAGATCGCTGAAGCCACAGCGGCGGGCAGGCAGGGAGCAGTTCGCTAAAGCCACAGCGGGAAGATCGCTACGATAGATCGCGACAGCGGGGAGATCGCCACAGAAGGGGAGATGTGGGGTCCACTTGTCAGTTGGGAGAAGATTATAAATTGAGGGTTGAGCGATACCAAATGCAGCGCAATGCCAAATGCAGCGAGAAGATTATAAAATGAGGGTGCGGTCAGAAAATTGGGAGACCGCGCGATACCAAATGCAGCGAAAAATTGGGAGACCGCGCGATACCAAATGCAGCGAGAATTGGAGACCGCGCGATAAAATGAGGTTTACTTATGTTCTGAAACCTCGCTCTGATACCATGTGGAGAAATGGTAAAAAGCTTTCATATATATCTTGAATCAATAATTACATGTATGAGTACAAATATATAGGGAGAGAAGGAGGCAAGAAACTCCAATCTCAAGATGTGGGACTAAACAAGAAAAGTTACAATGGGCTCCTAAATGGGCCCTTTATATGGGTTTTTTACATTTCTTCTCTAACACGCTATTATTTTATTCCGGATTTAATTAAAAAAGATATGCATCATTTAGATTGAGTTCATCCGCGCCCATTATGCACACACGTAGGTTCATATTAGTGTCGGCACACCCTTGTTTCATGGCCTGCCCTGCGTCAGTAATTGTCTGAGTATTCTCAAATTGTGAATGCCCGATACTTCATATTGAATGATCTTTGAGTGCTCATTTTGTGAAGTCATCATACTGAGCCATGGTTTTTTGTCATATTTTCTGTTGATGTGACAAATTTTACTGAAATGTTCGGTTGTGGCCAAATATGGGTATTAAATATGTATGTATTCAAGCAAATCAATTTTGAAGTGGTCAATTTGAAGTTATTATAAAACAATTTTCAAGTTTTGAACATAGCTTTCTCAACCTCCATTATTAGCTATTTCTAGTCTTATTCTGAAACTGAACGTAGATCCAGCTTTTGGTTAGCGCCACCTGCACCAAAAAGCCACACACACATAGGCACAGCAGTGGCAAGGTGGGAAGGTGATGCAGTGGAGAACTCCATCAGAAGGACTCTGAGGAGGGTAGTCCAATTGCTTAGCAACGTCTGTATTAGACCAGCACGCTAACATTTTTAATTTTGAGAGGGAGTGTACCAGTAAGGTAGTGATAACCTAAAAAACAGTTTTGAAATTGTAGATCGAGTTGTCACCACTTTTTAAGAGTTATTAGATGGCACGAGCTCCTATTTTTCTGATAAGAAAGCTTATTTTCAGGGCCATCTTCGTGGACAAATTTTTGATCTGGAAAGTCTTTCCTGTGTGCTGCTTGAGATGGATCATTCAGTTCTCCGTTCTTGAACATGCACCGAAAAATGAGGCATGCTCAACATATCCAAAGACTAAGAAATTCTTTGATGTAGTGCAACGTTTAGTTATTGTGTGGTCCAAACGAGATTTTGTTCAGTCGGCTCACGTGGAGCAGCAAGCTTGTATCCTTTGTAATTATTGTACACTTATTCTACTAATTATAAAACTTTCTTAATTGAAGTTCAGACATTACAGCAGCTGTTGGCTTGTGTTTGGAGAAGATGACTAACAAAGAACTAGAAACAACTAAAGATGTATTGTCATCGATTCTTCAAGGAGTCAGCTGTATTATACAACTCTTCAAGTTAAATAATTTCTAAGTATTGCAAATTCTTGTTTCTGTTTCTAAATCCGTTGCTATTTGCAGGCAGGTTGGAGAGCCCTATTCATTTAATTCGAAAAATGGGTAGTTCCATTGCTTTAGCGTTCTCTAGAGTTGTGGATCCAGCAAATCCTGTCTATCTTGAAGATATTTGTTGTGGAAATATTGATTGGGAATTTGGGCTTGTTTCTCTGGCCAAAAAGCAACAAGAAGCATACGGAATTTCAACTGACAATGCTGAGTTAAAATTTTCAAAAAGTGATAGCGACCCTGCATATTTTAAGAAAAAACATAAGAATATAAATGATAATGAGAAGAATAGTAAAATCCAGATTTTAGAGGCGAGAAAGAGTGTTCCTGATGAGAGTATTGGTCCAGAGTTACGTAATAATGATCATATTGATGGCAAATATGTCAGTGATGGCGACAGCAAGCATTCTGAATCATCAAGTGATTCATCTTTACAGCCTTATGATCTTTCTGATGATGATGGTGATCTTCAAAATAGATTCTCACAGTTGGCTGATGTCAGTGCAGCTTTGCGAAAGTCTGATGATCCTGACGGTGTGAGTCACTGAATATCTTTAGCTCCATTTGTTTGGATGGTATTTGAATTGGATTTTAAAATTGAGATCAATTCCAATTCCTAGCCAATTATGACATGTTAAAGAAGGAATTGAGAGTACCATAAATGAATTCCACAAAATTTAGTATGGTTTCCTTCCTTTATTTTGTTACTAAACAATGGAATTTGAATTGATCTATCCAAGTACAATGACCCAATTTTGTCCAAACGAACAGTCTTATAGTTATGCACTGCCAAGTTTTCCTATTGACTTAATAATTTTTATGCGCATTTACAGATTACACGAGCACTTGATGTTGCTGAAAAGCTTATAAGAGCATCACCTGATGAACTCCCTCATAGTTCTGGCGATCTTGTTCAAGCATTAGTGAGTGTTCGCTGCAATGATGTAGCTGTTGAAGGACATGAAGATTCAACTGAAGAGAGGAGGCAAAGGGCCTTAATTGCCCTGATTGTGTCATGCCCGTTTGAATCTTTAAATGTTCTCACGAAGTTACTTTATTCACCAAAAGTCGATATTAGTCAACGCATTTTAATAATTGATGTTATGTCGGAGGCAGCTCAGGAGCTTGCTGATACTACATTCATTACAGTGGATCAGTCAAGGAGCTTGATATCTTCTGTTTCAGAAAACCAGCAATGGTTCGCCCCAAGTCGCCATGGACCTCTTGGAGCAGGTCCCTGGAAGGAGGTCGAGGAGGTTGGAGTTTTAAGTTGGTCTCACAGATATGAGAGAGTGCTTCCCTCCAGACCAGGTCAAGTTAAGAAAGGTAAATCACGGAGATGGAGCCTCGGGAAAACACGAGAATCCCCGCCTAATCAGACTAAAAACAGATTTCCTCTGTATGCTGCTGCCTTTATGCTTCCAGCCATGCAAGGATATGACAAAAGGAGCCATGGCGTTGACTTTGTGAACAGGGACTTCATTGTTCTTGGAAAATTGATACACTTGCTTGGGATATGTATGAAATGCATTGCCATGCATCCAGAAGCATCGTCCTTGGCCTCCCACCTGCTTGATATGTTAAGGTCTAGGTAATACCTCACTAAGTTAAAAGTTCATGAAATTGATCAATATTTGTTTGGCTTTTTATATAAAATTCACTATAGTTTGTTATTTTTTGTGAAAAGGAAGAGTAGTTTTAAAACTTTCCAAATAAGGATAATAACTCTCTCCTATTTCCCAAACAATAACAATTGACCTTGGTATGCATGATGTTTGGGCACATGAAATTCGGAGTGGCTCCTCTTTTGTAATCTTTTGTTCTTCATCTAGTGAAACGACCTGCTGCTGCCGTGGGCATAGACCATCTTGAGGTGTACCATGTAAATATGGTGTTCTCTGTGTTATTTTCTTTTTCATTTTTTGCCTAACTCCGTGACAAAGGCCATGATTTATTGAACCAATATGTAATCCATGAAAATATCAACACATAATGCCATAAAATAATCACTGTATGATTTGGAAATGCAATAACTATAGTTTGTCTAACGTTAAAGCATGATGGTGATATGATTCAATAGAAGGCCTTGGACCAAATTCAGTGCTTTGCTTTAAATGATCATATTTAGTTTCACCTGCTAGTTCAAATTTAGATTCAAACTCAGATTCTATTTCTGATTTAGACGAATTCAATTCATATTCAGCCTTATCCATATATAATAAACATTTAAAAGTTTAATATGTTGCTCTGTGGGTGGGTGTAAATCATCTTCACAGAGGATCATTATCTTCAAATTCTTTAATAATTTCAGCATCAATATCATTAGATTCTCGTGCAGGAGTCATTTTTATTTACATAGATATCTAGCAGCTACATTGAATATATATATATTTATATGTGTGTGTGTGTGTGTGTGTGCGCGCGCGTGTGTGTGTATTTATTGTTAACCGAAATCCTGCGACCATGGCCAATGCTCCTCATGCCGGTCTCAGAGGTTCCGGGAGGACATCCAGCAGTGCCCGCGGACACCTTCCAGATGGACGCGCCCTCTCCTCGGCGAGGTCGCGCGGTTACTCGTCATGCACCCGCGCTTTTCTCCTGAGCGTCGACTACTTCCCCGGGAGTTCGCAGCACTCGTTCTCCAGGACCCGCTTGCGCCCCTCTCTCAGCGAGTAGTGTTCGCAGTTACGGCATGTCCTACCCGCGTGCCTCTTTTCTTTCTTCCGCAACCGACGCTTCGGATCCCGCAGATTGTGGAGCATTTAATACATCATTAAAAGCTCCCAACCGGTTGGACAGCCTACCCTCAAGTATAAATAGAGGGACATGGGTGCTCGAAGGGGACACGGAACTTGGGCTAGAATCTACCCTGTTGTAGGTGCGGTCACAAGTTCCGTCACTCGGTTGCCTTCTATTTCCAGCGCATACTCTTGTAATAGACCTTTGTGCAATAACATTGCCCGCAGCAAGTGGTATTCACCGTTGCGGGTAAGTATGGTGTCCTCCGCTGCTAGCGACACTCTCTTCTCTATGCTCTATTCGCTAGGTCCCTGCGGGTTAGTAACCGGTTGATTGCAGTTTCCGGTCTCTTCACCGAACTCCCTGAACCGGTCGTTGAGGGTGGAAAGTTGGGTGACATATTTTGCACTAACATTTATATATATATATCAAATCTCGTGTTATATTAGTTTAGTTTTCAATATAATGAGTGATGACATTAGTGTGATTAGTATTTCTTCTATCCCATGTATATGTATCAATAGGAGTTGTGAGTAAATTAATCTAATTTCTTTCTTCTTCAACTTGGTATCAGATCCGGGAGCATTTTTATCCCGCCTCTCGTCCTTGTCGACGAATGTCTCACGGAATTGAACCAAACATCTAATGCATGCATTTCTTTCTCCTTGGCAACCTCATCCGAGAGATTCCTTGCCCTCGGCGACTTCGCGGAGGTTATCTAATGCCCTAGGTGGCTGCGCTTGCGCTGGTGTCACCAACACTTCCTCTCAATGTTCTTCCTATTTTGACCTAGGACAATCCCTCCAACATGTCAATCTGACCTAAGCCGATCCTGTCAGCACTATAGAATCCTGTTTGACCCTTTTTAGGGCTGCCAACCTCCTTTCTCTACTTAGGCTCTGTTTGGAACAGCTTTGACGGATGGAAAATCTATTTTCCAACCGCCAGAGCTGTTTTTTAACTGTTTGGGACAGTTCTCTAGTTCAGCTTTTTGAAAAGAGATTCTTCAAATAAGCTGTTTTAGAGGCTCTTTGAAAAGTCAGTACAACATAGCTTTCAAAAAATTGTTTTTCTGTTTTTAGCTTTTTCTCTTTTATTAACTCCACATCGTTGTATATCACTCTAACATTTTCGTCCGAGCGCGCATTTTTGGTCGGACACTCGTTTTCGGCCGGACACTCATTTTTCGGTCCAGCGACCATTTTTCGCCCGGAATCTCGTTATTTTCGCCCGGGCGCGCATTTTTCGCCCGAGCTCGCATTTTTCGCCCGGGCGTGCGTTTTTCGCCAGGGCGCCAGATTTTCGCCCGATCGGCTGTTTTTGGTCTGGGCTGCCATTTTTCGCCCGGGCGCGCGTTTTTCGTCCGGGCGGATATTTTTTGCCCGGGAGGCCTTTTTTTTGCTCGGACGCGTGTTTTTCGCTCGGGCGGCCATTTTTCGCTCGGGAGCGCGTTTTTCGCTCAGACGACCATTTTTTGCCCGGCCGGCCGTATTTCGCCCGTGCGTGCATTTTTTGCCCGGGCAGCCATTTTTCGCCCGGGTGGACGTTTTTCGGCCGCGCGACGGTTTTCGCCCGTTTTTCTCCCCGGTGGACGTTTTTTGCCCGGGCGGCCATTTTTTGCCGGGTGGCCATTTTCGCCCGGACACGCGTTTTTCGACCGTGCGGCTGTTTTTCGCCCGAGCGGCTGTTTTTCGCCCTGATGAGCATTTTTCTTCATGACGCGCATTTTTCGCCCGAGCGGCTATTGTTCTCTCGGACGGCCGTTTTTGCTCGTGGCGCGTTTTTTCACCCGGGCGCGTGTTTTTTGCCCGGGCGCCCGTTTTTCGCCCATGTGTTCGTTTTTTGCCCGAGTGACCGTTTTTCGACCGGTCGGCCGTTTTTTACCCGGGCGGCAGTTTTTCACCCGAGCGACCATTTTTGCCCAGACGCGCGTGTTTGCCTGGGCGCGAGTTTTCAGAACTATTATATTTTAATATTTTTGTTTAAAAAATAGATTTCAAACAATTGTTCTGCCGAATAGCTTAAATGAAAAACTATATTTGATCAGCACTTATGCAAAGACTCTCCAACCAGTATGCAGCTCTCTCATAAGAGTTTTTCTGAAAGCTCTATTTTAAAAGCTATATTCGATCAACAGATTTTTCATCTGCTAGAGCTGTCCCAAACAGAGCCTTAGACGGCTTTCAGGGCCCTCTCATGAGTCCCTCAACATGCTGCCTTCTCTGACAAGTGAAGATACAGTGTGGTGTGTTGAGGTGTTTGCACTAGCATTCTTGTTCTTCTTGGTTCCCTTCGTGCCTTGCTTCTATGGGGGATTCTTCGTCCAGTGTTCAAGTGCCATAGTTGAGCGACCCTGCAATGATTCATGGCCATTCTGGCTCTCTGAAGATCACCACTGTGCCGCTAGATGGGACCAACTATCTTGAATGTTCACGAGTTGCCCAACACACAATCCGTAGCCCTTAGTTGTATGTATACATTGATGGGATAGTGGTTGAGCCACCCAAGATTGATCCTTCATGGAAAAAGTGAGATTAAGATAACTAATTGGTGTTTTCATGACTTCTTCACTCTGTCTCCAACTGTATATCAGAGTTATATGTCCAAGGATTCGACCTACGAGATCTGGACTCGTCCTCGTGAAACCTATTCATAGATTAGAAGCTCTGCAAGTGTATGAACTCGCTCGTCTGGCGAAGGATCCATAATCGTCTCCTCTTATTTCTCTGAATTTGAGAGGATGTATCAATAATTGGATTACTTTGAGGTTTTCACTCCATTATGCACTGCAGATGTTAAATTATAGAAGAAAGAAGACCGTTTCAGAGTCCGTGTTCTTGATGGGGTGAAACATGAAGTTTGATACTATGCCTACTCATGTTCTACATCGCTCTCAACTTCCCTTATGTAGAGAGGCATTTGGTATTTCTTGGGTGATAAGGGCCGACAAAGATCTCTGAGTTTCGACGTGACTATTGATCGTTCTGCTCTCAAGACTTGATCGTTCTGCTCTTACTAGTTTTTATTTTGGAACACTAAACGCTTTTGTTCATATATGCGATCAATCTGATAGGAGATGCCACCTTGTGAGTCTTACTTCAGACTATATCCTCACCTTCACCCATGGTAGGGGAGCAGGAGGATGCGGTCATGACTTAAGACAATGTGATACTCGACAGTTGGGTCCACACTCACAGGCTGCAACACATATTATTGAGCTACATGTGGGTTATGTTATGTCTGCCCTATCACCTGGTTTCTTGTATGGACAATGAGCTCGATGCTCTCAGGTGTCTACTATGATCTCAGAGTGATTCGTCTACAGATGCCCCCTCCACTACCTTCGCCACTTTAGGTATACCTAGTGTGAATATTGTTTCTACCTTTCCATCTGAATGGATCATTGACTTAGGTAACCAATCATAAGACTTGGTCATCTTCGGGTTTTATTTTTGTCCGCTTGTAACAAAGTCATTTATGCTAATGGCTCCTTGTCCTTCGTTGTGGGTATGGATCAAATCATGTGCTCCCTCACTATCTCTCTTACCTTTATCCTGCATGTTCCTTCTTTTCGTCATAATATACTCTCTATTAGTAATATTACAAGATTCTTGAATTGTTCAGTAATATTACAAGATCCTTGAACTGTTCAGTAATATTTTATCCTGATTCTTGTGCTTTCAGGATCTGGGAATGAGGCAGAACATTGGTAGTGGTAGGAATCGCGGGGACTTATACTTCTTGGACCAGTGGCTGGCCTCCCAGTCTCTTTCATCTACCACCAGTTGCAGTTCCATTGTTGGGGATGTTCCATCTTGGCACCAACATCTTGGACATTCCTCGCCCATTTGTCTTCAAACTTTGTTTCCTTCCTTAAATTATGCACTTCAATTGTTGTCATGCAATGTCTGTGAACTTTCTAAGCATGTTTGTCATTGTTTCTCTCATGTTTCATCTCCTAGTTTGCTTCTGTTTGATATTATACAATATGATGTTTTATCTTTAAATGGATCCTAATGGTCTCTTACCTTTATTAATTGTTTTTCTCTCACCTCGTGGGATTATCTTCTAAAAAAGAGTGAAGTTTTAGGCTGTTTTAAGGTGTTTCATAAAATGGCGATAAATCAATTCAAGGGCTCCATTTGTGTTCTTCATAGTGATAATGGAGGAGAGTAGGATGGTCGTGGGGTGTTCAGAACTTATCTTACTAATCATGGTATTGTCCATCAAACTACTTATGTGCGCACTTTCAGTCAAAATGGAGTAGCAGAACGGAAAAAGAACACCTCTTTGAGGTTGCTCGCTGCTTACTCCTCTCCATGCATCTTCGTGCTAATTGCGACGCATCTTATAAATCACTTTCCATCCAAAATTCTTGGCTATACTACTCTTATAGCCGGACTCTTCACCCACTACACGGTTTATACGTCTCATTAACAACCTCAATTTTTTGGACGTGTTTGTTTTGTTCACATCATCAACTTTACCGAGACAAACTTGATCCTCGTGCTCAGAGGTGTGTTTTTCTTTGTTATTCTTCCATTACGAAAGAATATCGGTGTCATCAACCTCATGTCTGTTTTTTGTGTCATGGATGTCACCTTTCGTAAGGGGGAGTCCTATTTTTCAGGCCCGACTCTTTTCACTTAAGAGGGCGAAACAAATGATGTTGCTATGGTGCGAGATACAATTCATGTGGGGTGATATTCCACTTCCTATTATTCCTCTCCCCCATTGTATCTCTCATTTAGGAGATGCCAAAAGCTCATGTTACTCTACTTCAATCCCGTATATCTCCACTTCCCATAGTTTACCATTACAGGCATATAAGTGCACAAAAAGCTTAGGTTTCCAAGAATTAGCAGGATGCTCTAGATATGGTTGAGTGGAAGAAATTTATGAAGGGAGAAATGCTTGCCCTTGAGAAAAATCATACATGGGAATTCTCCCAACTTCCTCGTAGTAAGAGAGTTATTGAATCAAAGTGGGTGTTCTCTATGAAGCAGAGCCCAAATGGTGGGATGCAATTTTACGACGTTAGGTTGGTAGCTCAGAGATTTACTCAAACCCAAGGGGAGACTATCATGAGACATTTGCACCTGTTGCAAAGATGGATTCCATGCAAGTTCTATTATCTTGTGCAACTTACTTAGGCTGGGAGCTTCAACAACCCGATGAGAGGAATGCCTTCCTCCATATGGAGTTGAAGGAAGAAGTATATCTGAAATCCCCGCATGTGTTCATGAGAAAGGACAAAAAAAGTTGTTTGTTGTTTAAGGACATCCATATATGGCTTGAGACAGTCTCCCATGGTTTGGTTTGGAAGATTCTACAAGACCATGATCCAATTTGGGTATAGGCGGGGACACTCTGATCACAATATGTTCGTTAACAGGCAAGGTCAGAAAATGTATGTGCTCATTGTGTACATGGATGACATTGTTATCACATGAGATGACACCTAAGAGATTGTTGCACTTAAAGCTTGTCTATCCAAGGAATTTGAGGTCAAAGATCTAGGGAAGTTGAAATATTTCTTTGGGATCGAAGTTGAAGATCCCATTATGAATCTTTATTTCTCACGAAAGTATGTTCTAGATCTTATGGAGGAACTTAAGTTGCTTGGTTATACTTTGGTGGATATTTTCATTGAGGCTAAAGACAATGAGGACAGAGACAGTGATAGGGTTAATGTGTCCAGTTATCACAGATTGGTTGAAAGACTTATTTACCTATCACGCACACGACCCGATATTAAATACGGTGGGTATACTGAGCAGACTTATACATGCTCCCAAAGTTCATCAAGAGGTTGCTCATCGAGTTCTGAAATACCTTAAGAAGGCATTTGACCATGAAATTTTATTCTCCAAAAACTACCACTTCAATATCGAGATTTTTATAGATGTTGATTGGGCTAGAAGTCGAGATGATAGAAAGTCAACCACTGACTATTGTACCTTTGTGGGAGGTAACTTGGTGACTTGGATGAGCAAGAAACAAATATAGGTTGGAAGAACAAGTGCAAGGCAGAATATAGGGTCATGCCCGAGGCCTCTGTGAAGGCTTGTGGTTGACACAGTTTTCATGATCTGTTGATATTTGAACCCAAGTCTGTCTTATTATAGTGTGACAATAAGGCTATCATCACAATAGCTCATATTCCTATCCAACACTATATGACTAATATGTTGAAGTGGATAGCACTTTGTCAAATATCATATGGACAAAGGGAATATTTGTCACACCCCGGCCCAGAAAACTTAAATTAACGAGGCGGGAATGAAACTGTGAGTTGAAGGTCTCATTGAAGCAAGTAGCCGTTCAGTTTACACTAATTCTAAGATATATATGAATAAGTCATTTTACCGTTAATCCATTACTTTAACTTATACGATTTAAAAGTACAACATAATACAAGAAAATTTACCATGTATACCTCATTGTTTTGGTGTGGCAGTTCACTTTTGTATTAATCTTCTTGGCTTTTACCTTCGCTTAATCTTATCATTCACTTGTACCTGTCACATGTGCTCATTAAATTCATTAGAACAATATAAAAAATTAGAAATACCTAGCAATGAAGTGCAGTAAAATATCTCAGTGTGGAGTGTTATCCGGACTCCCCTTTGGGTTGAGGCAGTTTTACCTAAACCGTCGCCTACGTACTCTGTATCTCAGCTATACAGATTCAAACCCACAGTTCTAATATATCGTATGAGTTATCTTTTCAGACCATCCATTATACGTATATTTTTAAGGCACATTTCATTTACCATCGTTGTAAGACACATTTCATAAGACGCTTTTCTCTGAAGGCACTTCTCAGATAAGACACAATATTTTCATAGAGGCACATAATTCTTTCAATATGACAACATATTTCTTTCCCTTATCATAATATGCTAATCTTTATAGAAAGGATTAAGGGAAGATTAGATAATAGAGAATAAAGGAGAGAAAAAGTATTAAAGCTACATTGCATCTTACTGAATCAAACCTCACTTTATTAAATAAGCATATAAAGCCACTGATTTCCAGCCAACTCTTCTCCCCTCAAGATCAGCCTACCATAACTGGCCAATCTCAAGTAAATTTCCCATATTCAGCCTAGAACCAAGGAACAATAATAGCAGAAAACATAATAATTCCCCTCTTCCTTTAGTAGCCTGTCACAACATGCCTATCCATTATAAAGCTCCCAACAGTCGGATAAAGAATCCAATTTCAAAAGAAATGAAGAAGAGGGAAACTTAAAACTGCCTCATGTATCTATAACTGACCAACACATAGAAAGAATCTAATTTTGAGAACTGAAGAAGATGGAGGAAGAAGTAAAGGAAAAAGAAGGGGAAAAACCAAACCCCTAATTTCCTTCAATATTTTCAAGCAGCCGTCCATGGGGAAGATTGCCCTAAACGAAACCATGATTCAAGAACAATGTATAACACTAAAACCCCAAATCCAGTAGAGAGCAATTAGGAATTAAAGAAATACTATGATTGGTCCTCATGAATTCACCACCATGTATCCATAGCTATATTAATTTACCAAAACAAGAGGAATCGGAACTTAGAAGACTTAGAGTTGGAGGAATAGAGGGAGAGAAAGAAATGTAGGGAGTTGAAGCCTCGCCAAAACCACACGACCAGCAGTTCAACCAATAGAGCCTCGGTCAATAGTAAGGGTAGGGTAGAGAAAAGAAAGAAAGTCACCCCAGAAGAAATCCCATTGGGCCTTTATATAGAAGCTTAGGTCGGTAGTTTAGCGGCAGCTTAGGTTGGTAAAGCAGAGAAATCCCTCCAAATGAGAGTTCGAGAAGACACGACTCAGTCGGCGCTAGATTGTGCGTCGGCAGAGGAGAAGAATTCAACAAAAACTTCTCTATTCAGTGTCGCCCCGCCGCCTGCCGTGGAGAAGTCGAGAAGTAGGAAAGAACGTGTGCGGCTCATGGGTCGGCAGGGACGATTGATATACGATAATAAGATAAGAAATATAAGCTTCCTATTATTAAACCGCCTCTTACACATTGCAGACACTTCAAAAAATTGTACAGCCAGTCATATGTATGTTATGTAGCCGGTCCAATGCCATATTCACTCATATATATATATATGCATATATATATATATATATGCATATATATATGCATACATATATGCATATATATATAATATGTATACATATAATATATGTATGTATATGTATGTATGTATGTATGTATGCATATGTATGTATGCATATCTATGTATGTATATATATGTATACATGGATAGATTAAAATGGCGAACATAAATCCGGTTTGTTGAAGTTTCAATATTTGAACCATCATGTGCGAGTCTTTTTGGGAGACTTCCTTTCTCTATAATTCAATTCATATTTTATTTGTTAAAATAATTATTACAATTTTTGGGTTATCACAATATCAGTGCCCCTTTTGTTCATTCCAAAGACCAACTTGTAGACATTTTCACCAAAGGTCTTAGCTGTTATATGTTACTGATGATATACTCAAGTTGGGAATGATATATATTTTTTATCCGGCTTGAGGGAGAATTGTGTGTGTGTGTGTGTATATAGGAATGTTGAGATTATTAGGTCTATTAGAGTCTTTAGGAGTTAGTGAGTTTAGTCCCACATCTTGAGTCAGTGTTTATGAATCTTGTTGTAATCCCATAAAAAACCCCTTTGAGGATGAATATAATGCACTATTATTTTCATTTTATTTCTTACAACATGGTATCAGAGGGGGAAACAAACCTGGGAATTTTTTCGCCCTAAATTGTTGGCGACCTAAAGTTCTCGGAATTCCTCTCTAATTTTTATTGATTCCGCCTCTCGTGTAAGACCCGACCGCCTATGCTTCTAGGGATTCCGCTGGGTAGCCCAGCTCCCGCTCCCGTCGACGGAATCGACGCTTGATTCCAACGACAGGAGCGGGCCTTTCTCCCCTCCTCTGGGTCGAATGGTCCCGTCGAGCCTTTCGTCAACATCGACTGGTCCAGACGAGCCCCCCGTCGTTGCTGCAGCACATCCATCAACATCGACGATCACGTCTTCTTCTATCGGCTACGATCCTGTCGTCCCCTGTTACTGCCGCTGGAAGCCTCTCCCGTCGAGCCCTTTGCTCCAGCCGACACTCGATCCCGTCACTGCTTGCGGCGACTGGTCCAGCCTACCCCCCTCGTCGATCCCTACTACTGATCCGACGGCTTCTTCATCGATGACTTCCTGCACCGTTCCAGTCCCTTTCCACAGCATCAGATGTGGACAACGACCTTGCCGACAGTAGTTTCCTTTCCTGTTACTGTGCCTCCAGTCGCTTGCTGATATGGATGATGGCTTCCCGTGCTGCTGTTTGGGCCAATGCTTCTCTTCGTGCCAAGCTCCTCTCTTTCTTGCCGGGATCCTCCTCGCCGCTGGTTGAGCCTTCTGCTCGCTGCTGTCTTGGGCCCGTGCCTTGCTCCCTGCACTTGGGCCGTGTTCTCGCCGGCAGCCATTCTCCGTGATTTTTTTAGTAGTTTTTATGTCCTGTTTTGTCTTATGTTTGTGTGTTCTATGCCTTTCTGCATGTGTTTTCCATGTGAGGTGGAGTGTTTGGGATGAAGGCGACTCAGATGATCTTTCCCGACCTTTCGCCTTCGTTCCACACGACCTCCAGGCTTATGTCGTATGGTGTTTGTGTCTCCCCATATTTCTTTCGATTGGTCGTGTGTTGAGACACGACTGATGTTGGTGTTCTAATCTTGGCGGGTTGTGTCTTGTGGGACCGTGTCGTGCGGGATTGTGTCGTGTGGGACCGCCCTTTGTGCAGATTATCCCCGATGGATTATCCCTGACGGATTATCCTCCATTGCCCGTTTGATGATTTGCTTCACATCTTTCGTTCTCTTTCACATGTTGTGTGTATGTGATATTGGTTGACCGGTTTCCAGCGAGTCCACGTCGTGTGTGGGTCCTGCATCATGTGTGGCTATGTCAGCGGTTTGATTCCCCAGTTTGAAAATTTTTCCTGGTGGCTCGTCTGATGTTTTCTCCCACATCGCCTATCTCCATTGATGTTATTATGATGTCCAAGCTGAAGGTTCCCCCTTCAGCTTGAGGGGGAGTTTGAGATTATTAGTTTTTATATTAATATATAGGTCTATTAGAGTCTTTGGGAGTGAGTGAGTTTAATCCCACATCTTGAGTCAGTGTTTATGAGTCTTGTTGTAATCCCATAAAAAGCCCTTTGATGATGAATATAATGCACTTTTATTTTCATTTTATTTCTTCCAACAAGGAAAAATTACCAAAACTCCCCCTTGAAGTTAGCATAATTACAGGTTGCACCCCTCTTAAGTCTTAATTTTGAAATTACAAAAACCTCCACTGGAAGTTTACATTTAGTAACGTTCATGCACAAAAGAAATAATTACCAAAACCTCCCCTGGAAGTTTGCATTTTATAACTGTCAGAAAGAGCTTCGACGGAGGGGGGTGCATCCTTCTCGGATGCTATGCTGCGGATCACAGGCATGCACAGATCGAGGAGCTGGAGATCCAGAGAAGTCTGAGGATTGCACACAGAGGGGCATAGATCGTCGGCAGGGATGGATTTCCACGAACGGAACGACGGCTGGCGCAGAACTTCTGCGAGAAGCGTGGATCGAGAAGAGAAGGAAAGAGGCGGAGCGAAACAGAACGTGGACGACGCGACTCGACGAGAAAACGCGAGATCCGCGGGGTTACCGCGAGAAGCGCGGATCGAGAAAATCTGCTCGGAGGGGAAAGAAATCGTGAGATCGGCGGGCGCTGGAAGAGGCAGACAGACCAGGTTGATAGTAGTGATGGGAAACTTGGGCAAAACTCTGGGTCGTTCTCTCTCCTTTCTATTCAAGTTCCAAAATTAAGATACAAATAAGCATTAGGAAAGACACTAGACTCCTCCTTTATATATAGGAGGGTCCCCAACATAAGACAATACATAACAAAGTAGGTCAATCATTCCGCCGCTGTGCTCGGGCTGCGTGCCCGTCGTGTATAAACATGTGCGTATCGTTGGCCAGGGATGGCATCGCCCGTGTTCGTATCAAGTGACGATGGTGATTTAGATATGGACTCAGTATTAACAAAAGAAAAGTAAGACTTATATATAGTAGTTAAAGGCTATAGACGAGAATTCTAGAGACTTCATTCAAATTAGTTCCATTAAAATGAAGACAATATGATGCTAATTATAGACAAACATTAAGGAGATATGTAAATGTTATTTTGAGAAGTCATTTAATGAAAGATTCAAAGATTAAATTATTTTAAAAGATCATAATGAGCAGAACAATTGATATATTATAGGTTGATTCAAAAAATATTGAAGTGAATTTAGCTTTGAAGAAGGTGCATAAATGTAAGACTTTATATTTTAATGAGATATCTATTGAGACTCTTAAGTTATGAACGCATTTGTTGTGGAGTGGTTAATAAATCTTTTCTATGAAATTTTGAAGAGTAAGAGGATGCCAATTGACAGGGAAGTGATTTTTGTGTCAATTTTTAAGAAGAAAGATGCCGAGTATTATTCCAATTATAATGGAATTAAATTTATGAATCAAACAATGAAGCTCTAGGAAAGAGTTATGAAGCATAGTGATGGAGATCACACTTCGAGTGCAGACTGCCGCACAGTGGTGCCCACACACGTTTATTTTCACAGAAGACATTGATCGGATCGTCATCTGAACTATCTTAGCCCGTTGTTACGATATTTGTTGTGGAGTGGTCTCTTTCGGAGCGACGTTTGGATATTTGTATCTATTTTGTATTTTTTATTTATTTAGTGAGATCAGACAACTATCGTGTATGATCAATCATAGTCGTCCACAATGGTTTCCCTAAATATGTTTAGTATCAATAAGTGTGAGGAGGTTGGCTTTGAGACTAATTGCTGATTTTGGAGAATAATCTTCCTGGAACCCGACGATCTCTTTTGATGACTCCTTAGGCTTGTATCCTCATTTCTCTAGCTTCTTATTGCTGTCCGCCCCTCTCCCTTCTGCCCTAAGCTTAGCCTCCCCCAACACCTTTTCCAAATCACCTCCGCCAGCCCTTGGAGTTATCCAGACCAAACCCCAACTCCATTTCCTCTAGCCGTCTGCCAAAAACCTTCTCCCAACAACTTGCGGATGCTACTCCAGTGGCCACGAGCCCTCTTTCCACCCCAATTGCACTCACCAAACCTCTTTCCATCCCACATACAATCCCCAACCCCCTACACTAACATTTCCCTTACAGCCTAGCCAACATATTCCTCCCAGTCCCCCAGCTAGACCATGCTTGCCCCCATCACCACCATACAACCGTAGCCCCATTCCAAGGAAGCATCCCAGTTCACCCGCTCCTTAAAAAACTTTCAAACAACCATACCCGCCCCCATACAACTATTATACATCCTCCCTCATCGTTCCAGACAACCCCCAATGCTTTTACGATCACTGAATCTCTGCGCATTCGCCTGCGACCCCTCATTTGTGAGTGTTTGTTGCTCGGGTTTCTTTGTTCTTCATTTCGTTGTACGGATGTGATTATTATATGATTATGGAAGTCTTCCTTTGATACTATATTTGTCTGCACTAATCTTGACTTGCAGAACCTTTATCACATGCGCATATTAACTTATGGCCCTCCAATGAGAGGAAAGGCTAGTCTGCTTGCTTGTTAAAAATCATTTGTGTACTACTTGTATTATGTATTTTAATTTTATGCATTAATTATTACTTATAAAACATTGTTGGATCATTCATTGCATCCATACGTCATTCTAGGGTTAGATAAGATTTATTTTTCCCAACACCACACCTAGGGTTGCATTACTTAGAGTCCATTTCCTAGCCTATCCTGCATCATATAATGTAACACTCCTACCTAGTTTAACATCAATTAATAAGCCCATACGGCACTTGTAGGCCTGCAAGCAGTTCGGTTCGGTTCGGTTTTAGATAAAACCGAAACCGAACCGAATAGGCTCGGTTTTTACACACCCAAAACCGAAACCGAACCGAAATGGATCGGTTCAGTTTGGTTTGGTTCGGTTTTTTAACATCGGTTCGGTTTTTCGGTAAACCTAAAACATATTATCCCCCAAAATAAATTTTAATATTTTCCAAGTGATTTTCTAATAGTAAATCTAGAAAACAGTTCATCAACATTGAAGGGAAATTGAAAAAACACAATAACATTTAGATTAACTTGTACAATTAATACAATAAGTTCAAGTATTAGTTTAAAATAAAAATAAATCAGTACAACATATTTAATTTACTCGTTCACGCTCGGGTAATTGTTACAAACTTAGGATAAGATAAGTGATATTACATGGTCTCGTTATTTTGGGTTCAACTTCAAACTCAATGCTCACAACCTCATATTTTAATACGACGGAACAAACTCCAAGTCGAAACTTATAATCAGTTCGGTTTTTTTCGGTTTATCGACCCTATAAACCGAAACCGAACCGAATAGGCTCGGTTTTCAACCCCCCCAAACCGAAACCGAACCGAACTGATCGGTTCGGTCCAAATTCGGTTCGGTTCGGGTCGGTTTGGTCGTTTCGGTTTTCTGTGCACAGCCTTAGGCACTTGTGATAAGTAAACTAAGCAACATTATATAAATCGGCACATCGCAGGTAATAACTAAAGTACACAACGAAAATTTTAAAAACTGGAGTTAAGATTAAAGAAATACCTCAAAATATGATTCACAAAGTCAACTAGAATTGAAATGAGTAAATAGTCTGAAATACTGAAATTTAAAAGAGTCTGATACATCTGAATTCATAATTAAATGATACAACAATTTTAAAGAAAAAACAAACTAAAAGTACTCATCCTTTGGAGCTTATCCTAGGCGTATCTCCCCACTTGTGACCCCTAAAAAGAAATGTCTGAAGACGGAGTCAGCCCAACTCGTGAGTAAGAAAATTTATCCCTCCTAGTGACAATAAAAATAACTTGTATAAAAATATGCGTGCATGCTTTTTAAATAGAATTTTATACTAAAGAAATGTATGATATGGTTCTATGCATGTTTTTCTATAAAAGTACTTGAACATAAATGTCTTTTGTATTACGTGATCTTGAACTGAATTTTCTTTCCAATTTCGAAATCCTTAAACTATAGAGATTCTATATTTTGGCATTTATTTGGAATTGAGGTGTCTTATATCTTCTTTTCTTCTCATTCTTAGTTAAGTATATTCTTATGCACACACTAGCAATTCAAGTCCCTACTAGCGAACATAGGTGTTCTAGTGTCTCTCGGTCACGGACACAAATTTGTATCTACTAATCTTTTATATGGGGTGCCGACTCCTCAACTTGAGGCTTATAATTGAACTATTTGGTATGTCTAGCAAAAAAGAATAGAATTTCTTACATTGGTGTTGTGACGCTTATAGACATGGTGCGACGGCATAGCGAACTAGGTTGGAGCAGCGATCACACAGCTTCACTAGGTTTCTTATCCCGAAATCCCACCAATCATCAGTTACATAATACATAAACAAATGATGTTAGCGAGAGGTGGAAGCATTCACTAGTAATCTCAACTAACCTAGATCGGTCTACTGTCACGAATGTCGTTCAAAATGCACGAAGGGCAAGAACGGCGATTTCCAACATCTCCACCTACAAGGGAATGTAATACTTCAGACTTGAGGGAGAAGGGTCTCAAAATGACAGAAATTGTCGACATACCTTAAATCTAGAGTAAGGAGGTTGAGAGATTGGTGTCGATTAGATTCGGAATTGCTTGGGAGCGAGCCAATCTCAATCCAGGATGGGAAGATCGATCGAGAGAGAAGGATACTCGACCGGCTGCTAGAATTTTTGAAGAAGGAAAATCGCAAGTCTTATTATCTGAAATTGAGAAATAGGAGGGAGGAGAAGCCATGAATCTCACGGATAACTGAGTCCTATTTTTAATTAAAAAAACATGTCGCGAGTTAAGCTCATTCAGGAGTGCAGTAACCCGTTAAGCCCCGAAAGCTGTGAACTTCAGTGATTGCCTTCGGCCTTGACCAATCTCAGATTGCTTATATTTTCTTTGGATCCACTATGAGACCTCTCTGACTGATAATGTATCCAAAGAAAGCGACCTCTGAAAACTAGAACTCACTCTTAAAATTTTTTGCGTACAACTTATTCTCCCTTAGAGTACTCAACATTATCCTGAGGTGCACGACATGTTTTTTCACTCTTTGAATAAACCAGGATATCATCAATTAAGACCATAACTAATCGATCTAGGAATTCCCGAAACACTCTATTCATCAGGTCCATAAAGGCAGACGGGGCATTGGTCGGTTCTAACGACATGACTACAAACTCGTAGTGCTCATGCTTTGGGCTGAAAGCTGTTTTCTAAACATCCCCATCACGAATCCTCAACTAGTGATACTCCGATCTCAAATCTAACTTAGAGAATGTGCATGACCCCTCACGCTAATCAAACACATTATCTATCCTCAAATTATAATACTTGTTCTTAATTGTCAGCTTTTCAGCTCGCGGTAATTAATATACAATCTCGGACTGTCATCCTTCTTCTTTACAAATAGAACTGGTGCACTCCAATGCGATGTGCTTGGTCGGATAAATCCCAATTTAGTAACTTCTGCAACTAGATCTTTAATTTAGCTAGTTCTTTAGGAGCCATGCGGTAAGGATCATTGGCTACTGGCATGGAACCAGGTATAAGGTCGATTTGGAAATCGACCTCTCTGGCAGGAGGGGCACCAGATAGCTCTTCTGGAAAGACATCCGGAATTTCATGAACTACTGATACTTGCAAATTATTTTTGGTTTCTACATGCATCAACATTAGAAATGTAGCACAACCCTTGTTGATATTTTTGACATTCTTAGCTGAAGAGATAATTGGTTTGGAAACTCCCTTTATGCCCTGAAAGATGATGAACCGGTCGGGTCCTTCTAACTGTATTTTCTTTCTCATGCAGTCTATTTTGGCATTTATATCTGACAACCAGTCCATACCCAAAATTTTTTTGAACTCTGCAATAGGAAGAAGAGGCATTTCTATGATAATTTTAGTTTCTCTAAACAACAATGAGACTCTACATTTGCGACTAGTCTGCATAAGAGAACCATTAGGCACTATGACCTCTAGTGGTGTATGCATAAATGCAACATGGGTAATGTAGTGTCACTAAGGAGGAAAGGTAAAATCTATCTACAACGTATCCATACTTGTAACCACGTCCTCCTGCTCCTTGGCCTCCTGCTGGCCCAGTCCATAAGCTCTGGGCTGCACCAAATCTCGTCCCGGGGATGTCTTTACATCAGAGTCCATCATCGTCTTTCCCTTGCCAATCCTACTAGGACCACCAACCTCGAACTTCGGTTATAGAATTGGTCACATTCTTGTTTATTAGACTATGAATGAATTGATTAAATTTAAGATGATTACAAAACTTAAGATTTGTTACTTGACTATTCGAATGCTCCTGGAAGTAGTGAGCTATGTGTCTCGGCTGGTGGCATTTGTAGCATACTCCTGAAGCAGTCAAGCATCCACCCTGATGGTGGTGGGTGCACTTAGGGCAGAGGGGGAAATCCTTGGCCTTGGCCTCGAGTTGATTCCCTCTCTTATCGCTCATCTTCTTCTTGTTCCAATTTTCCCTTGATTTTTATTTTGCGATTATTGTGGTGCATCTTGGGTTCGCTTGTTCCTGTAGTTACTGCGCCTCTGCACCCTACGTTGATCTGCCTCCAGTTTTCTAGTAGTATCCACCAGCCTTCTATAATCAATAGTGTCTGCGGTCAGCAACGGTTGCCTCAGAGAGTCACAAGGGCCTTCCCCAAAGCGGTGACACTTATCGTCCTCATTTCCTTGCAGTAATACCTTATAGCGAGACTAATTAGTGAGATCTCCCGCTCATAGGCCGTGACAATCTTATCCCCTTGAATCAGTCTAAGGTACTTCTCTTGAAGGGTACGACACTTTGAAGGAGACACGAACTAGTTTGAGAGTGATGCGTAGAATTCGTCCTAGGTACATATTCATAGAACGACCTGACATAGTGGGAGATCACATTATCATAACGTCAGAATAGGAATTGTGTTTAAAAAGAAGGAAATTTAAACTTCAATTCTTACCGGCAAGGTCATCAGCTAGGTGTCTACTACACCTTTTATTGGCTTCGCCCTTAAGAAGGAAGGTTGCTAGAGGTACCTTCTTATTCTCCGGGAACTGCATCTCATTCAACAAGTCCTGGGTCTTAACCAGTCAATCATCAGTCTCTATGGGACTTTCTTCTCCACTGAAGTTGGAGGGGCGGAGATCTCTAAAATTCCTCAGATGAAGACCCATTCTGATATTCACGACAGTAGGTGCAGGAGCTTGGATTGGTACAACTGCAGGTAGTGTGTTCCTGAATTCCATTAGGACTAGGGTTATTGCCCTAGCAATTTCAGCTGCAATGCCAGTAGGTGCAGGTTTTTCTGGAGGATTCACCTCCATGATAATCTCAGGCGTCCTATTTTGTCGCAGCGGTTTGCACGTCACTACTACGAGGTGCTTGTATAACGTAAAGAGAGATTGTCATTACCGAACATTACATGACACATGATAAGTAGCTAAGGGAAATATCTAATGTTCATATATTAATCTATGTGCAAGTGCAATAATAGGCTTAGTGACTCTAACGTCGAATGAATGATTCAGATGAAATCCTAAGGCTCTGTGAATTTCTTGGGTTCAAAGGATCCTAACCTAGCTCTGATACCAGCTGTAATACCCCTACCTAGTTTAACATCAATTCATAAGCCCGGACGACACTTGTGATATGAAGCAAACTAAACAACAATATATAAATCGGTATATAGCAGGTAATAACTAAAGTACACAACGGAAATTTTAAAAATTGGAGTTAAGGTTAAAGAAATACCTCAAAATCTTATTCACAATGCCAACTAGAATCGAAATGAGCAAATAGTATGAAATACTGAAATTTAAAAGAGTCTAATGTATCTTAATTCATAATTAAATGATACACCTATTTTAAAGGAAAAACAAACTAAAAGTAGTCATCCTCTGGTGCTTATCCTAGGCGTATCTCCCCACCTGTGACCCCTGAAAAGAAATGTCCGAAGATGGGGTCAACCCAACTGGTTAGTAAGAAAAACTATCTCTCTTAGTGACACTAAAAATAACTTGTATAAAAATATGTATGCATGCTTTTAAAATAACATTTTATATTAAATAAATGTATGTTATGGTTATATGCATGCTTTTCTATAAAAGTACTTGAACATAAATGTCTTTTATATTACGTGTTCCTGAACTGAATTTTCTTTTCAATTTTGAAATCCTTAAATTATATGGATTCTAGATTTGGGCATGTATATGGAATTAAGGTGGCTTACATCTCCTTCTCATTCTTAGTTAAGTAGATTTGTATGCACATTCTCGCGATTCGAGCCCCCACTAGCAAACATAGGTGTTCTAGTGTCTCTCGATCATGGACACAGACTCGTATCTAATAATTTTTTATATGGGGTGTCAACTCCCCAACTTGAGGCTCATATGGTCTGCTAAGCCTTATGAGTAAGATAGTGTGTCCCTATCTATCATGAGAGGAAACCTAGACCGTGCCTCCTAATTATCTTTTATTAGTGTCCGACATGAACACAAAAAAGAACACCCGCTTAAATCCCCTAATTTACATTTAGTGTTACATTAATCCTTTAACCTAATACTAGTGATGGCATGATTAATCATAAGGAAACACCCGTCTTACATCACTTTAAATTTTTGGATTGCATATGTAATCATCCTTGCATCTTTAGATCATATCTCATAATAATTATACACCTCACATACATATTATCGTGTTTTCATATTATTCTTACATTTATAAAAAAGTACGTGATCACATATAATTTACAGTTTCACAAGTTTCAAATGTTGGTTAACTGAAAGGAACACATTAATTAAGTTCTAGCATGTCTTAATCGTATTATTTTGACGTAATGATGGATTTATTATTTCTTATTCTCATATATGATCGATGTTTGATACATGCGATTTCATATTATTTACATATCTTCTCCTAACTATAAGAGGAAAATTCATAATTGAACTGCGTGATGTCTAGCCAAAAGGAATAGAAACTAGGGTTCCTTATCCTAAAATCCCACCAATCATCAGTTACATAATGCGGAAGCAAATGATGTTACGAGAGGTGGAAGCATTCACTAGTAATTTCAACTAACCTAGATCGGCCCGCTGTCACAAATGTCATTCAAAATGCATGAAGGGCAATAACGTCGATTTCCAACACCTCCACCTACAAGAGTGGAAAACTTCAGATTTGCTAACACTTGAGGGAGAAGGGTCTCAAAACGATAGAAATTGTCGGCATACCTCAAATCTAGAGTAAGGAGATTGAGAGATTGGTGTCGACTAGATCCGAAATTGCTTGGGAGGAGCCAATCTTAGTCCAGGAGGATCAATCGAGAGAGAAGGATACTCGACCGGCTGCTGGAATTTCGGAAAAAGGAAATTCGTGAGTCTTATTATCTTAAATTGAGAAATAGGAGGGAGGAGAAGTCGTGAATCTCACGGAAAACCCGTTGGAATGAAGAATCTGGAGCTTACCTTGCAAGAATGCGGAAGAGGGAAGTCTAGCGTGAGAAAGAGGCGCTCAATCAAACGTCTAGGGCAAGGGATAAGCAATACCCTACTTGTTGTCATCCACTTCGACCGAGAAAATTACTACAGCCGTTGTTTCATCGAGACTGGAGCACGAGGGGGAGAGTCGAGGGAATCTGTGCGATCAACGACTAGGTTTTTCTTCTTCTGGCGTGCGGCTGAGAGGAGCCGTGGTTTTACTAAGAGGAGGGGTTGTAAGTCCTTAATAGGAAGGAAATAGCATGTGGTTACCAAATGAGTCGTGAGAGGGGGGGGGGGGGGGTCGTGGCTCAGCTTTTCAGCTGAAGGAAGGAGTAAAGATTTTCCTTAATTACAAGAATGCCATTGCACTCCAACGCTTGCTATTTAAGTGTATTTCGCTCTCGGACACTATAGAAAATCACGTCGAAATAAACTCTTATTGAATGACAATATTTTAGTTGCCGCTTGGCGCGTAAAATTAACCATATATGGAATAAATACCTCGATTTTCCATTCTCGCCTATCCTAATCATCACGATCAGATCATGCAATTGCGAGAGATGACGTGTAAATTTTGGATGTTACAAATAGGCTAAGAACAATTTCATCCGTTTAAGAGAATCAATTAAGTTTCTCGACATGAAGTATGAAAGTTGATCAAAAATTATAGAGAGGAATGAAATTTTCTGCATATGATCTTATTGATCTGGAAAAGATATATGGTCAAGGATTGAGTACCACAAAAAATGATTTGGTACATTGTAAGGAATTGTTATGTATTCTAGGGTTGAATGTCCTTATTTTAGGATTAGAAAATATTAATTTCCTTGTTTGCACTGTTTTAAAATTATTTTTTCCAAAATAACGCTTACTTTTTGCCCTTATTTTGAAAGAAAAATAATTGTGATATTTGGCCCTCTTTTATATATGCCCTAATTGTGCCTTTCCACTGACAGGGAGATAGCACATCACGCAGAAGCATATGTTAGAAGATCTGCCCTTTTTGCAGCCTCAAGTATTCTAACGGCTCTTCATCCATCATACGTGGCGTCTGCTTTGATTGAAGGCAATCAAGAAATTTATAATGGGCTTGAGTGGATTCGTACTTGGGCTTTTCATATTACTGAATCTGATCCAGATACCGAGTGTTCAACTGTAAGTATATGGTCATACCCACTATGCTCATTTGTTAGTTCTCGATTCTTCCAACATTCAACCCTTATCTGTGCATCCTTCTATGTTGCTACATATCTATTCTTCTGTAAGTTAACTAATCTCTCGAAGATGTGCATGACTTCCATCTGGTATTTTGAAACTATAAGGACAAGTATCGACAACGGGAAATAAAAATGTATCCCTACTACATATCATTGTTGAAAATATTACTGATTTTTTTTGCTCTTTCCGCAATGCAAAATCATAACATATCATAAAAAAATATGCTAATTAACAAAACAAAACATAAAAAACTTACAGATCAATATGATACTTTGCGTTGACACATGCTCTGGAAACGCGAAATAATTGTTTTGGTTGTAATAGTATCCAAAACGTCTTTTTCAATGTAAACAACCATTCATCCCTCATTCTGTTTCGCAAACGATTTTTTATTATCTTCATTGCAGAAAACGTCATTTCAACACTAGCTGTTGCAACTGGTAAGAGACAAGCCAACTTCAACAATCTAAAAACCAACCTATAAGTATCTTATTTTTTTAATTCCACTAATTTTTTAAGAAGTCCGATGATTTCTTTAACTTCAGAAAATGTGTCAGTTAGTGTCGATCGCATGTCAAAAATATATATGTCTAGTTATCCTTCAAGTAGTTGTAACTCTACAACAACAACACTCAAGCCTTTATCCCACTATAGTGGGGTCGGCTATATGGATCCTTTGTCTCCATTGTGCCTTATCTTTAGTCATAATCTCACTGATGCCTAAGTACATCATGTCTTTCCTTATAGTTTCATTCCAAATCTTTATTGGTCTACCCTCCCCGTTTAGCATGTCTAGTGACTAAACTCTCACAATGCCTAACATGTGCCTCTAATGGTCTCCTTTGTGCGTGTCCGAACCATCTTATTCGAGCTTCTCGCATCTTCCCTATAATTGGTGTCACTCCTGTCTTATCCCTGATACATTCATTCCTAATTTTATCCAGTCACGTGTGTCCACACATCCACCTAAGCATTCTCATCTCCGCAACTCCCATTTTTTGCTCATATACACAATTCCCTGCCCAACACTCAGAACCGTAGAGCATTGCTGGTCTAATTGCAGTACTGTAAAACTTGCCTTTATGTTTTAATGGTACTTTACAACCACATAAGATCCCTGACGGGCCTCTCCACTTCATCCAACCTGCTTGGATTTTATGTATCACATCTTTATCTACACCTCCATCTTTTTGAACTTTCGATCCCAGATATTTAAAGCAGCCACTGCGTGAATATCTTGATCACCCAACTTAATAACGGAGTCATCCGTCCTTCTTGCATTGCTAAGTTTAAGCTCCATATACTCCGTCTTTGCCCTGCTCAATCTAAAACCCTTCTTTTGTAAAGCGTCTCGCCAAGATTCAAGTTTCGCGTTTACACCCTCGCGCATCTCATCGACCAAAACAATATCATCTGCAAACAATAAACACCAAGATATTGCTTGTTGGATATGTCTGGTGCGCTCATCTAAGATAAGGGTAAAGAGATATGGGCTTAAATCTAACCCTTGATGTAAGCCAATAGTGATAGAAAATTCCTGTGTTAATCCTCCAGATGTCCTCACCCTTGATATTAGTCTCTCGTCTTACTCTTCTTTCTATTACTCGTTCTCATAGTTTTATAGTATGAATCATTAATTTATTTCCGCTGTAATTGACATAATTTTTTATATCTCCGTTGTTCTTATACAAAGGTACCAAAATACTTTCTTTCCATTAGTCCGACATCCTTTTTGTCTACATTATCTTATTGAAGAAACATGTAAGCCACAAAATTCTTTCTTTCCCTAGGCATTTTCATACTTCGATGGGTATATCGTCTCGCTCAACCACCTTTTCATTTTTCATCTTCTTTAGAGCATCATTTACATATGATGCTTGAATTTTACGATAAAACGTTATGTTCATATACTCTTCTGATTTACTTAACTCTTCCAAGCTCAGTTCATTGTCTTTTGTTTCATTGTAGAGTTGATAAAATTATCTTTTACATCGCTCTTTAATAGCCCCATCATCCTTCAAAACCAAATATATTTCATCTTTTATGCATTTAACTTAACTTAAATCCCTTGTCTTCCTCTCTAGCTTGAGCAATTTTATATATGTCACGATCTCCATCTTTAGTATCCAGTCACTTATAAAATTCTTCATAAGATTGACTTCTTGCTTTACTTACTGTATGTTTAGCTTCTTTCTTGACGACTTTATATATTGTCAAATTTTCATCATTCTTGCAAGCGTAGAGTGTTTTATAGCTGACCCTCTTTGCCCTTGCTTTATCTTACAGTTTCTTTTTTCACCATCAAGATTTTTTATTTGGGGGCGCACGACCTTTTGACTCTCCAAGTACATTCTTTCTACTTATCCTTAAATGTGAAGACATAACTTCTCATGAGACACTAGGATCAATGATCAACATAATGGTCATCAATTAGTTATTCCATAATTGTTTTCTTGAAAACAACCTGTTTTTCCATTATCATGTTTCACAACCGATTTTTTAGCAACACTTTTGCACTTTTCTTAAATTTATTATATTTCATTTGCATGTCCAACACCACTAGCCTGTGTTGTGTTGTTAAACTTTTTTCTGGTATGACTTTACAATCCTTACAAATCATTTTATCCATTTAGCGAGTCATAAAATAATCAATTTGTGACTTATTTGGTCCACTTTTAAATGTAATTAAATGTTTTCGTCTCTTCACGAAGAGTGTATTTATCACAATTAGCTCATGTGTTATGACAAAGTCTAAAATGGTTATTCTTTCATTTCCTTCTCCATACCCAAATTCTTCGTAAACGACTTTATAATCTATAGTTTCCTTTCCTATATGTCCATTTAAGTCTTCCTCTATGAAAATCTTCACTTTTGTGGGATTTCTCTTACAAAATTATCTAAGTTTTTTCAAAATTGCACTTTAATAACTTCACTTAATCGTACTTGATGCGCATAAACACTGATCACATTAATAGTTTCCTTTCCTATGACCAATTTAAGAGCTATGATTTTATCACATTTTCTACTTACCTCAACAACTCCATCCTTCCAAGTGGTATCCACAATAATACATACTCTATTGCTTGTTTTATTTTATCATTCTCCTAATCATCGTATCCATTACTTCCATCGTTTTTCCCGTTAGCGTACCTATATTCCAACTTTCAAACCTAAGTCGGTCATAAATCCTACGATCTGCTTTCCTAGGATGTCTAATAAGTGAGGGCTCTTGCATATTTAACAATACACCTAAGTCCTCTTGGAGGTGCATCGGTCCTTGCCAAGACGCCGCATTCGGACCATACGACGAGGACTCTTGCAGTAAAATCATATGGATATAATTCAGCTGTAACTCTATTGGAGTAAAATCATATAGATATAATTAAGCTATAACTCTATTGGAGTAAAATCATATGGATATATTTCAGCATGATGAATTAATTTTTGTTTATCATAAGAATCAAATTGATCATTTGGGTCTAGACTAGCGACACATAAAATTAATTTTGTGTTTACTTCATCAAAACGATTATTTAGCTCATTTAACATCCAATTAAGCATTGCATTAAATATTTCATTCCTGAAATAATGTATATTTATAATCTCAAGTGCGTTGTGTCTTGATCAACCTGGCTGAACGAACTTCTCATCCATATTCGGAACTTCTATGACATGTTTACTATAAAAAGATGAGACTTCAACCATGAAGGATTGCCAGTCGAGTTCATCATTTCTCATTTTTAATAGGAACAACTTTGACAACTTAACAAAATACATTTGTGTTAACAATATCGTGATCTTTCTTTTGCAACGCTTGTGATAATTCACGTGTTCTTGCCAAAATATTTTTCATCAAATGAATTACAAATACAAATTTGAAAGTAAGATAACTTGTAGAAGTACGCTTTGCATTCCTCTTTGGTTTCCATTTGTCCCATCAACTATGATAATCTCTAACACATCAATAATAGAAGAAAAAACATACGAATAAAATTTAAAATTGTACCATAATGTGAACTTCATCTTGTGTCTCCAGCTCGTTTGAGCTCTAAAGATTGATTCAACACTTGGCCACTTTCTATGTTCCCGCAACCAAGATCTCTGGCAACTCGATAACTTTCAAGGCTCTAAGAGGATCACAATATTTGCAAGAGCCACCAACAACATTCAATACTGTGTTAATAAATGTGAAAAACTCAGCAATATCAGAATTCCCTTATGCAACAACTACTAGTACCAATTTGGAGTTGATGTGCAAAACAATGAACATAGAAAGCACAATTGTTTTCATTCAAAATTAAAGGTTTTAACCCCCTGAACTCACCTTTCATATTGCTAGTGTCATCTTATCCTTGTCAACGCAATTTAGAAATACTAAGACCATATTTCATAAATAAATTATCAATAATAGATTTAAGAGATAACGCAATAGTATCAGATACATGAACAAAATCAAGAAGACGCTCCGTGATCACGCCATTGGAATCCACATATCGTAAAACAACAGACATCTGCTCTTTTGTAGATACATCACGGGATTCATCCACTAAAATTGTAAAACAATCTTCTCTAATATCATGAACAATTTGTTTTGTTGTCTCCATTGCAATTGTTGATGCTATTTCTTTTTGAATCTTTGGCTATATAAGTTGACAATTTTGAGGAGCTTTTTGTAACACAACTGACTTGATGTCATTATGTGATGCAATAAAGTCCAAAAGCTCAAGAAAATCTCCTTGATTTGTAGACTCTTTAGTCTCATCATGACTACGAAAAGACAATCTGTGTCGTAAAAGAAATCTAACACAATCAATCGATGCACATAAATGAGCACGATAATTTAAACTTTGTTGTTCTTGTCTAGCAAATGCAATTTGAATACCTTGTTTTTGATTCATCGAATCCTCACACATTTTTCTAGAAGTCTTCTGTGGAGTCGTGTGATTACCAACATGTCTTTCCAATATCGTCTCATCTTTCTAATATCTAAATTTTCTAGTAAGAAAAGTAAGCTCACAACCTCTTTGGGGGAAAATATAACAATAAAGGCAAAATGTTGCGTCTTTTTCTTTACTGTACTCTAATCTGCCTTTAAATTTGTTAAACCTATTCTTATTAAAACGTCGAGCTTTGTTTCTGATTTTTGTTTGGGGAAAATTTTCTAAATGAGGTTGACAAGGACCCTTTTGCAAATAATATCTTCTTATTGAGTCTTGAAGATTTGCATCATAGGAGTTTATAGGGTGTCTTAAACCCGAATCTGAAGGTAAATCTTCTAGTTTGAACTCTTCTACTCGACTTCTTTTACCAATTGAAACTAACTCCTGTGAATCCATAGAACTTTGACACTCTTTTTTTTTTGAAAACAGATAACTTTTCACGATCTTGGGAAGGAATATGGGCAAATACGGTACAAAAAAATGTGAGTGAGGAAAGAAAGAGGAATATGGATGAAGTATAGACAAAGGGAATTTCCATTTGAGAAACCCAAGAGATCTAGCTCCCACAAGTCTTAGCCTCAGGTCGTCACAAAGTCCTTCATAAAACCTGTGAATCTTAGTCTCGTCATCTTCAACCAGCCTCATCGTATAGCGGGTCAATATGGTGAACTCGTGCATATACTCATCGACCTTCAGATCTCTCTGGATTAGTCTAAAAAATTGTCCATGTTGTGTTTAGTACGTCGTGGCGGGTATATATCTCTTAAGGAAAGACTCGGAAAGTCCTCTATAGAGATCTAAGTGAGCCTCCGCCCACCAAAACTACGCTTCACTTCATCATCCCACCAAGGTCTTGTCTCCTCATTCAGTAGGAAGGTAGCTAAGGTTACCATCTTCTCATCCTCTGTCTCCGTCGCAGTCAGAATCCTCTTTACTCTGGCTAACCACTCTTCAGCCTCAGTTGAAATTTTAAGTCTAGAAAATGGAGGGTTGAAGCTCAGAAAATACTTTAGCTGATGACCACGTGCCCGCGATTCAGCTAACAACACAACAACAATTGGTATTGGTGCCACATCAGGAGTAGGAGGTGCAGCACTGGGTGCAAGCCTTTCTGGTCGGGCATCTAATGCAGGTATCACAGTCTCTGCTATCATCTTGCACATCTTTGCAGAAGGAGGACTCGCTGCAGTAGAAGCCGACATACTGCTCTCACCAGCATCACTGGGTTGGGATGACCCAGCACCGCTCCTAGTCACATATATACGTGAAATGCGCAATTTAGTGACCGAAAATATATCATAACAGCAATCATGGAACACTCAGATTCCGAAATAAGTAAATATTTTTCATTGCTAAATGGACATTCATCTTAATACAAAATACATTATGCAATTTATATATAATCACTTGGTCGGCAGCAGACCGGAATCATGCACAACCGCATCACATTTCTCTTCTTTTTTTCAGTTTTGGGCTTAGCCCGCCAAACTCCGCAGCTACCTACGCTACCTACGCCAAACACAAGTAAGAGGAAACGAGGGTCAGCTATGATCTGACCACAAACCGCGTAACAAATGCCCCCCCCCCCCGGTTGTCCTAGCGGATCACCGCACACCTGCTAGTACGCACGAGCAATATGCAATATGTATCCAAAGCAGGAAAACAACTATATTATGCTAAACATGGTGAAAACTTAATCACAATCAATCTTCTAGGTTTGCACAAGTAAATGAGTGGACCTAGGTATGCATGATAGTTGTGTTCACCTGAAGGTTCACCACAATCTCTTATCACATCACCTCATGTTCTAGTAATAAACATAACAATCATACATCAATTGGGGCTCACACGGCCCCCATTTACACATCACAATTCATCAAGCATCGAAGGAGGCTTAAGATCATCTAAACTTCGTCATTTTATCATAGGGAGGTATAGGGTCATCTCACCTCTTGCCAGGAGGTTCATCTCACACCGAATGTCGAGTAATATGGAGGTATAGGAATTCATCTTACCACCGAATGGCGAGTAATATGGAGGTATTGGATCATCTCACCTTTTGGCGGGAGATTCATCTCACCACCGAATGTCGAGTAATAGGGTGTTATAGGATAATCTCACCTCTTGCCGAGAAGTCTATGCGCACTTCACCGCCGAATGCCGAATAAGGAGATATAGTCATCTCCTTCATCACAATCATTATACAAAAGTACACATTCAATAAGCAATTAATGCAATCACCTCTAGCCAATACTAGGCTCTTCATGGCTAACGAATGACATCAGGTTCAACATAAACCGTGGTATCTTCAACTTCTCTTACTAACGACTACAATCATGGGGCTTTCCTAGGAATACCCCAAATCCCCGAAAATACACACATCCCCGAATCCACACACCGTTCACTTCGAAGTCATTCTTCGGTACGTCATCTAAAGAAGTTTATATGCATCGTCATATCATCATCATCATCGATCTTGGTCTATGACCACGGGTAGGTTTCACACACCATGCTTAATCCGAACTCGTATGTCGGATTTTCTAAAACCATTCATGCAGAGGTCGCAGTCCTACCCCCGGGGTTCTGACGAACCAAAGGGAGTCATGCCCTCCACTAATTAGTAGATGAGGCTCTCCTATGCTAGAAATCGAAAAGGACATGAGAATTCATCGATTCTAAAACCGGAGAGAAGAGTTGTTACCCTTGGATCTCTCTTTGGTTCCATAGCGGGTTGGGGGCGATCAACACGAGGATTCTTCCACGGATCTGGAACTAGATATTTGTTTGACGCTCTCATTCAGCTCCAACAGCATGATCGCCTCAGACTAGGTATTTCGCCCTCTCGCTCTCGGTTACCAGAAAATAGGAAAAGATAGTTTTGTTTCCCCCATTCCGACCTAAGTGGGTCCCGGGAAGGGTTTCTAGCCATCGGATTAGCTTTCCTTTAGATTTACGGTCTCAATCGAGTGATAAGCACGTTATTTCATCTCACTGGACCCGTCGTATTTTGGCTTCTCAATCGCTCAACGATCGGCCCTGGCTCTCTCAATGATTGATGATCGGCTCTCGCGGTCGACGATCGTTGATCGACTTTCTCACGATCGACGATTGTTGATCGGCCTCCCAGTCCGCGATTGCTGATCGCTGATTGCCGATCGGACCTAACGGTCACTGATCGCCGTTCGAACCCTAAATCGGTCAACAATTACCGATTCCTCCTCATCAAGAGGGTAGTCTCCCTGGTCTCTTCAGTTTTTCAGTTCAGTATCCACTAGCTGCTACTCACTGTTATGGGATCAACCCAAAAGTCAATACTGAAAAACGGAGTGTTACACACCCCCACCCCCCGTTCTCGCAATCTGTCTGCCCCACATAAGGGTAAGGAATTCAGTGGCAGCCCAGTCGTTAAGCGACTATCACGGGTAGAGATAGTAGAACGCCGTGCACAAGGCTTTTGTTTCAACAACGACGAGCCATATTCGGACGGACACTGATGTAAGCATATTTTTTGGCTCAAAGTGGACTATCCCCCGGATGACGACGACAATGTCAGGACGGCGAGACCCCGTACTTCAAGCTTGGGGACAAGCTTGATCCGAACGGGAGAGGGGAGATGTTGTGAGCTCACACAGGGGGCGATGACGCATGTATGGAATGACGTGTATCTTCTGTTGCATTATATCTTTATTTTCCCGCACTGTTATATTTCGCACACTTTGACTACTCATGCATTATGTAACCTGTGTGAGGGGCATATTTGATAAATTTTGTGAATCCTTTCCTCTCACTATATATCGGTGAGGAGGGTGGGCTTTATGGGGCATGCATGAAAGTATGTAATTTCCTCTCCTAAATCTTGTCACTCTCCCCTCATCTTCTAAGTGTTAGGGATGAGCAAGACTTCCCCTCTCTCCTCTCTCGGTCGAGCCTGTTTCCTGTTGTATCTACCAATTGGGAAGGCTAGGTCAATGAAGGGTCGAGACGATTCTCTCCGAGACTTCTCCCTCTAAAGACCGCACATCCACTCGCAGTCGGAAGCCCGCAATAGTTGCTTGCAATTGAAACAAAGTCTCTTGCTCCTTAGGTCATTGTACTCATGGTTGGATAGGAGCTGAATGGGGGTGGGGCGGTTGGGGCATGGAGGAATGGTGGGTGATTAGGTAAAGGTGGTAGAGTTGGCGGTTTAGGGTTGTTGGCGAAATATGACTAGGAGTGTGGGGTGAGGGTTTGGAGGGGGTGGAAGTGTGGGTTCATGGAGCTAGTAATGAACTCGGCTTCCACGAGGAGGGAAAGGTCCGGGACTTGTTGATGGCAGATGGATGGAAGGTGCGAATGCGAGCTGAAGTATGAGGTTGTAGACCATGTATAAAGTAGCCCAGGTAGTGGTCGGGTGGAAGACCTGGAACGTGCATGATAAGTTCTATGAACTCATCCACGTATGAGTCAATGAAGCTCATCTAACAGACCCCATATAGGAATTTGATCAAGTTGCCCGAGTAGCGATGCTCGTAGTGATGCACGAGGGACTCCATGAGAGTCGCCTAGGTAAGATTCATAGGAGAGTGGTGGAGCCAGCAAACCCATTGGAGTGCAGTCTCTTCCATGTCATTGAGAGCCATGGAGACCTTTTGTGTCTTTATTGTATAGTGATGGTCAAAATACTGCTTTGATCGGGCAATCCAACCCAGTGGGTTGTTGCCGTTAAATGTCAGAGTATTGATGTTTTAGTGGGTCGGAGGAGGCAACTTGACAGTAGCGACATCCCCGGGGAACGATTCACTTGGGGATCTCCATGGTGCGGAGCAACATGAAGATTAATGTGAACTGCTCGTCTTGGGCATCGAGGCGACCGTTGTTGGTGGTGAAAGCGCACTCTGAGGCATCCACATGGTTGTCTGTCATTTGGCGTATCTTGGGCATAAGAGGTAGATGTCAAAAGTGCCATGGAGAGTCGATGTCACTGCGACATGCGTGTTCGGGATAGGGCGTGTGGCAGGGCACCGTCATGCAGAGGGGGATCCATTGTTGTAGGTGAGGGATGAGGCATGGGGAGAACGACTACGGAATGAGGGACTTCACTGATAAACACACATACTGGAAGGCTTCGCTCAGATGCGTGATCGATCCCACAACGCTTGGATTGGTGCGACTGGAAAATCTGTTGGCGTGCATTGCCCAGTTGTAGTAGGTGTTCAACCCAATCTAGGGACGAGAGGTGAGGAAAGCTACGATGTGCAGGTGAGGACAGGGAAATAGGTAGGGAACTTGTGCGAAACACGGATTATGAAGACAGTTGACGCAAGGTCGGTGAAGAGCAGGTGTCTCTGGATTAGCATTATGATGCTAGTAGGTGGCTAGGACGGCGTGCATCAGCCAGTTGAAGGAGGCATCGACAATGGTTGTGTTGGAAGAGCGATTGGATGTGTAACCGACGACTATTAGCAGGCAGAACAGCAGGGGTCGAACCAAATGTTAGGGGAAAAAATTTGAGATCGGGAAATTCACCGCATATCTATAGGTGTTAGAAAAATAAAGTACGACAACGCCTAATGGGGAGCCCATGCACCACTGCTTGTGTTGTGTGTGTCTATATATATGCAAGCTGTTACGACCCGTCTCGACAAGAGTCAGAGTACGCTTCGGGCGGGTCGTGATGCCACGGGCATGGGCAGAAGGAAAAATCCATGCCTGTTAGGCGGAAGCTGAGATACTGATAAATAATTTTAAAATAGTTACTTTTTTGTAAAACAAATTGATTTATTGCGGAAGCTTTAAAATATGATAGTTTGAAACAAGCGCACGTGCATTTTGCAAAAAAAACTTATGATACAGGTTTTGGAATAGATTTTTATGCAGTGATCATCACAGATGAATGAGCATGCAAATATGTCAAATTCTAGTACATACTATAACCTAACAGTTGTCCATGATAACAGAGAAAATGACTCATTATAATTATTATATAAAAGAAATATCCGACAGTTAATGAAATGAAACATAAACATAGAAGTTGAAGCTTGACGCAGATCGGCACAGGAAGCAGGCGGCGCAGGCACGAACGCTAAGGCAAATTCCAAAACAAGAAGGAAAAGTCTCAGAGCATTGAAATACGCAGGAGCAAAGCAAAATTAAATACGAGCAGGGGAAACAGAATGTTTGTGTACCGCTTTTCATGAAGCATAGCTAACATGACAGACAAGCAAGTGAGACAAGCAGAAATATCTAGAATTATTAGACTACTCCGGAGTAAAACATACATTGATGATCATGTAATAACAAAAGTTGTAACAAGTGAAAGTGTGAGTGTTTTTGTTTGATGCACATGATTCATGATTCAGACAGATTTAAATTCAGATGCAAGTCTTATTAAAGATTCAGGATTTCTGCCCGTGATCTCTAAGGGGCGGCTCTTTCGAACCCTCATCCTTGAGCCAGGGAGTTCATGCTAGCTGTGACCGGTCCTTTGTTCCCGTTAGGGATTCAAGAGGGAACCCAAGTCGAGGAGTTGCGTCAATTAAAACTCTACTGTTCAATTGTTTACTTGTGTAGTTGTGTTATTAATGAAATAATTCGTGATTGAGTGATTCTAGCACATCAAGACATGTTACTAATTAATCGACTCAGATGCATAAGAGTAGAGTTCATAGACATGAAAAAGGGGAATCGAGCTAAGGAATATAATATACCCCAGTCTTAGAACCAGACAGATGTAAGAAACATGATTCGATGGCATAAAAGAAGCAAGATAAAGAGCTTACATAACTTTGCGGGTCCAGGAATTTGCGAGTTGTACGATTACTATGCATCGATTTTGGTTTAATAGATACTCATATAGATTAAAATCATTTTAGACACAAGTATCTTTCAAGTAAAAATTTATGCGTTACGGGCATGATATATCAAAACACCAGTCATATACTTGCTAACCCGAATTCGGCATAATTGTTATCGTGACAATGTTGCTCGTGATTAACGTTCTACGATTCTTCAAATTATTCATCAAATGAGATGCAAATCATCTAATTGAATATCCAATTAACTATCATTCACTAACTCGTCTTCCAATTATCCAAATATCATCATTTACATTCACAACTTGTGTTATTCCAATCGCGTGAATCTCAAACCTAATAACAAGTCTATTTAGGAATTCGAGGTCTAAATTTATTTGACGAAACAAACATTCAAAGGTGAATTCATATAAACATAAGAACAGACATGACAATTAAGTTTAATGTTTGTAAGAGAGAGAGAGAGAGAGAGAGATCTCTACTTGCCTTAAATGAGGCTGAATCTGACGGCGGCGGCTGAGCGGCACAAGCAAAAGCAGAAATCATATTTTGAACCCGTCCAAGCACAATGAAAGCGATGTAGCATAATTTACTACGCTAACGCATGCAATTCTACAACGCGGAATTTAAACAACGAGGGTTTAGCATATTTACCTCCCTCAAAGGTGAGGGGAGAAGAGAATACCACGCGGAAACGGAGACTTGGCGGCGCTTAGGTTTGGAGAAACCCTAAATCAGAGAGGGCTTTGCGTGATCTCACCAATTGAAACGAGGAGCGGCACCGGAATTCACAAACACAGCGCGATTAGTCGATTATACGACGAACATAAGCTTGGGTTACCAAATATACAAAATTTGAAGCGCGGAATTAGCAAAATAATTTAGGGAAAACTGAATAAGGAGGAAGGAGAGGAGATCTTACCCACGAAAGTCGAATCTGAGCCCAAGGAGGAGAGGGGAGAAAACCCTAGCTGTCCCTCTTGCAAATCCCGGCCAAATCGATGAAGAAAGGAAGAAATAAGGGCTGCCGACCCCTTGGAGGAGAAGAGGGGTTGCTGGCCTGAGGAAGAGGAGGATGGCTGCCGGAGGGAGGAGCTGCTGGAAGGAGGAGCCGCTGCTTGGGTTGCGGGGAAACCACCGGCAGGAGCAAGAGGAGATGCTACGGGAGGAGGAGCAGGGGGCGGCGCCGGCAGGAGGAGCAGTAGCGGCGGCTTGCGGGATCTAGCGAGACGAGGGACGCGTGCGGGTTTTTTTTTGTTTGCGGAAGACGGGATCGGGGGCCCTAGCTGAAGGCTAATTAAATGGGGTTGGGGGCTGCGGTTAGCAAGCTAAATTAGGAAACCTAATTTTGCTGTATAATTAAACATGGGTTGTTACACAAGCTGTCGTGCACATGGTTCCCCCGTGCCCCAACGCGACAATACATTTTTCATTCGTCGCCCCCGTAAAACTTTTTGGCACTCCGAATACAAAACTCAACTGAAATTGCAGAGAGAACACTACAACATTTTTGGCCTTTAGCAACACTTGAATACTGTTGCCTAAAACTGCAAAGTGTTGCCAAAACATTGAAAACTGTTGCCATAGGGATGTCCTCTATACGCGTGTTGTCAAAGGTCTAAGACAACAGTTTTCATATATTTAGGCAACACTATATAAAAACTGTTGCTTAAACCCCTAGAATAGGCAACAGTTCTTCGGTGGACCTATTGCAACAGTTTTGAAGTGTTGACTCGTAGTGTTACAATTAAAAACTGTTACCAAAAGATACAAAGGCAACACTTCAAAAATGTTGCCAAAAAATTGCGACATTTTTTAAAAAAAATCAGCTAATGCCGCGACTTTTTAAAAAAAATACGGTGAGATGTTACAAATTATATAACGATAATCGTCAAAATCACAAAGACTTAAAAAGAAAATTTTTATGATACCACAATTTAACCGGTAATATCGTCGAATTTATTCGATTCTTTTGTACAAAATAAAATGGAAATGGGAGATCGAGATAAGAGTCTCCCTTGAATTGTGGCAAAAAGTACAACCCCCGATGATATATTACATTATAACAGTTGCATAATGTTCAACCCAAAAGTATAATGGGATTTGCATAAATGGCATCAACATCATCACCACTAAGAAATTCTTGCTGGGAATATATATGGCAGCCTAACTCCTTGCCGGTTGGTCGCTTGTTGTTGCCTAACTCATTGCCGGTGGACGAGTTAGTTTGAGAACACTGACCACTCCAAGCAACCAACTTGTTGTGTCATCGCCACCAGCAACCTACACAAATTAACAGTTTCCATTCCAATTAAGTTGATAAGGGCAGAACATGACTCCAGCATTGTTTCTGTAGACAAGCTAGAAAAGTGATGTAACACCAAAAATGACAATAAACCACACCAAAACATCAAATTGAAACACAACATAAAAGCGAAACAATGAGGGATTAAACAATGAAGCTTAAAATTTTTGAAATGAAGTAAATAATGGTGAAACCATATAGCTTTTCACCATATAGCTTACATCAAGATGTTTAGTGGTAGGCCAACCATGATGAAATTATCAGCGAATGCTCTAACAGACTCGAGAGAACTCAGGTCTAGCTTCATAGCATCAACATTCGCGTCCGGAATGCTCTCAAGGAAGAGCTTCTTTGCGTCTCCGACAGCCTCCATGTTTCGAGCAGCAATGACAACATTAGCTCCCCGAAGCGCAAACACCCTTGCCGTCTCCATGCCGATCCCACTCGCTCCTCCTAGATTAAGAACGAAAAGGATAAGATGAAAGTAACACGAATATAAATTGCATAAAATGGATTTAACACCTCTAGTAGAAGTGAACATGAATAGAAGAATTCAATTCATAATTCCAGTAAAATGGGAGAAAAACTAATCATACCAACCTCAAAGCGAGCATGAATAAAAATATATAATGTTAAAAACATAGAAATAAATAATGTTAAAGAGAGCATGAATAGATATATATATATATAAGATGTTTAGTCCAGAGAAAGTGTAATAAGATACCATTGGAAACTCCTCCATCTCAGTTATCTCAAACTGGAAGAATGTCTAACAAGTTACAATTTTAAGACAAGTTACAATTTTAAGCCTGTCAATTGCCTGCATAGAAAGACAAGTTATAATTTTAATAGTAAAATAAACAAGAGTGCCTTGGCCATAACTATTTTGACAGTACTTTACCACTACAAATTGGGGAAAAAATCATATAATAAACTTTATTTGTATTTAGAGAGAAAGGTGGGGGAAGGGAGGCTCTGTTATACGTACTGAAATCAGTCCAGCTGAGCCATAAAGAGCAATTAGCGAAACAATTGCAAGTGAAGTCACAGCATATTTATCATCAAGTCTGTTCCACTGCCTACCAAGAGATTACAAGTTAAAGCCATTCGTCCCTAGTTTATGCAATCAATGAAACAAGAATATAAATATAAAACAGATCGCTTCCTGTAAGGTTGTAACAAATTCAGGAAATTCTGTGGCACCTTCAGCTGGTGTTTCTCCTGTAGCCATAGCAACAACATTTGGTGCAGTTTTACAGCCTGGGTTAGTATGAAAATGAAATTTTACGTGAAGGTGTGAGTAGTATCAGAATGAGAAAATATAGATTCACTTTTCAAGAGGGAATTGAGTTGCTCTACACATAAGTGAGGTAACAAATAAATACTAGATTGAAACTAAATAGAACATTTCAATAGATACCATGTGACAAATAAATTACTAGATTGATATAATAGAAAACTCACCTATTGCAAAGAAAAGTAGATATGGAAACAAAAATCAAAGCAAACTCTTTCATAATTCATCTTTTGCATTGAAAACTAGCAAGAATATTGAATTTCAGAAAAAAAAATTTGGTGCCAAATAATAGATTGCAGTATGCCTTGGGAAGAATGTTGAATCAGGAAAAATAGCTCATAGGTTCCATGTGCAAGAGCCCTGAAATCTGTTTCTGCATGATTTATTGTCACATAAGACTTTCTTGCTTTTCCATATCATAATGCTGCTCCATATCGAAGTGCAATATCTATTAGTAGATTGGTTATCATTAATAGATCTAACCCAATCAACACCAATGAATGACTATGCTCATGTCTTCACCCTTTCCAAAAAACAGTCCCTTACAAGTAGGAAATTTCAGATATCTTAAGAATATATATAATGCACCAGAAAATGATAATTACGTGGATCATGCATCTATCGACTCATTAAATTGACCACCAAAAGTCTATGCTTGCTCTACAAAAGCCTTAAAATTTGAAAAAATATATCTTGGAGAAACACAGTACGAGATAGGGTAAAGTTCAGGCTTCGGCAGGATGCCGCCAAGAGAGGAAAGGATTTCAAAATCACATTGAATGTGTAGTTAGAAAGCTCGGAACTGATTCCAATAGTTACTAATAGGAATTTGTGATGTGAACTTATTATACAAAACAGTAATTAATATGAGCAGAGTTGATAATCATGACCACCACCATCTAAAACCCAATTATTTATGATCAGTTCCATGAACAATACATTAATATGAGCAAGGGTGAAAAAAACAATCCACAACTTTGGGCTCTCTTCATCCACAGCTATAGTGGCTGCCAACGCTGCAGCCTTCTCAGATTTATGAAGGAAACGATTATACTGATGGAAGAGGAGAGCAGCATGCCAAAATATGAATTAGGATAGGGTATCTTTGGCATTGAAACAAAAAAAACATCTTTTAATCACAACACGAAATGACTTTCCAAAGTAAAATTTGCTTGTCCCAGCAGTATAAAATATTTTCTTTCCACGACATTTTGTGGAAGCGAGCGTAAAAAGATCGGCGGCAAATTATAATCAAAGCTAGATAGATGATAGCCCATGGGATGTCAAACTCCCATGTTAAGAATGCGAGTTTTTTTTAGCAGCACACTAAAACCATTCAAAATAATTAAGAATCATAAAAAGGATAAAGGCTCAACAAAAAAAACCTTAACGTTAAGGAGAAATATCCTGAAAAACTGTGATGGAAAATTCTACGGAGAAATGAGTGTCGGAATAATTAAGCTGGCAATCCATGTTTCGAATCGAAATGTTTCAAGGAGATTATGAAGGAAAGAAGATTACTTACTGCTGGCGTATTTCAACTTTCTTTTTCTGCCAGAGCCTATCCAGAGCACTATAAGCATTTCCCCGCAGAAACAACGAAATTAAATATAGAGAAAGTTACAAAGTATAGGCGTGAATCGATACCTGACGGCGTAGTCATGAAGGCGTGAAGCTTTGAGACCGGGGCTCTCTTCTCTCTCACGACGATGTTAGACCGGGCTCTCTCTCTCTCTCTCTCACGACGATGTTAGGGCACCGCGTCTCTCTCTCTCTCTCATGACGATGTTAGGGCACCGCGGCTCTCTCGCGCGCGACGATGTTAGGGCACAGCGTCTCTCTCTTGCGCGACGAATTAGGGCTCCAAGAGATTTCTGGCGGCCGCGAGAAAGAGCATAGAGGAAATAGCGGGGGAAGAATCGGCATGGTCAAGACGCGAGCGGAGGAGAAGGGGATCGCTGCACCGGAGGAAATGGCGAGGAAGTCGCCCGCACGGGAGGAAGAGGAAGGGGATCGGGAAAGGCTCATCGAGGGTTTGTGAGTTAGAAATATCATTTTTATAAATTTAAATGTTTAATATTTTGGGTGTGCGAATAGTAATTTTGGTTAAGTTGAAAAGAGTTAAGCAACACTTTTAACGTGCTGCAAATTATTTTTTAAAGAGGCAACATAACATAATTGTTGCATAAAGTGAACCGTCATATGCAACATTTCAAAAATCTTCCCTATAAGAGATTAGAGAACAGTTTTTGAACGTTGCACAGAAATTGTTGCTTAAAGATGCTAACTTATTGCAACGCTTATAAATTGTTCTCTATTCAAGGTTTAGACAACAGTTTTAGAAATGTTGCAAAGAAAGTGTTGCTAAAGACTAAAAATGTTGTAGTGGGATGACTCTTTTTAAAATTAAATAAAAAATATACAAATTAAATTCACTTATGAAAAATTGAAAATTTTGCAATAAAGAAAGAGTAAAATTGGAAAGATATATGTTTCTTCAATCCTTGTTTTTTCTCGCGCGCGTGCGTGCGTGTGTATATTTTGTTTTAAATATTAGCATATAATAGTTTAACATTTTGCGACTTTTGTTTCTAGATGGCTATGAGATGTCTCCAGCTGCACGCAGAAATGGCGCTCCAGACTTCTCGCGCTCTTGAAACCGCAGGATCTTCAAGGCCTCGAGTTAGCATCTCTTCTTCATTGATTAAAGACATTATAATCCCTCCTTCGACTAGGTGATGATCTCTGAACATTCTTATCCTTTTTCGTATTTCTACCTTTAAAATTACGCCCATCGTTGTGAGAAATTTCATGGAATATTTCTTAAGTAGTTATGTTCATCAAAGGCTGCATGTTCACAGAACATGATTAATTTTCACCATGGAAGATTATCAGAAGCTGTGTATGTTTTTAAGATTATCTAGCTTTTATTTATACTATTATGAAAGGTAGTGTATCATCTGATGCTCTCTCTCTCTCTAGGCTGCCCTCTTCTATTCTCTCTCTTTCTTAGTGTTGTTTTTGTTGATGTAATGGTGTATGTTTTAAGTAATCATAGACCTGTTTTACACTGATTAATTCATGCTTAGATTGAGCATTAGAATCATGAATCCTAAATTAACAACCCATGAAGGTTACTGCGATGTCAGATCGTTACAGAATGACTCGACTGGCATCCGAGGGGTTGGGGCGGGAGGGAGTACCCGAAAGCGTATAGCTAACCTGACCTTTCCTGACCCGGGCGTCGGCGGACTGCACGGACCGACCCGCCTTTGATATAGCGCACAAGTCAGTCTTTTGGTTAAAAGATTTCACAAAAGACTCCTCACCTCGGCCGCTTACGCCGGGAGCAAGCGGCGATCGGGGGGCCACTGCGCCAAAAAATCCCGAAAATTTAGAAGCTAGATCTAATTACTTGGAGCTTCTCGATCTGTATGGAATAAGTTAGCCAACCTAAAAAACCACTTAAAAGTGGTGAAGCTCAGCAGGGATGGCTCGGGCATGTGTCATGTAACACCCTACTTGTAATTCGCCGTATGTTATGGGTCCGGCCGGGCCTCACACGCTACAACTTATACAAACAGAAGTATTAATAAATGATAATCAGCAATCATCCATCTCAGAGTGCGCATTAAAATAAACTGAAGCTAAATTAAATCAAACCCTAGAAATGAATGTTCACTATCCGCACACCATATTAATTTTGATCAAATTTGAGGCGTATAGAGTGTATGCGAGGATTCGTCGACGCTGGTATGTTCGAATCTAAGTCAGGCTCCCGAGGTTGCAAAGCCATACGAATGTTATTCCTAACTCATGGTTTAGTAGTTCTTTGTGATTGTGATTGATTGGTTTCCTCGTCGGGGTATAGGTTAGAGTAGTGCAGCGGAAGCGTAGTGGGCTCATAACCCACAAGACATAAGGTGATATTTTGTTAGGGGGAGAGAATTGTAACGCCTCAAATTTGATCAAAATTAATATGGTGTGCGGATAGTGGACATTCATTTCTAGGGTTTGGTTTAATTTAGTTTCAGTTTATTTTAATGCGCACTCTGAGATGGATGGTTGTTGATTATCATTTATTAATACTTCTGTTTGTATAAGTTGTAGCGTGTGGGGCCCGGCCGGACCCATAACATGCAGCGAATTACAAGTAGGTTGTTACATGCACAACCCTCTGCTCAAAGGGATCCTTGCTCGGTCTTACTCGCTGGGACGGGCCAGGTTAGGCCTGAGCCTTCCAGGCTCCAATAAATTGTAGGGCAGTGCCCTGCGCCCAACAATAAAGCTGTGTGCGAGAGCTATAAAGCTTGGCAGCCCTTCTATAGACCCATAATTGGGACAGCCTAGTAGGAATATGGGAGCCTATTTTGGCCTCTAAGCCCTAGCCCGGGCATGGAGCTACATGCTTTGGCCCAGAACTATTCAGTCAAAATTTTGTTGCCCTTAATTAGTAGTGACCTCCAATGTTCTTGGGCCAGGCGGTCGAGCCAGATGGTCGGACTGCTTGGACTGCGAACTGGCCTATAAACTGACCCATCATCCCCAAGAATCATTCCAGCTGAGAACCGCCCGGAAACCACCGGAGAATTGCTAGTGAGACCGCTAAATTGACAAGCTAGTCCTGATTTTTGAAAGGTCTGGTGGTTCTCAAATCTTACCTAGAAATAATTTTTTTTTTAATTTATTTTATGTTCTGAAGGTGTTTCACATAAATTATGAAAGATTTCTATTGGAAAGATTTTTTTTTGTTATATCATATTTACTTTGTTTCAAAGTACTATTAAATTTTAAAGCATTTTATATTTAGGCTCTGTTTGTGACAGCTTTGACGGATGAAAAATCTATTTTCCAACCGCCAGAGTTGTTTTTTAACCGTTTGGGACAGTTCTCTAGTTCAGCTTTTTGAAAAGAGATTTTTCAAATAAGCTGTTTTAGAGGCTCTTTGAAAAGTCAGTACAACATAGCTTTCAAAAAATTGTTTTTCTGTTTTTTGCTTTTTCTCTTTTATTAACTCCACCTCGTTGTATATCACTATAACATTTTCGTCCGAGCGCGCATTTTTGGTCGGACACTCGTTTTCGGCCGGACACTCATTTTTCGGTCCAGCGACCATTTTTCGCCCGGAATCTCGTTATTTTCGCCCGGGCGCGCTTTCGCCCGAGCTCGAATTTTTCGCCCGGGCGTGCGTTTTTCGCCAGGGCGCCATATTTTCGCCCGATCGGCTGTTTTTGGTCTGGGCTGCCATTTTTCGCCCGGGCGCGCGTTTTTCGTCCGGGCGGATATTTTTTGCCCCGGAGGCCGTTTTTTTGCTCGGACGCGTGTTTTTCGCTCGGGCGGCCATTTTTCGCTCGGGAGCGCGTTTTTCGCTCAGGCGGCCATTTTTTGCCCGGCCGGCCGTATTTCGCCCGTGCGTGCATTTTTTGCCCGGGCAGCCATTTTTCGCCCGGGTGGACGTTTTTCGGCCGCGCGACGGTTTTCGCCCGTTTTTCTCCCCGGTGGACGTTTTTTGCCCGGGCGGCCATTTTTTGTCGGGTGGCCATTTTCGCCCGAGCGGCTGTTTTTCACCCTGATGAGCATTTTTCTTCATGACGCGCATTTTTCGCCCGAGCGGCTATTGTTCTCTCGGACGGCCGCTTTTGCTCGGGGCGCGTTTTTTCACCCGGGCGCGTGTTTTTCGCCCGGGCGCCCGTTTTTTCGCCTATGTGTTCGTTTTTTGCCCGAGTGACCGTTTTTCGACCGGTCGGCCGTTTTTTACCCGGGCGGCAGTTTTTCACCCGAGCGACCATTTTTGCCCAGACTCGCGTGTTTGCCTGGGCGCGAGTTTTCAGAACTATTATTTTTTAATATTTTTGTTTAAAAAATAGTTTTCAAATATTTGTTCTGCCGAATAGCTTAAATGAAAAACTATATTCGATCAGCACTTATGCAAAGGCTCTCCAAACAGTATGCAGCTCTCTCATAAGAGTTTTTATGAAAGCTCTATTTTAAAAGCTATATTCGATCAACAGATTTTTCATCCGCTAGAGCTGTCCCAAACAGAGCCTTAGTTGAATTACTATTCTTATTTGTTTGTTTCAAAGTACTATTTACTTAAAAGTACGGTTAAATATTGAACCTCACCTAGGTAATCTCATTCATCTTTATGTTCAAAAGTAATTTGTTTTTCTGGTAGCAGTCACAATCATTGTCATGCCAAACAGACATTCTATAATTATGTCATTTTTGTCCAAACTTGCTGAAGCAAAAATACAGCATGTTGCTATCAGTAGAAAAAAAAGAAATTGTATTTCTCTTATCTCAAATATTTGCATCTATCCTCTATATATACACATACAACGATAACTACAACACCGTACTAGCGGTGTGAGACTAAATACAAAAGAAAGAGACCCGCTATTGACACATCAATTTACGCTATTTGCACTCTAAATACCAACACTATCTTCTTATAATAATATCATAATAATTATTATATTATTGTTATTATATTAAAGTCAATTATAATAGAAATACAATGCTAATTTATTCGAAAGCGATAGGTTACATGCATGCCACCATGTTCACTAGCATTTCTTTCCGGAGTGGTGCAATTTGGGGTTATTAAATATTTGTTTAATGCATAAATATAAATTATTATTATTATTATTATATAAGCTTAGACACTGTGTCTGGGCGGATCCAGGAATTTCAACATGGGGGAGGCAATAGAGGCAGAGAGATGGCCAGCAAGGCTGGGTAGAATAGGAGTCGGTGGAGCTATACGACAAGTCGCGACGGTGATACGGTCGGGGGAGAAAACTGTGGGCTGATTGATGGGTCCGCACGGTTTCCTAAACGGGGTTGGGGTCGATGGAACGAGCAGCGGGCGGCTCGAGAAGAAACGACGGGCGTGTCGAGGGCAGATGGCCCGGGGATTGAAAAAGGTTGCTCTTCCTTGTGCAGATTGGGGGCGTTCATCGCACGTTGTGCACTTGGGGGCGTTCATCGCACGTTGTGCACTTGGGGGCGTTCAGCGCACGTTACGAACATGGACTTTAGGAGGAGTGACATGCGATACTGGGGAGGTGCGGCCCCGTCGTACCCCAAGGGGGGAGAGTGGTCACGACCACACTGGCCGTACCGAAAAAATGGGGAATGCGGTATGTGTTTGAACATATGTGTTTGAAATGACCGCACTGGCGAAGAGCGTATGTGTTTGAAACGATAGTGCGCGGTCAGGGGAACGAACCCCGAATTGCAGTGAAGAGTGAATGTGTTCGAACCGTTGGCAACCGCGAGGGGCAGGCCTTGACGCCTGACGGTGCTATGACCTGTTACGATGGAGAAGAGTAGATGCATTCGAGCTGATAGTGCGCGGTGATGGGGAATGACCCCCGAAAACCGGTGAAGGGTGGATGCTTCGAACCGTTGGCGACCGTGAGGAGGGAAGACCCTGATGGTGCCATGACCTACTACAATGGCGAAGGGCGGACGCTTCGATTCGGTAGTGTGCGGTCAGGGGGACTGGCCTCGAAAAATTGGTGAAGGGTGAACATTTCGAACCGTTGGCGACCATGAGAGAGGCAGACCCTGGCGGTGTCGTGACCTACTACAATGGCGAAGGGCGGACGCTTCAACCCGGTAGTGCACGGTTAGAGGGACTGGTCCCAGAAAACTGGTGAAGGGCGGACGCTTCGAGCCGTTGGCGACCGTGAGGAGGGCAGGCCCTGACGGTGTCGCGACCTACTACTACGACGAAGAGCGGATGCTTCGAGCCGGTAGTGCACGGTCAGTGACGTGAGTTCTTTCAATGAGATAAAATTAGAAGCAATCACATCATAATTAATTAAAATAAAGCGTACACACACAAGTGCGACCTTGTGGCTTAATGTCTGAGGATAGTTTTAAACAAAGAAAGCAAAAGCAAAACGTAGATAATGTAGGTCTCTCTTGCCCGGTTCTTGGTTCTCCTGGGTAACATTTGCAAGGGTTCTCCCGATCATCCAACATGATGTGCGGCGGTGGTGCCCCTGGAACTAGTCGCGCTGAATGCCAGAGTCGCTCCTTACCCTGGTTGGGTCTGTTGTGATATTCTAGACCTAGATGAGTGATCAATTTGTCAAGGTGAAGGTTAATTGGCTCTAATTAGGTTACTTTGATCAATTTAGGGTTAGGGTTGACTTTGGTCAATTTGGCCTCTTTGGTTGACCCCAATGGGTCCTTGGTGCCCCAAGGGGATCCCTAAAGGGTTAGGGATACTAAGGTGGGGTCAAATGGTCAAGATGAGGCCCTAAAGTCCTACCCTAAGCTTGGTCACTGGAATTTGCTATTTGCAGACCAAGGTGGTTTTCTTCTTCTCACCTCAATTCTCATGGCCTTGAGCTCTTCCCATGGTTTTGTCATGACAAAACCAATTTAGGGGTCTAGCTGTCTGGGGGATGTTACAAATCCCAATAAACAAAAAAAATAATTTCGTCCTCAAAATTCAGTTTAGGCTTGCGGGGTTTTCACCGCGAGTGACTGAACGTAACATCCCCTAAGAATTAACGTTATTCCTGGCTCGAAGAGCACCGACTATCTTTGCCACACCAGCTCCAGTGGCTCCAAGTTGTGCTCCTCCTGACCCTAATTTTACCACTTGCCTTAACCTCTGGAATCTTCTTGCGCCGCAAGACTCGTACCGTCGTATCATCTATCCTGACCGGGGTGACCTAGCTACCTTGGTTGATCTATCCTCGAATTTCCACTCTAACCTGGGCAGACTCTTATGCCTCTAACGTTTTCTTTCACCCGTTCAATTTCTTACTCCTTCACGTACATCCGAGTAATCAAACAACTCTAATCTACACTTTATCTAGTTCTTCCTATTGATGGATCTAATCAAATCGTCTAGCGTCCCAATCATCCTTAAATCTTAAATGGGGGGTGCACTTGTGGGCCCTTATGAGTATATACTAACCACTCATAATGATAAGATGACTCTCAAACACTTTGTAGATGAAATTCTATTCATAACAGCAAAATTTTGATACCTTGGGGTTTTTCATAAGTCAATTTTTTATCAAGGAAGAATCATCATGTTTATTTCTCCCAAATCCTGTCACTTCCACTTATGCTAGTCTTGATCCCTCTCAAATGGTCTTAAGCAAGATAATCTTAGATCGTTCTTACCATAGTGAAATCAAACACTATATTCCAAATCTAACAAGTCATCGACTAAGATCTCTGGTTATTTATCATCAAAGCTTACAAGGTATAAAGCTATTATTGTAGATAAAATTTCAACCATGACAAAGTGTGATTTTAACAAATCATAAGTTGATCACTTCCGAATTTCCCCCGACCACAAGAGTTTTCAAATTTAACTACAACTTGTAAGATCTAATTTCCGCCCTTAACTTCTATACTAGGACATCAACATCCTTAAATGATTAATCCTAGCGACTTTACATTTCCCAAGACTCAACTAAGGGCAAGTTGTTGTCCGACCCAAATGATGTCTATCCATTGCCCTGGTACTTCTACCGGTCATCATTCCAAACGTACTGTTACACCGTCTCATCTTCTCTCAAATAACATTGAGTAAGATCGACTTCAAAATCATTGTGTTCACGACACAAAAATTTTCTAACTTAAGTCTAAGGAAAAATCCAAGTTCGTCGTTAATTGACCCAATAAACAAAAGGGTACGCCCCAATAAACAAAGGACAAGCCCCCAATAAACAAAAGATAAGCCACTATCTATTCTGGGCCGAGTATCTTCAATATCACCAAATTATATTCGTCCCAAATATGCAAACAATTCTTAGGGCATACAACCTTAGACTTGGGGTTCTATCTTGGGGCTCACTGGTGTACTCCACACCTTAGACTCTTCTAGGTATCCTTCTATGACAACCTTATCAGGGTCAATATGTCACCCAATCCCAAACGGGTCCCTTCTGAGCTTCAATTCTTATCCGACCCTCGGTGTTTTCCACGGTGGTTGTCTTAATGTAATCATGTCACTGATACGAGGGTTGAGTCTACAAGTCTCACACCATTCTGCTTATGTGTCAATCTCTCTTTCTCTAGCCTCTTTTGAGTATCCTCGTACCTTCACCAAAAGTTATACTTACGGTCTAATTCAGACTAGGTCATGGTATAAATTGTCCTAGTAAGTCACGTGTCCTAGTGGGGTTGAGTCTAACTCATTGCCTAAGGTATTATCTAAAGAGATCTTTGTAGCCGGAGGTATTCCCTGCTGGGGGCAGGGTTCGCCGCAGGCTACAAAAGAAAACTTGACGCTCGTAGGGAAAATAACTAAGAAGATTCAGTTAAAAGTGGACTTTTTCATGTGATTTCCCCATATGGGCACACCACTGCTTCCGCTGCTTAGTTTGTCCTCAAACTAAACTCGCGCGGGGTGGCCCAGGGTTTGTGGACTTCTTTTCTTCGGATCGAGGTTTCCTCTGATACCACTTGTAAGACCCTTTTTTTTTGCAAAAACTACCGGGTCTTAGGCCCAGAACCGCCGCTTTGCGGTGACACCTTCACTCGGGAAGGTCGCCACTACAAAACGCCGATCCTGCCGGCCAAATCGATCACGAAGAAAAGTACAATAAAGAGAAGACAAGTCCACAGAATCACATGATTTGAACCATAAAGGTAAATGTCCACAATTAAATTAACTGAATAAAAGAGATACAAGGGTTATAATAATAAAAGGGGCTCTTGCCCTATACATCATCTCCTCACTACAAAATCACTCGCGGAAGCTATCTACTAAGTAAAACTAAAGCTAATCGACACCGAGACTGAAACAGAAGTACTCAGACTAGTCTGACCCGTCCCTGCAGACTCTGTACTCCACTGGTGCTGCAACACTGGATGCTTCTTCTCTTTTGGCCTACGGTCGCTGCCTCGCAATCCTCGTCTATGTCTTCGCCTTCGGCCTCCTGATCGCTGTGCTGGAGGGGTTCCACTCATCATGGGACATCTGACCCGAGTATGTCCCGGCTGGTGACAATGGTAGCATGGCCGTGGGGTCCACCATGTCGGATCCTGCTGTACCTGTTTCTTGGAGGTTGCTGCGTCTCCTCGAACTCCTAAAATGATATGGTCCACCGACCGTTAGTCAAAAAGACTAAGCCTTATGTTCCCCACCCCACCCCCAATGGCTCCTAGGCACCGTGCGGGAGGATGAAGCGGAGGACAGCAAAGGGTGTAATCAAAGAGCAGGTGGCAGTGGTACATGAAAAGATTCTACTCTACACATGTGTATTTATATAATTGAAACAGTAGTTAAGAGCATGGTAAAAAGTATATAACGAGCAGTAAGCAGAAGTATAATAGCAAGTAAAGTAATATAAAAGTAACCATTGATTTATAGGAATGCCCATACAAACCTATAGACCAAGGGGTCGTTTAGCAGGGCCTACCGTATAAGAAGTCCCATAACCGACTTATATGTTAGGGGTAGGTTGAATGCAATGTTTATGCTATGACATGCAAAATATGCTGTTATGCTATGTTCATTCAAGTGCAACTCACCCACTTCGACTCTATGCGCATAGACCTTTAGTTCCCCCTTTTTGGAGCGAGCTAGACTCCCAGGATACTCTCGTAGTGGCAAACGGAAGCGGTGGGTTGGGCCTCGCCCACCTCTAGGTTGGTATTCACACTACCAAACCTAGACCTATTGTACGCCTCCACTAAACCCGCGGAGCGTCTGCGTACTCTTGCTGACTGGACCGCCAGACTTTCAAGGCTAAGTGTAAAACCACACTTGCTGAGTCAACGTATTGACGTCGGTGTGAACGACCGTCCAATACCGAAGACCCACCACCTTCATTGCACATGCAACATGTTCTACTTCCTATCTCTGAGCCATGAGCTCCCCGGGCTAACCTGCCCGCCATCAATAACCTTCCGAGCCATAACCTCCCCGGGCTAACCTGCCCACCATCAATAACCTTCCGAGCCATAAGCTCCCCGGGCTAACCTGCCCGCCATCAGTAACCTTCCGAGCCATAAGCTCCCCGAACCAACTAAACTCCCGAAACCACAGGGTGTAGATGAGTGTGTTATTAATTAATCTTGTACAATGTCTTACTCTTATGAGTTAGGGTTAGTCTTGGACTTTCCGAGGGTTACCCTGTGAGGGGCTCGCTGCGGTACTAGGAACTACTATGGGATGACACCCCAGAGTTCCCATTCCCAAGACACTTAATGTTATTAGTTACTACCCATAAGGAAACCCTCTTAACATTTCACCTGGTCTAAACCTAAGTGCTTTTAGGTCCTAATAGACAAAAGATGATCTTTCGTCAACCACAGGACGACCTACCCCAAGGATGGCACCCCACCACCCTAGAACTCTTCAAACCCTACATAACTTCAGGGATACTCACATAGTCATATAATCACCATTAACTCTCACATCTCCAATCAATATACCTCAATTTGACCTATAACTCCAAAACTGTCAAATTGCTAAACGCAGACCACCCTTAACGTTTTGATGCTCATGAAGGGGAGTACACTAAATACTCAATCCTATGATTTAACAATTTTATTGGAGATCCATACTACATATTTAAGACCAAATCCAGAGTTTCATAATTTTTCCAAATAATAATAATATTTAAATCATTTTTCCCAAAATACCACTTCCTAAGGTTTGAACTGCAAGTATGCTTTCCTGACATCCAATGTCTGCCTAAATTTTTACATAAATAAAGGGTACCTAATAATCAGTGTATATGAATTCTTAGGAAAAACCAGCAAGATTTACTATTTTTAAAAATTCCAAAACTCATTTATTACCAGTAAATTCCAAAGGAGGTACCCTCATATGATCTCCAAACCTTATGCAATTTAAAACAGAGGTGATTCATACTAAAATATTCAGTACTACAAAGTTTGACCATGTTCCACAGAGGGTACATTTGTAATTTCCATAGAGGATATATTTGCAATTAATTCCAATTTGAACTATAGGTACCAAAGATATTAACCCAAAAATTATGAGAAAATTACAGTGGGTATATGTTGGTATGAAATGGCATCCAGCAAAGTTTCATGCAACTACAGTAATCTAACACCCTACAATCCATCCTCCCAAAAATTGCCAACAATACACATAATTACAATTTGGACCTCCAAATGTTTTCTCATGGTCTAACAGAATTTTCCAGGGATTAATAACATTGAAACTAAGATTGTGATAGAAGATGGTTAAACATTAAGTGTTATTTCATCCTAAAATCCAAAACCCTAATTATTTGCAAATCTACCCAAGGGTTTATTACCTAGGATTGGCAACTCCAAATCCCTCCAATTCCTCACAGTAGCAATCTCTGGTCACTAAGATCATCTCCCCAAAATTTCAAGTCAAACCATTAAGGTTTGACCCCTCTTCCTCCATTAGCCTCTAATTGCACCCCATTAGGGTTTAGCCTAGGGTTAGGGTCTAAACTTTTCCAAATCCACCCAAACCTCTTGTGAGGGTATTACAACACTTATAGAACTCAGGGAGTCCAATACACCCCTCTCCAAGGACAAACTCCCCTATGTCCTTCACAACCCCAAATTTCACTCCATAGGGATCAACCCTATGGCCTTGAGCAAATCAACTCTAATGCTCACAAATCTTGCTCATGGGGTCTCAAATTGACTCCACTGACCTTCCCAAGAAGACTCAAGTCTCTATGGACCTATTTGGCCATTGGTTCTCTACTTGGCTAAATGCACCCCAAGGTGCTCCAACTCCATGTCCTAGGGCCATCCAACTCCCCATGACCCCAAAGCTCTCTTAGAGGTGATTTGGGTGATATTAGGGCAGTGGCCAAAGTCCCACTCCAATTGGAGGTGGTTTGACCATGAAAGATCCCAAATAGCCCTTAATCACAAATTTCTCCTAAATGGGCAAAACTTGGGCCCAATGATTACCCAATCAAATGAACTCCAAATGAGTTGAGATTTTAACCAGTGGTTTATCATGACCCTAATAACACCCCACCAAAATTTGGTGGAGATTGGAGGTCATTTGACCCTCCAAATAATTTATGTAAGGATTATTAAATTTCTACAAAAACTTTAGGAAAAAGTTCTCCAAATATTCTCATTTTTGGATATGTTATAACCCTAGGTATGACTCATTACTAGTCCAAATTTCAAGTCATTTGGACTTGTGGTTTGGTGTGGGCACCCCTTCAAATTTCAGTCAAACTTTGCACTATAATGGGTGATGAGGTCAAACCAGGGCTCCAAATGGTGTGAACTCAATTTTGTATGATCCTAGGGGTCAAGGCCTACAACCTTCATGTTGGGCACTTTTTCTGTTGAGCCCTCTAAGTATTTTTTATAATTAAAATTAGATCCAGCTTGTAAAAATCCTATTAATATGAATGTTAATAATAAACGATCAGTATATTAAATCAAATAAAGCGCAGATCCAACGGCTGCTAGCCATCGTCCCCGATTAGCCTGTGGCTGCGATTGCCCGCGCCTGGGCAGTTTTGGAAGCGGATTTCCCGGCCACCTGAGCGCCGCCCCGGCCAACCAACGCCACCACCACCTCCGTTGAGGTGGTGGCCGGCGACGAACGGGGCTTGATTGGCCGGAGGTGGCCGGAAACGTGGATTCTGGGTGGATGCCCAAACCCGATATACGGGAGGCTTGGCTGGATCGATCCACGGCCTATTGGCCACGAATCGAGCCGCCGAAGAGCTAGATCTACACCACTGAGGGAGGAGCAGAGAACCAGACCTGATTTAGGGCTTGAAGACTTGCCGATTGGGGAATTGCCATGGCCGACCTCCATGCTTTCCAAGTTCTGCAACCACCACCCCACACTGCCCGACCTCTTCTGAAAACAAGGGGGTTTCACTCCTCTCCGGCTTCTGAAGATAATGGGGGGGGGGGGGGGGGGTCAATTGAAGGCAATGGTGGCTTTAACTACTAAAGCCATTAATGACCTCTTTGAATTCCTCCAAGGCCGGCCACAATGCATCCCCCCTGCCTTCAATTCCTCCTGGGAACTGCTGGAAACTCTTCCTCTCCCCTGGAGGAGATGAATGCAACCATTAATGGGGGAGATTGAAGGTTTCTTCTTCCTCCCCATTAATCATCCTCTTTCTCTCTCCCCCATAATGGGTTTTTCTCTCTCCTACTCACCATGGCCGATTTTACCTCTCTCACATGCTTAAAATCAGTCTACTAGGCTGGTCAAGTGGTCAATTTGGGCTTAGCCCAAAGGGATTGGGCTAGGTTCAAGAGATTTGACCTAATTTGGGCAAATTTGACTTTTGGTCCAATTGACCAATTGGATGACCCTAGGATGGGGCTTTTGGGTCCATTGGACTTAAAATTAGGTTTAGAAACTATTGGAGGGGTCAATTTGGTCACATGAGTCTTAGTTGACCCAATTCAAGCTGATTTGACCAAAACAGGCTAAGTTGACTTTGGTCAAATTGAGCCCTAGGGTTGACCCAGTCATGGGGCTTTTTGGTCCACTGGGTCCCCTATGACATGAGAACACTATGGGTAAGGTCAATTTAATATGGTGATGGTCAATTTGGGCACTTAGTGAAGAATTGCCATTTTGACCTAACAAGGGCATTTTGGTCAATTTGCACCATTGGGGGTCCCATGATGGGGCTTTTAGGTCTACTAGGTCTCTTATGATATTCTAGACCTAGATGAGTGATCAATATGTCAAGGTGAAGGTTAATTGGCTCTAATTAGGTTACTTTGACCAATTTAGGGTTAGGGTTGACTTTGGTCAATTTGGCCTCTTTGGTTGACCCCAATGGGTCCTTGGTGCCCCAAGGGGACCCCTAAAGGGTTAGGGATACTAAGGTGGGGTCAAATGGTCAAGATGAGGCCCTAAAGTCCAACCCTAAGCTTGGTCACTGGAATTTGCTATTTGCAGACCAAGGTGGTTTTCTTCTTCTCACCTCAATTCTCATGGCCTTGAGCTCTTCCCATGGTTTTGTCATGACAAAACCAATTTAGGGGTCTAGCTGTCTGGGGGATGTTACACAAGATCCCTCCATCCAGGGACATAGTCTCCGAGCAAATGGCTCGTCCTTGACGCCATAAGTTTTCGTTCTTCCCCGATCCACGGCGTAGATTCGAACGAAAGAAGCGATCCACGACAGTGTTTGACGCCCCAACAGGCGGTGTTAAGCAATTTCTGATGTGCTTTTTCTGCGTCTCGTGGCAAGATAGAAGTTTGGTCGTCACAATGCACTTCGACGGTGGCACATCATTCTCGTTTTCCCAGTTTTTAATTCGATCCAACAATGCATCCAGTTCAGCCTCAATGATGGAGCCTTCCCGCATTGAAGCATGTCCATTGCCAACAATGATTTCGGCCACGCCAGCCATAAATAGTTCCTGCCGAGCACGATCCGTGTCGTTCGAATTGTCCCTATACCTCGTGATCAGGTGATGATTGTCTAGGAGAACAATGATGTTGTCGAAATCTTGCAGCCATTCTCGGTCATCGCAGCACTTGTCAAGGTACATGATGAGCAGAGAAGTATCAATATTGTAAGCATTGTACTGATTCTGCAAACTCCGACCAACAAATCGACGCTCTGCATTGCCCGTAGTCGATGTGAATTGACGGGAGAGAATTTGTTGGCGCTCGTTCATGACGGAGTGCAATCCATCAACGGGGGAAAATTTCCTGCCATTGAACTCGTCCGTCAATTTCATGCGTCCCGGCACGTTGTGATGATGGTCAGCCGAGAGATGAGTCCCGGTTATGGCGCCTTCCATTCGGTTGAAGAACGAAAGTTGGCGAGCAATGCAGTCATTGAGTAGGCGTGATAGCGTTGATTCCACTGGACCAAGAGTGCCATTGTACCCGTTACAATGCTGAAAAAATGATGGGAAATCAGGGAACACTGCCGGATCCTTCTTCCATGACGTTTGCCCAAGTGCTGCATCCCATAAGCGCATATCCAAATACCACGACACGTGACCACGATATAGTGCGGCTTGACGCATGTATTGAGTCGTTCGGGCACAACGAATCACCTTGGCTGCATCAGCAATGCCGGAACGGGACGTGTACAAGTCGTATGCCATTTGAACAAGACCGACGTCGTGTGCGCTCTGTTCGAAAAGCTGCACAGGATAGTTAAGGATGATGGGTGCCGGGATCAACTTCTCGTTTTTGGCCTCGTCCATGACATGGAACATGGCACCACAGCCGCCGGAGGTGTTCGACTTCTTGCACATGTATCGAGCACTGATAGAGAATGCAGTGGTGTCGATGCAATCGACAACTCGCGGGGCACTTAATTGCTTGCGGGAAAGAAAGCCGAATTTGTTGCAAGATGGGCATGCACCCGCTGTCACATTGACGTTGTACTGTCGTTTCAGATCGATCACGAACAACGGTTTCAATAGATACGCATTCAGGTCAGGTCGCTTGTTCCACAGTGGCACGGGCGGATCGATTCAGATTGGAGGGTGAATGCCATCCTCCATCATTTTCACTTGGATCTTGATCCAATCCTCCTGAATTTTGTTCAACGTGCCTGATTGCTTCCCACAAATACACGGCTCAGTAGTGGGGCGGTCGAAGGCTGACGAATAGAATGGAGGCGTTTGCGTCGGAATCGATTCGGGTGGAATTTCAGGGCAGCGATGAACAAGGGTCTCTACTGATCGTTGTGTTTTCGCAATGTCCTGCAGCACAATGTCAATACCATTCATTGCCGATAAAGACAAACAGTCAAATAATCTAGTCACCCAAAACCAAAATTTAGATTAGTAGCCATAATACTAGGATCCTATTTTGAGTAACTATAATTGGTTATAGTAGCTTGCCTAGTAAAATTCCTGCCTCGCCTTCCAAATTATATGCTAATTATAATTGATTTCCAAGGATTGTCAAAGAAGAATGAACAAACGTCTTTCCTAAAAACAGAAAAAAAAAATTTGGGCTCTCCGCGGAAAGCCAAACGCCTCTCCGGCTCTCCACGGTGAGCAATTCGGCTCTCCTCGGAGAGCCAGTGGATCTCAGCGGAAAGCCATGTGGACCTCCGCTGAGAGCCAGTGGCTCTCCTAGGAGAGCCGAATGGCTCTCCGGGGAGAGTCGTTTAGCTCTACGCGGAGAGCCATTCTACTCTCCTCGGATAGCCACTGGCTCTCAGCGGAGAGCCAAACGGCTATCCGTGAATGGCTCTCCGCGTTATCTTTTGGGTTCGAACATGATAATGGCGGATGCGATACATACCTTGCGGAGAGGATGGGTAGGCTGCGCCGGAGAGCTCTTGTGTAGACTAAATCGGATTGGAGAAGGAGCGTCGGAGAGCTGTGCGATTACTGTCGGAGACGATGGGGGAGGCTGCGCCGGAATCAAACCCTAGAACGCTCGACTGCGAGAGAGAAATCCGCGAGGAAGCTGTGCGAGGAGAGCGAGGAGAGCTGAGTACGGAGAGGAGAAATGAATGGGCGCGGGATTGAAGAGGCGCGAATTCGTTATATTTTATATTTTCTTATGTTGCGCTGAATAAAATAATAATATTCAGTCGGATTCAGTCTACCAGAATGAGGCCCGACCGGGGAGGGCGGAAGCTGAGGCGGCCCGGAATTAAGATTCCCGTCGTCGTCCGATCTCATCATGGAGATCGGATGGCAGCTGCTGCTCCCCGGCGGTGCAGAGGGAGGCGGCCTTTGCTACCGCCGGCCAGCAGCCGCTGATGTCGCCCCTAGTCGACTTGTCCGGGGCCGGGAACCGTCTGGTGGTGGTCCGGCGGCCTGCCGCCGCCGGCCACCGTCGGATTTTCCAACCCGAGGGCGGGTGGCGCAACCGCGCCATTCTTGTTGGTGTCGCGCCGCCCCTCCCTCCCTGGTGACCACGCTACTGCCCCTAGCCGGCTCACCGAGGGTCGGTCCTCTCCCAGCGGTGGCCCGGCGGAAGATGGAAACAGAGCCCGTCAGAATGACGGGCTCCTTGGGTGCCGCCGGAGACGCGTTCTCCGGCGGCGTCGCTGCCTTCCTCTGTCAGGGGGGTCTCTAGGCTAGTACCACCCTCCCAGCGCCACCACCGACGTTGGGTGGGGGGGGGGGGGGGGTGGGCTACCCCGCATGGCCACTACCCGAGCCTGGAGCTTGGCTCGGGTGGTGGCGGCGGCGCTCCGGCGGCCGGGGCAGGCAGGCATGACGATGGGGGAGTGAGGAAGGGGGAGGGGGAGAGTTTCCACATGTAGTGGAGGTGCTCGGGAGTTCCCGTGGAGGTTGGCCATGAGAGGTGGCGAAGGTGGTGCGGGATTGGGTTGGGTTTTTCCGGCGAGGTAGCTCCGGCAAGGGGAGGCACTGGTGAGGGTGGTGTGTACTCAGTAGAGGGGGAGGGGCTACTTTTATAAGAAGGGAGGAGGGCCTCCCTTCCTTTTCCCCAGTGTGGGATTAAGGGAGGAGTGAGGAGGAGATTTTTCTCCTCCTCCAGCTGTCGTGGACAGCTGGCCACCCCATGAGGGGGTGGTGGCACACCCTGCTAGGTATCTAAAAGAAAACCAAACCCACCCAAGGTCTAGCTTGGGTGGTGGCCTTGGATTTTTCCTTCGATAGGAGAGGGGAAAAATCCCTAGCTTCTTGGGCTTGCGTCAAGGCCCAATTAGGGTCTATGTGGGGTATGGGAGGTGGGGACCTAGTGGCTTGGTGTGTTGGCTTGTGTGAGGCTCTCCTTAAAATTTTCAAAAAATGTGATTTTAAGGTTGTTTGACCAAAGTCAACTCTAGGGTGGGTCCCCCATGTGGGTTATGGTCATATAGGGTTCAAGTCGTCAGGTGACTGGTCAATGTTGGGGTATTAAATTAACATGGGTGTGTGCATGCTTTTCGGTGTGGCGTAAAGCTTAATTTGACCGTAGTTTGACCTCTTGACGTCGAAATTAATCGTAACGAACTTTGTTGGTCTTGTTTTGACTTTATGAGTCCAATGAAACTGACCACGATCGATTCCGAGTTTATTTGTTTAATATCTTAAAAAGACGATGTGATGCGCTACGGTACTCAAAATAGTTGTTTTCTATATACAACCTCAGATTGGAATGAAACGAGTTTCGTTGCACTCGTATTGATTATACGAGTCTAACACAACTGATAGAAGTCGATTCGGAGTACATATGGTCATTATACCAAAACGGCGTCATCGTGACGCGCTACGGTACTCAAAATGGTTATTTTCTCTAAACGACGTCGGATTGGAATGAAACGAGTTTCGTTACACTCGTATTGATTATACGAGTCTAACGCAGTTGACGGAAGTTGATTCATAGTACGTATGGTCACTATATCAAAATGGCGTCGTCGTGACGCGCTACGATACTCAAAATGATAGTTTTCTCTAAATGGCCTCGGATTGGAATGAAACGAGTTTCATTGCACTCATATTGATTATACGAGTCTAATGCAACTGATGGAAGTCAATTTGGAGTATGTATGGTCACTATACCAAAACGGCGTCATCGTGACGCGCTATAGTACTCAAAATGGTCGTTTTCTCTAAACGACATCGGATTGGAATGAAACGAGTTCCGTTGCACTTGTATTGATTATATGAAGTCATAGGAACTGACAGAACTCAAATTGGAGTTTTCTAAAACAATATCCGAAAATCGGGTTATTTCCTAACTTCTAAGTTTTTGGGTAGGAGATTAAGTTACTTTTATTGGGTCTACTAGGGTCTAGTGACCCAATAAAAGTCGGGATGTTACAAGTTGGTCGCGTTAGAGAATTCTTCTTTGTAGACACCATCCTCTCGAGCGACTTCTTTCGGTGGAGCATGGTTCGGAGCTACAGGAGGCAAATTTACCGGCGCGGGGGGCGAAAATGGAGCTCGATGGGCCCCTAAGTTTCTCAACAGGGCCAACATCTCGGTCTGCTGCTCTTCCATCTATTGCATGCGTCCTTCCAATATAGCGACGGGGGCGGGCATCGCCACTTCTGCGAGAGGTATGTTGATGAGCGAGTGAGAGGGAGTTGGGTCGACGCGTCCCCCAGGGATTGATCTGCCATTGTCGTCAGTTACGAGTATTGTTGTGAAGCGAATACTATCTTCAGAGAGTCTTTGCAGAGTTTTGGGAACACCTTTCCCACAGATGATGCCAAACTGTTGTGGGTCGCTCAGCGCTCTCATTAGTCCAGTCGAATTGAACCATCTCAGCTCTAGAGTGAGTCGAGCGCGCAATCAGTCAAAGTAAAGTGAAACAACTAGCAAGATGACTTTTTACGTGGAAAACCCGAAAATGGTAAAAAACCACGGGGTCAGATTAGTGCCGACCAAATTCCACTATATCTTTTGGTGTTACAAATTGTAGAATGCAAGAGGGTGACATGTCACTGCTCGTTGTAGAGGATGTAGAGAAGGTTGAGAAAGAGGAAAATCTCTAAGGACGAAAGAGATCTTCAAGAACCTAAGGGAGATCTTCAAGTCACATTCGAAGGAGATCTTCGAAGGGGAAGGAAATCTTCGAAGGATGAAGGGAATCTTCGAAGGATTCTTCGAACGTCGAAGGAGAACTCTGAAGGATCTTCGAAAGGCTCTCTCAGGCGCTGAAGGCAAGGTCCCCTGAAATGAATGCTCTAAGTTCCTTTTATAGCTTTGGGCAGGGGTAGCCTGGTAATGTCGTCGTTGTAACCACCGTAACCACCTGACGAGCGAATCACATTCGTCGATCTGAGGCACACAGATCGTCATTTTTTGGATATGACCGTCTTGCCCTCTGGGCAGTTCGGGTAATTCGGGCAGCTTCGTTGATGACGATGGCAGCAACGAATAAAACCTGAAATCTGGGAAGTTTAAGAAAGTTATTTGTCGCATGCGCTGCGAACATGGAGACGTTCATCGCGCTGTGCATGTAGAGATGTTATGCGCACGTCGTGCACTTGGGGCGTTCGGTGCACGTCGTGCACTTGGGCGCGTTCGGCGCACGCCGTGCACTTGGGGACGTTCGATGCACGTCGTGCACTTGAGGGCGTTCGGCGCACGTTGCGAACGTGGACTTTAGGAGGCGTGTTAGGCGATATTGGGGAGATGCGGCCCCGCCGTACCCCAAGTCCGCGACCGCACTGGCCATACCGAAAAATGGGGGTGCGGCCAGAGCAGGGCGCAGCCTTGGCTATATTATATTAAAAAAATCCTCATATTTGATGTGACATTATAAAACGAATGACCGTTCAATTGTTATGTCATTAATATTATGCATTTAAACTAAAATTAAATTAAAAATATTATATTAATATTATGCATATATATAGAGGGTTTGCTACTGTGCGGGCGGACGGGCTAGGGTCAAAATGATCTCTAATTAAAATGTGGTCAACATAAAAGTGTTAGATCTCGTCGAGACGAATAACTTTCATGTTGATCATTTTTTGATTTGGAACTGTTTTGACCCTCGATTTGGGGTTCGAAAGGTGGGGCGGCGAGAGTGCTACAGTAGATCTACGAATTTTCGATTTTCGGGCTCGGATTTGGGGGTCAAGATGGCTCCAAATCGAAAAATAATCAACATGAAAATTTCGCCGCCCCAGATTTTCGAGCCCCAAATCGAGGGTCAAAACGACTCTCAATCAAAAAGTAATCAACATGAAAGTTGTTCGTCTCGACGAGATCTACAACTTTCATGTTGATCACTTTTCGATTTAGAGCCTCCTTGCCCCTTACCCGTACGCCCGTACGCCCGCATAGTAGCAATCCTCATATATATATATAAATATATAAACATATAATTACAAGTTGCACCTCTTTTAATTTCAAAATTACAATTACCTCCCCTCTTTAGTTTGTTATGTTTATAAATGCACAGCCAAATTTTGGATGAAAAATGTTAAAATTATCTAAATAAATTTTTATATTCTAATTTTGCCCTTAATAGTAATCCATAAGTTGAAGTGGTGTGTTTGTAATATTGTACTTTGTAAATGAGTGATTTTGTTATGTTCTTCGTAAAAATGATAAAAAAAATAAAATAATTGTAATTTTTTATATTAATCAATATTCATATAACTAAGATTTTTCATATCAGGTTTAGCAAATGATCATGCCACAACCGTTTGTTTCTTGCACCACCAAGTTACAAGATGCCCTTTAAAATACGTGCAGTTGTCACTTGTAGATCAGTGATCATCAATAAAGTATGCATTAGCTAGGAGAGAGGATCAGAAGCAAATTCACGAGCTTAGAGCTTATGATTTGCTTTCATTAGTGTTTCAGGTGGCTTGCAATCTAAGTAGCTATCATTTGTAAAAGATCTGTGCATTTGTCAATACTTTCGTGGAGATAATACTAACTCATCATGTCATCGAGCTACCTCAATACCTACTAATATATGAGACGTCCCAAATATTTGATATGGAAGTGAGAGGGCAAATGCGTCTTGATCATGGAGATATCATTCAGATCATCACTCCTGATTATGATATCATCAACATACACAAGGAAAATCACAACACTCTTTGCGTCAATGTGTAAATAAGGAGAAACTCACCAAGCTCCTAGCGAAACCAAATGCCTGAACCACTTGACTAAACTTTTCAAACCATGCTCGAGG